>OX392432.1:3064931-3783940 GCA_947623395.1 Synanthedon tipuliformis | reverse complement strand
TGCCTTCTCCATGAACACCTCCCATACTTGCTCCTGTATTTGTTCTTGTGGCAACATAACGGGTGATTTAGTAGATTTTTCCTTTTTAGGCGTATCTCCTATTTTATCATCATGGGGTAGATCTGGAGCCATTTCAGATTCTGAATGAGTATCCTGACTACCAGTCCTACTAAAATTACTTTTAACTGGCGACGTCGATATTTTATTTCTTTAATAAAGTCTACTTCATAAACTTCATTATCTTTTTTAAAAGACTTTGACTTTGTTTTCGGACTTGTTTCGCAAGAATCTTGTCGATCTGCAGTTTCACTTTTAAAGCTTGGTGCATGCGATGCATCTGAACTAAGGTCATCGTGTTCCTTACTTTCTATCACTGACTCTTCTTTGTGATGCTCGATTGTAGAACTTATGACTTTACCTTTTTCACAAACTTCTACGCTAGATACAACCTCATCTTTTTCAACAATTTTTAAAGAAGATTCTACAAAAGATAATTTAAATTTTGCATCCTCATCTTCTTTAATATCTTCCAGTTCACCTGGTTCAGTGAAATATTCCTTTCCCCATTGCTCATGGGATAAGTCTCGTTCGGAAATTTTTACTTCTTGCTTTTTTTTAATAGTATCGTCTTTAAGGGAGGTCATCTTCTCCTCAGATTTAGTTTGTCGACCTGTATATAATCCCTGTTCAGTAAATTCCTTTTCAACTTTTATGACATCCGTGTCATCAGTACTTTTACAAACGGTCTTTGTTTCAATATCCGACCTTTTTGCTAAAGCTTCGTGAGCTTTTTCTACTTTCTTTTGTGAAGTTTCGGTATGGTCTCCATCTCTTTTTACTGTAGTTTTTTCCTTCACTTCGTGTTCCTGTCCCCGTAATTCATGGGTTGTTTCAGTTTTAATAATCAGTGAATCATCATCCGAAGACGATACTTGTTTCGTCTCAGAAAAGAATTCCTGTCCAGATATTTTTCTTGTTTCTGTTTCTTTATGGGTGAGTACAGTGGTGTCAAACTCGTTAGTTGTCCCAAATTTAGCAACCATATCAGACATGACTGCTCGAGGATCTATAGCTTGAAATTTTAACTCTCCTTCCACGACCCTGTGTACAGACGAAGAAGATGTTGATGTTTCAATCCTCGATTCAGAAAAGAAAGTATCTGATGTTGACTTTTGCATTTCTTCCATTTTGACTGCGAGCTGTTCTTTTTTAATTTGATCGATAACGTCAATACTTTTTTCGATAGTACGGTCAACAAGTTCAATGGCGCCACTGGTAATAGTAGGTTGATCGACATTTACGAACGTTAAGTTGTCAGCAGTAAGGTGTCTTGTCGGAGATTTTGGTCTGGCGACTTCGCTTTGTTCACTGGATGTATCCATCAAAATTCCTGTAAATAAAAAAAAACAGTAATGAATATATGACGAATTAACCAATTACGCGAAACAGAATAAGTGAATAGCGCTAAAATACGATCATTGGAAGTGATATAAAGACAACAATTCGTTCGCATGACGAATTTCCACATTTGAACATTCGATGTGCTTTCTATACTAATAAAAACGGAATAAATACGGCTGGCTGTAAGCGCCCAAAGCGTGATTTTCTTTTCAAAACAATGTGATGGAAGGAATGTTTACACAACAGCGATGAAAGCTTTCGAGATGAATGAAAAGAAGAAACGAAAGGACATTGAATCAAAGCGAAACATTACTCAAAAGGTGGATGATATAACATAAATTTGCGAATCAAGAGAAAATTGTCAATAATGAATTGCCTATTCGAGAAAGTAAAGAAGCAACAATGAAAACACATGAGGTCTTATTTTGCTTGTGGGTCCACTTACCTATAGCAACGTAAGGGCTCCGCAAGAAAGAAAGTAAATTTTACTGTGCTGACAAATCTTAGCATTACTTATGGTGACAGCAAACAAATCACAATGTTTTTTTTAGGTCGGGTGGACATTTATATTGTTATTTAAAACGGATTAACAATTAAAACTGCAATGGAGTGTTTGTGCTATCGTTGTCTACCTTATACTCAAATTAGTGCTATTTTAGTTCTAAATTTTACTGTTTATAGACTTTGCTTCCATCTTGCATTACCATTGGAACTGGTTACATTTTTTTTTAAATCCTGGGAACAAAGTCTTAAAAATTTACTCGGTGTGTAAACAACAAAACATGCTACGAATACGAAATCGGCACAAAATAAAGATTGTGGCAAATGAGGCACTTCTATAATGATGTTACTACAAAACACAAGAGTAAAGTTTCGCTATGACTCTACTTTGCCACTACAATTTGCATAAAAGCCTGCAAATTTTCAAAAAATAAATTATTAACTTTCTTTTTTCTTCTCTCTCTCTTTTGTCTAGAAATCATTGACATTTATTAAACATACAGGAAATAAAATAAGGGTCTTCAAAATCTTAAAATCGTATCTATGCTACAGAGGTAAATATACCTAATTCAATCTATTAAGACGAGCCCAGCATTAGTCTACATTGTCTTTAAAATGTCTTGTTTAATTATGCAAGTTGTTCCACTTCACGTAAACCAAGTCTGCAGAAATTTTATTCTGATTTGTATCCAATCAATGGATCTGTTTTAGCTAATTTGGTTTAACAGCATTACGACTACTAAACCGTAATATTGAAGTGGAGCACTCTTTGGTTTGATTCGCATTTTCGCTGTTTACATTAAGTAGGCTGCGACTTCGTAGATTGAAATACTAAATGAAAAATTAATTGTCATATCTATCTATTAAGATTCTATAATAGTATACGATACTAACCACTTTGATGAGCCTCGGTCTCGCTGTAAAAGCTGTCTCCAGCGGACGAGGCTCTTGGAGACTGACGGCTTGTGTCCAGAAACGAAGATTCGGAACCTGCAGTGCGAATTTAGCGTCTACATCTAGCTTCCACTACGTGACAACTAGTAATATTGCTTCAACAAAAAAAAATAAGACTACATACCTAATCTAAATTCTAACAATAAGCTGTTTAAATAATTTATTATTGTAGACCTTTTTCACTTGTCTAGAACAAAACTACAAAATATGGACATTAAAAAGTATTTAAAAATACCACTCATATGCTAATAAAACTTAGTCGCATGTTTTTTTTTTCAATTTTTCTTATTTTTTATTTGTTTACAATAACACACATGGATCGATGTATCTGTTCCCAAACTTTTTTTTAACTTTTTCTTTATTATAATTATTACATACAATAAATACTATTTATATTTATTAGATTCCAAACACTTTTAAATTAGGTACGTGAAAAAATACAAAATATTTTATAATTGCAGTTACTAATAATTTTATTATTAGAGATTGGTTTGCTCTTGGCCAACAACCAGCTATGTAGCAAGGATGAGGCCTATGATGGAGCGAGCTCATTCAGAAGGTGCCTATTCACTCGAACTTTGAAAAGATTTGGGTTATATGAGCTTCGAAATACGGACGCCGGCAGGGAGTTCCAAATTCAAATTCAAAAACCATGGTAGTCAAGGTGTTATAACTAAGTTAAGGAACATCATGTTTCACAGCAATGCAAAAACTTCAACAACACGATTACAATATTAAGAATGTCAATACTGCCAAACCTTGACAGTAAGCATTATAAAGGTTCTATTCTATGGATGGGGGCTATCGTTTTAGTCCTTCAATTGTCAAAAATAGTTATTATTAAATTAGTAATTAAACAGCTTATTGACAATGACAATTAACAGATTATCTTTTATTACAAATAAATGCTAATATTAGAGTGTATTGATTGAAATTAAATTTGTATTTAAACACAAAAGTTTCTGCTAGTTGAAGTTAAACTTTAACATATCAAAATTTAGTCTAATGTCGTAGATTAGATGAATAATAATAATAATAATAATAATAAGAAGAAAGATTAGTGACTACCTATCCGCGCATGGACCTCATATACTGAGTCCATTGGACTCAGTATCATTCAGTCGTTCAAAGGACATCGTGAATTTTAAGTACAGCCATTTTTAAGTATAAATATTATAACACATTTAAAAATAATGTATTTAAAAAATATCATAGTTTTCTTAAAATTCACATTTTTTATGGGCGCAGTTATATTTGAATTAACACTGCGCACTTATTAATTCTAGGTTAAATATACAGCATTATACATATATGTACTATGTACATGTATATAAAATATTATTATTATTATTGCAAAAGTTTATATATGTTACGTACCTCTAAGTGTTAGCCCGGTTTGCTTGTCGCCAGAAGCTTCCTCCACTTTTGCTTTGTCCTTCATAATTAGATCAACCGGAGACGGCGGTGGAGTTTTTGAGAACTTTGACACTAGATCTGTGAAAATATTTATAAAAATTAGAAGACTAGAAATATAATAATAGTTTTTATTTTTAGTTTTTATTTCTAGTCTTCCAGAAAAATATAATATGCTTACTTGTATAGAGAGATTGTATAGAACCCAAGAATAAAAAGAGGCATTCAGGCTTAAGAAGGTTCACCGAGATAATTATTCCTAATTAAGCCTAAGCAAATATTTTTTTTAATTAATATGTCATGGTCAAGGAAAACATTATGCCATCAACATTGAAACTAAATCTGTGAAAATATTTAGTCAAAATAGTTTTAATTTCTGTTCTTTCAGAAAAAATGCGCTTACTCTAATACCTGGTAGAAGTAAAACCTAAGTTTACTTCTACCAGTAGTTCTGGTAAGAATTTCTAAAACCTGCCCAATAATTTTTGGGTTTATTCTTTATAATATTAGTATAATATACTATATGTGTTTCGGCTTTTGATCTAGGAAAAGACTCATTTCCCAAGTCTTCGAAGATCTAAGACAGTGACAGAAGGTGAGCCTCTACAATGAGAAAAAATCCGAAGCTAAGGGTGGACTGAAATATTAATGAAATCGTATAGAATTTACTGACACAAAACTAACCGTGAGTTACATGGCTTGAATCAATTTTAATGAGAGCTCCTTGAGATATATCCTCTAAAAGGTTAGAACAACGCCGGTTTAACTCTTTCATATCAGGTAAATCATCATCTATTTCTCTCTCTGCTTCTTCGGTCTTGTCACTTTCTTTCTCACTTTCAGCTTCCTTTTTGATTTCCGATTTTAATTCCACAATTTTTTCCTCAATTTCACCAACAATGTCCTTCTCAAAGTCTCTCTTACTGGATCCACTCTTATCTAAAAGTTTATCGTCTTGTTCGCTAACCATTTTACTTTCTGTCAAAATAGAAGTTTCTTGGGAAGAGCTTTCCGAAATGTGTACAATTTTCGACATTGACCTTTCGGATTCTATGAATTCTCGACTAACCATGATTCCGTCAGATGCGTCCGATGCTAGAGTTTTAGACATATCTAATGAGGAGTGCTCCTCAGAGAAAGTCTTCTCGTCCATAGATTTCGAAATATCCCTAACGCTTTCTATAGATGCCTTAGAGAAATCTTTAGTCAAATCAACAGTTGAATCTTTAGATAATTCATTTGTAGCGAAATCTCTCGACGTATCTTTGCTGTCGATTGAAGATTTCGAATAGTCTTTGTCTATGGATTTTTTCGAAAGATCTGGTGTCCCCCTTTCTTCAATTTGTTCATCAACTTTAAACTCTTCCTTTATTTCCACTGAAGTTTTCGAAGAATCTTTAACTAAATCTGCTCCACTAATTTTTGAGAAATCTGCTGAAGTAGCATCATCAAGTACAGATTTTTGGTCCTCATCGGATGACTTTGTTAAAGTAGAGACTACAGTTGTAACCGAAGATTCGGTAGTTGATTTTGATACTAGATCCGAGTGTAAAAGACTATCTATAAATGTAGTCTTTTTAACAAATTTCTCAGAAGATTTGTCTTCATCTAAATCTTGTTGAACAGCGCTAGTACTAGGTTCTGCAATTCGCATGGTTTTGTTTTCGTACTTCTCTTGTGAAAATGTATCTGGTAAATCTTCATATTTACCCTCATCGCCAAAATATTCAGACTGCAAAAATAAACAGACAGAGTTAACTAAAACGTGAAAATAATTATAAATTGCGAATTATTTTAAAGTAAGTACCTCTTTCTCTGGAAAATCATCTGCATCATCTAATGAATCGGTTCTTAATTTTCTGGTGTCAAAACTAGACGCGGTTACTTTTCCTTCAAAATCAGAGGCAGGTTCAATGATTTCTAAAACTTTTGCTTTATCCATATCTGAAACAAGTTTGAAACGTTTAATATAAACATACAAAGTACTTAGAGAAATGTATCCTAAAAATCCCTTGTGTTTACCAGATTCGGAATCAGTATAAATTTGTTCTTCAACTTCTTCAGGTGAACTTTGAACTGAAAATGTTCTTGGATGTTTCTTTTTCGGCATTATAACTATCTCTCCACTATCTCTAGACAGAGATTTTATCAGTGATGGTCTATCTTTACTAAATTTTTTAGTTTCTTCATATAATATATCTTTTTTCATTTCAATATCTTTCACTTCTTTGGAAGACTCTAAATACTCCTCTACAGTGGTAACTGCTTCTTCAATGATTGAATCAACAGAAACTTGTCCCGCAATATCTTGTGGTTCAGTTACGATTTCTTCAACTGGTTCTTCAGAAGATAAATCTATGTCTTCAGAAGCCTGTTTTATTATAATTTCAATGTTATCTGCCATTTTTTTCATTGCGGAATCGGATTTTTTCAAATCGGATTTCATTTCTGAAACTTTCCTAGTTTCAGAAACTACGCTACTAACAAACTTGGAGACTTCTTCCTCCATTTCAACTTCTGATTCCGCAATTCTTTCCAATGAAATGGCAGGGCTAATGCATGAATGTCTACGTTCATCTTTATGAGGTGCTTTAACATCATAAGATCTTTTTTCGGATTCCACTATATCCTTTGTTAGTGTTTTAATATCTTTGTCTAATACTGGGCTTCTTGCTGATGCGGCAATAGTTCCCTTTTGAAGAATATCATCAATGACAGGTTTGACTTGCTCTTTAGTAATTTCAGCAGCTTCCTTTAAGTTCAAATCTTTAGGTATGATTTTTTTCGTGTCTTTATGATCATCTAGATTATCAATGTCAAATTTTCCTAACGTATCAGTTCTTATTTTTTTAACATCAAATTTAGTTTCGCCAACTTTAGTTTGCTTCATTGTTTGTATATTTTCTTCCGTGGAAATTGAAAATGAATCTTTTAATATTGCAGTGTCTTTCACAGGAGATTTCTCGTCTGTCCGTTTGATTGTGTATGTTGTTTCTGTTTCTTTACTGTAAAATGAAGGTTTTTCAAATCCCTGGCTTTTATTTTTAACATCTTCTTCGTGAATTTGCTTTATTTCTTCATTTATGACAACAGCTTTTTTGGCTGGTGATGTTATAACAAAACTTTCACGTTTTAATTGCTCTTCTCTTTCTCTAGACAAAAAGTCACTAGTGATTTCTCTATCTTGTATAGATCTAAAATACAATAGAATAATTTCATTTAAAAATGACACAATCAAAGTAACATAATAAAAAAATATTGAAAAATAAGGCTTAATAAAATTTACCCAATTTCAGCAATGTGAGGCATTCTGTGGACGTGATCGGTTACATGGTCCTCTGGAAATCCTTCAACATCATCTAAAGAATCACCATGAGTCAATTTTGAAAATTTGGGATGATCTAAAACTTTGCCTAAAAGTAAGATATTCGTATATTTAATATGCTATTTTAATTAAATTCTTTGTTTCTATTTGAAATACTGAGACAAAAGTAATACCTGGAACTGATTTAGTTTTTGAATCACCCTCATGTTTGGGTTCCTTTGAAGTGTCAACATGAGTCCCCTGAGTGCCAATATCATCTTCAGATTCCTCAAATGTATAGTCTCTGGACTCAGTCAGACTATGAGCATCGGAAAGACGTTTCTCGTCCAAACGTAATTCTCCCATAGATCCTGATCCTGCTGAAGTCACCGACTGACGTTTTACTACATCGCCTAATAAATAAACATCCATACATATAAATAAAATTGAAGGGTATATAATGTCAACATAACTGATTTTCACGAAAATTTTAAAGTATATAAAATAAAAAAAAATAAGCAGCAGTACCACGCCCACGCCGCAGCGAAGCGAGGCCGGGTTGAGCTAGTTTTTAATATATTAAAATAAATGTTATACAGTATTTTATTTTACAAGTATTTTTTTATTATTTTATACATTAACACATAATTATAGTGGTTGCTTATTTACCCTTTTCAATAATGTCGTCCTTAACCATTTGACATTTTGTTTCTATTTTCTCAGCTTCTTTCATATTAACCTTTACCTTAGATGTCAAACTATCTTGCTCTTTTATTTGTTCTTCTTCAGATGATGTTTTCTTTTCTGTTACAGCATCTTCTGAACTTATTTTATCAGATACACCTTCAGATGATTTCCTATCAGATATTTCAACTTCTCGACTAGATTCGGAGGAAATTTTATCTGAAGTTTCGTCTCTTTCAAAGGATTTGTTTACCTCTTCCGCTTCTGTTACGACTATTTGACACTCTTGTTTAGGTTTACAGGGTTCTATGTCTTGTAGATCAGAAATTTTTGTAATCGATACACTTTCAGTGCGTGAATGACGCTTTGGTCCTACTTTTTTAAAGATTACGTCACCGTCATCGGCTTTTTCTTCTGAGCCGGATTTGGATGCGTCAGAATCAGTTTTTATAGTGTCTCCTGTTTTTGTGTCAACTTTCATTGAAGTAAATCCAACACTTTCTTCAAATTTCTCATCCCCGAAACCACTACCAGAGTCAATTGTTTCTTCATATTCTGCACGCTCATCAAATTCTGATGACGACACTTTAGCTTTTATGTCAGATTGATCTGATTTTAACGACTCAGCTTCAGAATGGCGTCTCGAATCAGTGTGTTCTGAATCCTCCAGAGAATCAGAATAGATACGTTTAGAAAAGAAACATTCTTGCACAGAATCATCTTCGGGTACAGTTTCAATAAATTGCCGTGCTTTTGCGCTTATTACTGGAGATTCTTTTGGTGACACCTAGAAGATAAAATCAGAATGGTTTGTTGATGACAAAAAAAACTAAAGAAAAGATTTAAAATACATACTCAATACCTTAAAATACTTACATGAAAATTACCTTAAAAATTGAATATTCAGGTAATTTGAAATGTAATTACAAACTTTAATAAAGTAGGAATGTCTCCTTTAAATGCTACCAATTCAACCGCGGCCATTTTATTAAACGCCTAAACTTATATTATATATGTCTTTGAGTTAGTAAAGATTTTAATTATAGGTAGCCCCTTAAAGAAGACTACAGTGATATAACAGCAGCACCTAGTACTGTTGTGTTTAGGTGAGTTAGTAGCCTAGTCTATTCGTCAAACTTAATTCTGTGATGGTCGGCAGTGCATTTGTAATAATAATAAATATAAATATTTACGCACTTTCTACACAGCACCATATAGTTCCACAGTAAGCAACTAATGCTTGTATTATGGATACCAGCCACTTGATATAAGTACTGCATAGATTACTCTTTTTTTTTGTAAATACATACATATTATAATTACAAAACATCCATGACTCAGGTACAAAGGTAAAATGTTAACACATAAACATTTGCCCCTAGCGCGATTCGAACTCGCGCAGCTAGGGTTACTAGCCACTAGACCAAACGTCTCGTATATGCTTGTTTTATTTTTATCATTATAGCTTGAAAATATGTATAATATACACGGTATAGATTTAAAAAAAAAAAATACTAGTGACCTTAAACATACCCACATTCTAAAGGTCATCTTATCTAAGAAACATTATGTCAACACCATTAGTAAAAAATGGGAATTCAATAATCCATTTCTATTAAACTATTCACACAATAAAAATTCGTATGATCAGTAACGATTATTATCATTTGTATTACCTTATCTGCGTCCTTTGATTCCAACACAGGTGCGTGCACTTGTGCGCTATGCTGACTTTCATATTTTAAAAATTCTAGCGTTTTATCTTTCGTGGTCACTGCAGTTTTTTCAGTCATGTTGTTTGTCAAGGTTTTTACTTCTGACTTTATAATTGTTTTATCGGAATATTTATCTATGACCGCTTTGTGTGCAGGACTTGAACCAATTTGGTCATCTAAATCTGAAAACTGTGAAGCTTCATCCAAGGAATCACTTCGATGTTTGGAATCTTTTGAAAATACCTAAAAGTAATATTAAGTGTTTAGTTTTTTCTCGAAGAATTCGGAAATCACTTAAAAAAATGTAAGTAAAAAAAAAAATTTGTGTAACTTAAGAAATTACCTTAGATTCAGTTTGTGAAATAAAGCTAATATCTCGCTCAGTACTTTGTGGTAAATCTATTAAAGAATCTGTTTTGTCTGTAGCTGATGGAAGCGGTGACTCCTGAGATATTTTCTTTTCGATTAAATCCTGCATTTCAGATCCTATTGAATCGGTTTTAATATGTTTAACGCTAGTGTCTGATTTTGTACTTGTTAAGGAAACTTGTGTTTCGACCTAAAATATAAGAATAAGAATAAATATAAAAGTTAAAATATATTGTTAAACAAATGTAATGATTTCAAAAATATTATTTACTTTGTCTTTTAGTTTATCGCTGGTAGAGAAATCTTTTTCTTCAAATGTTTCCGTAAGTTCTTCTTCACTTACTATTGTACGTAATTCGTCAGTCAATTGTTTTTCCAATCTTTGTTCTTTAATTGCAACACCCCGAGCGTCTTTCTTATCATCATCGTCACTCCTTTTATCTTTGCTTTCTTTTTGTTTGCTGATATCCTTTGATTTTGAATCTGGGATTTTTTCAAAGATATCACTGTCAGTTTCGCCTTTTAGTTTTCTTTTATCCTTGTCAACTTTCACAGTAGTCTGTGACTCTGTTTCTGTTTCAGAATCAGTGGATTTTTTCAAAAATTCACTATCCTCTTCCGAGGAAACTTGAACAAGCGTTGAATCTGTTCTCATTGCCTTTTGGTGAGTAGTTGATTTGTCTTCTTGTTTTATTTTGGTGTCGAAATGTTGGATGGTTTCTTTGACAGACTTAATAGTTTCGACATGTTTGTCAGTTTCAATTTGTACCTTATGAGTAATTTGGTCATGACACTCCATAGCTATTTGCTTGGATTGTTCTCTTACAAATTCTTGAGTATATTCTATACGTTGGTCTTGTTCTAAAGTGTGTTTCTTCAACGCCTCCTTTGTCAGTTTTACAGTTGTTTTAGGTAACTCAATTGAATGCTCTTTGATAATCTTTGACTCAAATGAACTAATTTTATCTTTGAGTGGTATTTCTGCTACATCTTTTTCATCTTCAGTTATTAAATCTGGCGATTTATCACCATCATCTAACTTTTCTTCTACTTTTGAACTAACAATTTCTTTTTGTGATATAACATCTTTAGAAGTCATTTCTTTACTTTTTGTGTCTACTGTTTTAATTTCTGTTGTTTCTGCTGTTACAGATTTCCTTGGTGTTATAGTTACATTGGAGAAATCCCCAGATGGGAATCTCATGGATTCGTTTCTCATATGTCTTAAATGTTTAGGTGTTGGCTTGGCCGGCGAGGAAGGATCGAACTTTCTGAATTGTTCAATAGATCTCTCAACAGGTTTAGGTTCATCTTTTTTAATTTCGATAATATCCTCTCTGTGGATTTCTACTTCACTTTCTTCTTCAACTTTATCTGGTGATGTTTTCGATCGAGTCTTTTCCAATTTAGGTTCCTTTTCTTTGACCTGTAAAAAAATATTACTTATCAAACTTGATGTATATTGCCTTTTGTTTAGATCAGTTTGTATAGTGCGTACGTACCTGTTGTTCAATGTCCTGGAATTTTTTAATGTCCGGTTTTATTTGAGTTTTTATTTCAATTATTTCCTCTCTTATTTCTTTTTTCTGTCTCGAAGCTGGAATTTTACTTGAGCTCAATTTTCTTGTTATTTGCTCCTTTCTTTCAGCCACGCTGCGTTTGACGTCTGGAAACGAAATCGTAATATTTTTTCAACATAAATAAAAAAGCAAATTGAAATGTAATATATTACCTCAATATATATATTACATCCAATATATTACCTCAGAATTTTTACGACCACATTATTTTTAATAATAATAATTTAATTGATAAATGTAGATATATAGATTACAATGGTTTTACAATAAACAAAGCTCTCTACATCTTCGGCTATAACACAAGTACAATCCCACCTTCATCTTCTTCACTTTCTTCGCTGGGCGTTGGGGTTCTTTCAATTTCACTTTTCTCTATTATCGATTTTTCTTCGGGCGAATATTTGGCTTCATCCTGGTCCTGTTCCGAGTCTTTTCGTGAGCGTTCCGATGTTTGAATGTCATCGTAAATATGTTCCTTGAGCTTATTGTCTTCTTCAGCTTTAAAAGAAATCTATATATTAATACGTGAAGTACATAAAAACCTCAGATCAAGGGATTGTCTTATAAATAATTTATTAAAAATAAAATGATATGAAAAAGAAAATAAATAAATATTAAAAATAATGTTATTTTTTAATTTATGAAATATCTTACCCTTGTAAGCTTCAATCTCCTCTGAAGCTTGTCTCTCTTGGTAAATATTTCGTTGGATACGTCGTTCGTTGGTCACATCGGACTGAGGAGCGATAATATCGTCTCTGCCGATTCGACACAAGGCCAGCTCCAACGAAGTGTCTGAAAACCACAAATTTCATTTAAAACAAGGTACAATTTTATTATTAATCAACCCTTGACTTTCTAATATTCAGCCCAAACACGCTATATCTGCTGTAAGTTACTGAATTCAAGGTTACAATGTCATAGAAATACCACCGAAGCAAGGGTAGAGTTTACGACTGTTGACCCCTGAAACAAAATTACTCTAATCTAATAATAATTAGATCTAAATTTCTCTAATCTAATAATAATTAGATCTAAATTACTCTAATCTAATATTAATTAGATCTAAATTACTCTAATCTAATAATAATCTAATCTAATCTAATGAATGAGAACATTACCTTGTGCTTTCGTTCCAGATTGCGTCTTCCAAAGCTTGAGCATGAGTTGCGCTTGTTCGGGGGCTGTGATCCTCTTGGCTTGAATCTGGTTCACTGTAGCTACGCTAACTCCCAATTCGTAGGCGAGCGCTACCCAATCTTTGCCGAGTAAATTGCAGATGTCCTCCAACCTTTAAAATTTCAACAATGAAACTACATAGTGTGGTGGTAATGCTGAAAGCTCAACATTGCTCAGAGATGTATGATCATAGAGATATGCTCGGGGTTACCCTGCAAATATGAATTACAGTTGATCCGTATTGATCCGTACTAATATTATAAATGAGAAAGTATGTATGTCGCGGGCACCAGCTAGTATACTATATATATATATATATATATATAAATAAATAATAAATAAATAAATAAATATTCACACATTCCACACAGCACCATCCAGTTCCAAAGTAAGCAACTTAATGCTTGTATTATGGATACCAGACGGTTGATATACTACATACATTACTTTTTTTTTGTAAATACATACATATTATAAATACAAAACATCCATGACTCGGGTACAAAGGTAAATGTTAACACATAAACATTTGCCCCTAGCGGGATTACAACCTGCGACCTTTTGGTTAACAGCTAGACCAAACGTGTCATAATTATAAGTATGTATAATATGAAATTTACGATTTTCTCGGCATCAGTTGACATATTATTAATATTTTATTTTGATTTGCTGATAAAATAACATACAAACCTTGGATCGCTTAGCCTCTGTCTCCATATCAATTCCTGCTCTTCGGTGCGCATAGGCACTTGGTCAGTTTGTACTGGAGATATTTTCTCTACGCTCGTATCGTCTGGTACCATTATGTTTAAGACAGCAATCTGTAAAATTATATTAGCAATATAAGAGAAAAGTGTAGTTCGCGTTGACGAACGAAACGTTAGCGCGTTTTATTTACGTAAGCATTACCATGTTTTGTTTCACTTTTGTGTCATATCTTTTGTGTCATAGCTTTCGTGTCATATCTTTTGCGTCATATTTTTGTGTCATATCTTTTGTGTCATATCTTTCGTGTCATATCTGTTGTGTCATATATTGTGTCATATCTTTCGTGTCATATCTGTTGTGTCATATATTGTGTCATATCTTTTGTGTCATATCTTTTGTTTCATATTTTTGTGTCATATCTTTTGTGAACAGTAAATAAAATAAGGCATTATTGTAGTACGTACCGGCGCTGGTGACGGTTCTCCCTTGGGAACCTTCGGATCCCTCATGAACTGGCATCTGCATATCGGCTCCAGGTCCTGGGTCTTTATCATAACAGGGAAAGCGACCCTATTCTCGCGGAATGCACGGAACGGTATGGACAATTGCTCCCCAGACTTGGCTATGGGTACCAAGTTGCCGCCGAACTCCAAATATATTGGTTTTCCTTCGTGCACCTTTAAATGTTTTGAAATTTTAAATTTTTTTACAAAAATTTGAATTTTTTTTTTTAACTAAACTAACTAAACTATTCATACCATTAATTTTATTTACTTAGAGTCTCTTTCACCAACTACAAGTAAAGTGTTGATTAGTTACTTTTAGAAATAATTTTACGTTTTATTCAATTATGCTCTCGGCTTAGTGCATCCTTCGATAGGCCAATTTTTTTTATTACTTTCTTTTTAGTGTTTGGCACTTTTACCGTACAAACAAAAGTATATCAGCTAAATTATTCCCGGTGACACGTGACTTTAAATGACGGTTAGCCTACTTTACGGATGGTGAAAGAGGCTCTTATTGAAATATTTTACTAGCGAAGCGAACAGTGTCTAGAATTACCTCAACATCTCGACTTTTAGCGACTTGTATGAACCGTTCAATTCGTTCCAACGCCTTGTCTTCCTTGTCGTCAGTCACGCAGAACATTCGCAGTTGGGCTTGACATTCGTCCGAGCGCTTCGCGTAGACAATGAAACGAGCCATGAAAGGCACGTGGATTGCTTCCCTGAAATTATTATAAAAAAATGTAAAAAAAATTGTAAGATTTTTTTTATATATATTTTTTTTTAATTACTAGATGCTGCCCGCGAATTCGCCCGCGTAACTTAGTAAATTATATACTAAAACTTTCCTCGAAAACCACTCCATTCATTAGTGAACCGCATTAAAATCTGTAGCGTAGTTTTAAAGCTCTAAGCATACATAGGGACAGACATAGGGACAGACAGCGGGAAGCGACTTTGTTTTATACTATTAAGACAAGGATTAACCTCAGACCAAACAAAATCATTACCAAAATGAATAACCTTATCAAGGTGCAATAATTCTATTTAGATATTTTGTAAAAAATGAAAAAAGAAACAAAAGCAGCAGATCAAAACTTTAGTACTGAGCTTGAATTAATTAATAAGCTTAAAAACAAATGTACTTTATTACTGTATAAACTTTTTATTACTGTGAAGAAAAAAAGTTTTTGGACAGTAAAATTTTTTTTATATAAATCTGCCCGATTTAAACTTTTAAAAATAAAATCTTATTATTATTTATTGTATTAGGTATATTTTTATCTAAGTTTTCATTTTACTGTAATAAGACAAATTAGGAGACGAAAATATATATTTTTATTTTTTTATAAAATTATATTTTTATAAAAAAAAATATATATAAATTATATTAACCTGTACAATTCTGTCGCCATCTTGGTAGCGTCTTCAATGTGTCTGCAGTCGATTAACCAATATCGGGCCGAGACAGTCGTCGTGAATGATACGCAGTCATTCACAAATGTCAACGGAGTATTTTCAGTGACGTCCTCCCAATGAGCTCGATTGGTGCCTCCTGTTGCGAGAATTCTTCAATCAGTACAGTCCTCGCTGTCGCCACGAAGAGCATTGCACCTCATGCTTAAGTAAACTTTACTGTGTCCAGTGCCGGATTAGCTACATAGAAAAAGTAGCAAAGCTACGGCCCTCGCGTATTAGGGGCCCCGCGTACCTATGACTGTTTGAGCATAATGAGTATAAAATAATTTTTTCAGCAAAAATTTTTTACGCTCTTGTCTTAAATTTTGTTCAACTAAGTAAACGTAACCTTACAAATTAAACGGAATCAGTCTCAACAGAAAAATATTCAATATTTTGGAATGAACATTTCAGAAAATATTGTTCAAATGTTACTCATTTATGTAAAATTATCGTTAAATTATATTTTAAAAAAATATAGAGAAAATACACCTTAAACTGAAGATCCTAATACAAACCAAGGGCCACTTGATAGAATTTGCTACGGGCCCCGCGGCATCTTAATCCGGCACTGACTTTCTCCCTTCAATGAAAGCTATGAAGGCAGTGATCAGCGGCTGACACGCTATTTGTTACTGCCAATATGATGACACCACTAACTTTATTAGGCACACACTAAACACGGACCTCTATTTTCACTACTGGGGCCTGATTCTGTATCGCAACTACTCTTGTCTTACTTTTTCAAGACACGTCAATGTCTTGCCTTGTCTTGTCATGAAATTCTTATGTCTCTATTCTGTATGCCCCAAGACATGCAATGCACTCATTTCAAACACGATTCCGCGAAGTTTTAAAGCGTGGTATTTTTGACAGTTCAAACCGCGCCGTTCCACGTCCATTTCGTGGAACATGCCATAGAGAATAGGTTTTTAGTAGATGTCGTAACAATTTAAGGAATTGATGTGGTTTCGAAGTAAGGAATCGCAAAATGGCGATACAGAATCAGGCCCCTGGACAGGCTATACGGCTATGTATTTGGATTATTGACCATGTTTCAAGTTTCTAATAACGGATATCAGACGATTCATGAGCTATAATTTTAGATACTTTGACTTTAAAGGTTAGAGTCAAGTCAGTATTCAAACTGTATAGATGTACCTACAAAAGATTAATTAATTTTTCAGTTTTAATAAATAGATTATAAAATCTATAACATATGACACTAGTTTGATTCTACGAAATTCTTAATGTGGAAATACCTATTCATAATATTTTTTAAAATTTATTATATACGAAATAAATGCATTAAATGTTTTGATTAAATAAGTAAGGTTTGAAACTGGCAAATAAGGAAATTGGCGAATTCAGAAACTGTCTAATGAGTAAACTTGTGTATTAGTATAATTGACGAGTAAGGAAACTGACCAGTGGTACGCTAACTCTGCTTTATTTTATTTTTTATTACCACTTACCTTATAGACGACTTAAATTTTATTTCATATAAATATTGGGTTGATACGCTATTTAGGCGTTAGTACAGTCAGGATTAGTTAACATATTAACTGGTAAATAACACTTTAATTATTTATTAGTAATTATTTATTGGTAAAATAGTCCAAATACTTGTATACAAAAAAATATCGGATTTTATGATTGCCTGTCCATTAGCAATCCCATAGAGGTCAGTGAAATCAAAGCAAGCATAATAATATACAGCTATATAATATATAATAATAATAATCTATATAATTTTGAAAAATCTACCTACAAATTTCTTAAATATTACAGCATTCAATTAGTGTTATACTTCATGGCGAGAATAGTATTAGTAATTTTTGAAACGTGTACCTGATAATTATAGTTTCGAAAGAATGGGGTCAGGTTGGTTAGAGGAAATTAATAGAAGAATCGAAAAGAGAATAAGAAAGGGTAAATGCAGGGTAACAGTAGAAACAAAATTTAACTATTTCCAAAACGGCCTATAGCAAACACACAGGAAGCAGAACAATTACAACACACAAAAAAACCATAAGAAACATACCGTTTTGTTTAAAAATTTATAAACAAAAAAGTGATACAAATTGTGAACACGCAGTGTACTGTAACGACCTGTAACTAGGTGCTGTTGTATTTTTTCAAAAAACCAAACAAAAAAATATTAACAAACAGTTTTTGTGTTCAAAGAAATTTCGAAAAGCTGATCTCTCGAAGGACACACACTTTTGAACAAACCTCTAAACCCAATTCACCAAATTAACTATGTACATTAAATGAAATCCAACGAAAACGATGAAATAATGATTAAATCAAAAGAAGATGGTGTGAAGTAAAAAAGAACTGACAGGCCGTTTTGGAAAAGAACTCGAAACAGTACAAGCAAAATAATCGATCTCAAAGAATCACTGACGCAAAAGTATGAAATGAGAATGACGATGACACCGATTTAAGATCCCACATTTGCGCTTAGACTAGATTCTAGGTTATAGATAGTATTTTCTTTTTGTTTTCAGTGCCAATGGGAAAACTTTCATTGCAGATCACAATTCCTATTGTTCAGTTTTAACATACGTCCAGTGATATTGCAGTGCATTCTCTTGTTATCCCAAGATAATTAAATTTATGTTACAGAGTGAATGTGAGTTGTAAAGCGTTAGAGTATCAGCCCGTGCACAGAGGAAGAATGTATGATAAGCAAGATATGAAAAAGCATTCGAACAGTGTGATAGAGGGAAAGAAAATCCGTGATATTTATACTCTTCGAAGCCTGGGAGCATAAGTATCACTTCAAAACGAACGGCTTATTATGAAAAATAAATTTAAAAACAAAAAAAAATCGAAATGAATGGGATAAACGTAGAAAAAAAATCGAAAAGAAAGTGACAACTTAAACCGACATTTCGATCTTTTAAATAGTATTTCTAACTTTTTACCTTCGAGAGATCGTTTGCGAAATACCCCTGATGGTGCGCGCCGATAGGTGGCAGCATAATTAATTAGCGCCACACACGGTGAGCGTGCAACACACACAAACACACGAGAACAAAGACAATGTAGAAGCGACCACACAGCCCATAGACGCCTAACAACGGGCGAGCGGTTGTCTGACAACGGGTCAGACTGATATTTCTGATACAACGACCACACAGCCCAAATAACTCACGTCCTGAATTTGAAGCCAATCATAACGCCACACCTCATTTTGTAACGAATCAACTATTTAACGGGAATTTCCTTGTATCAATTTAATTAAGTTTGAATCAACAATATTAACAAGTATTTAAGTGAACCGTGTGGTCGCTGCAATTTTAACACGAACAAACGCACACATTAAAAACTCTTTCCTTCAGCTGCTCTGTGTATTTGCTATAAGCATTTTCGTTGATGAATTCCTAATAAATTTTGGAAAAATTGTTTTGTATTTATGAACCGTTATCCGAATACTTATGCGCCACGATTATAAATATGTACTACACTAGATCTCTTTCTTAATCATGCTCAACTGCCCTTTGTCTAGAAAATTGGGAGTCGAAAATCTAAATATTATTCTCAGTACCTACCTACCAACTCTAAACTAATCAACATGATTTATGGAAGAAATAGATTCATGAAATCTCAAGGGTATTGAGCTATATATGATTTCATATAAGATCTATTAAACTTTAAATGAGAAAAATCTATATCTACATATTCAAACGAGTATATCACACTATGGTATAAAATTATGACTTTTTTACGTTCTTTATAGTTTGCATTACATTATTCTTTACTACATTGCTAGCGTGTTGTAATGGAATATTGGTAATACTAGAAATACTTATATCTAATGAAACTTTAAGCATAGTACAAAGTTTTATAAGCCTTATTTGTAATGGCGTACTTACCACTCACGAAATCACGCAAAGCGTTATGATATCATCAATATATAGCAAAAAACGCAAGCCGTACTCCATTGCAACACTCTCACAAACATAAAATGGTTACTGGAAACTGTTTAAAATGGTTAACAAGAAACGAATCAGTAAAAATTGAACCGAGCTTTATTTAATAACTTTATTTAGAATTTTTTTGGATAAAATTTTGTTGTTGCTCTTTTGGTGATAACTTTCAGTTAAGTTCAATTTATGAGGAAGCAAAAAATTAATACTGATTAACTGGTCTACTCCATCTTTTAAGATTAGTACTTAAATGAAAAATTTCAAGTTTCCTTATTGTTTTATGTTGATAATTTTTTTAGTTGATTCAAATAAAAAAAAATCATTTCAACAGCGCACTTGTAACACCTATGGGGTTGCTTGTTGTATAGGCGATGGTAGCCACATCGTCAGTCGGTCTGTCGACCTTAACATAAAAAAAAATTGTTCATTGTTTGGTGGTTTGGTATCGTGTAACATTTGTATGACATAGTAACCTTCATCTGATGCTCCTAAGTATTTTACAGTGATTTCGCGTGTTTAAGCTTAACAGAAAAACGGGAGTTAGTTTTTAATAATTAAATAACTAACGGTATTAACATATCAGGAGACATCAACTTTTTTCTGATCTCATTTGATGTTTCCACAGATAAAGTTTCCAGTAACCATTAAGATTTGGCTAATAGGTAAGCGATAAATTAATAATGTACCTGAAATGGAGCAGAGAAGTCTGAGGGTCGGCGCTGAAGACGTGCTGTATTGATTCGTCATGCCTTGGGTATGAGGTCTTGGCGCCGGCATACTTAAAGTAATGGCTTTATGGAATTTCCTTCGTCTAGGTTCCACCGTCACTACGGGGGACACGGCGACCCCCCGTCCTAATAATTTAGCGGTCAATTCCGAATCTATAATTTGTGCCTGCAATAAAAAAAAATATAACTGCATATTCATTTCGACCTCTTCCGAATTCACTAAAGACCAAACGCGACATTTGACCAGTCACCTATCTCATGCTTAGTGTACGGAGAAAATAAACGGTGCGACAAATTAATCGTGATATGTGAAGAAAAAATCGTTACTTACCTTTCTTGTGTGAAAAATATACAATTTTAATGTTACTTTTTAAACATTTAGTTTTGACGAGCCCGTTGGATGAGTGGTTAGCATGTTGGCCTTAACGCGCTTTCTCAGGGGACCCAGGTTCGATTACCAATAGAGTCAACTTTGGAAATGAACTTTTCAATATTGGCTCTGGTCTGGGTTTGGAAATTAGTGGTACACTGCGTTTCGCAGTCGTTTGGCGACAGTAACCACCCCTTTACAGAAAGACCACTGTGCATGTGTGCTCAGTGTTGCAGTGAGTGAATAAGGGATGCCAGATCCCTTATCCTTTCCTTATGACTTCCCAATCCATTATCCTTAATCCTACTGCTGTAGCCAGCGCGTTCAAAGCACCTGTGGCCTTCCTTGTGTTTTTGGCGACTGTTGCCATCTACGATCAAGTGGACCGTCAGCCTGACTGTCTACCTTAACATTAAAAGAAAAAAGAACATGTGTAAAATATTGTAAATTAGGTCTATTCTCTTTGGGCGTTTGAACCAAGAATTTCTTGTTATTACTTGGAGAGGAGATATTGATGAGGAGCAGAGGGTGCAAAATCAAGCAAGAATGAACATATGAAATCACAAAAGAAGCGTTTAAAGGAACAAATTTAATAAAGACAGTTGTCGATGTTAGTAAAACTCGCACAAAATTTCTCACACATGCGCTTCAAACCAAAAATGCAATCACACCTTTTCACTAACAAGCTTTTGTAAACACTTAAACAAGGCAAACAAAATATTATATATATACACCATGCAAATCTCAACGTTTGGTCTTTAGGAATTAAAGTACACTGTTGCATAACATTTAATTCAAATACACGTAAAATGTAAAGCATAAAAAACATTACCCAATAAATTTAGCAATCATCTTAACAGATATATATATACAATACGAATTATTGCTACAAGTAAATTACCAATATGTCACTCCAATTTATTTCACATTAGTGTATATAAAAAAAAATCATGGACACTTCATAAATAAAACGAACCTTAAAGATAATTATATTGGGTTGGCAAGAAAGTTGCTTCGGTTTGCACTAGTACCTAGATGTTCCAGATTTGGTAGTCGATACCTTTAGGTTGCTATGGAAATGAATTCCGTATAATTTCAGTCAGTTACGCCGTCAGTTCAACTGATTTTTTTTTTTTTTTTTATTTGACAGAGGTATGAAAGCGGCTTAAGCTCATCAAGAGATATGTGAAGTTTAGACTTTTGATTGCTTGACTGAATTGGTTTAAAAAAAATGTTCTGAAATTTTTTCAGAATGATGATGTTGATGATGACAAAATGATGATAATTGATTTGAATCATCACCACACAAATAGTTATTTTTTGTACTTATAGAAAAATTTTATGTTACACTAAAAAATCATTACTTTCATTACTTTCTTACCAACTCTAATACAATAGTTTAATCATTCAATTTCAAAGTCATGCTTAGTTCCTCGCCTAAAGACCAATTCGAGAAAACCGATGTCACTAAAAAAAACCTCGCGACAAACGCAGTGTGAGAACATCACCTAACAACACTAAAATAGTGATTTCATACATTACAATCCGCTCAAATTTAAAACAATATTTGTACATCGAAAACAATTTTATTGAAGTTCGCTACATTGTTGAAATGAATATAAGTACTTTTAAGTGAATTGTAAATTTATTGGGTATGCCATTACACCTAAGGGAGTAACGTGCTTAAAGTCTAATGCTAGCGATACACGACGACACTTGACACTAGACACTCAGTGTTTACATCGACTGCCTATGTGTGTCTACTGCCGCGACACTTAGTTTCAGATGTAGTCTGTTAGTGTCGCTCAGTTTCCGTTTTGCAGCCGTGGAGACAGGACGTACGTGTAGACAGCCAATACACTTGAATACACAAAAAATTGCTTACCGTGTGGACACAATCGACACTAGTGTCGAGTATCAGTGTTGTCGTGTATCTGGCGTTTAAATGCTATAAAACAGCATTACAATTATGTGACCATCAAAATTTCAAAGTAACATTCTAATGCCAAATAAATCTGCACAAAAGTACAATGACCCACCTCTACCACGAAATAACGTTGTGTAAAGAAATCTATCGCTCGTCCGTTTCTCGTCATACAGACTGTCGTTAACTAAACGCGTCTACGCTTTTCATAGTAGTCAGTCAGTTCATTCTTACGGTCTATGCACAATCATCATCTTTACATACTTATTAGTATAAAATAAATAAAGTCGTTCCCCGCCGTCTGTCAATCTGTATGTACGCTTAGATCTTTTAAACTACGCAACGGGTTTTAATGCGGTTTTCACTAATTAATAAATCAGGGACATTTTAGTTTATATTTAGTACATAAATATTATTTCGCGTTCACATAATATGCGCGAAGGAAATCCTTCGCGCGTGATACGCATGTCATTCGCCGGAATCTCGACTCGCGCGTTGTTCGCGCGTAGTGCGTGCGAGTCGAGATACTCTGTACCTTTACCATGAGTTTAAAATGACCGCACTCGCTAGCGAGAGCACAAAACATTAATATGAAAGTGTCAACTGTCAATGTCAAATTGACATTTTTTCATATAAATATTTTACGCTCTCGCTAGCGAGTGCGGTCATTATTACTCATGGTAGAGGTACTGATCTCCTTGTTGTGTTCAGTAATCGCGCGAACGCAAGGGCGAGTACACTAAAAGCCGGCCCATGTCACTCGCGCGTGTTTCGCAAGCGCCATGGTGAACGCAATCAAGGATAGTCTCACGCGTATTTTTTGCAGATTTGTTTGGCACTTACAGTGATTTGGCTTTATTAATAAACCCATATCCGAACATGAAAATACCCTACTAACTTTAGCTAAATACATTTATCGAATAATTTACCAAGACTTTGATTGGGAGTATACTAATTTAATAATTAAAAAAATAGTGTAAGCTTATTTTGTGCCAATTTTAGTGTTAATTACTGAGGGCGTTCAAAATTAAAATGACAAATTATTATACCTCCATATTTCCTGTATTGTATTGTATATAAATTCATCAACTTAAGTAAGATCTAACTATGTAGATACGAGTATAATATTACATTGAAGTTCAGGTAGATAAACACATTCTCGAATTAAGACCTCAGATAAAACAAGAACTAAAGATAGAGCCCCGTGGACGGCAGAGAGAAGCTATAAACTATAAAAACTACGCCTACGCCGTGTACATACACGGTTACTCCCACACAAATACAATCAAACTACGCTTCGCCTTATTAAGCGAGAATGCCGAATTCGGTTGTGAAAAGGGTGTAAAAACCTAGGTTTCAAACAATAAAAAGCAGGATGGCATCAGATGTTACACGTAAGTAGGTAAACTTGAAAATATACATGTTCAATAAAAATAAATAAATATTGAAGTTATAGCTTGGAACACAAAATCTCAATATATTTAACGGACTACGCACACATACTTGTTGACGACCTTTTTGAAGCACCACTGGCTGTTTTCGTATTTTTATTTAAATTAGTGTTCTTTTTTATAATTTGTCAGTTTTCATATATTTTCATGTTTTGTTATTAGCTTGTTAGACATAATACTGTAAATACTTCTGGATTTCTTTAAATTATCTTTTTCCTTCTTCCGCCCTTTTTAGCCTTTAACACTTATAAAATCGGCTTCACTAATTTTGCACGTAAAATTCTGTCTACAGTTCTTATTTGGTCTGAGATTAAGACATAATTTTGTAGTGTTTTGAACATTGAAACCTAATTTTCACCCCATTTAACAATGGTATTAAAGTACCATTGTTTAATTAGTATAGAATAATTAATATATTCCTACTATCTAATCACAAGACAGCTACAGTGAACTTTTAAGCTTTATATTTTTTTTAAAAATGTTCCTTTACAATCACACTACGCTGTTCCATTTGTAATTTTAAATGATCCCATATTTGCATAGAAGTGACACAATAAGAAATCACATGAATTGAGACGTTTACATAAAGATTAATACAAATGCTAATGAAAATACGATATGTGTATCTTAAATACATAAAACATAATATGATTATACAAAGGTTTGTTACAAAGATATACAATAATATTAAAATCGGTGTGACAAATAATTGTCTTAATTATACAAAAAAAAAAACAACTTTTTTAAGGTTCATTTTAAGGTTCAGTGAAAAACCTTAAGATATTCCCCGAGCCATGTGTGTTTCAAAGTCTTTCTTCTTCGTTGTTTAAATCAATGCGAAAAATTAATAATATAGATAAATGATTGGCTCGCTGCGCTCGACCCAGCGAGACTAATCAATCATGTATGGAATACATTTTTGTGTATTCAGTCTGAAACTGAAATGGTACCATGGTATCCACCTTGTCAATAATCTATGGCGTAAAATTCTTTAAGAGTTTTGAAAAATAAATCCCACACAAAGTGGCATATTATTATTTTTATAAGAAATTAACAGTCCAAGCATTCGTTGTCCAGCTCAACAACACGATTGCAGCGCCACCTGCCAGATCCAATTGTGAATCTAAACCATTCAAGCGGCCCCTCAAAAACATACCTAATGCAAAATTTTCATCGAAATCGGTTCAGCCTTTTAGGAGTTCAGTCACATACACACGAACAGAGGAAAATCCATACAATACAGTACAAATAATTTCTATATAATTTGATGGCTCGGAGACTGGTCTAGATTACACATATTACAAAATCAATTAAGTATTATTATTTGTAGCGAAGATTATATTTTAAAATCTCTAAAATTTAAATTTAAATGTAAACGTAAAAAAATTTGGCATTATTTTTGTACTTTAGTTTGCAAGCTTCTATTAGGTACGAAAATAATATAGATATTTAATTCTAACATGAAATGAACACAATACTTTTGGCGATGGTAGATATTTAATGCAAAAGGATCTGAATTTTCATTTCGGGGTTCAAGATAGTGACCAAAAATAATAAAGCTTACACGATCAAGCCTATAATCCACATATTTGAATATTCATGCATTTGTGGGATTTAAAACTTTGAAAAATTACCTAAAAATCCAACATTTTGAATAAAAAAAAATTTTTTTTCTTGTGACAGTTTAGAATCTATCTTCAAAAATTTAACTTTTGAAAGAACCTTTTACAAAAAATGAGCACATTTTGAATAAAAAAAAAATTTTTTTTCTTGTGACTAGAATCTATCTTCAAAAATTTAACTTTTGAAAGAACCTTTTTACAAAAAATGAGCAACATTTTGAATTAAAAAAAATTTTTATTCTTGTGACAGTTTAGAATCTATCTTCAAAAAGTTAACTTTTGAAAAATGCTTCTTTCAAAAAATGAGCAACATTTAGGCTGGGTTGCACCATCTTACTTTAACTATAACCAACGTCGCAACTTCAGTTAATTCGCACTCATTTTCGGCCGAAAATGAGTTTTAGGCCGAAAATGAGTTGCACCAGTTAACCAGCTATGATTATTTGTTAACTGGTGCAACTCATTTTCGGCCTAACCGTTATTTTAACTCAAGTTGCGGCGTTGGTTATAGTTAAAGTTAGATGGTGCAACCCAGCCTTAAAGTGACAAAAAATATTTTGTAATTCTAGCTCGCTACGTAATTACGTATGTTTGAAATCGATTTTTACAATATATATATTTTTAAATTACTACACAAAAACATACTATATAAAGGTTAGACGAAGTTATAAGAGGACAACATTCGATTCTTTTAAATGAGCGTGTATGTCAACTTTGTTGATACATTTTAAAAATATAGATTAGTTACATACATTTTGGTATACTAAAATATACTCTATTACACTGCGTATACAATTCCCAATCGCTTGTCACTACCAAATCAGAGAGAAGCGTTTCTTCTTAGATACATTGTTGACGGTGATTTTTTTTAAATTCATATCCTTAACGCCTTTGCGGGGCTTAAAAAGATTTACCTGTAGGCCAACTTTGATTTTCTTGGTGAGAGCTCCCTGTGGGAAAACAGCCTGCACCTGTGGTACCACCGAACTCGACACCATGCCACCTGGAAAACCGAAATATGGTAAAAGTGAAATTATGAATTCTCGTAGTTAGGAAAAAAAGTTGGAATTTATGAAAAATACTTCCTACACTCGCGTGCAACTGAATCGACTCGACCCCAAAGCGCTCACAAAAATCACGCGATTTTGAAACGCAACTCGTAGTGACTGAGTACAATTTCTATTACTTCGTTTCAGAGAGCATTACTTTTAAAGTACTGGACCGATTTTCATGATTGATACGTCTTTATAAAGCCAAAAGATTAGGCAATACAATAAAAAAAACTGGGTTTGGGAGAGCTGAACCATTTTTGAGGAAAACTGATTTTTGCGCGCGCTGTTGGGTTTATTTTAGTCGACAGTTGCACACGAGTGTAGAATAGTCGAATTAAAATATCAATTGAGTTAACGGTTTTGTTTGTAAATTGATTGGAATGAAACAAACACTAAATGTTACGGGAAGTTTACAATAAATAACTCTTTGGTATATTTTTTATGTTAAGGTAGAAAGACAGGCTGACAGTCCACTTGATGGTAGGTGGACCAATAGCTTACCTTCCGGACCAATAGCATGAACTTCTTGACGGATACGCGAAATTACAGCAAAATACTGCGGGAAGTCGTGAGTCAATATACGAGTGACTCGTGGGGCATCCCATCCCTTATCCTCTTCGGATGTATCTGGAATATTGAATTTTAATATTAATTTATTTAATTGAAATCAAACATTTCCCACGTATGTATTTTGTGTGTGTGTTTGTGTGTGTGTGTGTGTGTGTGTGTATATATGTATGTATGTATGTTCCCTATGGACTCCGAAACAGCCGAACCGATTTTGATGAAATTCGAAATAAGATGAATATGATGAAGTCGAAATATGAAGATATTATATCAGACTACCTGTTGCACACGACTTCGTCCGCGTAACTTTATAATATAGCCTATGTTACTCGCTGATAATATAGATTCCCAACAGTGAAAGAATTTTTCAAATCGGTCCAGTTGTTTCGGAGCCTATTCAATTCAAACAAACAAACAAATCTTTCCTCTTTATAATATTGGTATAGATAAAATATATTAGAAGCACCTTCAATTTCCAGAGTCTCGTGAAGTATGTCTTGGACCACGTCGTCTGTGGCATCAGTGTTGTGTTCCCTCCAACTGGTTCCATTGTCGGATCGAAGGATCACAATTTCTCTTTCGCGGCCACGGAGCGAAGCATAGTGTGGCACCTCAAGTATTACAGGCCTGCATTGTATAAATATACTCATATAAATTTATACACATACGAGTACATACTAAATATAATTTTATATTAATATAAATTTGTATTGCATTTGAGCAAATAATAATATATAGTTTTATTAAATTTAGTTGTAATTTAAGTATACAAAACCGATAGGGTTTTAAGCGTCTATAAAAAAATATAAAAACAAAAAATATTGTTAAGGTTTTCTTTTAAAATAAAGACAATTTTAAAGCACGGCTATTTTGCGCAGAAGTGCTATTTTACTCACCCCAGAAATTTAGCAGACACTGGTCCCATTTCCAAAACCCTGGCAGCAAGGGCTTCTCCCTCCATCAGAGGGGGCATGTGATTTATACGGGACGGCTTTAAATATCTATAAACAAAAAATATTTTATAATAATCACTTTTCACAGAACTAAATACTTCTAGTATTTAAGCTGACTATTCAGATTTCTGACATTATTAAGTTGCTTGGAGTCGTCAATGGTGTTTGCTCGCTACGTACGTCTGTTTTAGGTACTGGTAAAGCTGATGTTAAAGCCATCTTTCCTATTAAGGGTCACAAAAATCCCTAATCATAAAAGGGCTAAAACTGCTGGGAAAATCGAAAATAATTTCTGAAAATGTTGTGTACCTGCAAGTGATTCTAGTCGGTTGTTGTGCAGATAGAGGTGGTACTATGACCCTGACACCACCACCACGGCATCCCCTCATTGCACCACCGCGAGCGTCTACCAGGAATGAAACCAGGAAGCTGAAAATGGACGGGTAAACTTATTTTAGAACAGGTACCTATCCAAAAATATTCGATCCACACAAGTATGAATGAAAAGTATGAGTGAATGAAATGAAAAATGTAACACCTGAAAAATTATACGAGTAATACTTATTGCAGTGAAAATTGTGGCAATTTACAATGACAATTTTTTTAAATATTTTTAGACGATCAAACAACTCAAAAGAGTGTATTATGTACTCACTTCTTCCATTGCAACTTCTTTCTGTAGATCCAACATCAGGAATGCGTTAATAACAAGCAATTTATTATTATTTATCATCAAATCTCTGAAATTATAGACAAATAACATTATCATATAACAAGTAAGTATAAGTGCTTGATGAACTTTAAAAAAAAACTAGAATATTAGGCTCCTTCCCACAGCTTGGCTCCACAATGTGGAACCGCGGATAACTTTATTTCGTCTTAAATCCACATGTGGTTCCGCAGATACCTTCATCTCCTCTTAAATCCACAAGTGGATCCGCGGATACTTTATTTCCTCTTAAATCCACATGTGGATCCGCGGATACTTTATTTCCTCTTAAATCCACAAGGGGATCCGCGGATACTTTATTTCCTTTTAAATCTACATGTAGATCCGCGGATACCTTTCTCTTCTTTAAACCACAAGTGGATCCGCGGATACCTATCTCTTCTTAAATCCACAAGTGGATCCGCGGATATCTTTCTCCTCTTAAATCCACATGTGAATCCGCGGATACCTATCTCTTCTTAAATCCACATGTAGATCCGCGGATACTTTTCTGTTTTTAAATTCACATGTGGATCCGAAGATACCTTTCTCTTCTTAAATCCACATGTGGATCCACGGATACTTAATCTGTCGAATACCGAAATAATTCACATGGATACTTTTTTTCTCTTTTATCCACCTGGTGGATCATTGGATATTTTTATTCCTTTCTACCTACATATAGCTAACATTAAATATTGTTCTCAATGAACATAAAAAATTAGTTAATTAAAAAATTACATATAAAAAATCATATTGAAAATTCAATACTGACTTAGGTTGAGAAGGATCCACGTTGTAACAGTATCCCTCTGGAGCTTGAGCACTGCTATAGCGGCTGATGCTTTTTACAACGACTTCTTGCTGCGGCTGGTAAGGCATCCCGTTCATGGATCCTGTCAATTTTTAAATTTAAACAAATATTTTTGAATATATTATGACATAAATTTAGGAAGAGATCAAGATTAAGCTGATATTTTGATCTGAAAATAAACCATCTGTGGTGTAAATAAACGCGCGGTTAAGAGAAATTTTATCCGAAATAATAATCTTATCGATTAGTATAATAAAATAGCGAGTGTTTGTTTTTTTAAATTTTAGTTGGTTCGAGTCCCGGGGGCCAGTCAAGCGAGTTTTAGAAAATCATTGAATGCAGTTTTGTTTCTTTTTAAAAATAAAGAAATGTCTCCATTATGTAAAATGAGCCATCTTAAGGATTTAAGGTAGTTTCCCTCCAGGGTCCGACTTATTTTTCCACCCTGTATATTCTACCTATACGGATCCCATGAAGTAAAAGAACAGAAAATTAAATCACACATATAAGAAAAGCAAAGCAATACCTTGAGATATCTCCATGATATTCTTGTGGCTCATTGCAGACTCAGTCCTCTCGTCTCTGGTGACATCAATTGGGAGGGAATCGTCTCCTAGTGATTTCATATCATCCGCTGTTAGGTAACGGTAGGGTTGATCGTTCAATATTGTGTCTTCACCTAAAATATGGATCTTGGTTAGGACAATAGTTGTCTTAAAGTTAGTAGAAGCAGTAGATAAGCAAAGTTTAGCAATCGTGAACTTTTTTATTTTGAAGTTAAGCTAAGATAACTTTGATATTAAGATACGCAAAAAGAAAAAAGGAAAAATGTTGTTCAAATTTTCTACAAAAAAAGTTTTATTTAGCAAAGGTTGGTTTTACTTATATGCTAACGTTTGAAAACTATTCAAAGCAGTGATTGCAATGAAATCAGATCTTGATCAAGTCAGATCTTGTCAGGTATGTATTTTTGGACACCCAACATAGGGCCATAGAAAATGAAAAAATCAACCAACCGCTCACAAACAAAACAAACAAACAAACAACTTTATTTCAGAATAACATAATAGCTTTAGTTTTATCATATTTCTGTCCCCCACACTAGGCTCTGCCTGTCCTATGGAGTAAACAATTGTGTAAAATAAAAGAAGAGAAGAACATTTGAAATCTCCTTGAACATTTACCTCCTTCCTCTTCAGAGTCCGACATGAAAGTTTCTAGCATAGTCTCTGGGGCTACAACTTTGTATTTCTCCTGATTGGCACCATTGATTGTTGGTTCAGACACTTCTTTCAGTGTCTCCATCACAGTGACATAACCGAGCTTAGACGCAATGTCTAGCGGTGTCTGTCCGCTCTGCGAAATATAATTATAACGTCTTTAGTACAGTAAGATGACAGTCAAGTAAGCAGTTCCCTTGGTTGAAGACCCATTATGGTGTATTGTGATAATTATTAAAAAGCAATGCAGTTTATTAATATACTTGCTACATGCTTCGCCCAGGTTCAAAATAAAAGTATCCTATCTTTTAAGTTAGACCAAAATATACACGCCTGGGTTGCACCATCTTACTTTAACAATAACAAACGCCGCAACTTCAGTTAAAATAAACCCAAAGGCCCAAACCCAAACGACAATTAAACCCAAAGGTATCGAATTATACGTAAATATATACCTACATATAAACACATTGTCTGTGATTGCGTGTGTGTGCGCGTGAGTGAGTTTGTTGTTGATGATTGCAACCTTTACTTACAGTTGTAATAGCATTTGCATCGGATTTGTGTTCGAGTAGCACATTCACTATATTTATATGTCCCTGTTGAGCAGCGTGATGCAAGGCGGTGTATCTGTCCAACAGATTGCATACATTAAACCAATGAAAATTAATTTTATTGCTTACAAACTGTAATTAGAATTATAAAAGACTGCACGTCTGGTCTAGTGGCTAGTAACCCTAGCTGTTAACCAAGCGGTTGCGGGTTCGAATCCCGCTAGGGGCAAATGTTTTATATTATGTTAACATTTATCTTTGTACCTGAGTCATGGATGTTTTGTATTTATAATATGTATGTATTTACAAAAAAAAAAGTAATGTATGTAGTATATCAACCATCTGGTATCCATAATACAAGCAGTTGCTTACTTTGGAACTAGACGGTGCTGTGTAGAATGTGTGAATAAAAAAAACTAAGTAAGTTAGTGAAATTCCTTAGTCAACTAGGAAATAGGCTGATCTACTCGCGATTCCATAAAGAAACAATATTAGCTTTTAAGTATCATGCTAGTAGTAAATGCTTACCCGTGTGAAGTCTGAGCCTTAACGGAGGCACCATTTTCAATAAGATATCGCACCATATTAGCTTGGCCATAGTGACTAGCTACGTGCAATGGTGTGTAACCGCCTTTAGTGCAGATGTCGACCTAGAAAAAAAACATTTAAGGCTCGTTGGGCATTTTTAAACTACTGAGTTTATCGGTTGCCATAGCAACCATGTTACCGCGACCTGTTACCGTGTAACGTAACCGACACCTCTGTTGACAATTATAAAAGAACACAGTAATTTCAAATAAAAATAGAAAATGGCTAGTGATATTCCAAAAAGGTCGTCAACATTTTCAGTATAGAGAAGCTACTGAGAGATTTCTCTTTTTACTAGTAGTGGGTAGAGTATTATTTATTCGTAGTGGGTAGTATAATAATTTTTGTAGTTCATAATAATGAATACAAAACACTTCATTTAAAAGTATTTCCTGCACAATAAAATATTTCCTGACGATTGAATCCGTTGTGTAGCTAGAGTTTTACCGCAAAATAAATAGTTTTTCCGGGTACTGACCTCAGCACCATTCTTGACTAGCAGTTGTGCTACCGGCACTCTGTCCTCTTGAGCGGCTAGGTGGAGAGCGGCCAATCCATTCTTTGCCTGGTGATCCACTTCAGCACCATGCTCCAATAGAAGAGCACACATCTCAGAGTGGCCCTGGACATACAGTGATACATTTATTTATTCATTAAATATGTTTCAAACTTAGACAAAATAAGAACTATAGACATGATTTTGCCAAGAACATAGTAAAGCCGATTTTATAAACATGTGTGCGTAGGCCGTTTACTGAGACTTTATATTCCAACCTACAACCTCATTTTTTCTTTTTTATTTAAAATATTAGTTTCCAATTTGCATTCCATGTGTGAAAATTAATTCCATTCTGCTTTTTATTATTTCCCTTTTCTACACCCTTCCAATTCGGCGTAGCTTGATTGGATTGCATTTGTGTGCGTATAACAGTGTATTTACACGGCGAATTAATAGTTTTACTGGCTTCGGCACAGGGCGTTATCTTTAGTTCTTGTTTTATCTGAGGTAAAGACACAAAGAGAAAAATCATATCCATAATCCATCAATCTTGACAATCTTTCGCTTTTGTAATATTAGTAGGATTTGATCGCCTAAGTTTCATTTCTGACACGCGTAGGTACTCTCTAAATGCGCATGTTTTTTTTTGTTTTTTATCTAACAAAAAATAAGAGTAGGTTACACGTTACCTGTTGTGCGGCTAAATGTAAAGGTGTAAATCCAGCTTTAGATTCAGCGTCAGCTAAGGCTCCATATTCAAGCAAGGTGGCAGCTGTTTCCATTTGGTTCTTCCGGGCAGCAATATGTAGAGGAGTGTGACCATTCTTTGCCACAGCCTATCAACAAAAAAAAAATACTAGCAACCCGGTCCCGTTCTTATCCTATCTTAGTAGATGCTTGCGTTAACGAGACCTGTGTTCCAAATTTCAAATTTCTAGACAGTGGTTTTGGACATACGATTTTATAAGTATAGCCCATCGAAATAATATATCTTAAATATAATAACCCATCGATATAATAACAAATTAAATTTATAATTTGTTATTATTTGAATTTTAATAATAATAATAATAATAATAACTTCTTGACACGGCACGAATTGTCAGGAGGTTCCTCAGTCTGCAGCCCTAACCACCGGTAGCTTGGGCCTTGCCCCGCTACCTGCGGCAATCTAGTTTTAGTTTTTTTTATAATATTTATTGTTTTTTATATAATTATTGTAAAAAAAATTAAAATTAAGAAATAAAATAAATATATGTGAATAATAATAATAATAATAATTTTTTATCTTTTTTATTATTATTATTTGTTAAATAAATTACAATTCATGAAACACACGATACATAGTTTGCATGCCTAGTGTGTGTTTTCATAGCCAATAAACTAAATTATTTTATATGTTCCTGTAAATAAATAAATAAAAATACCTTGGCGTCAGCGCCTTTCTCCAAGAGTGTAGTAGCAACAGCTTGCTGGTCATGCTGAGCAGCAATGTGAAGAGGAGTCATGCCATTCTTTCCAGCCTGGTCTGGTGATGCACCGTGGGCCAGAAGAAGATTTGCCACCTGAGCGTATCAAAATTATTTATTTATTTTGTTATTTTTACCCTTAACCCTAGCTGTTAACCAAACGGTCGCGGGTTCGAATCCCGCTAGAGGTAAATGTTTATGTGTTAACATTTTACCTTTGTACCTGAGTCATGGATGTTTGTATTTATAATAATTGTAGGTATGTATTTACAACAAAAAAAAATATCTATGTAGTATATCAACTGTCTACTATCCATAATATAAGCCTATAGTTGCTTAGTGTGAAACTAGATGGTGCTGTGTAGAATGTGTGAAGATATTTATATTTATACATTTGATAAAATTTGAATTTTAGTAACATCAAGTGCAAGAGAGACGACCTGATAAGGGCCAAGGGTCGACTGGTCCTATTGGAAAATTATGGGGGAGACCTATGTCCTAGTGGACATCCTAGGGCTGGTATGATTATGAACTATTTTATTTCGCTCTGTTACAGTAGTACTACCAAGAAGTACTACTGGTAGTACAAATGCTACAACGTTGTACCACTAGTACTACTGGTAGTACAAGTGACACTCTTTAGATATAGTAGTACTTCTGCTTAGCAGAATATATAGTCCAATAAAAAATAAGCTTTAAATACCTTCAAGTTGCCATATTTCGCCGCTAGGTGCAGGGCTGTAAATCCTTTTTTGGTTGTTGCGGTTAATGGTGCATTGTGTTCTATCAGAGCTGCAGCAACCTGAGAATATTAAATACTACTTAGTCTCAGAATCAGCATAATTTTTATTACCTGAATAGCTATTATTTCAATGAACTGGATTAACATATAGGATACTTTTTATTCTAGAAAAATGTTAGTTTATCGAGGGATCGTCTAAAAATATAAAAAAATGCCTCCCTCCACTTGGCTCCCACGTCTAGAATCCCATGGGATCCTAGGATATTTTTTTTTTACATTTTGGCTCCCATGGGATCTTAAAGTATTTTTTTATTTCTCTTGGCTCCCAAAAGATCGTAGGATACCTAATTATTTAGTCATTTCATTAAATGGCGCCCAAGGTTTTGTCATCGACTTAAACTGTACTAGCTAAAGTTATAGCCTAAGTTAGTTTAGTACATTGACCAATATCCTGGTGACATAATGACTAATTTTCTGACTAAGGGCCTCTTTCTCCATCTGTTAAGTAGGCTAACCGTCATTTGAAGTCTAAGGGCCTCTTTCACAAACTACAAGTAAAGTTTTGATTACTTACTTTTAGAAATAATTTTATGTTTTATTCAATTATGCACTCGGTTTAGTGCATCCTTCGATAGGCGATTTTTTTTATATTATTTTCTTTTTAATGTTTGGGACTTTTACCGTACAAACAAAGGTATATCAGCTAAATTATTCCCGGCGACAGGTGACTTTAAATGACGGTTAGCTTACTTGACAGATGATGAAAGAGGCCCTAATTATAATAGATATTTAATATCATTTAATAATTATAATAGATATTTAAAGGTTCGAGTGAATAGGTATCTTTTGGGTGAGCTCGCTCCATCTTAGGCCTCATCCTTGCCACATGGCTGGTTGTTGGCTAAGGGCAAACCCATCTCTAAATTTGTCTGTAATATGTTACCATATTGTTTACAAATGAATCCCTTTACGTACATCGTGGTTGTGTTGTTTGGCTGCAATGTGCAGAGCGTTGTAGTGATCGGCAGTCATGGCTCTAACATCGGCGCCATGCTGCAGCAACAGCACGGCTATGTCCACGTTACCAAGTCTCGAAGCGATGTGCAGAGGCGTCTGCCTTTCGCGAGCTTTCGCCTCGACTGCAGCGCCGTTACGCAGCAAAATGCGAATTATGTCGGTCTGGAAACAAATCCATCAATATTATAAACTAGTTGTTGCCCGCGACTTCGTTCGCGTTCAAAATGTTATATAGCCTAAAGCCTTCCTCGATAAATGGACTAAGCAACACAAAGAGAATTTTTCAATTAGAACCAATAGTTCCTGAACAAACAAACTCTTCAGCTTTATAATATTAGTATAGATAGTATAGATGTAAATGTGAGTTTGTTTGTTTGTTACGCTTTCACGCAAAAATTACTGACCATGAAATTTTGCATACACGTTGTCTGGGACATCAGAAAGAACATATGGTACCTTTCATCCAGAATGCGGACGAAGTCGCGGGCACCAGCTAGTATGGATATATATTCATACTCTGTCTGTCTGTTACCTTTTCACGCCTTAATGTTGTGTCTGCTTTTTCACGCTTTTTGCTTTTTTTTACCGAAGTAAGTGAATAAGGGATGTCAGAGCCCATATTTCTCTATCCCTTTCTAATACCTTATCCTTTATCCTAACTGTAGCACCTGTGGCGTCTCTTGTGTTATACGTGACGGTAGCCAGTCATCAAATGGACTGTCAGCCTGTCTGATACCTTAACATTAAAAAAATCTTTTACGAAAATAACCTGATCATACCTGATTAGCCCTAGCAGCTAGATGCAGTGGAGTTTCACCCCTGACTGTAGGTACATCGGGGTTGGCCTCATGTTGGAGTAAGTAAATGACAATGTTCATGCAACCCATGAAGGCGGCCACGTGAAGTGGAGTTAAACCAGATTCCGTTGTTGCTTGTATACCTAAGAATACATACAAAATATGTACAAAACACATACCTAATAAATTATACATGTCGTGGGCAGATCGTAGAATTGGGCAGATCGTAAAGTATTAAATCAAAAATCTTTCCCCAAAAGTCAAAAATAGAGGCGACGAGGAACGGAGCGAAGCAAAGCGAGGAGGAGCGTGTTAGGTTTACATGGAAATAAATTTGGGGAGCCGAGCGAAGCGGAGCGGAGTGAGACGACCCTCTCAGTTTTAACAGTAATATGATCTGCCCAGGAATATCATGATATGCCCAATTCTACGATGTGCCGACGACATACATATAATTTAACAACAAATGTACAATTTTTTTGCTGTAATACTGCGTAAGTAGAAATAAACATAATAGTCAGAGGTCCTTCTGTACCAATCAGTTTACTAATTTAAAAACTATGTACTGGACCGATTTTTCGAGAGTATTTTTGATACTTATGATTGATAATAAACAAGTGAACAAATTTACTGTCTAAAACTTACTTGCTCCATATTTGAGTAATAGTTCGACGACTTTGATCCTGTTTTTCTTGCAAGCAATATGAAGAGGCGTAAATCCATTTAGTGCTCGAGCGTTAGCATCAGCATTTCTATTGGAAACAATTAATTTTTTTAAGATTTTTTTATAATGATAAAACTAAATGAAGACCGAAAGCTTAGCTAACTTAGTTTAGTAGTTCAAATAGCACACGCAGTTTTTCATACTTATTGTGTAGAGAAGTTTTTATAGTTCGCAGTATGCAGAAAAGTATGAAAAACTGCGTCACCAATGTTAGCCAAGCTAAAATAACTTAGCTTCGCTTTTAATCTGCATGTAACTTAAATAAATTATACATTGTGTGTAATCCCACTTTTATGCAAAAGTTCAGAAAAGTCAATAAAAATCAATAACTTTTTATTAAAAAAGATAACATTTATCAATAAAATGACACTTTTGAAGCATCTTTAAAAATCATGATACATTGATGATAAGTCTGTGTATGTCTAAAAACATAAGAATCACGTAACGTTTACCTGTCCAAGAGTAACTTAGCAACTTTGGCGTGACCACAATGGGCTGCGACATGTAAAGCTGTAAGGTAATCCACCGTGACGTCATCGACTGGAGCACGACGGGACAGGAGAACCTTGGCTGCATCAGCATGGTCACCTTGGGCGGCCATATGAAGTGGTGCCAGACCGTTCTGGAAAAAAATGTGAATTTTTTTTAACAGATGGTAAAATAAGCTGTAGTGTTTGTGTACCAGATATAACTAAAGTAAAACAGAGTTATATACACTATCTCGCTCTCGCCGTATGATGGGAAGAACACCAGTATTGCATGAGCCGCGAGCCGGAGCAGATGTGTGAATCTTCAAATCTCAAATCTTTCCTCTTTATAATATTAGTATAGATAATATCGAACTTGACAAGTGTACTCTTTCAGCTAATAAAGACAAAATAATTTGAGTAACGTCCAAAATTTAATGATTATTTTTCTTAAATTGGCCATGGAACTGTCCTTTACTTATGTAGGTAAAGGTCAGTTCCATGGTAGTAGTAAGTAGTAATAATTTAGTATTACTATAACACTAGAATGTCAGTAAAACAAGACGCATTTTTCAACTAGGTCTTGTTCCGTTTTAAAAAAGGAATAATACTTTTGTCCTCGTTTCTGTACCTGCCTCAAACCGCAGTCAGTCTAATGGCTTCTTTACCCGTGTATGCACTAACATCTGGGGTATGACGTCACAAAGTAGAGCATTGGAATTAGGCCTAGTAGGAATCTTTTGACGAGTCTTTGTTATTTTTTCATTAATGTAACAACGCTCTATTGTTTCTGATGTGTTTGACAGCCGAAACGTGAAAACTGTTAATGACTACCAAATTATAAATTTGAGGGAAATTTTGATATTTTCTCAAATATGTTATATCGATGGGTGAAAGAAATTTTCGAAACCCAACTTGTAGAAGGGGTAGAAAAAATCTAAAAAAAATTTTTTTTTACCTATACCTAAAGCTGAAGAGTTTGTTTGGTTGTCTCAGGAACTACTGGTTCGAATTGAAAAAATCTTTTTGTGTTGGATATCGACACAAGCCTTAGGCCATATAACATTTTTAACGCGGACGAAGTCGCGTGCACCAGTTAGTATACCTATAAAACTTGTATGTTCTTTGGTTAAACTAAATAAATTTGTAATATAATATACAATCACACATTTAATTACTCACCTTACTCTTACTGGTGATTGGTGCTCCCCTATCCAAGAGAGCTTCAACTACCCTTTCGTGTCCTGAACGCGCAGCGCAATGGAGAGGAGTCAGCCCATCCCTTGTGCGAGCTTCCACGTTCGCCCCATTGTCACATAGGAGGGACACCATATTATCTTTGCCTGATCACATTAAAAAAAAATGAACATAAGAACACATTCGTTAATAGAAAAGGTCTGTAAACATATTTAACAACAGTTTTGTCCGTACCCCATTTAGCCGCAACATGAAGAGGACAGATGTTATGTTTAGCAGGACAATTCACATCAGCTCCTTTGGCGAGGAGTAGCCTCGCGACAGCCTCATTGCCGTAGTGGGCTGCGATATGCAAAGGTGTAAATCCAGACTTCGAAGTCACGTCAGGATTATGTTCATTCTGTTCAAAATTTGTAAAAAAAAATTATTCATTCTGTTCAAAATTAAAAAAAAATTCAACATATTGTTCATTCTGTTCAAAATTTAAAAAAAAAATTAATCATATTGTTCATTCTGTTCAAAATAAAAAAAAAAAATATTTAAGCATATTGTTCATTCTTTTCAAAATTTAAAAATAAAATAAAATATTTAAACACATTGTTCATTCTGTTCAAAATTAAAAAAAATATTTAAACATATTGTTCATTCTGTTCAAAAAAAAAAATTAAACATTGTTCATTCTTTTCAAAATTTAAAAAAAATAAAATATTTAAACACATTGTTCATTTTGTTCAAAATTAAAAAAATATTTAAACATATTGTTCATTCTGTTCAAAATTAAAAATTTTTTTTTAAACATATTGCACACAATATAGGAATGTGGGTTTCAAAGATGTCACAACACTATGACAGGGTTTAGTTCTTGAGTTTATAAGCGACTATAGTCACCTTTCCGCTAATTTCCACATTTAAAAAGTCATACCTTACATTAGAAATTTCAAATGAACAAATCAAGTTGACCTTTTGCATGCATGAATTGCCAACATTAATTTGAGTTACCAAAATGCCTGCTATTTCCTAACTAAACTAGCTAGGAAGCTGTGAAAAGGCTTTTATAAAGTAAGATTACACCCACCAGATAATTAAGTATAACTTATTTTCTAAAGGACAAAATGTGTTCCTATCTATCTGCTAAGTCGGTAGTCGGTCTTAAAGAGTCTGGCAGAAGTTATGGTCCACAGAAAATGTACAATAATAATGTACGATAATACTCGACAAAACGCATATAAAAATCAGCCTTTAGAAAATTAGTGAAATTTAGTCCCAAACATAAGATAAACGAACTAACCTCCAATAACAAATTAGCAGCTTTCACGTCATCCTTCTTAGCTGCTATGTGGAGTGCAGGAAGGCGAACCCTGCCACGAGTGTCTGCTTCTAGGAGTACAGCCACCACCTTCTCGTGGCCTTGCTGCATTGCAACCGCCAAGGGTGTGAAGCCGTCCTAAGGAAAACAAGGAAAGTTTAAGATACACATAAAAACTTTTTCTCTCCTTATTATTTATTTATTTATTTATTTATTTATTTATTTATTTAATAGCTAACCTTACAGCATGTAACATTTAACAAATACATAAAATAGATTAAATTTTTATATAGCCTATTACAAGGTCAGTCATCTTACAATTTATAAGTACAAAAAAAAAAAAAATTCTAGTAATTAAAAAAAATAATAATATTAACAATATATATATTTATATATGTATCTATAAATTATGTGTGTGTATGTATGTGTGTGTGTGCGTGTGTGCGTCATTGCTCAAAAAATTTAATACATTTGGATAGAGACCAACGATATCTATTCTATATATATATAATAGTACCCAAAGATATTTGATTGGTCTCGCTGCCCTCGACTAGATAGAGCGCTATACAAAAGCGATAGCTCCGTGAATGCGGCAACTTTTTATTGTAGTGTGTGTAAAACATCGTCACTTTTTATCACTTTTTACACAGATTTATACGCAACTGACGCATAGTGAAACGCATAGTTTCACTACGCAAACTGACATTTTATTATGCTCAAAATTTAATAAAATATTCGGCACGTACATATCACAGACAGTTTGCAGTGTGACTGACTCGGGTACGCCGAATTCGGCGTAGTATTTTTTGCCGCATTTTACAAGTACAACGGCGGTATCTAGTCGAGCGCAGTGAGACCAATCATTCATCTATGATAGTACCTAATAGAGTACATTGACTCTACGAAACTATGGCTATATTCCACCATATGAGGTTCGGGAATCACATTAGTGGTGTATTTCTATATGTTTTTTTTTTGAGACCACCACTTACCTCAGTTGCCAAACTTTGATTGGCGCCATTAGCGAGAAGAAATTTAACCACGGCATCGTGATTTTCTTGGGCAGCCATGTAAAGCGGAGTGAAGCCATTTTGGGACTGAATGTTGACCTAAATAAAGAAGAAAAAAAAATTGCATATTTTTAACTAAATATAGATTTCATGTTTCATGGAGGAATATGAAGTTTCCTTTTAAAACTTGTTTATTGACAAAATAATTGTCTTTCGCATATTTATTTTTTGCAAATAACCAATACGCATGTACCTAAAAAAATGTGAAAAAATAATTCTATTTTGTATTTCTATTTTATAAATAATATTCCAAAAAAATATTTTTCATAAAAAAAATTCTATACTTTTTATTTACTAACCTGTGCGCCCTTTTGTACAAGCAATTTCACGACAGCCTCCTGACCAGCCAACGAAGCGATGTGCAACGCTGTATTGCCTTTCTTGGTTGCGGCATCGATCGCTGCACCACGCTGCAAAAGCTCCCTGACCACTTCCACGTGTCCATCTTTTGAGGCAAGGTGTATTGCATTGAGGCCGTTCTGGAAAATTAATAAAAAGTCGAATACTTATTAATAAATAGCTGGTGCCCGTGAAAAATAAAAAATATATATACTTTAGCATTTTATTTATTATTTTATTAGAAATACTTGAAATAAATTTAAGTTTTTTTTCGATGCAAACCTTCATATTATGTCTGGGAATATTCATGTTTTTTCATGTATTACTACGCGACCAATAACTAATAAGTAATCATGAAATTACAAGCATACAATTGCTATACTTAAATACAAACAAAATTCGGTCAACAATGTCACCCCAAAATACGCATTATATGTTCATGCTGCTCCATGAAATGTTCATGCCAAGATCCAAAGATGCCAAATAGCGGAATAAAAGGGATCTCGACAATGCAACGAGGGTGCAAGGTTAATGGATCGCGAAGGATTGGCTTTAGGCCAAGTAAGACGATACTTTACTGATACAGTAAACAATATTGACGACGTAAACCCTAGTTTGTTTTCGTAACTTGATATTTCGTAACCACACCGATGCCAACAAGTTCATTCTCTTCACTACAAATGGCTGGATACATTACTTGAATTTGTCTTAGACTTGAATTGACTACTTTGGACTGGCCGGACCTGTTTTGGAAAACTAATCAAAATTATGACTTGACTGAACTTGACTTGACTGACTTGATTTGCTATTTTTGACTTTAATTTTAATTTTACCCTTTTTTAAAATAAAAAAGGGTATTACGAATTGCTATATTAACTTGACACTGGCAGATAATGGCCATTTTAAAATGAGCCGCATTGCCATTTAAACCTAAGAAGAAGAAGAACAAGAATTTGTCTTGTGCAACGGACAAACTTGGCCCTCACACTATGCTTTCTGAAAATTAATATTATTTCAATGGTGCTTTCATAAAATGATTTAAAACGTTATAAAACATTACTTAGTAGGTACTTAGTATTTTTTTTTTCAATTTAAACCTTGTTATATTGTGTTAAATATATAAATATATCTACACAAAATTATGATCTGTTTATTTTATTTTTTATTTTATTTATATTTGGGAAACAAACAATATCTCGATACACATTACACATACATATAAGAAAAACATAAAAACATAATCACAAATCATTTATCAAGTTATCTGTTTATGATTGCGAAACGTAGTGTTAAAACTGTGACTAAACTAAATAATTTAGCTCTTATAAACTTAGACAAAATTTTTGAACTGAAACATTCATGAAGAAATCTAATTAAAATACTTCCTTTTGTTAAATACTGAGATTTTTTTAAAATGCTCTGTATAAAAATTAAAACTTGTGGTATGTTATTATCTTTATTCGTGACTAGATCGCGTGTTCATACCCCGTCCGGGGTACACAAAAAATACCCTTTTGCAACATTTAACCCAAAATAAACTCTTCGTAGAGAACAATACAACTCAATTTCCGTTGAAGCCGTCTAACCTTGGTTCGTGTGGAAATAAATTTCGCAAATTTCCCTACCAATTTCTAAGGAAAAAAATATAAAGAAAACTCTATTAACAAATTGCCCTTCAAGTGACATTTGTTATGATTTTATAAGTGTAATTATTGAAAGAATTAGATAATTGTCTATTGACTCGAACGAACGGCTGTCGAAATGGCTGACGTAATTCGAATCCTAACGGGCTTGCAATGAATGTATGACGAGTTCTGACGAGCCCGTTGGATCAGTGGTTAAAATGATTCCTTAACGCTCTGTCTCAGGCGTCCCGCCGGGTTCGATTCCCGGCTGGGTCAACTTTTTAAATGAGCTCTTCTGCCCGTCTGGTGACAGTAGCCATCCCCAGAAGACCACCATGTAATATTAACATTCTTATGCTGTTGTATTTCGATAAATGAGTATTAGGTATGCAGAGGACATTTCCCTATCCCTATCCTTAATCCTACTAAGGTCTTTAGCGCACTTCAGCACCAGTGGGTTTGCTTTAGTTATAGGTGAATGTAGGGACCTACCATCAAATGGCCGTCAGCCTGTCTGTCGACCTTGGCATTAAAAACACAATACCAGATTATCTTGGTTTACTTACAGCATTGCTTATGTTGATGTCCACGCCTTGTTCCAGAAGGGTGATGATCTTTTCTATTTGGCCCGCGCGGGCTGCCCGGAGAAAAGCAGTGCTGGCATCCGCCTAAAAAAAAAAATATAAAAATATATTTTTAACATATTGAGGTTTCAGACAGCCAGACACTATAGGATAATCGACAAAAATCACGTAAGTAATACTTGTTTAAGTCCGTTTTCACCAGTCACCTAGAGTCAGGCAACAAATAACTCTCGGATGGATGGATTTCCCCTTGTAAAAGAAAAAGAACACATACACAAGAACTGCTACTTAAGCCGGTCATTCACGGTGCCGGACTGCATGGCGGACTGCCGTGAATGGGCCGGCTTAAATGCTTAACAGTTGTGTTCACTAACTCTAGGTGATTGTTGGTGAAAACGGGCATTACTTAGTTTAGAATTTTTCAGTGGGGTGTGGGTATCCAATAAAAAAAAGCTTATAATCGATTTTAAAGCATTCTAAAATTAAAATTCGATTCGAAACATATTCAGCAATACATTAAAATTTTATTCTATGAAAATGTTTCCATGAAACAGAGTGAGTCGCACACTTCATTATTCGTTCGCGTGAAACGATTGTCGAGTGAAATACTAAAACTCTTTGATACGAGTCGACTGTGTGGGGACGAAAACAAAGCGCACCAATTACATTTTAACTGCTTGCTTTTGCGTTCTTTGTGAAAAACGTTGCCATTTCGTAGAGCTTTCAATCGCTTTTTTATATTGCGATTCTCAAATATTATAAATAAACTAGCTGGTACTCGCTAGACTACCAGTACTATATGTAAAGCAAATAAAGAAAAAAATTAAAAGTGTTAAATCTTTATATTTAGATTCTATTCTAACTATTGGTGAAAGAATCTACTACAAATTGGATGAGTAGTTTCAAAGATTACCTCCTCAGAGAGCTAAATTTAGCGATAAAAATTGACGGGTTCTCGGACATTTTGACGATTATGGGGACAAATATGCCGAGTACTGGGACAGATGAATTTATTTCAGATTTTCAATTTTTTTATTTTCGTGATTTATTTATTAAAATTAATTTTAATAGATTAAAAGAATAATGAATTCTTAACCGCGTCGTGTAATTATATTGTTTCTAAGTTAAATACTTTTTGTGTGGCAGAAAGACAAATTCAGCAAAATTCAGAAACTGACGAATATTGAGCCGTTTACCTTAGGTAATTGATTTGTTGTTTATTTTAACTTATGTAAATATGATTTTTCAAAATTAACAAATACCTACATCCAATTAGAAATAATCCTGTAATGATGTACCATATTTGTTATATTGTAAAAAAAGATTCTATGAAGTTCTAGACTCATTTTAACGAGGAACTAAGGGAAAACGAATCAGTGAGTCGGAAGTAAGAAGTGGGAAAGTGGGAAGGGTTAGGTAGGTAGGTATGTGTAATACATTATGATGCCGCTATTAGACACGCGCCAGTAGGCACTCTACACCCTTCATATTACATGCCGTTATGTTTTTTTAATTATTATTTTTTAATTATTCCCGACTACAGCTTTGAAAAAATATAGTGGTAGACATCTTACCCGCGCATTAAAAATATAATTTAAAGTTTTAAACCCTCGATTTTCAGTTGAGACCTAACACGATATATCTGCTGTAAGTTGATAAGGAGTTGGATTCCCGCAGAGTACTTGATGCTGCAGCATGCTAATAATATTTATATATTAATATCTAATTTATTAATTGAAGTTACTTTGACACATTTTTTTTATTATCTAAATAAAGACCTAATTATTATGATTTTACAATTTTATTTAAGTAAAATTTAATCATTACGATTGAAGTCGCTGAGGAAGGTATCAATAAATAGTTCAACGCGGACGAAGTCGCGGGCACTAGCTAGTTTACTGTAAAATTTATTTAAAACTAGCTGGTGCCCGCAACTTCGTCCGCGTTGAAAAAGCAAAATATGGCCTGACATCGTTATTGCTATTATATTTAGCCAGGAGTTAGTTTCCTTAATTTTAGGTAATTCCTCGGGAGCAGTACTTTTTTTCTGGATGAAAGGTGCCCTATGTCCTTTCTGGTGTCCCAGACAACGTGTATGCAAAATTTCATGGTGATCGGTTCAGTAGTTTTTGCGTGAAAGAGTTACAAACCTTCGCATTTTTAATATTAGTACGGATTAAATTTACAAATTTACAATAAAGATTGGTAATTCACCGAAGTTTTGGTTCGTTCTTATTAAAATATTGCATCTAAATTAGAAGCAGTGCACGCGACCAATTATTTCACACCCCATCAGCTGGGGGTAAGGTTCCCCTATTTTATTTATACTTTATATTTGTTCGGGGGAACTCCGCCGATTTGTCAATGCACGCTTTGTTTTGTCAATTTGATTTTTCTTGTCTTATCCTATGTGCAGAGTATATTTGAACTAATATTTTTTTTATTTGAAAATCAATGGAAAATAAATTTCTAATTAGGAAATAATTTGATTTTTCTTGTTTTATCCTATTGTGCAGAGTATATTTTAACTATTTTTTTTTTTAAATCAATGAAAAATATTTTTTTAAATAATTTTTAAAAACCGGTTACCTATGTGCTTTCCTCATTCGTAACCGATCCCATAATTTCTTCGGTCACGAGTTTTAGTAAGGTTAGTTTTAAGGGTTTAATAATTATTCATACTCAATTCACAACATTATCAGAGAATAATCAAATTATATTACGTTATATTATATTATAAATGAATCAACAAATATTACATATCATTATAAATCAAAAACAGCAATAAACAAGAGAAAATAAAATCGAAAGTCATTTGTAAAAAATGTTTCAATACGTCTGGCTGCTACAACTAGTGCGGGGAGACTGACGGCAGCCACATACATTCGCCTACACACGCTCTGGCTGCGCGCAGCCAGCTGGCTGCCGTGCAAACCAGCGCGTTGTGTTGGCTGCCGCAGCCGGGAGTTCGTGGCTGCCTAGTGCGCGTGCACCGTCATATGTTTTACGTCATACGTCATATGCGAACTAGGCAGGCTGCCTAGTTCGCGGGGGCTCTAAGACCTCGCAATGGACCGACTGATCGGACGGCGCCGAATTTTTCCCCTGTTGGTCCGATTGATAGGACGACGCGGTCGTTTTTCCTGTTGGTCCGACTGATCGGACGCAATGTACTTTTTTCCCGTTGATCCAATTGATCGGACGACGCGAACTTTTCTCTGTTGGTCCGATTGATCTTTTTCCGTTGCTCCGATTCATAGGACTACCCTACTTACCGAGTCCAAATATTATTCCAAGCTGTCATTATTCTAGAATTGGTGTCGGTTTATTTAGCTCGTAGTTCTATAATAAACACCCTACGCAAATAAAAAAGCTTTTATTGTGTCCGCCACAATTCTACCGTATCGATTGACGTCATTCTCGGGCGAGTTACGTCACTTTATATGTCCTTGTATCTATCTTCTATATAAGCAAAGATATTTGATTGGTCTCGCTGCGCTCGACTAGCAACTTTTTATTTTAGTGTGTGTAAAACATTGTCATTTTTTATCACAGTTTTATTATATTTTTACACAGTTTCACTACACAAACTGGCATTTTATTATGCTCAAAATTTAATAAGCCATTTGGCACGTACACATCACAGACAATATGGGGTGTGACTGGCTCGGGTACGCCGAATTCGGCGTAGTAGTTTTTTGCCACATTTTACAAGTACAACGGCGGTATCTAGTCGAGCGCAGCGAGACCAATCATTTATATATATAAAAGGCTACGTGTGTATGTATGTATGTTCCCTATGCACTCCAAAACTGATGAACCGATTTTGATGAAATTTTCTGTCAAACTTCAGATAAGTACAGATAGCCAATTTTTCTTTAGGTTTTTCTTTTAATTTTATTTTCTTTTGAATTTTCCTAATTATTATTTGTAAGTTGTCAGAATTTTCAATTTTAAACTATATTTCATATTTAAATATCTCGTCGATATTTCTAGTTTTTATTTCATTTGTATTTTTTGGTTAGGCTAAATTTATTTTTAAGTAACTTTGTTGTTTTTATATTAGTTTCTTTAAATTTCATATGAACACTTAATTAGTAAATAACTAAATGTAAATAAAGTCAGAAAGACGACGATTGGTTGATAGCGCTCTTTGAATTACATATTTGGCAAACTTGAAGTTTCTAAGTACCTACCTTATTATATTCCTATTAACTGTCGTCGAATAATCTCCCCAATTTATTTTAGAAAATTCAGTAGTATATGTAGACACATAGTCGTAAATCTCTACAGAAATTTCTACCCCAATTGTTTGCGATCGTCATCGATATCGAGCGATTTTATCGGTGAAATGTCACCCCTCTCGTTGGGGTGGTTTCCTCCCTTCTTCCCCTAGTCCAGTGAATCGCATATTTTAGTGGTCATGCAGGAGTTTATTAGAATAAAGTGTGTTGGTAAGAATTATTGACGCTGAATAACCGGGCGAAAATTTTACCACTTTATTACTATCTTTTTTATTTATACTTAATATATACCACTAAATATCATATAATATTTTCTTTATTTATAAAAAAAAATTACATCAATTAATTGGACAAAAAATCTACAATGACAACATAACCTAACAACGAGATAGTACGATATGAAATAAAAAACAATCAAATTTATAATAAAAATAAAAAAATTAAAAAAAAACTAATAATTAAATAATCATAAGGAAATAAAAAAAGGCCGACGATGGAGCGAGCTCACCCAGAAGATGCTTTAATCACTCTAACTTTAAAGTTCGCAAACACAGACGCCGGAAGGGAGTTTCAATCCTTGGCAGTGCGTATGTATTATGAAAGAATTCTTAAAACATTTGGTCAGAAAAATAGATATTTTAACAACATTTACATACATATTACACACATTACATTGAAAATTCATTTAAAATTTCGAATGCAAATTGCCTCTAGAATTTTCCAATGACATGATAATAGTACAATCAAAGGGATGATAATGGCCACTGAATAAAACATTCATACTAGTAACTAAGTACTCAACTTTCAACAGAAACGAGTCGACGACCGAACAAGACTACAGTACAGACTACTTTATATACAAAGGATTGGGATAACGTAAATAAAGTCGGCTAGCTTCATGAGGTAGCTTTGATACGAACGCGATGCTACTATTCCGGTCTTGCACAGATTTACAAGCGTGCCCGACTCACCTTCGCACTGACAGACAGTCTGACGGTCCACTTGATGGTAAGTGGCTACCGTCACCTATAATGATAACACGCAATGCCACAGGATAAGATTGAGGAAGGAATGGGAAAATGAGCTCTGGCATTCTCATTACTCCCTCATCGAAATAAAGCACGGTCATTACCTAATTATGTAGCAAGACTAATTTGCTGACTATACCTCGGGTATAAGCCAGCTTTAGAGTCTCCAAGCAGTTATATCAAACAAATGGTTTATTTTTTAAACTAAACATACCCAGACTGGAATCAACTTTGAAGATTTAATCATATTTGGCCCTGCCGCGAATCGAATTCAGGAACTCAGGGGTCCCGGGTTCTAAGCAGGTTACAGCGCTAATAAGCCTTTACTACTCGACTATCAAAATGACTTTTACCAAATTGACGAAAAACTGAACAGCATTGAAACAATCACAATTAAACGATAAGCTTCGATTTTAATGGTTTTTCAATTTTTAGTTCGACGCTAAATTTATTTTTTGTTAAACATACTTATGCGAACCTGCCATACTTTATTTTTGCTGACTGTACATCCGCCAGACGTATCCTTTGTGCGAAGTTGACGCTTCGCAAATGAGGCTCTTGTCTGTGCAGCTAAAGAACTATTGTGACTATGCCACGAGAAGCGTTCTATTATTGTGTGAAATAGGCTTTTGTGGAGAGTTAGTAAACATCATCACCATGCTCTGTCGATGGAGGTTTTCCTACTGCTGAGCATTGACTTATGGGCCGTCTAAACTGGTCTAACTAGTAAGTTAGCTATACCCTTAGCGATATAAAAATGAACCCACATAATATAGGTACTGTCTTAGTTAACTATTTAGAACTAGAAATACTTAGAAATTTTCACTTCAAGGTGTGCTAAAAACTATCGAAACCTTTCAAATTTACTTGAAAGCACTCCAAAACTAACCATAACTCTACATGTAAGTATACTTAATCGCATTATTATCAGATCAATAATCAGAGTCAAAAACGGAACAAATAAATAATGTTATTTCCATAAAAAATGTAATTATGCGACTGATTTAGGTACATGATAAGAAAAAATGTTTGAAAAAATAATGCATCGTGACATGCATTTCAATTCAATATGCACCCTCTATACTATGAAGTGATGGTGGTCTCAGTAACGGCGTATAGCGTAAAAGTAAAAAGAAAAGGTTATTTGTGTAAGAAAAAGAAAAGATCCACCTAATAGTAGATGGCTACCGTTATAACCATCAGGGTGACCGTCAAGGTTTGGTCCCATAACGTCAGAGTTTCAGTTGTGTCAAAACATCGGAGTTTCAAAACGTCAGAATTTCAAAATGTTAGAATTTCGGTTGTGTCAAAACGTCGGAGTTTCACAACATGAGAGTTTCAAAATGTCAGTGTTTCAGTTGTGTCAAAACGTCGGAGTTTCAAAATGTCAGATTTTCAGTTGTGACAAAACGTCGGAGTTGCAAAACGTCAGAGTTTCAGAATGTCAGAGTTTCAGTTGTATCAAAACATCGGAGTTTCAAAATGTCAGATTTTCAGTTGTGACAAAACGTCGGAGTTGCAAAACGTCAGAGTTTCAGAATGTCAGAGTTTCAGTTGTATCAAAACATCGGAGTTTCAAAACGTCAGATTTCATTAGGTATAGGTAATCCATAGGGTTCCGCCGTCTATGTAATCACGCCCTTAACGTGATTTGATAGAAATTACCCTTATATTTTGTTGCCAAAACAATAATTGATGTAAGTCGTTAAGGTAGGGACTTTAGCGTGAATCGACATTTTCATGCTATGATTAATTAGTAGGAATTCTATACAGTTAGCTTAGTAACTTTATAAAGCCTTAGTTATAAGTTTATTAATTAAAACATTGAAAATTTATATTCTGTATTTATAAAGACTTTTTCACAGTTTTAATATAAGTAGTTAAATAATAATATATGTATTTCCACAATAAGTCGAAGTTTAAACTCGTGTTAACTTATAAGTATTATGTTGCATTTCAATATACACAAGGCGAAAGTTTGTATGGATGTATGGATGTTTGTAACTCCTTCACGCAAAAACTACTGAACCGATCACCATGAAATTTTGCATACACGTTGTCTAGGACACCAGAAAGGACATAGGGTACCCAGAAAGGACCTTTCACCCAGGGTACCTTTCACCCAGAACGCGGACGAAGTCGCGGGCACAAGCTAGTGTCAAATATACGCATAAATTTATTAATAGTTTGTAGAATATTATTTATAAATTCAAACGAACGATTCAGTTAAACGCCGCCATCTTTAAAATCATGAATATTTATTGTTTTTGCCGGAGACTTCGTCCGCGTCCGATCGCAACCAAACTTCACAGGAACTCCCGCTGCACTAATCTAAAGATTGTCTGAAAGTTTCATCAAAATCGGTTCAGCGGTTTTGGAGTCTATAGGAGACGGGGACATACATACACACATCGCCTTTTATATATATATATATATATATATATATATATATGTAAGATTGTAAGATTTACGAAAAATTGAACATAAAAAGTAACATAATAAAGAATATTTTTTTATTATTTATTAAGTAAGCAGTATAAGCGGCTACAAAACACATTTTATTAAATTACGTCATGAATTTGATTTCTTTTTATAAGTATTGTGGCGACCTCCTTTATTTTTGATGCATTTATGGTAGAAAACTAGATGATTTTTTTAAAGAGACTATAGTTTTTTTAAACTGTTTTTTAATTAGTATTCATGAATATAATTGCATTCTGTCTGTGTGCTTTATTAAAATTTAATAAATAAATAAATAACATTATGTTCATAGACGATAGTCAACTTATAGAAATTTATTTCTTTATTAATTAAATTAATAATGAATGTAGTGTGAAGTCATAATCAGGTCACTATTGTAGACTGGGGAGCGGTCCGTGTCACGGTCATTATATTGGCTTTTATTACCGAGTTGCATGAAATATTAGCCACATTATTTCTCATAATAAGTATATTGAGATCATTTGTATATGTACGCCTGTGTATACATCTATCATGGTAGCCCACGATTGGTTGGCTAGCTGTGTGTGCCTGCAAAATGTCCCCCCTTCGCGTGGGTATTGCCTGGGTGTCTCCGGGTAATCCCTTTCTTTGGCGATAGCCTTGCCAGTAATAGTTAGGCTGCCCTGGGGGTGAATCGGAGTTAGTTGCCTAGGCAGAGCCCGGTTCACCCCGCTCACAGGGCATGGAGGCACCGGGGAGTTTTAGTGGGTATTCCCAGTGCCGCTAACATCAGGTGCTGAGCGACCCCCACATATCCCTATCGCCTAGCCAGCGGTAGGGAATCTGTAAGCGGATTTCTCCTCGTCAAAAAAAAAGAGAAGCCCACGATGCTAAATGTGGAGTCACTCGAGCGTCGTGAGGACCTATTGGATTTTGAAGATTAGATGGTAGGAAGAAAAATTATGTTTTTCTTTTCAGCGGTGGGGAGAACAGGCGTTAAAAATTTTGTAGACGCTGTATTAAAAAAAATTGCCCGTATACTTAATCGTCAGATTAAGAATCTGCGAGGCTTATTTATTCGTAAGTAAATTATTTTTTATTCCTAAGAGGCCTTACGAATAAATAATACTTTGTGACTATTGTAAGACAAAAGATACAACGAGCAAGAAGGTCGTATTAATAAAAAAAATTGATTTGATTCACAAAATGAAATTGCGGTCTTAAGAGAGGAAGTGAGTGACATATTCGTATTGTTTTCATTATGAATTGATTGCATTATTGGAACCACTTGGGAACCACTCCGAGCGGAAGCGAACGCCAGAGACAATTTTATCGCCTCCACGAATTGTTTCCAAATTTGAAACAAGAAAATATTAGTTTCTTTTTCGATGTTTTTTCCGAATTTCAAAGAGAATTTTTGAGACAATTATATGACAGGTTCAAAATGTCCAAAGTGTCAAAATGTCCATTCAGTCTATCAAAATCGTCTTAGAATGTCCAGTATCAAAATGTCTATATCGCGAAATAGTTTCTCAAAATGGTCACTTTATCTAAAGAACTTTACGCTCGTCTAATGGTGAAAATGATGTTTTAATCTTTGGGAAGTGCATGTATACATAGAGTACGTGTATACAATGCAATTATCCGTAATAAGATTAATAGATAGGAAAGTAGGTACTTAATGTTTGACATGCCGGCAGGACACGATGCTTTCCGCAGTCATCAACTGGACTGACTAATATTATACAGAGACAAAAAATATTTTGAAGTGAAAACTTCTTTAGGCGCGATGGGCATTTTTGAGATGGGAAAAAACCATTGAACTCGCGACACTGTTACCGTTACCGACACCCTGTTACCGACACCTCTGTTGACAATTATAAAAGAACGCAGTCATCAACTGGTCCACACTTAATACAGATAAAAAATATTTTGAAGCAAAAAAAACTTCTCTAGGCGCGTTGAGCATTTTTGAGATGGGAAAAAAATCATTGAACTCGCGACACTGTTACCGTTACCGACACCTCTGTTGACAATGATAAAAGAACACAGTAATTTCAATTAAAAATAGAAAACGGCCAGTGATATTCCATAAAGGTCGTCAACATTTTCTGTATAGAGGAGCTGCTGAGAGCTTACTCTTTTTACTAGTAGTGGGTAGTATAATTTTTGTAGTAATAGTTTAAAATAATGAATAAAAAAACACTTCATTTAAAAGTATTTCCTGCACAACAAAATATTTCCTGACGATTCAAAAAATAAACACGTAATTGTTCAAGTTTTCATTTCTTTTTTTTTTTTATTAGAGATGGGTTAGCTCTTGGCCAACAACCAGTCATGTGGCAAGGATGAAGCCTAAGATGGAGCGAGCTCACCCAGAAGATGCCTATTCACTCGAACCTTGAAAAGATTAGGGTTATATGTGCTCGTAAACACAAACGCCGGCAGGGAGTTCCAAACCCTGGCAGTACGCATTATAAAAGATGTTTCAAAGCGCTTGGTCCGAAAAGGAGGGATTTCGACAAGATGAGGATGGTAGCCAGCCGTACGTCTGTATGTCCGATAGAAGAAAGGAAAATTTCTATAGGCACTCCCGGTGTGCCACTGTTTTTTTTTTGTATGTGTGTTTTTATACAAATTACAAATTGCTCAATGAGTAAAATCTAATTGCTTTCGTCCGAAATTATGGATCGAATACTTAACGTCCTTGACTCGATGCTGTATCAGATTACTGTATGTATACAGTAGCTGTGGGGTTTCATCCTATCACAAACATGCTTAGGCTTACCTACATTTCTCATATATTTATCTGTTCGATGTATTACATAAATATATAAGTTTAGTATAAGCATACGGCGCAATTTTTGAGGCTTAGATCTGAAAACGTCAAGATCTAACGAATACTAGATTTTCAAAAATAAAAAGTTTTGAAAACTTACTTATTTTTATAGCAGCAAGTCATAAAGTATTCTGTTCATTATTAAAAAATGTAAAATATGGGGAATGGTGGGAAATTTTCACACAGTCCAAGGCGGCACAAAGGCAAAATCCGGCCCTACAGAAGATGCCTTATATTTACTCCAACTTTAAAGAGATTTGGGTTATATGAGCTAGGAAACAGACGCCCGGCATGGAGTTCCAATCCAATCCAATAAGGCACTGCGTATTATAAAATATCTTTTAAAGCGGAAAGCGCTTGGGATTTTGACAAGATGAGGATGCTATCCAGCCGCTGCTAGCGAGCGAGGTGTCTAGTAAAATAATAGGTAAAAATCAAACATGATAACTCGCCGATGATAATCAGCGCGGCGCAGCGGCGAGCAAGTAGTCTAGTAACTCGTATGTCTGACTCTCCGATAGGAGAAAGCCGGAAGCGGTATGAGCTCATGCACATCCTCTCCTAAGCACACTCTCCGAAGTAACATCTTATAGAAGACACACAGATAAACTTAACTGTTAAGTTTAAAAATTTTAAAGAAAATATAATAGTACCCTACATAACGATTTTCTATGTACCTACAATTTCTGTTTTAAATTACTTAAAGAACAATCATATACATAATGAATATATATGTGTGTACAGAATATAATATTCAATCTACCTTAGTTATATAACATGTCTAAATCGGGAAAGGGCAGTGTCCTTGACACGGTAGTAAAAAAAAATCGACGCCTGACGGTTTTTTTGCTGCAAAGATTCGCACAAACACCAAACTCTCTTACCTGATTAGGCGTAGCCGTTTCAGTAGTCATGTCGTCTTCAACGCAAGCTGATTTCCACGTCTTCTTTTTCCTCTGACATGAACAACAGTTTCGCAAAGAGTACAGCTTAAAACGTACCGGCAACTCGTAACTAAACGCCCGACGACATAGCCGACCGAATATTGATTTTGTTTGTCCTTCACACGAGAATTAAACTACAAAAATCTACGTACATAAAGTCCTCGCTATAGTAATCATCCTAAATAACTATTGTCCAGTAAAAACTAAGTTTTATCTAAAATGAAGACTAACTCTATTTAAAATGTTAAAAGGGTAATGTCCGCCATTTTCTTCCGCGTACTCGATAACGCACTAAAGTATATTTGGTAAAATAAATTTTATTCTAAAACTAATTCCATTGTTAAGCGTATACAAGCTGAAGCAATATGTAGATGCGTCCGCGCGCTTTAAAATGCTAATAAATTATATTCTAAACACGAGATATCACTAATTCTTTTTTTTAAATTGTCGAGATATATTATTGCGTTCCGTACCCGTATAGGACGCATACACTGTGTAGAAATTCGCCGGCTACGGACAAGTGTCTGGCTGACATGGGCGGGTGGGGTGTACATAGCGCTTGCGCGATAGCTCTCTCTGTATTATGTGCTGTGCGTGCATGCACCAGTTAAAGTTTAACTCCCCAGCCCCTCTGAATACTTTAATTTGTTGGAGCTTTGAGAAGAAAGTTTAGATGTCTCGCAGGTCAAGTTTTATTAGCCGGTGTATTCGCAAATTCAATCGATAATACAGACACTCGGATTGTTAGGAAATGTCAGACGCGTCGGGGCCTAGCGTGGCAGTTAGGTTCCGATTATGGAAGGTTTTTTTATCTATATTAAAATAAAGGCTTAAATATATTTTATAATATATTTTCTAAATTACCTTTTCAACAGAATGTAACGACAGAATAGTTTTTAATTTCTTGTTTTGTCATGAAACGCCCATCAGTAAAAAAATATATAGGTACTTAGTTATAGGTTAAGCATTAAGTAGTTAAGGAACAGGAGAAATTCTTAGGAACTCACAAAAACACAATCATATTTAAGTTTATAGTGTTATAGTCTTCTGTAAGAGTGATGCCCAGCTACTGCTAAACAAATTAGATTACACTAGCTGGTGCCGGCGACTTCGTCCGCGTTCTGGATGAAAGGTACCCTATGTTCTTTCTGGTGTCCCAGACAACGTGTATGCAAAATTTCATGGTGATCGGTTCACTAGTTTTTGCGTGAAAGCGTAACAAACAAACAAACAAACATTCACATTTATAATATTAGTAGGATTATAAAGCTGAAGAGTTTGTTTCTTTGGTTGAACGCGCTTAATCTCAGGAACTACAGGTTCGAATTGAAAAAATATGTATAACAATAACATTTTGAACGCGGACGAATTCGCGGGCAACAGCTAGTATAATAATAATAGTAAATACCAATATTTAAGGTGGCGTCATCTATTATAGTCTGTGGTTACAGCCTCAGGCGTGGCGCTGTCATCGCTTTGGAAAATATTGTTTTCTGGATTTTCTGGACAAATTTAGTTGTGAATGCAGGCTGTACTCTAACGTAAAGATGGCGCTAATTAATTATTTCTATTGCTGACTACTAGATGGCGTCAAACGTTACATTTTAAATTTTATTAGTTAAAATTAGTTAGTTTAATTAATTAAGTTTAATTTAATTAGTTACCTATCACTTCACCTCATCAAAGACATCTCCAAGCGCTTGATTGAAAAAACTGTTGGTTATACTCTGTCTCGGAGATTAAATAGGTACCTATAGCAATGCAGAAAGGTAATGCAGTCAGCATCTTGGGTAGGTAACCTTGCAATCTGGACCCATTTAATTCCATTAATAATTTATAAATAACTAGCTGATGCCCGCGACTTCGTCCGCATAACTTTGTAAATTATATACTAAAACCTTCCTCGAGAACCACTCTATCCATTGGTGAAAACAGCATGAAAATCGGTGCAGTAGTTTTTGAGTTTATCGCGAATAGACAGACAGACAGACAGACGCGGCGGAGGTCTTTGTTTTATAATATAAAAGGATTTGATGCCAAGCCATTTCATCTCGCGTCCCCCTGTCTTCTTGTGAATAATTAAAAACATACACGAAACATATTTCGTTCAAAAATTCAATATGGCTGGCCAAAAATAACTGCCACTTGTCGTATACATTCCTCTCAGTTACGTCACAAGTTAACATAAAAATAGACATTATTATATTGGATATGTTGCCAGCGAAATGCATGACTGTATTACTCTACACAATAAGAGTATCATTTCCAATTTTATAGGGAAAACTCTTTTAATCTACTACTAGCGACACGTCTCTGGCTTCGCACTGATGCATTTTTTTCTGCTGATTATACCTACATCTATCTAATATATAAAATTCTCGTGTCGCGGTGTTTGTTGCCAAACTCCTCCGAAACGGCTGGACCGATTTTAATGAAATTTTGTGTGCTTATCGGGTAGGTCTGAGAATCGGCCAACATCTATTTTTTATACCCCTAAATGTTAAGGGTAGTCCATCTCAAAAAATTTTTTTTTTTCGCAAAACAACGTTTGCCGGGTCAGCTAGTAACATATACTAATAATATAAAGCTGAAGAGTGTGTTTGTTTCGAATTGAAAAATTATTTTTGTGTTGGATAGTCCATTTATATAGGAAGGCTTTAGGCTATATAACATTTTGAACGCGGACGAAGTCGCGGGCACCAGCTACTATAATATATAATGTCGCAGTTCCGCGACTTCGTCCGCGTAACTTTGTAAATTATCTTACATTAATTAATTAATTAATTTAATTGATATGTAGTGATTGTACATTGTATTAAAAATTTATAAATTACTAGCTGGTGCCCGCGACTTCGTCCGCGTTCTGGATGAAAGGTACCCTATGTCCTTTTTGGAGTCCCAGAAGTACAATACAATTGTAGTGTTGGCTGCAAAGATATCGTCTTAAATTGTAATTTAGTTCACCGGAAAAGTATTTATACATACGTTCGGGTATTATGATTTCACGCTCGATTTCAAAAGAGCTCTCCGTATTCCATTAATCATGCATTTCCTGTGCGCAAGAGTGGTAGCCAACTATATAAGACTATATATATGTTGATTTTGTTTTAGGCTCAGATAAAATAAGAAATTAAGATAATACTGTGGACAGTATATAAATTGAACTCAATAGAAAGTCTTGGTTAATTTATAATTAAACGACGACACATTTGGTCTTGTGGCTAGTAACCCTAGCTGTTAATCAAGCGGTCGACGAATCGAATCCCGCTAGGGGCAAATGTTTATGTGTTAACATTTACCTTTGTACCTGAGTCATGGATGTTTTGTATTTATAATATGTATGTATTTACAAAAAAAAAGGATTGTATGTATTATAATAACATCAACTATCTGGTATCCATAATACAAGCATTAAGTTGCTTACTTTGGAACTAGATGGCGCTGTGTGGAATGTGTGAATATATTTATTAATAATTTTAATTATGAAAACCTCGGGAACTACCATTTTCTTTTTCCTCAATTGCCAAATGCTTACAAAGCCATCGCCAGAACCACTTTTAGTAGCTCACAAAGTATTGGAGGAATATTTAGTGATTAAAATACCTTATTGTTTCAATGATGCCTGTGTATGTATTATGTAAAATTCTCTAAAGATAAAAACATGACTGCGATAAGCAAGAACGCACTGCACATTTATAATTAAACAGCAAATCAACCTACTAATAAATAATATAGAATTCAACCCATAAAAAAAACTATCGGTATCACTATACCCACCATGACAGCTGCAAATGATGCTATTTTGTATTTGTGCCTTCGCGCGGCAACATCCATGTAAGCTCCAAGTCTTTGTAATCCGCTCACATCGTAATTCAACCTCTCGTATTCCTTCAACTGAGAGATGAACCCCTGATTCGGGTTTATGAATAACCTTCGTTTTTTCACATACGAAAACGCTTGCTCGAAAGACAATTTATACTTCTCCATCAAGTATGCTATGACGAGGGTCGCTGAACGCGAAACACCGAAATGACAGTGGACCAGAACCCTCCCTTCCTGCAATCCCTCTTCGATGAAGGCGTTGGCCATTGGAAAGTATGGGAGCAGATTGGTTTGAGGAGTGTCAAAGGCCCTAATGAAGAGAGTGCTGATGTTGGTATTCTCGAAAGTGGACCGCGGAAGGCGGTTCGCCTCAATTGTGAGGACATGGGTGATGTTAAGGTGTCGAAGAACATTTTTGTCGCAAGCGGCCCTCGCGTTGCTGAGGTATAGTCCTGGGATGATCTGGCTGTAGCATGCTTGTGTGCAGAGGTCAACTCGGTTGTAGAGAGTCTTACGTGACCAGTTGATTCCATTTATTGCGGCTATAGGATTGGTAACGGTGAAATAGGCCACGACGAAAGCGGTCCTCAACATCACCAAGAGTGTACCTCTGACACTTTTTGATATATTTAGGTATTGTTAAACGCTTACATTGTTTCCTGTTTTGCTATTTTTATTTATTAGTATTTCGTATTTAGTTACGTTTTGCAATATTTTTCACTTTATATTTCTCAAACATTTGTAACTTTGACATTGACTGAGAGTTGATGGGTAACGAATAGTTTTGATTCTCTTCTGACAGAATATTACAACGTTGTTTCAAGTATTTCATCATGTTACATATACTTTAGACTCGTGGAATTTTAATTCCGCGTGTCTATGGGCTACTTCATTTTACTCGTCACATTAATCTTCTTTACATAGCAGATATAATTATAGTCGCTTTTCGCGTCTGTCTGTAAGTATAACCGCTAACTCCTCCTAAACCACGCAACAAATTTTGATGCAGTTTTCACCATCAGTTAGATAATCTTTCGCGGAAGTTATACATATTAATACATATTATTATATAATAAAACCTAATTAAGTTTTTATGTAAATAGAAAGAAATATTATTTTGTAAACTATATAGTTGCCGAAAAATCAATTTACATGGCTTATTACGTAGGCTAAACTTCAAGTGACGTAAAAAAATGACTTACTAGAGAATTATAGTTCTCCTAAATTCCTAAAGAAAACTCCGTAATAGTATATCTCTATCTGTTATGGTTGACTAGCAGTAACCTTTACCATTTCATTTTGTAGTTGTTCGTGCCCCTAGCGCCTGACTTGAATTTTTTTTTATATATTTTATATATATATTTTAAGAGAAACTCAATGATTTAAAAATAAACATTATAAAAGTAGAGAAAACTGTCGTATATATTCAGCTCTGGCGAAATGAACACGAAAATAATTGTCGGATAAATCCGACTCTGGCGGCTAAAGGGTCAATTATGCTGCAGTCTACGAATAAATAATACTCCCTGCAGTATTTGTTTCAATTATAATTGACAAATAAATAAACAAATTCAGATTCAGATTCTAAATAGGTTTTATTACAGATATAATTTTCAGTAAACAATCATGCATCTTCTTTGTTATTGGTGTTTTGTCCTCTAAGAATTAATTTATTATTTATTAATGCAACTGTTTTAAATCCATCTTCATTCACAATATTTCTTTCATTAATATTCACACCTGGCATAATTAATGTTCTTTATTATCTTTAATTACCTTGCACTACACTAAGAGCCATTACGCACTGTCGACTGGTCGCCGGCGACTAGGTCGATGGCGACTCTGACTTACTATAGTTTAATTAGGTGTTTACGCAGTTAGTCGTCGGTTGCCCGGGCGACTCGACGACTCGCCGCGTAGTGGCGACGCACAAGCGACTGCCGGTCCTCGGCGACCAATAGAAGCACGGCTTCAAATTGAAGCAGCCCATTAACGAATGTACTTTGAATACTGTCGCTCGGGTTGGTCTCCTGGCCCTAGTTGCCTATGTTTTGGTCGCCGAGGGACTGAGTCGCTGGCGACCAGTCGACAGTGCGTAATGAGCCTTAGATTCTAATTGTCATTCCATTTTAGATAAATTTAAATTGTTTTATGACGTGTTACTAACTTTTGCCCGCGGCTTCGTCAGCGCTCCTTTTTCTTAGGTTTTAAAACATATACATATTCAGTCTTTATTTGTATTTTTGTTCTATCTTTATTTGCTCATGTATTTTTATCACACCTTAATTTTTTTATATTTTAGACTATCCCTCAGAAGCGGTATTTTTTTCTGGATGAAATGTACCCTATGTCCTCTTCTGTATTCCTGACAACATTTATGCAAAACTTCATGATGATCGGTTGTGTAGTAGGTATATGCGTGAAAGCGTAACAAACAAACTCCCTTTCACATTTATATTGTAGCAATGTAAATTTTATTTGTTTGGAGTCTAGTACAGTATGTGCAGGCAGAGATATAATCTGTCTCTTCCTGAAGATTACATGTTACTATCTAATGCACGCGACTCCGAACGCGTAGCATTATATAGCCTATGTTACTCGCTGATAATATAACTTTCTATAGATGAAATGTTTGAGTTTATTCAATTCAAACAAACATAAATAGTCTTTATAATATTAGTATTCTACGTAGATGTAGATTACAATGCGTTCTGTCAGCATGAAATAATAGCAAGTCTGCTTCAGTGTTCAATTCCTGAAATAACCCTTAAAATATTCAAGGCGAGACACGTAAGTCTTATCATGAGTCATTTGGAAGCTTCGAAAATTAGTACTGTAACAATCAATGCCAGTACTAAAATTCTAACGATAAAAAATATTTTTTAACAAACCATACTAGTACCTAGTACTATATACACCTTATTTAGTGCGGCTTTGAACAAAACGCGTAAGCGCTGTAGAAGAAACGGCGCTTACGTCGTTTTCATTGCGAGAAAATTATATCCTAGCAGCGGTCTAGCATAGCATATTGTATCGTTTGATTTTGTATAAGAGGTGACAGGAAAATTGATCATGGATACGGGTAAATTGATTTTTATGGGTTGTAGACTACGAATAAATGAGTGGTTGCATCTTCGAGAAAAACCGCATGAAAGAGGCTTCATTGTTGAAAAATAAAAACGATAAGGGAAATGGTCAGTTTTAGCAAATATTCGAAGAGTGACATCTCTGACTCTTAAAAAGTAGGTCTGCCGGCCCTTAACGGTTGAATCTTCGAGAAACAGTGCTTCGAGAACACACAATTTTATTTTTTGTAGTTAAAGAGGGAATTGTAGTAAAGTTAAATACAAGCTTGTGGGGTCGCAACCCTTGTCCTGCGGCCGTCATCTTGTAATAAGGGCTGCGAATGGTTTTATGCAAATTCTTCAGTGTTACCTGAAATATACAATTTCTGAAGAACTGAAATTCTCTTACAGAACTGAGTGAACGGGCAAGCGAACTCCATCTTCGACCTCACCTTCAGTTACCATCAGGTGAGATTGAGGTCAATCGCATTCCTGTATACAAATAAAAAAAAACTAATTACAGAAGCATGTCACACACAATTTCATACAAGTCTTAAATAAAAACCAACCGCATTAAAATCCAATTTATTATTGGAAATCGTAAAAGAATTGCATTTCTCGGAACGTTTACGTGCTACTGGATCGCTTTTAAAACGTGCGCCCGCGCACGCCACTGTAACCAGGTCGCTGATATTGTCTGCAGATGGGATCTTAGTAGTCCTTAGCTATACTAATTAGTACACATTAGTACTAATAATCTTAGTACTAGTATTATAGTGTACTAAGATTAGTAGGATAAATATTAAGCATTGAGAGGGGATAGAGAAATGAGCTCTGGCATCCCTTACTCACTCATTGAAACAGCACACATACATGCTATTATTTCATATTATTATATTGTGTGATTAACTACACATGCAGCATCATAGGCCACGGTAGCCACCTACCGTCGAACCCTGGGACCCTAACCACTCATTGGCTAGTATTTCAACTAATTAAGAAAATTCTACCACACGGGCTGCCCAACTTATGACTTCGAAACGCAATTATACCACTACAAAAATGTTACAACAATTTAGGTTAATTTATTTAATTTAGATTTGGGTTAATTGGGTATAGCAATGTATATATTTATAGTTTTAATCTATATGCCATATAATATCGGTCTATTAATAAGTTCTCCGTGATTTATACTAAAACTTGTGCTGTGTGGATGCACACACAATAAGAGGTATTTTGGGAACGCTTGCCGGCGGGTATAGGGTCCTAGCCGAGCAGTGTAGTAGAGGCAGGCGTGGCGAACGCAAGCGCATCCGAACACGTTCGTATCGCGTAGTGAGAGCAGTGTAATACGTGCTGTGTCTTTTGGTGTAAGTTAGGAAGTGCTTTTTGCTCAGTGCTTTCTGTGCGCCGATGGATTAAGTGGTGTAATGATGCTAACAAGGCCACGCTGTGCTAACATACTCGTACTAATGCATGACCGCCGTCGCCGAGGGTTGAAGTCGGAATGGGGAAATCGCTTAGTGCGTAGGTTGGGTGTGGGCAAGGAAATTTGATAAGGCGCCGGTTCGTTTCACGTTCAGTCCACATTTGTACGCAGCGGTTGGTCAGCGCGTACTCTTGTGAGATACTATTTTTGTACGCGTTCACAGCGGCCGGCGTACTGATATGTTTGAGTTGAGATATATACAGAGCTAAGTCACCGTAGGACGGTCGTGTTTTATGAACAAAAATGATTGAGAAAATGGATAACCAACGTTATTCATTACCTATGTCTACCATGTTTTCAGGGTCGAAATTTTTAAAAGAACAGCTTTGCATGTCTATTTTTTGTCAGCTTTGAAAATGTTATTAACCGAATATACGAAATGTTAAAATGAGGTATGGTACATACATAAATAATATAGAATATCAAGTTTAGATTCAATAGATAAGAACGATATCAATGTTTGATGTTAAATCGTCAAAAATGAGCTACATAACTTTAATACTGTCTAAATAGGTAAAAACTAAAAAAAAAATGTTGCTAAGTCTAAAACTCCAGAGTGGGTGGAAGAATTACTTAGGTTATTTTATTATAAATAAGTAAATTTTAAATAGTTGGAGTCGAATTTATGAAAAGAAAAAAAGAAAAGTTCTCGTAAAAATCGTACAAACACCATCCCAAGGATCCAAGCTGACAAATAAAACATTTCAATCTAATCTCTATATTTATAAAAATTTCGTGTCACATGTTTGTCACCGATGAACCGATTTTGATAAAACTTCGTAACTATGTATAATTGGTCCAACTTAAAAGATAGGATAGTTTTATTTAAAACCCGAGCGAAGCCCAGAGTGCGCCACTAGTTGATATATAGAAATTTTGATTTGAATTTGATAGCTTATGAAAGGTTATAAAGCTAAATAGAATTATAATTTCTTTGTAGAAGCTGTTGGTTAACAGGCGAAGATTTTTTGGTTTTCACAATGAGTAACATTTTCCACATTTTTCATTGGGAAAAATGTTTCCCAATGAGTAACATTTTGAAAAACTTTTATAGCTTTATTTTTAATTTATGTTTTTATTATTTTAAATAATTTTATGTTTTATTCAATTATGCACTCGGTTTAGTGCATCCTTCGATAGGCGATTTTTTATTATTATTTTCTTTTTATCGTTAGGGATTTTTACCTACAAACAAAGGTATATCAGCTAAATTATTCCCGGTGACAGGTGACATTAAATGACGGTTACTTGATAGATGGTCAAAGAGGCCCTTAGTGATATATAGGCATTTAAATATGGTTCTACAGTTTTACGCAGTACGCAATGAACGATCTAGAGAGAGCGGATGTTGTATGTTTATTTGTGCAGAATTCTGACATTAAAGAAAAAGCTAAACCTACTTTTTCTTTAAAGAATGAAAGGATTCAAAGATAATTGATTGGTCTCGCTGCGCTCGACTAGATAGATCACTATACAAAAGCGATAGCTCCGTGAATGCGGCAACTTTTTATTGTAGTGTGTGTAAAACATTTTACATAGTTTCACTACACAAACTGGCAATTTATTATGCTCAAAATTCAATAAAACATTCTGTACACATCACAGACAGTTTGCAGTGTGACTGGCTTGGGTACGCCGAATTGGGCGTAGTTTTTTTTGCCGCATTTTACATATACAACGGCGGTATCGAGTCGAGCGCAGCGAGACCAATCATTCATCTATGGAAAGGATTATTATTCCTGATGAGCATAACCTATTATGTTATACTGACTTTCCCAATTGCACTCTTAAGAAGCCGAGACGCCTCAATCTAGTGATACATTATAGATTAGTATACATATTGGTATAGAAATATAGATTATGTTAACACATTATTATACTAGCTACACGCTCCCGGCTTCGCCCGGGTTCAAAATACAAACCATCCTGTCTTTTAAGTTGAGCCAAATTATGCATAGTAACGTAGTTTTATCAAAATCGGTTCAGTAGTTTAGGAGTTCATAGGCCACAAACATGTGACACGAAATTTTTATTTGCTTACATAAGAATTAATGATTATTAATTTATTAAAAAAAATTGCATATCAATTACTTTTTATATGTGTAATCATTTATCTATACTATATATATAATTAATAATATTATAAAGAGAAAAGAATAGTTTGTTTGTTTGTTTGCATTGAATAGGCTCCGAAACTATTGGACTGATTTTAAAAATGCTTTCGTTATCAACGAGTAACATAGACTATATTTTGCGTGCAACAGCTAGTCTATACGAAGTTAAGAAAATACTTGGCTCTAATAATCGTGAGCCTTGGGGAACCCCTCATAAACACAGTCAAATTTGACTTGTGTTTCTTTAAGGATTTAATTTTGTTTCATTTATTTTTAGATTAGAATAAACACAAATCATAGCATTTCTTTTAAAATATTCATTAGGAGTTATTTTCCTTGAAAATCAGAATCATAATAGAATAAAAAAAAAAATTAACTACTTCTGTTAATATGTTAACTCTATGTTTATAACAAATACTTTTATCGTCCGACCGATATATCAGAACTACAATTCCAACTATAAGCTGTGCAAACATACGACGACCTCTCCTCGCAAACGCATACTCGCAACGCTCCTTTCCAATATCATTCAATATCATACCATTTCAATCTTAGCGAATGAATCTGAATGAATGAGCAACTCTTTTTGTAAGGTTACAGAGCAATTTTACTATACTTTCCGCCTTAACCAATCAATTTCAGTCGACACAAATAACAGACGTTAGCACCTTGCTTATTTATTTATTTAATAAAGTACACAAACATGAAAACTATAAAAAAATAAAATAAAAAAATAAAAAAATGTTTATTAACAGTTAGAAAAATCGTATTTACAATGTTGGTTAGTACGTCAATGACAATAACTATGATTGAAGACTCCTTTTAAGCGGAAGCCTGTGCCAGGAGCCTTCGCTCTTCTATAAAAGCTAGCAATACCTAATAATACATATTTAATTATTTTTTTTTAAACAAGAAAAAAGTTTTTATTTTTAAATAGAACGTAAAAAAACTGACTATAAAATAGTATATATAGATAAATTGCTAAATTGCAGTCCTAAACAGTGTACATATCACAGTAAGTAGCAGTTTGAATTGTTAAATCTATACTAATACTAATACTACTCGTAGCTGACTTAGAAATAAGTAGAATCACTTAGAAATAGTTTACGACCTAACTGAATATACACAAAAAAAAACATGAAAATCGGTCAAGCTGTTTCGGATGAGTTTGGTTACAAACACTGTGACACGAGAATTTTTTATATATAGATAAGTGAGAGAGGGCGCATCTTTTAATGTTTGTTTATATGTGGAGCGTAATCTCCGGAAACACTGCACCTCATACACTGGACTGCAAAGAAAGAGGGTCATTTAGAAAATCTTCAATATCTTCAAAAGTACCTGACCTAGCTTTATGAAATAAAGACTAAATTAAGGAATATTTTAATGTGCTCAAATAAAAATAAAATTTATTTAGTTTGGCTTTAATTTAGTCTTTATTTCATAAAAGCTTGGTCAGGTACTTTTGAAGATATTGAACATTTTCTAACCGACCCTTTTTCTTTGGAGTCCAGTGTATAACATATAGAAAGACAAACACAAACGTCCCCCGCCACAAACCGGGCGGCCACAAACCGGACCGCCACAAACCGTGACGAATATTTGAAATGGCCAATATTGCAGAACCGCAATTTCATAGGTTTAATACCTAATCTATACTTAATATTATAAAGCTGAAGAGTTTGTTTGTTTGTTTGAACGCGCTAATCTCAGGAACTACTGGTTCGAATTGAAAAATTCTTTTTGTGTTGGATAGATCATTTATCGAGTAAGGCTTTAAGCTATATAACATCACGTTGCGACTAATAGGAGCGAAGAAACAGTCGAAAATGTGGAAAAAACGGGGAAAATTATTCATATTTGAGGGCTTCCATTGCGTGCGCTGCGAAAACCGTTCGAGATACCCAAATGATTCCCAAAATAACTATTCCACGCGGACGAAGTCGCGAGCACCAGCTAGTAATACATATTATTATTCACTAGGTTTCTCTCTTGATGGGTACGTGGAACTCTGAGCTTTAACTAGAACAAATTCACATGACGGACGGGTTTGGCTCGCGTATCGGATTCGACGTTGATTGATATACTAGCCGAGCATCGAACTCACCATAGTATATATGTCACTATGCTACGTACAGAACTGGGCTAATTAAAGATATCCGCAACATGTTCCTATAATCCCTTCCGTAAATATAAAATACTAGCTGGTGCCCGCGACTTCGTCCGCGTTTAAAAAGCAATGTGTCGCCTGACATCGTTATTGCTATTATACTTAGCCAGGAGTTAGTTTAATTAATTTTAGATAATTCCTTGAGAGCAGTACTTTTTTTCTGGCTGAAAGGTACCCTATTTCCTTTCTGGTGTCCCAGACAAGGTGTATGCAAAATTTCATGGTGATCGGTTCAGTAGTTTTTGCGTGAAAGAGTTACAAAAATCCATACAAACTTTCTCATTTATAATACTAGCTGGTGCCTGCGACTTCGTCCGCGTTCTGGATGAAAGTTACCCTATGTCCTTTCTGGTGTCCCATACAACGTGTATGCAAAATTTTATGGTGATCTGTTCAGTAGTTTTTGCGTGAAAGAGTTACAAACATCCATACATACATCCATACATCCAAACAAACTTTCGCATTTATAATATTATTAATAAAAAATAGGATTAGTACGATACAGAGACTCTATGGCTGGGTTGTCAAAATACTACTTATAGTGGTTTAATCTATAATAATTTAATTACACCATACACCATACCTAAAGGATCAAAGATTTTTTTGTATAAATGGTTTTATACCTATTTGAATTCGTTAGAAACACACTCCATTTTTTCACGTTGGTTTCTGTGAGGTATTTTTTTGAACCCACCTTCTATCAATCTTCTTTAGTGACAAATACTGTCTTTATCTTCTTTATTGTTTCTTTCTTATTTATCTTATGTTCTTTTTTTTCTGAGGTTCTTTAGTGACAAACACTATTATTAAATATTAGGCAGAAGGCCTTGAATACCTATTATTAGTGTTGTGTACATTAATATACTGTCATACATTTGGCCAGACGAAAGCAAGAGCTGTTGTCATAATTGAAATTTACAATAACACTTGTCACCTATATTATTAAATATTTATCATGACCATTACTAATTTATTAAGTGTTAAACTGGTTACAATGTGTCCTATTTATTAAGTATATTATATAAAATAATATTAGCCATTAATTTTACCAATAGAATAGTTGTTGTACTTTGGCTCAACTTCATTTAATGGAGGTGCCGAAATATTGTCCGGTGTTATGATATTATTATCGTCCGGAAAATTAACGCACGCGACTTGTCTGCTATATCTTAATATTTATCGATACAAATAAATTGAATTGAAGTGTCTGTTTGTAATGCCAAAATAACTGCTTTTTCTAAATATATTATCAAAGTATATATGGTACTTTAACAAAAAAAAATGTCTGTCTATTTGTTCCGGCTAATCTTAGAAACTGCTGAGACTCTTTTGAGTGGACTTTCACTGGCATATAGCTGATGACTGAGGATCAATTATATTAGAGCAAATTAATATTTTTAAAGCGCGTCCAATAATTTTTATGTAAGTGATATCAGAGCCCATTTTTCAATCTCTACCTGTTCATATTAACTTCTATAAAAAACTGCAGCGTATTTTGATTTTTTGGTTCTGATTTTGACTGGGGAACTTTCTGCTGTTATTTGTTTCTCTAGGTGACGATAACCATTTACCATTAAGTGGTAAGTGGCGTCTTTGGCAGTTAAGTCTCGTTTTATAGCGTTATATTTGAACGCTTTTCGTTTATATTTGAAAACTTTTTTTTATTTGACGTCACGTTTGGTCTAGCTAGTGGTTAGTAACTCTAGCTGTTAACCAAACGGTCGCAAGTTGGAATCACGCTAGGGGCAAATGTTTATGCATTAACATTTTACCTTTGTACCTGAGACATGGATGTTTGTATTTATAATATGCATGTATTTACAGAAAAAAGTATGGTATCCATAATACAATCATTAGTTGCTTAGTTTGAAACTAGATGGTGCTGTGTGAAATATGTGAAGATATTTATTTAATTATTCATTAAAAAAACTCGTTTTATATTTGACTAGCTGGTGCTCGCGACTTCGTCCGCGTGGAATAGTTATTTTGGGAATCATTTGGGTATCTCGTACGGTTTTCGCAGCGCACGCAACGGAAGCCCTCAAAGATGAATAATTTTCCCCATTTTTTTTCCACATTTTCGACTGTTTCTTCGCTTCTATTAGTCGCAACGTGATGTTATATAGCCTAAAGCCTTCCTCGATAAATGATCTATCCAACACAAAAATAATTTTTCAATTCGAACCAGTAGTTCCTGAGATTAGCGCGTTCAAACAAACAAACAAACAAACAAACAAAAAAAAACAAACAAACTCTTCAGCTTTATAATATTAGTATAGATTTGAAAAAAGCTCGATATTTGGCTGCCACACGAGCTCACCGAAAGAACCATAATGAATACCATAATTTGCGATTCTCTATTGAGACGTAATGAAACCAAACCGTTTTTGAAAAGATTGGTCACTAGTGGTTCAAATTCTAAAAGAAATTAAAATTGATGTGTCCCACACATTTGTCCAATTAAACTGAGCCATGACATGAGAGTTGGCGTACTGACACTATTGCATTGCTCAGATGTGATCTGTGAAGATTACTTCTAATGAATAGTTGCACAATTTTATAATAGTCCTTATCAATGTTGGCAGGACACCAAATTCTAGTTGCAAAGCCACTTAAACTTTCTCATCAATTTTCAGACAGGACACATACGCTCATGAAGCAAAACTAGGGGAACGCAAGTGTTGTATCTATATCTATATCTATATCTATATCTATATCTATATCTATATCTATATCTATATCTATATTTATATCTATATCTATATCTATATCTATATCTATATCTATATCTATATCTATATCTATATCTATATCTATATCTATATCTATATCTATATCTATATCTATATCTATATCTATATCTATATCTATATCTATATCTATATCTATATCTATATCTATATCTATATCTATATCTATATCTATATCTATATCTATATCTATATCTATATCTATATCTATATCTATATCTATATCTATATCTATATCTATATCTATATCTATATCTATATCTATATCTATATCTATATCTATATCTATATCTATATCTATATCTATATCTATATCTATATCTATATCTATATCTATATCTATATCTATATCTATATCTATATCTATATCTATATCTATATCTATATCTATATCTATATCTATATCTATATCTATATCTATATCTATATCTATATCTATGTCTATATCTATATTTATATCGATCAGTGAAAATCGCGCGAAAATCCGTTTAGTAGTTTTTTAGATTATCGCGAACAGACAGACAGACATATGTGGCGGGGGACTTTTTTATTCCATTCGGAAAAAGATAACATTCCAAAATTGGTTGGATGAGTTGAAGTAGTTAGCGGACAGAAGTGGACAGCGACTTTATTTTATAACTAGCTGATGCCCGCGACTACGTCCGCGTTGTAACATAAATATATAACACACTAGCTGGTGCCCGCGACTTCGTTCGTGTTCTGGATGAAAGGTACCCTATGTCCTTTCTGGTGTCCCAGACAACGTGTATACAAATTTTCATGGTGATCGGTTCAGTAGTTTTTGCGTGAAGAGCTACAAACATCCATACATACATCCATACAAACTTTCGCATTTATAATATTAGTATGGATGAGAAAATATTTGAGTGAATATGAAATCTTTATTATCTTTACCAGCTAGTTTGTATATAAAAAAGTCAGAAAAAAATTGCATCCGTGCAAAACCGGGAACTGGTCGCTAGTTGAATTACAAACGAATTTTATTAACTCATACACTTTTCACTAGAGTGAAAATGTTACCGCAACGCGAACCAATGCTTCGCATAACCTTCAAGCGGAGATGCAAAAATAACCAGCCACTAACCGAAACTGTGCCTATTCATAGACAGATTCATGGCAACAGAAGGCCTTAGCATAAATATTTTTCACACAAGATTATCACCTGTCCCTCTCCAACATATCCATAACTCTGTCACTGTCTCTTTCGCGATGGCCGACGGCCAAATCGCCGTCACCAACTGTTACGAAATATGAAATCTAATTATGAATGCCTTTATTAATAAAAGTTGCATTTTCTACTTTTGATAAACACTCTCCCGACTAATTCTAATTTGCATACAAGCTTTTGTGCACGACTTTGCCTATTTAGTTTAAAATTTAAGTATTTACGTTCTGTATGAGTTGTTAGACGCTCTATCTTAAGATATACTAGAATATATTAATTTTATTTATAACTAGCTGCTGCACGCGACTTCGCCCGCGTAACTTTATAAAATATAGCCTAAAGCCTTCCTCGATAAATGATCTATCATTAAGTATAGATATATGTATTAATAAATATATTAATATATTATTAATAAAATATATTTTAAATATTTTATAGTATATTAATAAATATATTAAGTAAGTACCAAAAAGTACAAAATACTATTTATTTTTTTTAGTAACTTTTGGGATTTATTATAAAATCGATGAGAATAAAAAAAAACAACTAGCGACCCTAATGTCAGCTTTCAAACAAAAAAAAACTAGTTCAAAATCGGTCCATTTATTTGAGAGCTACGATGCCACAGACCTACGAAAATTTATTCGTAGCCACAGACACACACACAGTTTATAATTTATAACACCCCTTTTTTACGTAGGGCGTCGGGGATTAAAAAGCAGTTCATTAATCGATTAATTAAAACGTGAATAAGCCACGTGCGTTGTATATAAAAATTATTACATCACATCCAAGACATTCTTCATTACGAATGCCAAACGATATTGAATCAATACAAGCAAACATACCTGCACCTTAAAACTATTTATAGGAAGTGTTTCTAATGCATAGCAGTTCATTAACGGGCGTAAACACACAAACGAAACTTCCCACGCAAATTTTCCTATTTGAAATTGCTAATATTCTGTTTTTAAAATGTTTTACTAAAAGATAGACTTATCTATTAATTAATCTAACGTAAGCATTCAATAAACAACATAATTAAGCATAATATATCTTGTAATATGAAAGCATTAAACAAAAGTTAGTTAATTTAATAGATTTTCTTTTGACTTAGATTTTCTTTAGATTTTCTTAATGTTTATTACTTTGGGATTATCCCGTTGACCATTTAGTACTATTTTTAATTATTTTTTTATACAAATTAAATTATTACAAATTGGAGTTAAGTTAGGTTGTACGAATGAAAAATATTATATATAGGTATATTATTTTTAATGTTTTTATATTTTTAATTCGTCGACAGTCGACGAGGGGGAGTATGGGACTCGCCCGTTGAAGTGACTTTTCACCGGGAATACTCACTAAACTCTCCCTCCTCCCTTTGTTTTCCACCATGCCCTTACATAAAACCTCACATAAAACACAAAACCACTTCCATAAAACACAACACCCCTTACATAAAACACAACACCCCTTACATAAAACACAAAACACAACAGTGCCAGACCTACTGTAATCGGTAGAACACTTGGCCACTTGTGACGTTGCTTGTGTTATAGACGACGGCAGCTACCTACCATCAAGTGGACCGTCAGCCTGTCTGTCGATCTTAGCATTAAAAGAAATTATCATCAACTAGTTGGTGCCCGCGACTTCGTCCGCGTTGAAAAAGCAATATATCGTCTCACATCATTATTGCTTTTACACTTAGCCAAGAGTTAGTTTCCTTAATTTAAGATGATCCCTCGGGAGCAGTACTTTTTTTCTGGATAAAAGGTACCCTATGTCCTTTCTGGTGTCCCAGACAACGTGTATGCAAAATTTCATGGTGATCGGTTCAGTAGTTTTTGCGTGAAAGAGTTACAAACATCCATACATACATCCATACAAACTTTCGCATTTATAATATTAGTAGGATAAATTGATGATCATTGCGCCTTTATGCATCTACCCTTAACAATAGTTGAGAATAACTGTATAGACATGAACAAAGCATCACTCCCACGCGCATTCATTCAATATGAAACATAACAGATCGATGACTCCAAAGGGAAGCACGCGAAATGCATCCGGTTGTGTTTCATACAAACATTTGAATGACTTTCGAACGAGATTAAGGCGCGATTTCACCATACTTTGTTAGTATTTGACATCGCTGTTATGTCATTTAACAGACGTTTACAGCATGCGAGTGACAGCGCTAAATGACGTAACAGTCAAATACTAACAAAGTAAGTATGGTGAAGACTTGACTTGACTGCTTTGGACTGGACGGACCTGTTTTGGAAAACTAATAAAAATTATGACTTAACTTGACTGACTAGTATCGGGATTTGCTACTTTTGATTTTAATTTCAATTTTACCCTTTTTTATTTTAAAAAAGGGTGTTACGAATTGCTATTTTTACTAATGACACTGGCAAAATCATCGGAGAAGATCTGATGGAGCCAAGACATTAAAAGAAGAAGAAGAAGAACAGAGTATGGTGAAATCGCGCCTAAATATTAAAATTCTCGTGTCACAGTACCATTACATAGAACAGTCACAGTACACGTTCTCGTTTGTAACCAAACTTATCCGAAACGACTAGACGGTTTTTAATGAAACTTTGTGTATATTCTGTAGGTCTACAAATAGGCATCTACTAGGTAAGCGTGGTCCACCTTCGGTCGCATCTGCACCTAACATCAAGTGAGATCGCGGCCAAGCGCTGCCTTGGCTTATATAAAAAAAAAGGTCGATTAAAGTAAAAAAGCCCTAAAAATAAGGGGCAACGAAAAAGGTTCTAACGAAAAAGTTTTCCAAATTAAATTTTGGCCAGATTTGTGCAATATTTCTTACTATAGTCCTATATCAAAGATAATGGATTGGTTTTGCTGCGCTCGACTAGATAGAGCGCTATACAAAAGCAATAGCTCCGAAAATGTGGCAACTTTTTATTGTAGTGTGTGTAAAAGATCGTCACCTTTTTATCACTTTTTACCCAGTTTTATTATATTTTTACCCAGTTTTATTATATTTTTACACAGTTTTACTACGCAAACTGATATTTTATTATGTCTAAAATTTAATAAAACATTTGGCACGTACACATCACACACAGTTTGCAGTGTGACTGGTTCGGGTATGCCAAATTCGGCGTACTATTTTATGTCACATTTTACAAGTACGACGGCGGTATCTAGTCGAACGGAACGCAGCGAGACAAATCATTTATCTATGGTCCTATATATTCTTTTTAAATGAATATAGGAAGTAATTGAAGAGTATTATTTGCAATAAAATCTAGAATTACAGCACGAAACTGTATAATAAAGTCTGATCTGAAAATACACGAGGCAATGAAACTAGAAATAAAAGATGCCGACCACAAAACACATTTGTCCTGGCCCAAAATAGAAGAGACGCCTTCCGATTGCACAGTTTCATAAAACAATACAACTAATACATGTCTATGTCTACACACAACTTTTAACTACACTCTTTTATAATATATTTGTATTTTTATAAATTATAGAAAAAAGTCAAACTCTTCGAATTTAAATATATTATATGAAAAAATCAAAATAAAAAATATTTAATGCTTCTCGCATTACTTGAGAACGTCTCAACCATCGAAATAATTTATTATATCTTTGAACCGGTTTGATATTATTTAAATGCACGTAAAGGCATTTAAATTAAAAAAAAATGTTAACTGAAAATTTTAAAAAAATGGACATGCACATATTTCTTTTTTGTTGTACCTATATTCGTTAAATTAGAAATAATTATAATACATAGGAAGATTAACATTACATAGTAAAAAACTGGAAAAGCTTTTTTTTTTTTTTTAAATAAAAATGTTTATTAACAGTTAGAAAAGCTTATTTCTTAGTTAACTAAAAATCTTATAAATCATTAACAGAAGTCAGAAGAAATGGGAGGCGATAAAGTTTTCACAAAGAAGTTTTCTTTTCAGTATCATTTTGACGGCAACTACGAGTATTGGGTACACTAAGGCTGGGTTGCACCATCTTACTTTAACTATAACCAACGTCGCAACTTCAGTTAATTCGTACTCATTTTCGGCCGAAAATGAGTTTTAGGCTGAAAATGAGTTGCACCAATTAACCAGTTATGATTATTTGTTAACTGGTGCAACTCATTTTCGGCCTAACCGTTATTTTAACTGAAGTTGCGGCGTTGGTTATAGTTAAAGTAAGATGGTGCAACCCAGCCTAATGTAGACAAAAAAGACAGATATTTGATTTGATATGTAGTTCTTGAGAACCTTCCAAATTTAAAATAAGTAGTTGTAAAGTTGTAATACAGGCTGTCCGATATAATCTTGGAAAACAAGATAGGTTTAGGTATAACCTACCTATTATAATAATGAGATTGGTTTTTTTTTTTTCTAAAAGTCAAGGCAGCGCTTGGCCGCGATCTCACTTGATGTGAGGTGCAGATGCGGCCGAAGGTGGACCACGCTTACCTAGTAGATGCCGTTTGAAGACCCCGAGGTTGTAATTTTGGGGAAACACAGACGCAGGCAATGAGTCCCACTCCTTAGCAGTTCGGACAAGGAAGGTGGAACTGTAACGCTTCGTGCGTGACCGAGGAACTTCAACCACGAAGGGATGAAACCCCCGCCCGCGCCTCGTGTTCCGCAAGTGGAACGGTTCATAGTGTTATTTTAGTTAAGTTGCAATGGATTCTCAAAAACCGTGCCACTTTTACCAAAGCGAAAATTTGACTATAGGATAGAGGTCTAGAACTTTCTTGGATTACAAGGTTATCCATTAATTATTACCGGACAACCTTTATAGTATAGTATAACTTGTATACTATTCTGACACTTTAATCCTATAGAACTCTATTTATCGACAATTAAAAAAAGTGAAGAAAAATGCGCCTTGAAAAAAATGTTTAAGAATTCATTGATTTTTTTTATTTCAAACAGTTCGCCCACTTAAATCTTCTGCTGCCCACTTACGCACTTATTTAAAGAGCACTCGTAATGTTTATACATTCAAAGAACAGAAATGACGTCAACTCAGTTTAAACAATTAATAATTAGACTAATTATGAGGCACACTTTTTATTTTTTGAATCACAAAAAATAAAATAAAATAAATTAATATCTTCACACATTCCACACAGCACCATCTAGCTAGTTCCACAGTAAGCAACTAATGCTTGTATTATGGATACCAAACAGTTTTTTTGGATACCAACCAATACTTTTTTTTTGTAAATACATACATATTATAAATACAAAACTGCCATGACTCAGGTACAAAGGTAAAAAATGTTAACACATAAACATTTGCCCCTAGCGGGATTCGAACCTGCGACCGTTTGGTTAACAGCTAGGGTTACTAGCCACTAGACCAAACGTGTCGCCATCTGTTAGTCAAAAGTAATAATCATATTATTACTTTTCAAAGGACGCATATTTCGTACGAAACAAAATTGTGCGAGACGACTACTAAACCAGAATTGATTATGTTAGTGACGCTAAGAGAAGAATAGACGATGAAATCACTGCCTTAATACACAAATACATATCACACATGTTAGCTTTTGAAGTGATCCAGTTAAAAAAATTTAACACAACGTTTACCCGTTCAGAACACATACCACATATCTGACCTAAAACACGAGCGCATGAACTACATCCTTGCCAAATCACGGGGTGTCTGAGTAACTGATTAGTTGTTTTCATATTGAGTTTGCCAAACGTTTAGAATTGTTTCGATACTCGTAGGCGATGAAAGTGATTGTAATCACACACTCATCTATAACAAAACATTCTTCTCTTAAATTGAAATATATAATTATTTTTATAAAATACTAACTATTTGTTCTACGATTTCATCCGCCGTTTAATTTAAAGTGACAAAGGCATGCAATTTTGGTTTTTCGCGGTAATTCTCGTTTAATTTTAATATATTTAATCTGAATTTTTTTATGAGGGTAGACGTACTCGCCAACTTTCTTACTTTGAATACTTTTGTACTTACTCCTACAATATACAATTTTATTACATACTTAGCCGACTTTGTACGTGGTAAAAATACTTACATTTTTATTATCTTTAAAACAAGATTGTTTTTCAACGACATCAATCAAAGGATGATGCTCGCGTTCATCCGTGTCGTCGGGAACAGTACATTTTTTTCTGGATTAAATTTATTTAAACTGCCGGCTATCTAAGATGATTTCCCAACGTTAAAAAAAAGGTACAGTCGCCTCAGGATAGAAGGGAGACTACCATTCTCTTTGAAGCATCCTTTATAATGCGCATTGCCATGGTTTGGAACTCCTTGCCAGAGTATTTCCTATTTTTTTTGTCCTAGCTCATGTAACCTTAATCTTTTCAAAGTTCGAGTGAATAGGCATCTTCTGGGTGAGCTCGCTCCATCATAGGCCTTCCTAGCTCCATAGCTGGTTGTTAGCCAAGAGCAAAGCCATCCGTACTAATATTATAAATGCGAAAGTTAGTATACGCAAAAACTACTGAACCGATCACCATGAAATTTTGCATACACGTTGTCTGGGACTCCAGAAAGGACATAGGGTACCTTTCGCGGGCACCAACTAGTTTCTAATAAAAAAAAACTCAATTTTGCATTATTTCAATTTCATTCGTTTTACGGAACCGCAACATTCCCGTGTATAAAGTTTCCGTTTTATATTCAGACGGATGTTTTTATAAGATTTAAAAATAAAACTTGTATGGGTGGTGGATTGGATGCGTTGCGCATGTGTGATGCGGATTCATTCTAAAGTTGTCTTCAATTAATATTTCTTTCCTCATGGTCTGCACCAAATCCTAGTACTACTGACACTACACCCTATTATTCCTATTTTTAATTTGTATGGATTTTTTTGTTTGTATGGATGTATGGTTGTATGTATGGATCTCTTTCACGTAAAAACTACTGAACCGATCACCATGAAATTTTGCATACACGTTGTCTGGGACACCAGAAAGGACATTAGTACCTTTCATCCAGAACGCGGACGAAGTCGCGGGCACCAGCTAGTATAATTATATTTATTTAATATGGTAATTTTCATCATTTATGTTTTTATTGTATTAATTATTTATGGAAAAATTTATTAATTAATTAACTATTCAACATCAACAAAAAAGATATTAAGATTTTGTAACTACCTTTTCTGTATCGACACAGAAGTCTGTTCTATCGTCAGAAAATTTGCAATGTTTGATGTTCGATAAAATATAATATATGCATCGGACATTCAGACGTACTGCAAGTGACTATCCTCATCTTATAAAAACCAATCTTTTGTAGTGAATTTGTAGTTTCTTTAAAACATTTTTTCTCCATAACATAACTGGCAACAGACATGCCCTGTTGCCAACCAATGTTCACATTTATAACGCCATTTTGATTTATTACAACTAATAAAACTGGAGCAACTTGTCACCGAACGCGACGAAGTGCAAAATATTGTACAGCTGTTTGTCATTTCACGCAAAACCTATTTACAGGGTTTCGTCTCGTTCGTACGGGACACGTAATGTCACAATACTAAGAGAGAATCGTATCATTCACATATGACATATCCCTTTGAATTTAAAGGTTAATATATCTATAACGGTTGTGTTATCCATAAAGTGAATGATACGTAATAAGGGGGAATGACTTGTTCCAGCATTTTCATTTTGAAAGATAAAAAAGAACTTCAGTCAGTTCGTTACGGTTAGTCAATTCTATACCCAAAATCTCTTGAGATTTATTTAAATTTGTAATCAGAAAATGAGATTCTAAGAAAAGAGGTCCCGTAGTAATCTGTTGCATACGTAAACTTAAAAAAGATAATTTTCAATTTCACATCTGTGATCTATATGCATTCTAACTCGTTGAGAATTGCAATTAGTTCAAAAACATCGTATACGAAATTCCTTTTGAATGTGTTAATTTGCAATAAATCGTAAGAACCACTTAATCGCGTCTACATAGGTTCTGCAATGTTTATGTCAATCGATCTCAACTCTTCAGCATTAATATTCCGCAGACACTTTTCGTCCTAGCACTTGTGTTTTCAATACCCATTAGATCACCATCTATCTTCAGCGGAAAACACCTCTGCAGCGGCTACGTCATAGTGTGACGAGTGTTTCGGTTGTCCAATGGTTGCAACCGCCCACGTGCATAACATCCCGCCCGCCTCGGCTCCCGGCCAACACTTTCATAGTTTAGTTACGATTTCGAAAACGACCCGACGCGTCCCGCCGCCGGCGACAACCGCCCGAAATTCTCCACTCCAGTATTTGTAGCTTCGTCTTCTCGACTAACGTCACCGAGACTCTAATTAGTGTTTGTGTTAATTGAATATATTGTTGTGAATATTGGTGAATCTATTGGATTAATTGTCACTATCAATTTAGGTATGTCAAAAATTATTCCTTTTGTGATGAAACCATTAACAGTTATTTCAATATCATCTCTTCTTCTCGTTCTTATTACAAGTTGAGCTACTTCTTCTTTTACATCAACGTTTTCAACTTTTGAATTAACTTTTTTTGTTAAATTATTTGCATAAAATACTCTCACATCAATTGTAATATGAAATTCGATATTTAGGTTTTTCATAAATATTTTAAACATTCATTTATGACATTAATTTCAAATTTCAGTTTATACAGCCATGATTTTAGCTTTGAAATCAATCCAAAAAAAAGACTAAAAATATTATATGAAGTAAAATTTAGATGACATAAAAGATCGACATGAAAAGTGTAACGGATGACCGTCGGAAGTGGTTGCAAACTTCGAAAGCTCCGCGTTTCTAGTTTGCAGAGCGTGCGAGGCCTTCAGTGGCAACCGAAATAGATCAAGACATTCTGCTACTTCCACTTGCTGAAAATATTAACACTGTACTAAACACCCACTTGTTAATTCACCTTGCCTAGATGGCGCTCGCTGACTCTGACTCACGAGCGAATAGCGCCAAAAGAGTGAAGTGATCGCTTTCAATTAGATTGATGGATGTTTTCTAGTGTCTATTATTGCACAATGCAAGTAACATTTATCAATATGGTCCATTAAGAATGTACACAGAGATTTATTGACGAAGAGTGTTCGGAATGATTCAGAGATTACATTTTTGAAGTTTAATCCTTAAGAATCGATTTGCATATATATTTTATATACGAGTAATATATAAGCCAGTGGTATGAAAATTCATGGGAGTAAAATCAAAATTGTTACACAAATGAGTTATGTTTATGCGTTATAGTTCTTTTTGAATACTTTAAAATATCTGAAGTTTTTTAGAGATATTGCGCCATCTAAACGATATTATTTGAAAAAAGAACAATGTTGTTCTTTCGGACTGTTTGAATTGTTCGTAAGGAGTGTGTTGGAGCTGACACACACATTTTTTTTTACTTTAAATCTAGTTGAAAATTAAATACTTGATCAAACTGATATATTCACTTGTAGGTACTCTCAGTGCATTCACAAGAGCTATGTAATGTATAATAAACTTCCTAATCAATATACGCTTATATGAGACACAAGCGACCCGCTTCCGGCTTCGCTTGGAGTTGAAATTTTCAAAAAATCCTTTCTTGGGGATTTTTTTCCTACAATTTGTATTCCCGAATCTTCCTCGTTTATCGTTTTTTGAATTTTTCTAAACCAGAAGTGAAATAAAATGTCTAGACAAACCTACAGACATTGTTATAAATACGTGTTATAATAAATAAATAAATAAGTGTCCGAAAAAATAGTTTTCGATATTAGAATTATAGGTAGGGAAGATCATGACCTTTCAGATAAACAATAATAATTTATTGATCTTATCGATTTCTGGCACAAGACGTTTTGAAAATCTACTGGAGCTTATTTTCCAACTCGAGTAGCTTAGAATTCTATACAACGATTACTCGTTAGTCATTGCTCGTAGTAATACATAAAATCATGACATTACTGTTTGCAAAGATCGATTTATTTCGATGCATTTCTGGGATATAATAATTATCAAAGTTTTTCATGTAAACAAAAAACAATGTAATGATATAATAAAGTGGTCTGGTCATATAACGTAGGCTGGGTTGCACCATCTTACTTTAACAATAACAAACGTCGCAACTTGAGTTAATTCGCTCTCATTTTCGGCCGAATATGAGTTTTAGGCCGAAAATGAGTTGCACCAGTTAACCAGTTATGATTTTTTGTTAACTGGTGCAACTCATTTTCGGCCTAACCGTTATTTTAACTGAAGTTACGGCGTTTGTTATTGTTAAAGTAAGATGGTGCAATCCAGCCGTAGTGTCACTGCTACGAGTCTGCTACGAGTCTGTTCCCGTAGCGGTTCTACGAGGGGGCATTTAATTTTTTATGTAAGGTCATTTATGTAGACAGTCTAAGGACAGTTTACCTTTTGATATTTAACTACCATTGTTCATTTACATAAACAATGTCACAAGTACTGCCTTACCTTACCTATACTAAGGTAAGTACCTTACCTTAGCAGGGCTAAGACAAGGCTGAAGCTACATTTTTATTTATTGTACAGCCAAGAGCTCGTGTAGCTTTACACGTTGGACTCAGTACCGTTGTTATTACAGCAGGCTCGTACTACAAATGAAAGGCTTCATGTGCTCTCGACTTTACCTACAATTCATATTTTTCTCATTCTCCATATCAACTCCCCCCAAGTCAATAAATTGACTTATTTTTATTATTAGTGGCTATACATTATAACTGATAAGTGTTTGTAATAATATGCGGCTACACTATTTCTTCGAAAAATCGCTGTCATTGTTTTGTTGGAGTGTAGCCGACAAAATCGCTGTTTTAGTCATTTTTGTATTGTAGCCGCGTCAACGTTCAATTTTCGCTTATTAATGTAGCCACACATTTTTTTTATGAATTCGTTGTCCCAATCGCATCGCACATCGCGGTCTACTGTAGCCTCAGCCGGGATTAGGAAAAGAGGGAAATGATCTCTAACGTCCTTTACTTACGAAATACAACAGCACAAATGCTGTTATTTCAGGGGGTAGCTACTGCCACCAGAATGTCTCCCCTATTTATGCCCTGCCACTACTAATTGACTAAGTACTTCTATAATTTTACTCCCAAGCGACCGAAGTTTGTACATGTTAAAAGAATTTGAAAAATTTGTACATATTAAAAAACACATTTTTTTCCATTGAGAGGAAGAGTGTAAAACACACATTTTTTTTTCATTATGAGGAAGAGTGCAAATTTTATTTAAGATAGTACCAAAGAATGGTATCCTGAGTTTCTTTCGGGGTTTCTTCTCAGGATCAGGGTCGTCATCATTTTGGCTACTTGTTTTTCCGAAACCCTGACAAATATGTATAATGATCATTAGAAATCATATTATTTTTATGTTTGGTACCTATAATTGTTATTTCATCACCGTTTCTTCTCTCCTAGAACGTCATTTTATTTCCAAAACCGAGTTTTTCGATGTCAAAAAGTGATATTTTTATACTATTTTTGAGGAATAAAATAATGTTAAAATAAAAAATATGTATATTTTTTATGTATTAACTTAGCTATTGTATTGTAACTTTATTATAAAATATAGTCTACTAGCTAGTGTCCCAGACTAACGTACCTATATGCGTGAAAACATCCATACATCCATACATACTTTCGCATTTATAATATTAGTACGGATGTTACTCGCTATAGGTGAAAGAATTTTTAAAATCGGTCCAGTAGTTTTTGAGTTTATTCGTTACAAACATGCAAATCTTGTCTTTTTATAATCAGTATAGATATGTATACCAAGATATACAGTTATAATAATAATGATATCTATTTGCAATGACCATGGGAATGGTAAATACCAGGTGACATTTTGTTATAGCTCCAACAGCTCCAATCCAATAGCTCCAAACGAAAATTTGGCGTGCAAATATGCATTCTATATTAAATTTAAATTAAATGATTCTTATTATCTGAGAGAAAATTTTAGTAAATTACTGCCCAAACAAAGTCATAATAATAAAAAGTTTATTAATTATCTTAAGTTATTAATTATATTGAATTCTGTATCCACTAATCGGCTACTAATTCTATATTTAATTCAATTTGTATTATTCTGTAATTTGAATTCTGTACTAATTAATTTTAATCGGCTACTTTTAATTCTTTTTTCAAATTTTACACAATACGAGTATTTAAAAACCTTACAGTTTTAAATCTATTCGGTAGCGATCATTTTGGTAGAAATATCCCCATATCAAGTACTAACTTTTCCCTGCGACATCTTCATTTCTTTAAATTATTTTCATTATGGCCTCTGGAATGATACTAACTTGCATTTAAGCCAGGATTCCTTTGGGCCGGTAGCTTGCTAGTAAGTTTGACGTATAATAAAATTTTGTCATGCTGCTTGCACGTAAAGTCATGTGGAAAAGCTACCTTACATTTTTTAAAATATCATTAAGGGTGATGGTCTACTTGATGGTATGTGGCTACCGTCGCCACTGTCATCGCCGTCGACACAAGCAACACCAAGACCTGATTTGGTGCTAGTTCCACACAGATTAGTGTGGAATGGTTATCTACGCTTTAAATGAAAAGAAAAACCGGCTTCGCGAGAGGCCAGTAGCAATAGGCCAAAACTTGATTCGAAGAATATCTCTCTTCTAAGAATTAATGAAATCAAATAAAGCCGGCGCGCACGCAACTAGTGCGAACAGCGTCATGCGCTATTTTATTGTTTACTTACGCAGGCGCAGGTTTACCATAACATGCTTATAACATATTTCATTGCTTTTAATTTACAACCACTGACCTGTGTTTACAACTTTCGTGGAAGCTACTGGCCCAATGGGATCCCGGCTTTAAGATATGCGATTGATAATTTTGATTTTTTAACGTCCTTTTTTGTACGCAGGTTGAAGAGCGCGTCTCTTCGTCGACACGCGCCAAAGAACTTCATCACCAGTAATGATACACAGCTAGCAATATGGGGGTATCAGACGACTTAGCCCCGAGCTTCACTCAGAAGCCCCAGCTGCGTCAGGAAGATGATGGCAACAAACTCATCTTCGAGTGCCAACTCCTGGCTTCTCCGAAGCCGGAGATATGCTGGTACCGCAGCGATGAACTGCTCAAAGAGGACACCAGAACTAAATTTAAGTGAGTTTTTTTTGCTTACCACTTTGCGTTTTGCAGAAGTTATTAGGGTAATATTAGGGTAAAGATTTAAACTCCCTGCCAGTGTCTGTGTTTCCGAGCTCATCGAGTGAATAAGCATCTTCTGGGTGAGCTCGCTCCATCATAGGCCTCGTCTTTGCTGCACGGCTAGAAGCTGGTAAAGAGCAACAGGGTTCGAAGAAAGGTCGTTTGTTTACCACGCGAAAAGTATATATATTTTACGCTTACATTACCGATATTATCAATTGTTATCTATGATAAAATAAATCGAGAGTGTGATGCCTATTAAAATATGCCCATGGATGTCCTTAATTAAAAAAAAATACTGCTATGCTGTGTCCTCTATTACATTGCACAGCACAGTACGCTAAATGCTTCTCTGTCCAACATTTTTGCGTGCTTCGATTTTCAAATTTCAAAAGCTTGCAATAGTGATTCATGTCATGAACGAATTTTCGCAGGCAACTATAATATACCATCGAAGCTATAATTTTTTAATTTGACCAGTGTTGCTTCCACAGAAGAAATAATTGTGGAAATGTCATTATATATTTTCTTACTAAACTCTCGGGGATAGTTTTTTTTTAATGAAAGGCTTCCTTTGTCCAATTTTATAATGATCAATTGAGTAGTTCATCCAGGAAAGCATAACAAACTCACTTCCGTATTTATACCATTAGTTAGGATTACTGATGTCATTATGGAGCATATAGCATGAAAGTTACTTTCTACTGAAAAGTTAATTACAAAATACAGAACAAATGAGAAACTAGCGTCACGTAAAGGCTTAGGACCAAAAATACTCTTGTTTAGAGTTCAGACATTTTATTTAAATTGAACTTTCTGCGTGACTTCGACGTTGTAACACGCTGGCAGCAAAATTCAGTTCATAAATTCAGTTCACGTTTTTTTATTAAATTATTGATTTTTCTTACAAATACAAAAAATACAAAAATACAAAAAAAAATACAAAAATACATAAACACAAAATAACTTATTCACCAAAAATTTTGGTAAATAAATTATTTTGTAACAAAACATTAACGTATTACGTTAATGTTTCGTTATATTGTTTTAGAATACAATTAACGTTATGTATGAAATTAAGATTAAACACGCCATCTGCCTTGATCTATATTCTGAGGTTTCAAGTTATAAATCAAAATAACAAGCCATAACATTGCATCTCAGTAGTATGTTTTTCGTGAATACTATTTTGAAACTGGCATAAAATTTAAGTTTTATATTTAAAACATCGTAAATTCAATTGAAATATTTGTGTGCAATATTTTGTAAATTATTTTGTAAATCTATTTAAATCAGTGTTGTGGTCTGCAAGGCTACAGAATTATATTTTTGTAAAATAACCTTCATAATATTAAATTTGATAAATTAAAAAAAATACAAAATACAAAATAGTTTTTCTCTCTTAAGCCTAGGTACAAAAAATGTAGGAGCAATCCTATTAAGTATAAAAATACTTGTATATATTAGGCGGCCTTATATTATATTAAAATAGAACGATTGTTTTTTTTTTTTTTTTTTTTTTTTTTCAAAATTTGCGCAAACTTTTAAAATGCATATTTTGCCTGATTATCTCTTCAGAGAATATCAATCTCTAGTTCACTTCTCTAATGTTTAAAAAGACAAATAAAGACGACGAACATTGCAGTTTTTAAAATATTTAGCTCGATATAGTTTTTTGTTATCTATCAATCATCAATACTAATAATAAATCTGTAAGTGTAGGTATTGTATGTATGTATGTATGTATGTTCCTCCATAACTCTTAAACGAATTAACTGATTTTCATGAAACTTGCTAGATAAACATTTAGACGTACGGGACACAGGATAGGCTACTTTTTTCACGCGGACGAAGTCGCGGGCACCAGCTAGTATACAATTTTAAAAAATAGTAATTAAAATATTAACATAAAAGTGTTGAAAACTTCATAAACAAGATTTTTTTTTTTGAAAAAATCCTGAGAAACTATTGATGAACTATTAAGAAACTAAGATATCTCTTCCTCAAACTGATTTCTCATTCTAAAATAATTAAACTCATCTCTATAAATAGGTAAAGTTTTGATTTAGTTTTGGAAATAGGTCGTCGCGTCAAAACCGACCGTTGCTTATTATAATTTTTTCGTCTCAATATCAATTCATAATTTAAAAAAAAATTAAGGTTATAAAACCTTAATTTTTCAATATTGTTCAAAAAAATATTCTTATAAAAGAATATTTTTTTGAACAATATCCGATTGGAAAAAAATTCATGCATCTTCTTCTATTATTCTATTAATCCTTACTAATATTATAAATGTGAATGTGAGTTTGTTTGTTTGTAACTCTTTCACGCAAAAACTACTGAACCGATCACCATGAAATTTTGCATAAACGTTGTCTGGGACACCAGAAAGGACATAGTGTACCTTTCATCCAGAACGCGGACAAAGTCGCGAGCACCAGCTTGTTTTTCATAAAACGAAGCTTGCGAGTTGCTTCAGTTGGTGGCAGTTAATAAATGTTTTTGTCCTTGATTACAGGATCCAAAGCATCGCCAACAACAAATTCCTTGTGGTGCTTGAGTTAGACGACGTGATCGAGACCGATGCGGGTCTTTACAAAGTTAAAGCTAAGAACAAGATGGGCGAGGTGGCCGCCTCCATCAATCTTAACTTTAGCCGTAAGTATACCACTTAACCTACCTACACCTACTTCTAACACATGTAGAATACAAGTAGTATTTTTAAGCAATTATTTTGTCGGTAGGTAAACTCGACAAATAAAGTGGTTTATCACCCTAAGATTGAACATTCTTTGTATGTTATAGAATGTTAAGGTCTGTTTTCCTTTGAAAATTCAAAGTGACAATTTCTATTGCTGCCTTTATTAGCGATGACAAATTATGTCAATCAATAATCAATACCTATTTCAAATCTAAGCCTTAGCGAATTTTGAAATGAATGGAATTTGTAATCGAAACTGATAAAGCACTTTTCTTGTCTGCTATACATTTGATGCTATCTATTTCTCTTTAGCTTTTCCCGCGAAGTTTAATTTATCGATTTGAAGATTAGGTAAAGTTCTCCTCTTTGTTGTCGTTGAATTGATAAAATATAGGGAAATGTTTGATGGAAAGCTTTAATATAAATAAACACACACTGTTAATGCTTGCATTTACGTAGGGTACGAAGGTCACTATGGAAAACTTAAACATAATCATACACGCCTTCGCAATTATTTCTGCTTATGAAAAACATCATAATTATAACCTTTTTTCTTCCTACCATCTAATCATCAAAATCTAATTGGTCCCCACGACGCTCGAGTGACTCCACATTTAGCATGATAATAATTTAGTATAAGTATTATCAACTGTCTGGTATTCATAATACAAGCTTATGAATTTTGTAGTTGCTTATTGTGGAACTAGATCGTGCTGTGTGGAATGTGTGAAGATATTTATTATTTATTTTTATTTAAATTTCACGTAGTGGTATTGTTTTTTCAACGAGCTGTCTAAATTTGTAGAAATAGCACAAAACACACATTATTTTTCAAAGCTTATGTTGTATTTTTCAAAACTTATAAAAATCGATTACAAAAAATAAAAGCAGAGAATATTTTTGTAATTGGGAAATTTTTAAAACCTTTCCTAAATTTTTAGAGATTTTTTAGAGGGTAAATTTTTCATATAGCCACTTAGGAGCACTTGGGGAATTCAAGCCAAAGCCAAAATCACTGTTTAGTTAACATTTTTATAAAATAATACCTATATAGAAGTTTTGGTGATATAGGGAAAAGTCTGCATTAATTTTTTTAAGCTTTGTATATCCATAATCAAGGAGAAGGCTTAAAAGCCTGACGGCACTAAGCCGTAGGCGCCTTAACTCAGTCCAATTTATCGTCACGTAGGTACGTGACGTTTACTAATTGTCTAAACTAAATATACTGATCACTGTAACGACAACAAAAACAATTATGTTAACAGCGCCCTTAACTATTGTCATAACATTGCCAACTAATTCACATCTTACCTGTAACAAAATGGTTTGTCAGTTATGAAACCTAACTTACGTGTCAGTATACGTCCGTAATCCAATACTGAGCCAATAAAAATAAATTCAAGAATAACTTTGTATTAGTCACAGACAGAAATAAATGTCTACAAAAATTGCACGGTTGAACATGTAACCCACGCTTCGGTTGTTGAGCCAAGAGAAACGCGAGCGTTCACACGAGAAAATATTCGTATTAACGAAAAGGCGCCTTACAAAATATTACGTGGCGTGGCGACAATGACAATTGAGAGATGAAAGTCAAGACTGAGTAAACACTGAGTCAAATGGTACTAATTACTCAATCCTACTAATCCTACTAATATTATAAATGCGAAAGTTTGTTTGGATGTATGGATGTATGTATGGATGTTTGTAACTCTTTCACGCAAAAACTACTGAACCATGAAATTTTGCATACACGTTGTTTGGTACACCAGAAAGGCCATAGGTACCTTTCATCCAGAACGCGGACGAAGTCGCGGGCACCAGCTAGTATCTATATACAAATTTGACAATTTTATTATGTTAAAAATTATGTTTTTGACAGGCTGACGGTCCACATGATGGTAGGTGGCTACCGTCCCCTATAACACAAGACAACACAATATAACACAATTTTTTTGTATATAGATACAGATGTATATATATATATATAATGTTATTTTTGTAGAGATTAGGATGACACCGTAAATTAAAGACAGAATTGAGTTTCTCTGTAAACAAAGATTGTATTTTGTTAATTTATACATTTTATAAAAAAATAACATAAGTATAAAAATATCAATCTAACTAATAACTAACCTGTAACCAAAGAAACGACATTAAATGTTTTTAATTACAATGTCGATTCCTATCACTAATATTTACAAATCAGATTTATATTTTTATTATTATATTTTCAACAAAGATATCTTACATATTTATTTTTACATATGACATGACAAGTCGTTATTTTATAATCAATGGTAGCCTAACCAAATAGTTTTTAATACATTATAAATAATAAAAGAGTATGAATATAACTTAAAGAAAATTACGTACATATTTTTCTTTACATATATATATATATATATATATATATATATATATATATATATATATCTTAATATAAATATATCTTAATGCGTTATCTGTAATCCTACTAAGCACGTATAGCTAGCTATACCTATGCCGACCAAGATCGAGTAAGGGAAAAGAGCGAAGGAAGGCAAATACAACTTTTATTCTCCAAAAGAACAACACAGGGTCTTTTTTGTTTGACATCCAAGCAAAAAAAAATTAAGTTAGAAAGAACGCTAAGCGAAAACGAATTTAACGCAGATGAGCTATGCAAAGCTGATGCAAAGCCGTAGTTCAACCAGTATGTAATTTTTTTTTTTTTTTTTTTTTTTTCTCTCTTGGTATATCTGTACCATAGCGATCTGTATTTTCCCACAATGAGCTATTTCTTTGGCTGAATTCTTTCTGATATGAGTAATGGTCAGAGTTTAGTGTCCAGTGACACTATCGCCTTCTATTGACATACGTTGAATCTATTTCGTAGATTAGGAACACTGTGTCTCCTTAGTCTGGTGTGTTGCACTGCCCCGGTACCCCACAGACTTTTTGCCAGAATGTTAACGTGCCTGGATAATCTTTGCTGATATTTTCTGCTAAAAGCTGCCACCTCCTGCCTTACCGTGCCAATATTCAGGTCTTTTTGTATGTATTTATTACTTATATATTGCGGTATATTTAACATTGCTCTTATGGCTTTATTTTGAAATCTTTCAAGGATTTCGATGTTGCTAATACTGGCAGTTCCCCAAAGCTGTACCCCGTATGTCCAAATTGGCTTCAAAATTGCTTTGTAAATGACAATTTTGCTTGTAGCTGACAGTTGTGATTTTCGTCCAATTAACCAATACATATTTCTCAATCTTGTGTCTAACTGCTTTCGTTTAGTCCAAATGTGCTTCTGCCATGTCAATCGTCTATCCAGGTGCATGCCGAGATATTTTGCATTGTCAGCCTGAGGTATGCTTTCGTTACAGAGAGTGACCGGAGGACATGTTTGTCTTTTAAGAGTAAATGTTACGTGTATCGATTTACTTTGATTTGCTTTAATACGCCACCGGTCGAGCCATTTTTCAGCATCCACCAGGTGTGCCTGTAAGTTGGAAGAAGCTACGACAGGGTCGGCATCAATGGACATTATTGCAGTATCATCTGCATATGTCGCAGTGGTTGTGTTCTTGTTTATTGGTAGATCGGCAGTCATAATAAGGTATAGCACCGGACCAAGTATGCTTCCTTGTGGCACACCAGACTTGATTTCTTGTAATTGGGAAGTTTCTCCATTGAGCTTCACCTCAAAGCATCGTTTGTCGAGGTATGATCGGATGATCCCATAGAAGCTGTGGGGCATCATTTTCTTCAGTTTGTACATTAGCCCTTCATGCCAGACTTTGTCAAAAGCTTGGCTGATGTCAAGGAAGACTGCTGAGCAATATTGTTTGTTTTCAAACGTCCTACTTATGATGTCAACTAGGCGATGAATTTGCTCTATAGTGCCATGATTTTCCCGGAAGCCAAATTGGTGCGTGGGGAGAATATCCTCAAGATGTTGTCTCATTCGGTTTAAAACTATTTTCTCAAGGATTTTCCCAATGACAGGTAGGAGACTGATTGGTCTGTAAGAACTGGCCTCCTGGGGTGGTTTTCCTGGTTTGGGTATCATTATTACTTGGGCTATCTTCCATTGACTTGGGAAATATTCAAGTCTTAGGCATGCATTAAGAATGATCACTATCATCAGAATACCCTTTTTAGGTAGATGCTGCAGCATTGTTGCATCTATTGCATCGTATCCTGGTGATTTTCCTTCCTTTAAGTTTCCGATTTCAATCTTTACTTCCTTAGGACTGGTACTTTTTAAGGGGAAGCACATTTGCATTGGGCAGCTTAAATATGCTGATACTTCGTCATCACGTTCGGAATTTGAGGTGGGGAATGGCTCAAAAACCTTCCTCAGATGCTCTGCAAATATTGAGGCTTTCTCAGAGTTGGATCTGGCCCAATCTCCAGCGGTGCTTCTGATCGGTGGAATATGATTTTTTGGTATTTTCATTTTCCTAGTGGCTTTCCATAAAGAGTAGTTGGAGTCTGCGCTTGGTTTTAAATCTTTTAGGAAAAGCTGCAAGTCATCTTCCTTCATTGTTTTGATCAGGTGTTTTAATTCTTTGGAAACTCTGTTAAATGCTGCTCGGTCTGTAGGGTGACCAGTATGTAATGAAAGCCGAAATATTCATGCCTGTTAACTTATGTTAAACAGCGAATGAAACCGCGAGGCAAAGTTAGTACATTATATGAGAAAAAAGGCGCTGCATAATTACATTGCCAATAAAAAAATAATTTGTTTTAGTGCTGCAGCAATCATAGGTAGAATCTGCTGAAATTAAATCTAAAATTAATACGCCTCAGTTTATTCCACAGATTATCGTCAAACGATTCTATAATGTTTATGTCTGGCCGATGTTGGTTCAATTGTAAACATTCACAGTTAAATGGTCTGTTAAGATTCTGATGTTGATCCAAACTATTTGGATGTTTATTTAAGAATTGATAAAAATAACACTCTGTTGATATCTGTTCGAAGGACACGGTTTAATGATACCTAAGTAAATCCTATGTGCAAGTAAATTTTGAATTATCTCTCTCTCTATGTGCCTCTTCAGTCCTGAAGGTCAGCCGTCAACCTCCTGAACCGGTCCCTGTCAAGAGCCAACTGGAACAGCTGCTCGACCAAGGCAATTCCAGTGCACTCTCTGATATTCCTGAGCCACGACTTTCTTCTTTGCCCAGCGCGTCTCTTCCCTTTCACCTTACCCATCATAATCAACTGGAGCAGACATCTATCGTGCCTAAGCACGTGGCCAAGATATTCAATCTTGCGGTTTTTGATCGTTTTTATTATTTTCCGGGGCATTTTGACGCGTTGGAGAACGGTTTCATTTCTGATCTTATGTATATCTTTGAATTATACTAATATGATTTATTTTATATTTTCAGCCGCAGACGAAGATAAACAAAAGTAAGTATTAATAAACTATAATTTTAATATATAATTTACTTTTAACGTTTGAGGCAAATTATTTTGAGCATTAACAATCGACCTACATATCTAATAAGATATGTAGGTCTACACTGGATCTAGCCTACTTATAGGAAATATGGGGGAGACCTATGGCCAGTATAGGGAACATCCTACGATTAAAATGATTGATGATGATGATGATATGATATTAAATCTTATAACTTGTAAAATATCATAAATTCTCAGTATTATTGGAAATTTAATATATTAAGTCTATTTTTTTTAAAGATTTGATGGAAAGAAATATGTATAAAGGAATTATAGTCAGATATAATTTAATCAGGTATATAGGTATAGGCTTGTAGTATATACTGAATACTATCTGAAGATACAATGTAAACTGCCTTCTTTTGTTGTAAAGATCGGCAGAGAAGCTGATACACTTGATAGTAGGTAGTAACCTAAGGTTGTTGTAAACACAAACCACTCTAGGATGTAAATATACCGAACTTTAATATAATAAAGTATAATGGTCAAGCTGGGGATAGGGAAATAAGCTGTGTACTCTATAGGAAATTCTCGCTCTCTGAAGCACAAAAGGAGATAAATTGCTATTTCAAACTGGTTTGGTATTCTGTTCTGTTGCTAGCAGTACACTTACTTGTTAGTGTTGTAAACTTACTAAAAAGCCCTTTACTTTATAGACAAGTGGACGGCAAAGCGCCCACGTTCGCGCGCAAGCCGGCCATCAGGCAGGAGGATGATGGCAAGCGGTTGATATTCGAGTGCCGCATCGAGGCTGAACCTGTACCTGGCGTCACGTGGTTCCATAATACAGTAGAAGTCAAACCCGGAGCAAGGCATAAGGTGAGAAATTATATCATGCCTAAAAAGAAACTAGTGTGATTTCGCAGTGATGAATATAGTGCTGAAACGTGGTCTCTGACTATGGGCCTTGTAAGAAAACACAACGTCGCTCAAAGAGCTATGGAGATGGCTATGCTCAGGTTTACTCTGCGAGATCGAATTAGGAATGAGAAGATGTAGACTTCATCATCTTATTATCTTTATGAATTTTGTCTATCTATTAAAAGTCATATTGCTATAAAGCTTCATTTAGTAGTTTTTACGTAAACTACTAATAAATGAGATTGTTGTGTAAAAAATAAATCCTCGTGAGCTTTCATATCTATAATATTACTAGCTTTTGCCCGAGACTTCTTTCGAGTATCTTTGTAAATTATTCAGATGTTTATTCAATAGATAAAGTAAACTATAGCCGTAAAGTTTCATCAAGTATCTATATTTTTTGAATGACGGGCTAATAAATATCCACACAAGTACTCATCCACATAAATTTACGCATTTATAATATTAGTATAAGTGAGATTTAAAAAAAACTTTGATGTGAAACATAACATAAATGTGTCCGAGAAGAAAATCTGCGCAGATTGCGTAAGCGGCAATGAAGATGTCACTCAGAAAGAAAACACTAATTTTGAGTATTCAATGACACTTTGCAGACACGAAAGTATAAATAAAAGAGACAGTTGAAGATGACCCAGTTTTAAAAGTATTCAGAGATGACCTTGACCCCGATCTACTTGGCGAAGGATCGGCACCAGGTGGTGACCGTCGCGTGTCGAACTTTCCACTCAAATCTTTCTATTATTATCAACCACAATTATGTCCTACATGTCGTCATACGTAATGACGATTGTCAATTCTATTTTAAATGATGGCCTGATGTAATTTAGTTAGTTGAACATTGCTCCTGTCAGTCAACAAATATGTTGAAACGATGTTCCCAAAATTACTGCCGATTTACCTAATCTCTCCTTTTTCACATCTGTTTGTCTATCTAGCTAGATTTTAGGTGGCATAAATGGCCATTTCTTTTAAAAACATTTGATATACTCACTAACGAAACCATCAGTCGAGTGATTAGGCCTTAGCACTCTGACTCAGGAATTTAGTTCGTTTAGTTTCGTTAGTTTAGCCTGTGAAATGAAACACGCTACTTTCACCTCTCTTGTGACATCCGTTGTCGCGCTTTCGGGGTTTTCCCTACGGCGACACTGACTAGAGTTAGATGGTACTATAAAAATAATAAATTGTTGGGCGCCAGTGAAGCCTACAGAAAATGAAACAGCGTGATCTGAATATTAAAATATATTTTAAATCGCTCAAGAGTAGGCAACACAAATTGTGTAGGTCGTGGGTGGTCGGCCTATCTGTCTTCCCAACGCAGTACAGGCACTCCCCTGTGTGATCCAGCCGACGAAGGTGGTAGATGCGGCGCGATGAGTGCGGTGGTGTGCGTCCTGCCGAAGCGCGTGGCAACGATGGTGAAGCGAGTAGGACCGGCAACGGATCTAGTGCGACCCGAAGCCGGCCGATGAATGGCGATGGTGCATAGGGACGGCAACGAATCTAATGCGACCCGAAGCCGTCAGTTAAATGCCGGTTACCGGCTTGGCAGTCATTCTGCCCAGACGATGTTGTTCGGCCCGGAAGATGTTTGGCCCGAAGGATGCTCGGCCCGGAGAATGCTCGGCCCGAAGAATGCTCGACCCGAAGAATGCTTGGCCCGTAGAATACTTGGCCCGTAGAATGCTTGAAGAAGGCTGTTCGGAGAATGTCGGCCCGAAGAATGCTCGGCCCGGAGAATGCTTGGCCCGTAGAATACTTGGCCCGTAGAATGCTTGGCCCGTAGAATACTCGACCCGAAGAATGCTCGGCCCGGAGAATGCTCGGCCCGGAGAATGCTCGACCCGAAGAATGCTCGGCCCGGAGAATGCTTCTGGAATCGACAGTTCGACACGATCACGCTCTGATACATCTACTCTCCAATCTGGATACCCCACGACGGCAACAGGAAGAAAATACCTGCTTAGCAGCAGTAGCATTGCCGCAGTGGTGCATAACCAGAACGGAGTTTACAAACAGCAATAAAGATTTAAAATGATCAAGCAAAAAAATGTAAAAATAAAAATATAATTTGAAATGAAAAAAATAATAATAATTAAGTAGGTAAAAAATAAAAATAAAAAATAAAATGTACGATGAAGCTATAATGAAAACAAGCTATTTTAAAATATGATTATAACGTAATAAAATTGTGTGCTATTCAAGACTTACCCTAACGCGGGAGATTCAAATACATAACTATATAATATTTAAATAAAGTTAATTAGACCGCACCACTCAACTAGGAGCGCTGAGTGGCGCGGACTGTCCAACTCTCAGCTTATTCGCCGACTGACTCGCAAAAAATAAAATTATTTCTCGACCACCGCCAGTACATTGCAAATATTGCAATGTAGGTACCGCCGATCACCGGTACAGTTGCACCTAATGCGTTCCGTTTGTGAATTACCCTATTATTTTATTTAAATTATGTAACGCTTCGTTACATTACCCGCTCGTCCCTCATAAGGATTTTATTTTTAAAAATAAAATCCGCAATCACTTCATTCTGTATCAACTTTTTACTAAACCTTTCATTCTACCTACTAAAAATCTAACATTCATCCCAAACATGCAAACATTCAAAATATAAATCAAGTAATATTATAATTACGAGACGTGTCCTAGCAAAAACCGAAAATCGTGCGTCTAATCTAACAAACGACTTTTTGTAAAAAGTGTATTAAATGATGTTAACAACGTGGGCTATAAAACAAAACATACAACATACAAAGCTACAATATGAGCATGAGTCTGACCTAAAACGGGAATCTCATACTCAAACTTAAGATTTTTGTAAAGAGAAAAATGTTAAGGGATAAGCCATTTTAATTTAATTAGAATTCTATAAAAAAAAAACTACAACGAAATATATAAAAAAAATTCACGAAGTAATGAAGTATAAATAATTAATATCAACGCTGGCAAGTTGAAAATAGCACACAAAACGTTAAATAAATAAATACTCCGTTCTTTACAATGAAATATGACGCTTTGGTTTGATAAGATGAAAATGAATTATGATAAACAAAAAAATGAACAGCAAAAAATTAAAATAAAATAAAAAATAAATGCAACTGGTGTGAAACAATCCTTACAATTGTTGGCAACAAAAGAAACACAAACAAGAAATAAACTTTGAATTGTTGAAAAAAAAAAAAAAAAATTAATATACCTACAATTTTTTTTTTCTGTTGACTGTACTTTAACAAATTTAAATTTTGTTCAAAATTTTTTTTTTTTTACATAACAGAAGATTACGAAAAGAATTGTTTCACTCCGGTTACTGCAAACCAAAAAAAATAAAAACGTTTTACAAAATAATAAAAAGCAAACAAAAATAAAATAAAAAAAATAAGCCACCGTGCAATACCAACTACTTACTACGATGAGAAGACAGACAAACCACGTTATGGGCGCCAGTGTCGCGCTTTCGGGGTTTTCCCTACGGCGACACTGACTAGAGTTAGATGGTACTATAAAAATAATAAATTGTTGGGCGCCAGTGAAGCCTACAGAAAATGAAACAGCGTGATCTGAATATTAAAATATATTTTAAATCGCTCAAGAGTAGGCAACACAAATTGTGTAGGTCGTGGGTGGTCGGCCTATCTGTCTTCCCAACGCAGTACAGGCACTCCCCTGTGTGATCCAGCCGACGAAGGTGGTAGATGCGGCGCGATGAGTGCGGTGGTGTGCGTCCTGCCGAAGCGCGTGGCAACGATGGTGAAGCGAGTAGGACCGGCAACGGATCTAGTGCGACCCGAAGCCGGCCGATGAATGGCGATGGTGCATAGGGACGGCAACGAATCTAATGCGACCCGAAGCCGTCAGTTAAATGCCGGTTACCGGCTTGGCAGTCATTCTGCCCAGACGATGTTGTTCGGCCCGGAAGATGTTTGGCCCGAAGGATGCTCGGCCCGGAGAATGCTCGGCCCGAAGAATGCTCGACCCGAAGAATGCTTGGCCCGTAGAATACTTGGCCCGTAGAATGCTTGAAGAAGGCTGTTCGGAGAATGTCGGCCCGAAGAATGCTCGGCCCGGAGAATGCTCCCTAACGCGGGAGATTCAATTACATAACTATATAATATTTAAATAAAGTTAATTAGACCGCACCACTCAACTAGGAGCGCTGAGTGGCGCGGACTGTCCAACTCTCAGCTTATTCGCCGACTGACTCGCAAAAAATAAAATTATTTCTCGACCACCGCCAGTACATTGCAAATATTGCAATGTAGGTACCGCCGATCACCGGTACAGTTGCACCTAATGCGTTCCGTTTGTGAATTACCCTATTATTTTATTTAAATTATGTAACGCTTCGTTACACCGTTGATGGCGTAATCTCGCAACAAATGGTTTCCTTCGTCCAACCGCTGACCGCTGAAGCCCTCGCAGACCACTGAAATAAATCATTAAATATCATACTAGGTTGGCTTAGAACAAAGGTAAGTACTGAAATATCAGTACCAGTACTTATATGTATTCGAGAAACGTGACATCGATTCAAGCCTGCAGCGAAACTCCGCTATACCCTACAACTGCTAATTCTTTTTTGCCCTTATATTTATTCATGCTTTACAAAGAATAACTTTATACCTTCTTTTTTAGATATTTGTGTGTAAATATTGTAAAATTATTTTTGTCATCTTTATAATATAAATATAGTTCTTTAATACTTACAGCAGTTTCGTTAGTTTCGTGTAGTTAATTCCTAAACGATCTTATTTTCGCTTTTATTACCTTTCTTCCGATCTCTTTGAGAACAACAACAAGAAAAGTTGCAAGTTTCTCACTCAAAACTGTTTCGTTCAGTTGTTTCTTAATCGATTCTATTTTCGTTAGCCGCATTAATGTGTGAACGGAGTAACAATATTTTTCGCAGTGAAATACTGGATTGTATTTTCGAATGCATTCAAAACTTTGGCAAACTTACAGAATATTAATTGTTATAAACGTCAGCCGAAAGCACCTGCAAGGTAGAAGGATTAATCACTTGTTGCTACTTTACAATATTTATTTAGGTATTTAATTCGACCTAAGTACACTTGAAATTAAACTTTAAAACATTTCAGATAAAGTTTCTTTTAGGAAAATATTTAAAGACTATTTCTCAGAATTAAATTGTAGTTTGTTTGAAATTGTAAATACGGAACTTGCAATATATTTTTTTTGGGATTTTTGGGAAAATCCTGTAATTACCTCGAATGATTACAAAATTCGTTGTTAGTTTCCTATTATCCGATCCGATCCGATATTTGGAAAAATCCCTTTTTTTCGATTACATTGCGACATATCCTAAACCGAAATTTGAACTTTATGATCCAGGTCTTAAAAATGGTCTCGTTGTCATGTCGGGAAACTTGGCTACAATACAAATACATATCCAAGTTGACTCATCAAACGTTATGTTTGCAATGAGGAGCAAATATCAATAAGTTTTTGACACATTTCATATGAATAACACAAGAATTGAAGAAATTTTTCACTTGTTTTCACAGCTAACCGTTAGCAAGGATGGGAAATCCTATTATGCCTCTCTCGAGATCAGCAACGTGACGGTGGAGGACGCCGGCAAGTATCGGGTTACGGCCAAGAACGAACTTGGCGAAAGTAACGCCACCATCAGCTTAAACTTCGACAGTAAGTAAAATGTGGACCTCAATTTAGTGCACTGTACAAATTTAGTTTTTTGATTCCGAATAAAAATGCTTCTTTGAATATACTTTATTATTAGAACATTATACAAAATAATTCGATGGTTTATCCAAAAAGATAAAGAAAAAAAGATAAAAAAGATAAAAAAGATAAAAGATAGATATTTTAGCGTCCACTGTTATGAACAGGTTTTGCTAAAGTACATTTAAGCACAATATTAAAATTAATAAATCTTACTAGCAATATCTACTTAGCAGGATCTTATATAGAATTAGTGCTAGATTAAAATACTGAACTTATTAAGTTGTAACTTTTTAAAGATTCAAGATTTCAAGTCTTGAGAACATAGAATATATAAATAAACTATCAAATGTTTCTAACATTTTCTAAATTTGCAATCTTCTATAATTATATAGAACATATAATACCTATTATAAAATAAGGTCGCTATACGCCTCTGTCTGTTTTTCCTTCATTATTACAAAAATAAATGTCTACATAAATTATATCTTCTCATGACTAGATGTTAATGTAATAGAAAATTTTCAACACATAAATAGATTTTTCAAATTAATATTTGTAATTTTTAAATTCTACACAACACACCAACAGGCCACGATAACCATATAAGTCATAACTTGTGTCTTTAGACGACATCGTTGTCTCTTTAAGTCTTTTTCATCTACTATCAAGTGGACGTTCTACTACGCTTTTCAATATATAAAAAAAACATGATATTAGTTTCCTTACGAAGCACTTCTTTAAGACATATATACAGTGATAACCAAAATATTGCTTTTAGAAATTTAATTTTATCTGTTTTAAATTAATAGTTGGTTGGACTTTAACGCTTTTTCTAGTGTATTTTAAAATAATATACATACTAATATAAATTATGTTATCCAACCATCTTTTAATTTAACTTTGTTACTGTGTGTACCTAATCCTTTTATCGTCATAGATGACTTCTTTGTGAACGTAGTTTTGCAGCATAGCTTATGATATCATCAACTAATTCCTTTCAATATTTCAATACTCAACATAATACACTCGATTTATGTAAGCCTTTGTAGCGTCTATCGATGTTAACAATGTATTTTTAAATTTAAGATGTTTTCTTAATCGGAACATAAGCGAGTCTACAGTTACAAACACATTACCTACATCTACACTGCATAGCATTTATTCATTAACTAAATTAACCTTTATTTTTCATTATAAAACTTATTATGTTATTATCAACGTAACCCACCTTTTTAGTTATTTCATCACAGTAGCATACTAACACCTAACACTTAAGTAGTTAGTTAATAATAACTATGCAAAGATAAAGCTTTAGCAAACGCACAAACATTAACGTGTAAATTAACTTTAGCGACTGTCATGCGTACCGTTAGTTGGGGATGAAGTAGACTGAATATATATTTTTATAATCTTCAAAATTTTATATATTATGCACCTATATTTATGTATCTATTCGAAGTTTATCACATCTATATACATTTTTCTCTAAAACATACCTCGATTAACTGAACTGTATGCAAAGCGATTAAAACACATGCTAGTCAAAGAAAACATCTTAAATGCATTGGTAAGGAAGCTGCAAATCTTCGTGTTGATATTGATTAAATGGAGGAAGATAACTTTTAATCTAATTTACTAATGTGAATTAATGACATAGGCGACGAAGCGCCCGTACCAGAAGATTCTATCAAACCAACGTTTACCGAAAGACCTGTCATCCGACAATCGGATGATGGCACCAAAATCACATTCGAATGTAGATGTGTTGGCAAACCGAAACCAACCGTCTCATGGTAAGAAAATGAATGAAAAAATGGTTGTATTACATTGAATAACACAAGAGTAATGTGAAATAAAATTGATAACAGGTATCACGGAAAGAAGCTCGTTAAAGAAAGCAGTAGATACAAAATTACGTTAGAGGAAGATCAAACATTATATCATATGGCGCGACTAGAAATCACGGGCGTTGAGAATGCGGACAAAGGAGAATATAGAGCAATAGCAAAAAACAAACATGGTGAAGGAGTAGCGAAAATTAACCTTAATTTCGAAAGTGGAGATAAACCGAAGTAAGACAGTAATTTAACGATAGGTTTTGTTATAAAATATTTAAAAAAATGTTTACTTTAACGTTTTGTTTTCCAAACAGAATCCCCGATGGTAAACCACCAAGATTCCCCAAAAAACCAACTATTAGACAAGAAGGGGACGTGTTAATCATGGAATGTGTATTAGAAGCGTACCCCTTACCAGATATCACATGGTTTCATGGTGATAAAGAAATTAAAGACGGTAACAAAATGAAGATGTCAAGAAAGGCTATAGGAAAAGATACATTTAATTTAACGCTAGAAATAAATGGCCCAACTAGGGAAGATGGTGGAAATTATAGGTGTAACGCCTTCAACTTGTTTGGCGAGAGTAATGCTAATATTGCTCTTAATTTCCAAGGTAAAATGATATTTTTATTATAAGATGAAATATATTAGAAATAATGTACGTACGCATACAGTAGCATCAGCATGTTGAGCTTTATGCTTAAGCTGCATGTAGCCTATTGTGCTAAAATGATAATGTAGGTAATTTATGTTTAAAAATTTCTAAAGGTGGGGATGATGAAAATGGTTTCGCTCCGTCATTCATCGAGAAACCTCGAATCATTCCCAACGAAGATGGTACGCTCATCACTATGCGATGTGTCTGCAAAGCGAAGCCGGCGGCTGAAGTCACGTGGTATAGAGGCACGACCGTCATTACGGCTAGCAGTAAGATAGAAATCAAATCATCAGAAATGGGAGAAGATGTTTATGAGTTAATATTACTTTTGTCCAACCCGACGGCAGCGGATGGTGGCGCCTACCGCTGTCACGTCAAAAATGATTATGGCGAAAGTAATGCTAACCTTAATCTCAATATCGAGGCTGAACCAGAGCCAGAAGGTGAGGGTCCGACGTTTGTCGAGAAACCCACAATTCAATCGAAGGATAATGGAAAATTGGTTATTATGGGATGCAAAGTTAAAGCTAGCCCTAAGCCGACGATCGTGTGGTTCCACGAGGGAAAAGAAATCAGGGACTCGTCGAAAATTAAAACCAGGGTCGAAGTTAAGGAAGACGTTTACACTATCATTTTGGAACTCATCGATCCTGGTATTGAAGACTCCGGACTATATAAATGCAACATTAAAAATGAACTTGGAGAGCTCAATGCAAATCTTACGCTCAATATTGAAAGTAAGTTTATAGTGTGAAAATTTATCTACCTACATAAAATTATTCAGTAGACGTGAAATGTTTATTATATAAATAAAATGTTTATTTTGATTACAGTCATTCCAGTTATCAAAGAAAAACCGAAGATCATTAAAATAATTAAAAAGAAGACTGTTATTGTTGAATGTAAAGTATTAAGTAAATTCGCACCGTCATGTACTTGGTTCAAGGAAGCGGATGCCGTCAGAGAGGACTCGAGGCATACCGTGCTTATTGAGCCTATAAGAGAGGTTAGTTATAAGATAAATGTATAGACGTGGTTACTCTTATATCGAAGAGTTATATAGAAATTAACTATTTTATTTTAAAAATTTTAGGGCGAGTTTGCAGTTAAATTGGAAATTTCAAACGTTTCACAAACAGACAAAGGCTCATACAAACTTGTCGCTAAGAATGAAAAAGGTGAAGCGTCTTCGCAAGTTGTGGAAATTACAGACATACCAGAAGAGAAGGGTGACAAGCCTCAGATAATAAAACACTTTAGGAGTTTGGTAAGTTTTCAGTTCAATACGATATAAGATCCATAATGTTCTAGGATTGAAAATTGAAACAGTAAAAATTAATAACTCATTTACTTTTTACTCGGGGCTACTTTTCACCAACTACAAGTAAAGTGTGGATTAGTTACTATTCAAGTAACGCTAATTGATGAGTAAATGTTACGAGTATCTTGTGTCAATTTTATTGAAATTACCCTTGAGTACCTAATGCTACTCGAAAATGGTGAAACTCGTACGCTTTCTTACCGGTGATTTTAAATGGCGGTTAGCCTACTTGACACTTTACTCAGAGATGGCGAAAGAGGCCCTCAGACTTATAACTTAAGAAAACTAAACTACACCACGTCATGTATGCTGTGACCACGTAGAGCCGTTACTCATCGTATTATGCTATCTTCTTTTCCGTTGTTTAATGTTTATGATACAGAAAAAGACTAATAAACCGCACTGGTATTTACAGGCGAAGAAAGAAGGTGAAGAGGCTGAGTTCGTGGCGGTTCTAAAATCATCAGATCAATCATGCAGGTGTACTTGGTACAAAAATACCACTGTCATTAGAGACTCGTCAGAAGTAAATACCTCCTTCGACGGCACCAACGCACGACTCATCATTAGGAAGGTCTCCTCAAAATACGTGGCCAACTACAGAGTTGTCATAAAGAATGAATTTGGCGAAGATGAATCTAGTGCCGATTTAACTCTTGTAGAAGAAAAGGTATAAAATGACTGATATTATCTTGGGAACATAAATTACTTGTAAATCTGTTTTGTTGTCTTTAAATGCAAAAATACTCGTAATGTGTGGGACACATTGTCGCAAACGTATCGAATTTTGAAACATAAAAGCTTTGTATAATAGATTTTAAAAAACTGCTGCATAAGGTTAGATGTTTCCTTATAATGAAGAATAAAAAATAGTAGATTATAGATATTATAGATAAAATATTAGATTTTTAATATCGAATTAAGTTCGATAACAAACTGTCGTTCACGGATTCACTGTTTGTTGATATTACAGAAAAAGAAGAAAGAGGAAGAGGAGGAAGAAGAAACAACTGTAATTGAAGAATCGGAAGAGGAAATGTCAATTGTAGAAGAGAGATCTATAATCGAAGAAAATCACATTGAAGAACGTAAAAAGGTGATGTAAAAATGTCAATTTAATATATAAGTACTTAATTTTTTAATCGGTTTAATGAAATTATTTTATTAGTGAGCTGGCATACTGTGTCCTAAACTTATAAAATAAGGGGCCATCTAATGGCAGTAATCTTCCCATTAAAGAAGATACAATGAATATTAATGTATAATAGTGATATGGATCGATGGATAAAAAATGGGGTCAATTCCCTTATATTCTTAACTTATATTTTACTGTTACTTAACTATGGCGCACCTCTGATGCTATTTATATATATAGTTGACGATATACACTACCTGAATGGCGCCTTTTCAGGTAGTGTTTCAGGCCTATTTTTATTATATTAATAAAAATATAAATTAAAATTTTATATCTTATAGGAAGAAGAGGTTAAAAAGGCAGAAGAAGAAGAGAAAAAGATGGCGGGAAAGAAGGTCTCGGGTAAAAAGGTAACAAAGAAGGAAGAAGTTAAAATTGAAGAACAAAAAATGGAGGTAGAAATAGAATCTAAAAAATCAGAAGCTAAAGTCACAAAGAAGATGTCTATTGAAGAAACAAAGAAAGCCGAAGAAGAAATTGCTGAAGCAAAGAAAATTATTGAAAAGAAAACCGCTAAAACAGAAGAAGAAAAGAAAGCCCTTCTTGAGAAACTGGAAAAGAAGAAACCTGAGCCAGAACCAGAAGCTAAGATTGAGGGCATTCCAAAACTAAAGCCAGTTAAACCCAAAGAAGAACCCGTTGAAGAGAAGAAAGAAACTGCCAAGAAAGAAACAGAAACAAAGAAGAGAGTCGTCAAAAAGAAGGTCGTCTCAAAGAAGGAAGATGTAAGTAAAATTTTTAATGTTTGGCGGAGCTGTTTTATAAAATGCTTATTTTGGGTCATCAATATAGAAATGTATATAAATGTGAATGACGTACACGAAATTACTTGAACATACTCGTAGCTAGCTCAAAATCTTCATGTTGTATCTTTTGATGTTGTAATTGGTTTTTGTTTTATACTCTATCTCGGTTTACCTCTCTATCATGAGTTTTGAATACAGTAAATTCAGCTTTAAAAGTATATAATTTCGATGAGTTAATTAGTGCTTATAATACACTTCCTTATTTAAAAACTAAAGCGTTATAATTATTTCTATACAAGTTACAGGCACTTATAGTAATAAAGATTGTTTAGACTCATGGTAGAGCTACAGGGATATTATATTTAGATTCAAGAATATTTATATCTGTAAATTTATAAAACTTGTAAAATCGCTGTCAAATTTAAGCTGGTCACTAATATTTTTGTTGTGAGTGTTGTGTTAACCAATGGAACTGCTAAAGTGTTTTTTAAATAGGACGAAATCGAGTTCGTTGACGATTACGAGAGACCGGTATTGGAGAAATACGAAAAGATAACACCGACACCACTCGCTAAAAAACCAAAAGAAGACGACACACCTCAGGTAAACTGACTTACACTGTACAATTTACACATATTCAAATCACATTACTAGGCGTTATTGATACTTAGATTCGTTTAAACGTGTCTTAATAAACTCTATGTAATATCATTTAGACAAAACGCGCGTCAGTATCTGAAAGCGTTAAAAGTGAGTATGAAAGCGAGGAAGAGCCTTCGATTGCTGCTCCAGCACCAGAAAAGAAACCTAAAGTTGAACCGAAGAAGGTATATAATTGCTTAAATTTATTATAACTTATAAAAAACTGTGAAGTAGATACCTACCCATTACTTTAGTAAACATTAGTGTAGGATACCTATTTTAATTAGTAAAAGATACCTTGTCCATAGACGCTCGTAATACAGTGTAATATTTGCATGAATAGAATTCAGAGATTAAAGCCAAGTAGTATAGAAGATTTTTAAATGAGCTATTGTTTTGTGGTCTATTAAAATAAAATAACAAAAATGGCAGGATTAAAATACAATTCGAAAATTTAGGTTGAGGAGGAAAAAGTTGAGCCAAAACGGCCCAGCATCAAAAAAGGTGTTCCGAAACCAGAGGAACCTGTTGATGAAATATCTCAGGTTAAATTGGCTAAAGTACCATCGAAACCAACGGAAGAACAACCGGAAGAACCTCAAGTTGCTAAAGCGAGAAAATCTAGTAAAAAGGTAAATTTTCAAATAAAATCAAAACGAGACAAATTCTGAACTTACGAACAACATTTTATTAATTCTCGTATTAATTTTAAAGCCTGAGGAACAAAAAGAATACGTCGATGATTACGAAAGGCCAGATCTAGAGAAATATGACAAGGTCACGCCTACACCTTCTGATAGGTCTAAAAAACAAAATGGAGTCGCTGAGGTATAGTTTAAACTCACATTATAATTATAATATCACATATCGTTTCTGTTTACAATTTAAATATAGTTAAAGTATCTGAAAATAAATCGAATTTAAATGTCATTAAGTTAATTTCAAATTAATTTAATCCCTAAATTGTAGCTGGCTCCTGAATTCATTGATGATTACGAAAAACCTGAACTCGAAAAATACGAAAAAATTACTCCTTCGCCAAAGGATAAACGTCGTCCTAGTGATACACAGGTAACATCATATTACAATTTCAAAAGAAACTTAAATGATTAATGTAGTTTATCAAACAAAAAATTAATAAATATTACAATAATTAACAAAACAAAAATATTTATTAGGATGATACTGACATAATGAAAGGAAAGATCAGACCTAAAGAGAAAGAAGAGGAACCAGAAATGCCAACTCTTCGCAAACGATCCGTTACCAAAGATAAGGTATTAAGTTAGAGAAAATTTTGTATAATAAATTATTTAAACTTAAAAGCATATAGCTTATCTTAAAATTATTATTTAGGAGGAAGAGAAACAACCAGACGAGAAACCAAAGAAAAAACCAATAGGCAAAGATAAGCCAGATGCTAAGAAGCGACCTTCTCTTAAAGAAAAAGAGGTATACACCTTTAAAATATACATACAGTCATACACACATACATATACTCTCTACATCTTAACACAGTTTGATGATCAGAGTAACTCACTTTATTACTTCTAACGGTTTACATAACATTTTATACCACATAACAAGAATTACACTGGGCTTCCAACTTTAATGTACTACTGAAACTCTCAGGCTACTGGCGCAGTAAACTTTAATATTATAAATAATATGCGGCTTTATAAAAAAAAAATCTCGAAATTTTCATACAAAAATTAAGTAAGTAAGTAAATGCTTGTTAATGTATGCATGGCTTACGCTGTAAAATGCTTTGTAAGCTTACAATTCTCCGTATCTATTTTCCTATTGTTAAATTTAAACTGGATTTTCAGCAGTCAAATAAAATGGTTTGTATAAGTTTTCATATTAAGTACCAAAATTATTTTGAATTATATTTGACCATATTTACTATACTGTTATCTTTTACCATACATTACACGACATGTTACATTGTTAACAATTTTAAAGGCTGCCGTGGAAGAATTCGTCGACGACTACGAAAGACCAGTTCTCGAGAAATACGAAAAAATATCACCAACACCACTTGAGAAAAAGAAGAAGGTATACAATAAAATATTAACAAATTATACAGCATTCGCTTATAACAAATATAATTGCTATATTTGCTAAACAAATTCACATTGACGATTTTCATACATCGAACGAACATTGCTAGGAGGAACCCACACCTGAAGAAGAGACACCTTCAGCTACAGCTACTGCTAAGCGTCGATCACCCAAAGACAAAGACAATCCCGAGGTATGACCTTAATAAGACTACACATTGCAAACTCAATTACCTAAAAGTCGAGTGTAAGAAATAAGATATCCAATCTTGTACAAAATAATAGATTATTAAAATTTTTATTGGTAACGACTGATATTTATACAATATATAAAATATTAAATAAATGAAATCCTGTAAATTTTTGGCACCTAAAATTCAATAACTTAGTGAATGATGCAAAGATATTTTTAATGATAATATGTTTATAGTTCAAAAGAATATTTAATTCCCTTTAAAATTTTATTTTGAAACAATATATTTCTTACATAATCTAAATACGATGTCTCTAGCCAATGGATGTCGATGAAAGTGTCAGTCTATCTAAACCGAAGACTCCAGCGAAGCCTGGACAGGAGCCTGAAGATGTTTCTCTCACACACAAAACACCAGCTGAAATCAAACCCACGGTTCGTACACCGCTTATAATATAATAATAATACATTAATTGCTGCGTGGTTCACATTTAATTTTTTTTTTTTAATTGGTAATACATACAGAAAAAATAATAATTTTCACATAAATTAATAGGAAGATTCGGCTGCAGCTCAGCTCAAGGTTAAGAAAGCAGAAATCGTTGAAGACAAAACACTTAAAAGACCTTCAGCGAAACTCAAAAAGGTATTATTGGTTTTTCTAAAAATCATTATTATCAAATTTATTATAAAAGAACGTATTAGTTTTTATTGCCAGGATGACTTAGTAATAAAATATTTATTCAAATAAATGCTAATGATTCACAGACAGAAATGATGACTAGTGAAAATGAGTCATTAAATGTACCACGTATTATTAAGAGGATTACAGTACTGGTTAAGGTATTACCTGATTTAAAAGGTAATCTTGTAATGTAACCACACGAGGATTCGTGCACCAAATTTTAGCACTTAGTTGAAAGTTGATGAGACAACACAATATACGACTTATATAAATACAAATAGACACCGTTTGATTATACACTTTATTCTCACACTAATAATCATTGAAAAACTAAGTATTTTACAACATATTATAGAACATGTAAATGAAATACTAAGTTTTAAAATCAATGAATTAATTAACATTGTACAGTACACGTATATAATTTTTAAGTTTAATTATTAAAAACTTAACAAACTGCATTATTTTGTACTCTGTGACACGTTTACTACTTTTTATCTTTTTACTGATATAACATTTTTACTTGCTCAAAGGACTCTACTGTCACTTCACAGTTTCTTTTATTTACTTTATTGTCTGTTGAATGAATGGCACTATAACATGTGTGTATTTAATTGCGGGGTCAGGGAGAGGACACAGAGGAGTCTGTCAGTCTCACCAAGCCCCGTACTAAGACCAGTACAACTGCCCCTGAAGAGGCATCACTCACTCAAAAGACACCATCTAAGAAAAAACCAACGGTACTTATATTATTGATGTTCTTTAATTGTCTTAGCTTAAATGAATATTTGATTTTTATTCTGTTTAAAAAATAAATTAACGATAATTTAAAGATTATACAACAATGAAATATATTCGATAGGAGGGTGCTGAAGCAGCAGAACTTAAAGTTAAAAAAGCAGCAGTCGTCAAAAAGGGTGACGAAGACGAAGAAGAGGTATTAAAAGATATAAAAATGCTGAGACAATTAAAAGATGTCACTAACATAATTTGTTTTTGTAGACTAGATTAACATTTAACTTTTAACATCACAAGTTTTCTTTTGAAGGCACCACCACACTAACTTAGAAAAACCTGCACTATTTAAAAAAAAAACAGCTTTATTATTAGCATTGTCCATTAAAGCTTTGATTGCGTCTTTAGGAGCCTCTGACAGCGCAAGATGGTAAATTCGAAATACCACAACTCAAGAAAACAGTCAAGAAGACTGTTCCCACTGAAGAGCCTCAGCAGGGAGTCGCTTTAAAGCCTACTCAATCAAAAAAAGACACAAAAGACAAGAAAAAGCCAAAAGAAACAGACGGAGATGTAGACGCGGTAAAAAATCCTTTGCAATCTTGTACCTACTTCTTTAGTGACGTCAATCTCCTTATTACAATATTAAACGCAATAATTGTTCAGTTTCAAAGCACACCTCTGTTCACACCACTAATTTTTCAAATGCCCATTGGAGGGTATCTACTTTCTAGTTGTAAATATATGTCTACACGAAACTTTACTAATTTTAAGGTTGTCCGTACTTATCCAGGATTATCTTCGTCGTTGTTACAAAGGTAAAAAGGCTGTACACTGTCGCATGCTTCGCTTGCTTCATTCATGTTAAGTAAATGTTTCTACTTATGTGTTTTCTAGTACTGTTCGGTAAGTACACTTTGTAATTATACTAAGTTTTATGAATACTAGTTTAATATAAGCAAAGTATTTTTTATAGTACTTCAATACTTAATCATAAAATCGAATTTGAAAATTATTACTTACATTTTATCTAAAAACTAAAATATGTACAATAGGAATGTTGTGCGAAATTTGGTTAGTAAATAAATGTATGGTTTAGTATTTATTAGTATTTAGTATTTATGGTGTGGTATTTATGATAACCATAATATTTGATAGATTTTCATTATTTGCTAGTTGTAGAATGGTAAGAGATTTTACAATTACCTTAAAAATTATACAATTCTTTTAATTAACATAATTAGAAAATATTAACATGGATATTTTTGTGTCTCTAACTCCATTTTAATGTTGACAGATGGAATTGGACTTTGTTGATGACTACGAAAGACCAGTTTTGGAGAAATATGAAAAGATAACTCCCACTCCTACAGTAAGAGAGAAGAAGGAGAAAGAAGCAAAGGTAGGTGTTGAACTATTTTTATCATTAATTAAAATTAATCTCTACAAGAACCACCAACATGGAATTTAACAGGTGTGTTAGGTATCTCAGCTGAAATTATACAAATTTTAAATTATTGGAATATTGAAAAGTAACTTGTAAAATATAAAAGTAAAGTAAAATGCCATCTCACCTTGAGAGCAATACACACAAGTAAACCATTCAACAATCAAGTTGAAAGTTGAAAGTTATTGCATACGAGACTATAAGACTAGAGGAAAGAGCTCGTGCAAAATTTATCTTGTCCTAAAAATAATTATTGTCTTAAAATAATCAAGCTGTGTCTTGAACGTAATGTGAGTATATGAGTACTATAATATAATATAATTTATTATTATTATCTGCTTAGTGGCTATTTCTGTCTGCTAGAGTACCAGTATCACTTCAATAATATAATTTAGCCATGGCAGTTAATTTTTAACAGGTTTTAATCATGTTCAGGTTGAAACAGTTGTTGAAAAGCATCATTTAGAAGTAAAGGTATACAAATGATATTAAGTATAAACCCCGAATGATACCTAAAATAACCTAAAACCTAAATCCACTCAAATAAATACCTGTTACCAAGATGTAACGGGACCACAATTTGTTCGTGTTTGAAGAGTGAAGAAATACTACTTATTGTTGGTTTGGTCAGTTCAAACAATCCTCTGTAAATTTCGACATACTTATATGTAGTTTGTGTTACGACTTTAGAATATTTAGATTTCTGAACACTCCTAATTACTTGTGTGTACATAAGTAATTTTTAATCTTGCATTTGTTTGTAAAGTCTGATGAGTTTATGAAATATTGATCTACTTGAACTTTAATAAATCTGTGCGTTTTACTCTTATTCATGTAAACTCAACACATAAAGTGCTTTATCACCCTAAGATTGAATTTTCAAAGGAAAACACCCTAACCTGTTTTCCTTTGAAAATTCAAAGTGACAATTTCTATTGCTATCTTTATGAGCGATGACAAATTACGTCAATCAGTAATCAATTCCTATTTCAAATCTAAGCCTTAGCGAATTTTGAAATGAACGGAATTTGTAATCGAAACTAATACAGCACTTTTCTTGTCTGCTTTACATGCTTTAAATGAACAAAAAGTTTATTTTTTATAGTATCTGAAAAATATATTTTGTATATATACATATAAGAATATATAACTTTTAAAAGAACATTTTAAAAGATCTAAATTTAATATTTAATTGGAACATTTTCATAAAAGTTTTTTTTTTTCAATTATTTTCGTTTAAGGTTGGATAAACTGCACAGACTTTTTAACTATTCCAATATATGCATGTATATCTGATTGTGCTAATATTTTTTGTCTATAATTCTACCATCAGGTCGACAGCAGAAGGACATCAGTTCAAAGCGAGGTTTGTAACCACTGCATTATTCTTATTTTTAATTCTATTCCGTATTTAATAAGTACTTATTATAATTTATCTTTTTAAAATAAAATTATTAAAATAAAATAAAACCTATAATATATTATTATGCTGAAACGATCGACATGAAAATCAAAGTGATTTGTTAAAATTTAGTTACTTAGTGGAAACTGTTTTCTCCCGAAATAGAAATTTCATCAAAAAAAGTTCCTATTGTATCAGAATTGTATGCTGAACAATGAACACAAGTAACAAGTACTTCTTCTAAATAAAAAATAATATTATACATGTTTATGATATGTATATTTTTTTCGTTAAAGGTTAAAGAAGAGAAGACAGAGAGCCGCAGGAGCTCCGTCATTGAGAACAAAGCTGTTAAGGTACGACTTTGGATTTTTATTATACTCGTATTGATTATATTTGGTATACCCGTAATGCTCAGTCGAAGAACATCGAAGCATCAACCTGCGTCATCCCATCAGTCTGACCACGCGGTCTCAGGGAAATTTTACTATATCCACAATCGCTGCGCTCGACTAGATAGAGCGATTTACAAAAACAATAGCTCTTATTGTGTGTAACTTTTTATTGTAGGTGTGTAAAACATCGTCACTTTTTATCACTTTTTACACAGTTTCATTAAATTCAGTCTTCATCGTGAACGATGAAGACTGAATTCTATGATTATTTTACTTAAGAATTATTTATAAATATTATTTGTTATACAATATCTGCCTGCATATTATACTTTTAAGAGGTGAAAAATATCCTATCCCTTGTCTCTTTATCCTAGCTTTAACTTTTATCTTACAATAATAAATTTATAATGTAAAATATTTCAAAACAAACAAATGAGATAACCTGCCGTACTTTCTAGAAAAGAAATATTGTTATATTGTATCTTTTTAATCTGTTCAGCTCACCAAGGAGACAGCTGAGAGCAGAAAATCGTCGGTTTCGATGGAAGCCGAACAACAACAAGTCTCTACTCTCAAAAAGACGACACAAAAGGTAAGATTATTACTTTCACCAACTAAATTATTATTCTTAAGGTTGCATTGTAAGTGCATTTTGAAGGCTTCTTAGTTCATTCCTTTTTTTGAGTATTTTTGAAAATTTCTCATTAGATTTTTTACAGTCAAATTTATTATTTATCCCTGAAATAGATTTTCATTTAGCTTAATTCACCGCCAAGATATATTATGGTAGTAAGTTTTTTTTGCACAAAAAGTAGATTTATGCGTTTTTATTCCTAGTAGTTTTTAGTAAGTAATTAGTTAATTGCATTTTAAGTACTTTTATCTCATTATATTTTTTATTATTTTTTTTAAATAAAATTATTTTTCTAACATGTTTGTATCTGCTAAAAAGTAATGAGGTCTTGTCATTTTTCTATTATAATTTAAAAACCACACTCCACTGCGCGGCAGCCTGTGTTTCATGAAATATTTCAGTAGAGCTCCAGTAGAACTTCAATATACCTCCAGTAGAACTTCAATATACCTCCAGTAGAACTTCAATATACCTCCAGTAGAACTTCAATATACCTCCAGTAGAACTTCAATATACCTCCAGTAGAACTTCAATATACCTCCAGTAGAACTTCAATATACCTCCAGTAGAACTTCAATATACTTCCAGTAGAACTTCAATAGACCTCCAGTAGAACTTCAATAGACCTCCAGTAGAACTTCAATAGACCTCCAGTAGAACTCCAATAGACCTCCAGTAGAACTTCAATAGCCTCCAGTAGGATTTCAATAGACCTCCAGTAGAACTTCAATAGACCTCCAGTAGAACTTCAATAGACCTCCAGTAGAACTTCAATAGACCTCCAGTAGAACTTCAATAGCCTCCAGTAGAATTTCAATAGACCTCCAGTAGAAAAATGCTGACCCTTAAATTACGCTTACATAAAGTCCTATTAACTTGTGATTTTAGCCAACGATTAAGGAACCAGAACCCAGCGAAATAAACCAAATCAAATTGAAGGTAAGAACACTAGGAAGCTTCGTGCATGATTTTTTTCTACTTATCTATGTATTATAAATTTCTTAAGAACGTGGGATATTGATGACAGCCCATTTGTTTTATAATTTCAAATGTGATTAATATTCTTGACTTTGAAACTTTGAATTTGTCTCAATTTCATTTTTATATACTTACTTTGTTTTTTTTTTATATTTCAATATTTCTGAAAATAATTTTTAATTCTTTTATTTGTACTTTTAGGAAGATTGCATTCGTTTAGACAAATTTAATGAAATTAATTGATCTTTTTAGTCTTTTAAAAAATCATATTATTAGCTTCAGTACATACATGACAACAGTTTATGGTAATACAGATAACATAAAAATATTTATGCTATAATTTTACATTTATGTTATTATATTTATGGCATAATTAATTATAATATTTACACTTATAATATTATATAATATTTATGTTACAAATTTATACTTAATTAATTAATTTAAACTAGTATAATGATATGATACGTGTAATTTATGCTAACTGTATAAAATATAATTAGGAATAAACGACTGCTCTCTTCCCACATCTTTAAAGACTTTTTTTTTATCAAAGTGACTAAAATGTACCATTTAAAAAACATTTGTAAATATTCGTGTTATTTTATTTTTATGTAAATAGGATGAGAAAAATGACACTGGAGAGGTATTCATAGAGAATATCGATAAGCCTTCAGATAAAAATTATCCATGGCGACCTTCGAAAACGGACACACAGGTACATTACACATACATACAATACATACATACATACACAACAACAACAACATACAACTATTTTATTAAACACAAAGCGTTTAATAAAATAGTTTTTTTTTAATATTTACGTAAATGAATTAGAAGCGAAATTGAACTAGTAAAAATATCATAATTGGAACTACTTATATTTTTTTTTCATTTCTTTCTAATGATAAAAGTAAAAGTCTGATTTAAGCAAAAAAAGGTATAGGTTGACAAATAAAATTTAATTATTTCTGAAGAGTTTAATTATTAAGTACAAAATTAAATTTATAATATTTAAGTAACAAACAATAATTGTAAATTACAAACAGGAAAACGAGAAAGTAATCGATGAAACAGAAAGGAAAGAAAGAACTGAAATCAAAAGAAAGACTTCGTTCGATCGGCCCTCAGAACCTACTTATCCTTGGCAACGACCAAAAGCTGACGAGGTATACGAAGTTATATAAGCCACTATTAGTTTAATGTTAAAAATTAAAAACCAATGTTGTCATAAAATTTTTATGTCATAAAAATTTCATATCTAAAAATACTCATATAACACATTAGTAAAATTAATTAAAATATATAATTTTAAAATTATGATAAATTTATAATTTGGAAATAAAAACTAGAAGAGTTCTTACAGTTTCATCCAAGAATCAGATGATAAGTCAAAAAATCCAATAACTTTTCTCAAATATTTCACATGTAAAAATTCCGTGTAGTATCAGTAGTACGGTTGTTTGTTCGGTTGACCGAACTAATGAAACTTTTTAGTATCAGTAGTACGGTTGATAAAAATCACCGAACAAATGACACTTTTAAAGTTGCAGTAGTTCGCATAAAAATTTAATTAAAATTAAAGGATACTATAGGTAAGTAAGTAACTTATCTTTTTTATATTTAACTAACAACTAAAAACAAGTACGAGTTTTGTTTAAATGTTAATTATTACCTACATACGTTATCACCTTTTTAATACATACGAGTATAATACAGGTGACTTTTTATTTTTAAGTAAACAAAGTCGCACTTTCTCACCCGATTGCGACCTTTCCGGAGTAGAAATTCCATTAGTTTTTACTTATATTTTACCCAACTACGTTAAAAATGTTTTAGGTGAACAATAACGAAAATAAAAACAAGTTTACAAATTCTAATATACATGTAAAAAGAAACCTTCAGGTTTTTCGATTTTTTATCTATACTTTTTATTATTAACTAGCTGCTGACCGCGACTCCGCCCGCGTAACTTTGTAAATTATATACTAAAACCTTCCTCGAGAACCACTCTATCAATTAGTTAAAACAGCATGAAAATCGGTGCAGTAGTTTTTGAGTTTATAGCGAAGGGATCAAAATGGCCAGTTAGGTACCTCTACCTAGTACAAACTTATTGTAGGTAATAATTAATATTTAAACAAAACTCGTACATACTTGTTTTTAGTTGTTAGTTAAACATAAAAAAGATAAGTTACTTACTTACCTATAGTATCCTTTAATTTTAATTAAATTTTTATGCGAACTACTGCAACTTTAAAAGTGTCATTTGTTCGGTGATTTTTATCAACCGTACTACTGATACTAAAAAGTTTCATTAGTTCGGTCAACCGAACAAACAACCGTACTACTGATACTACACCAAAAATCGTCCAATTTAGCACTCTTATTGCACATTAGTAAAATTAATTAAAATAATATAACTATTAAATTATGATAGAAAAATAAACTGAGAACAGTTCTCACAATTTCATTCAAGAATCAAATGATAGGCGTATCACATAGTTTGAAAGCATATGTTCGCAGTGTTGAAAATTTAAAAATAAATGTATGTTATTATGTTAGGTGCCAACTGAACCCGATAACGCAAAGAATGAAGTTCAATTCTCTTGGCAGAGCATTCCTGAAGTTCCACAGGTATAAACTGCTGCTAAAAATATTTTGTCACATAAAAATAAAACGAAATCGCGTTGTAATATGAATCTTTTAAAATAACCAGGCCGAACAAATACCAGACGTAGAGGACAAATTTAAACCGACACTGGTTGAGTACGAACCTCCTGATATATCGGCACCCTGGAGGAAAAGAGTACACCAGGTATAATTAACGTAATTAATTTATAACTTGTGAACGCACCGCGATATATCTGTGCTACTATCGACTGACTGTACTAGAGTTTGGTCGCTGCTGAGTCGCAGCCACCAAATACGTCATGACAATTTTTACGTACCATTGGAAGGGGAGAACAACGTTTAAATAGTATAGGTATGTTTTTGTTCACTTCTTTTCCCACTTGCTGTTTCGGCGTGTCCAAAAGCGGATCTTTCTTCACTGATCTTAAAGTTTAATTAATTTAATTTGATTTAGTTTAATTAATTACCACTCTTTGACGTCGAAAAGAGATTTTGTTAATTAATCCTATTTCGAATAAAATATTTTTGAATTTGAATTTGAAAATGTTTAATCAATTAAAATTTATTTCATTTAATTAATTAATGTTTAATTAATTTCATTTGATTTCATTTGATTAATTAATAATTAATTAATTTAATCGCGATGGGAATATTTATTTTAATAATTTGTTTATTTTCATTATTGTTTTAAATATATTTTAATTATAATTGAAAAAAATTTTAAACTTTATTTTATTTTTAATTAATTAAATATTTCTTTCTCTCTTTCTTTACGGTGATAAAAAAATATGTTGTTAAATTTGTGGACGTGTCGCAGTGCGTTCAAAAATACAAAGATAACACTTCACTTCTATATTAATTTTTAAACTTTTCTTCGCAAATTTTTTTTCGTAAATCTTTTCAATTTTTTATAAGACAGTTTTAAAATTCATACAAATGGCATTACGTTTGATACGATTCTGATCTAATGGGGCGCGATGGAGCGTATTTTAAGATATCTTATTATTAAAGATATATTTTAAGAATCGCGATATTTTTATTCAACTACCAAAGCCAATTGTGAAATTGCCACTTACGCTAATCTAAATAAACAATTGTCAGTTACAATATCGTCTGTCCTATCAGTAATAGGTCAATCAGTATGTAAATCAGTAATCTTTAGCCTTATAGACCTCAAATATTGAGCAATTGCATCAAAATACAAACACTACACAATTTATCCAACACTCATTGCCTTATCAAGGAAACTTCTACTAATTTCAACGTAAATATTTCTGATTATTATGAAAAACTAAACATTAAATATTAAATATGTGAATTTTACAGTTTTTATAAGGAATATGTCTTTTATAAAATTTATGTCGGATACCACAATTACGGTTTGTTAAGTTAAAAAAATATTTTTAACTCATTTATAATGTTTTTAATAGAAGTTTCTGATTTATATAAATCCAACGAGTTATAATTCATTATATTGGAATTATTAATATTAGCTTTCATTTTTATTATTAAGTACCTACTATTAAAATAAAACTATTTTCAGATTCAATTTTTTACATCTAGAAATTTAATTCGTTGCATTTTCATATCAAACACACACACTTACATAAATACTTTTGAAGGTCGCCATTAACGATATTTACTCTGTAGGTAGTACCGACAGCAGAAAAAGATGAGATTATACCTGCAATACCGACACTACAGATACCACAACCCGCTTATAGCAGCTCACCTCAAATATTAGAGGAGGTATAGAATTGGCACTAAATTGCACCAATTGAGCATTGAAATTTATGCACCATAAATTGAGCACAAAAAATTTATGCACCATACACGCACAATAAATTGAGCATCAAAATTATACGCACCATACATTGAACATTGGAATTTATGCACCATTTGATTGGCGAGCACAAAATTGAGCATACATTACAAGCACCTTGCTGTTCCCAATTTGAAACAAAATGGCACTTTTGCTAAAATTTTATATAAAAATTTCACCTTGTTGTCACCGCGAAACATTCATTTTGTTCGATTTGAATACGAGTAGTCCAAATTGGAACTAAGTAACAATCTTTATACATATATTAAAATTTAGCTTCCGTATGTTAATGTCCACAACACTCGATAACTGGCCAATGGATGGAGTTGAAATTTTTAAACAACATTTAATTTTAACAGAAGAGAGTTGTGTATACTTTTTATTCCGATGAATCCGAAGTTACAACGGAAACGAAAAAAAAGTCGAGCCATAGCGAAGCGTGGCCGGGTTCAGCTAGTATTATATAAAAATATTAGCTTTCTCCAGTCCTTCTCCATATAAACTTTAAATGTACCAAAATTCACACTATGTGTTGTCGCTTCACGTATTAATATGTAGATTTTCTACATTGTTATTATAAATAGAAAATCTATATTAGTCACGCACCTGAGAATGAAGCTACAAATAAATATGGGATGTAGAGAACATACATCACATAACATATGTATCTTGTAAATGTAATGTAATGTAATCATTGTTGCTGAACTTAAATCATCTTAACACGTTAATTGCCACATAACGCGACGTCGCGTGGTGGTGCCTTACAAAAATATACAACCCTAAAACAACAGCCGCAGCACTGGCAATTAACGTGTTAATTAAGTTAATTTAGCTTTAAGTTAATTATCTTAATTAACTTATTAATTGTCTTAGGGCCTCTTTCACCAACTACAAGTGAAGTGTTGATTAGCTGCTTTACAACTCGTGAAACTCCTACGCTTTCTTACCGGTTACTTTAAATGGTGGTTAGCCTACTTGACACTTTACTCAGAGATGGTAAAAGAGGCCCTTAGTCAAGTTATTAATTAATCTTAATTGACTTAAACCTAAATCGTTGTTTGCTAAACTTTTAGCTTTGCAGTGTATTAAAATTACCTCAACGCTTACGCTTACTAACATTACAAAAGATAAACTCAAAAGAACAAAACACTTAAGGAATAATAGGTATAATATAAATTCACTTATTTTTCCTTATATAAAATCACCAATACAACTTAGTACTCTAGTTGCAATGAGTGATGCCTAAATGGTAACTCTTGTGATTAAATGTAAGGGGGTAAGTAAATTGTTCAGTAAATTAATAGATTGATAACATAAATACCTTCAATATTCATTGAGTCATTCAAACCTTTCTGAGGTAAAATTATTATTTAATATGTGCAACGAAGAAAGAGTATTTGTAAAATATTTTGTAATTTTTGTATTTTTGTAAAGATGGCCTAGGTGAAAAATGTGTACAGATATAACACAGTTATAATATTACAGAAAATCGCTGTAGAAGAAAAGAAGGTTGAAGAAGAAGTAAAGAAAGCCAAAACAACATCGGTCAAAAAGAAGGCTGAAGATCTACCAGAAATTGCAGACTACGATAGACCCGACCTTGAAAAATACGAAAAAATGGACTTCACACCCTCAACCAGAGAAAAGCCAGAGAAGGTTTAACGAGATATATTTAAACGCATTTCTTAAACACATTCTAGTGTATTAACTAATATTTAAAGTTCTAATATATTTGCTGTTTTCAATATTTTATAATAGTTGATTTTGTAAATAATCATAGCTAAATGTCTTTGTGCAGCCTGCCGATAAGCCTAAGGTTCCTGAGATCAAGGCACCAGACGAAAAGCTTGCAGCACCAAAAATAGAGGTCATTCGCGAGAAATCGCCCAAACCTGAATTCCCAAGGAAACCTTCTCTAGCACCTGGTGCTCCAACGGCAAGACGAGGTTCTCTCATACCCCCTCCCGAGGAAATGGGAAGACGACCCTCTCTTATAATCAGCGACGAGGTATGTTATCCACATCTTAACTCAATCACAATAATGTTAATTGATTTGATATATTATCATCGATTTAATTTTTTCTTTTCATCAATTTGTGAAAAAGGTATGATTCTATCTGTAGATGTATTTGTTTAATTGTGACGTCCAAACGTAATTTAGAATATTTTATGAGAATTTTTAGCCCTTCTATGTAGATTAGATAACCTATTCTCTCAAGCCGAACCCATAACATCACATGCCCCTACAGATACCCTATGTAAAAAAAAACATACAATCATCTATACAAAGATGAATCTGCTATTCAACCTCGTGCTTTATGTAGTTTAATTGAGGACTATGTAGATAGATAGATTTCATAGATTAGATTTCCTATATCCCCCGCTTTTGTATTTCTTCGGAAACTTTTAGTACGTTAAAGTACTCGTAACTGATACAGGCACTGGGTATAGTTTTAGTCGATATTAAGACCTTCAAAACCATAATCCACAGGAGAATAGAAAGCTAAGACCCGGTGAGGTGATCGAAGAGAAGAAGGTAAAAGAAAAAACACGTTCAGAATATTTCGTGAATGCTGTCCGTTATATTGCCATGATGAAAAATTTAACTCATGTAACGATAAAAACGAAGACGCTGCCTAATCACGTAGAATTGAAAGTTTGTTTGTGGGTGAAACTACAAATGATTTTCTTTGTGATTATTCGGCGCTCAAAAATTAATATGCGGTTAGAGGCGCACCAGCTATATGCACATTATATGTGAAGTACGCGAGCACCAGATAAAATTCACTGCTTGTTAGCACGATTCGCACATAGTAACGGACACCTTGGTTCTTTTGTTTCTGAGCACAGGTTCACAGCAGTTAATTAACTCGAGCACATTGCGTGTTTGAGCTTAAATATGAAAGATCAGAACGGAGACTAACTACTATTAACATGTAATAATTGCTGCACATGATGTATTGTAGGGATATGCACAAAATAATTACTTGTAGGCTGTATTAGGCGCCCCAGGTTCGGCAGCGGAGATGTTAGGTGACATTCAATTTGTCTAGGGGATATGATCAGTGTTTTTTAACAACTGCAGGTTACCAAATTACGTCCTGGAGAAGTTTTAGACGACAAAAAGGTGAGATCAATCGGATCTGGTTTTAGGTGACGCTGCTCGCTTTTGCAAAGCATTTTTGATTCGTTTTTTTTTCTCTTATAATGTTACCATTTAAAAATATTCCAAATGACGTACTGACAACAACTTATGGGACATTGTATAATGTATAATATTATCCATAATGTGTGTATGATTTTGTCGAAAAAAAAAACCTACACACACTTTTGAACATCCTAATAGGTTTTATACACTTCATTCATTACTTGCAAACACAACATAATTAAGTTTTATGGATAAAATACCCTTCCCTCTAGTACTTACCTTTACTTCTGCATAAATTTGAAATCTATGGAAAATATTATGGAACAAATTATTTTTCCAAAAAATCTATCGCAATCTCAGAGTTCCATACTTAGAGGTTTAGCCGCTTCGCCGACCAGCGGGGATATACTAAAGCGCTGCTGGTGCATTAACATTTTGCTAGTTTTTATATCATTGACATTGGCAAATATTTAAAACTAATTTTTTTTTTAAAGTTAACATTTATATTATTTATTAAATACTAAAATTAATATCACATTGACAAAGCTTAATAGTTTTAGAATGGCTTACAAAGTTTCCTTTATCAAATTTAAATTTAAAAAGCTTAATAACTAACTCTTTAGAATTAATATTGAATTTTAGTTTTAATTTTCCACTAATTGACCTATTTTTAATAATTATTTTATTTTTTACACATTTTTGCACCATCACACACCACACTAAATTTTATAACTTATATCAAATTATATTTGATGTAACTACTTACTTAGTATGGAAATGTTAAATACTTAAGTATATTGAAACTGTTGAATTTTTCAAAAAATATATCTATAAATTTTTTTAAAATATTTTTTTAATATTATTCAAATGTGTTTAACATTTTCATTTAATAAAAAAACAATTTACACGAAAATTTCGCATTTCGAATGTCTAATGAAAAACACTACATTAATGAATTATTTTATAATAATGCTCTAAAAATGACACACACATTTCGAAATTTTTTTATTTTTATTTTATGCACAAATATTAACAGAGAATGTGTAACTAAACCTTTTATTTTTCCCCCCAAAAAAGAAACGGAGCAGGCCGGGTGAACTTGCGGAAGAGGTATTATATGTGTGGAAAAATATATGTTTAGATACTATATGTCATAGAGAAAAAAAATATCTTTAGATACGTGGCTAACATTAGATATTTTCTACGTGATTAATTTTTTATGTTTTTTTTCGTAAATAATCAATACGTCCTCGTGTTGGGACTTTTTGGATTTTAACGAATCAAATGGAATATTTTGATTGGCTTCGTATTATTTTTCTGTTATTAAATCTGTATTCTTATGGGAGAAGCGAAAAAGAAGAAAATCTTCAATATTCTTTGTTATTAAAATGCAACTAATACTATGTCACTACTAACCCCTTTTAGAATAATTAAAAAAAAATCTTAATATTTTGAAAATGCATGTTTTAAAAGCGAAACAGATAAAATGTTGTAATCTAATCATATATACCTAATCAAATATAATAGTCTTTTTAGGTTTTAACATGACTAAAGTTATCCTAACTAAGGATTTAGAAATGCTGGGTGATTTTGAAATTTGTAACCTTAATTCCAAAGTACGATGCATTTTCAAACATTCCTTAAGTGTACTAAATACTGTGTTTTATACTTAATAACGTTTTTAGAATTCATGAGAATGTTGTAAATAATGGAGTGAGAAGAAAATTAACAATAATAGAAGCTTAATTTTAAGATGCCACAAAACTAGTAGAATGCGTAAGAACAATTAGAATTGTTAGACGATGCCGTGTCTAATTATGCACTTATGACCGAGATACAAATCAAGTGGACCGAATATAGAAAGAGCTAAACAAAGATTCTAAAATTATCTAGCATTGAATTCTGTTTGGGAGCCAAAGTTAAGCGAATGACGCCAACATCCCAGTGTCTCATAAAGCATGTTATGTTGTTTTGTGACTGACAACAGAAGAACGAAGTAAAGTAATTTATTCAAGAAATAGCAATAATTAAAATATAATAATATTAATATAAAGTAATAAAATATAAAGTAGGTAAGGTACGACGACACTTTTGGTCTGTTGGCTAGTAACCCCAGTTGTTAACCAAACGGTCGCGGGTTCGAATCCCGCTAGGGGCAAATGTTTATGTGTTAACATTTACCTTTGTACTTGAGTCATGGATGTTTGTATTTATAATATGTATAAAAAGTAATCTCTGCCACGGCACCAGCTTCAGCTGGTACTGAGAATGGTACTGGTATGGTACTGAGAAGATTGGAAGGAGGCAGTGTCTTTACATATGGGGTGTTCCACACTAACGGCCTACCCATCTTTCAAGGAATCAACGACATCTCGTCTTATATAACTAAAATATTTATAAGACACTACATAAACAATAAAAAAATCTGGTGAACTATTTCAAAATTCTTAAGTTGTTTCAGAGAGAATAAATCCAAAAGAAAGCAACTCTTCTAACAAATGAAAGGCAGTTTTACTGTTTCAACTTTGATAATATTGGTGATTTCTTTTCAAAAGACTATGAACCAAATGCTCAATGTGTTATTGATTAAATCGAAGTAACTTGATATTGAAGATCACCTATATTCAGAAGACGCACCTGTTATGTGAAAGCATTTGCTTATGACGTTAGTCAATTTAATTATTCAAACTAACTGTGCGTGACTGAGCCAGCATAGTGATGCACTCTTATGATTGATTGTTATTCTTATAAATATGACTGTAGGAATTAGGCCAAGAACTAAGTTTGATCTTGAAATGTTCTCACCCTTATTTGCGCGTTGTTGCCAGCCCGCTTGAATTATTGCTTCTAGACGATAATGTTAAGAAGATTAACGTTGTGACTGCTGTTGGGATGTTGATCTGTACGATAAAACATGTAAATATAAATATGATAATAAGAAAGCTTGAAGGTCGAGCCAAGAAGAATTAATGAAGAGTGCCTGCAAGAGTGGTATTTATAAAATATCAGATTAATTAAAGAACAGATATAAACTTATATTTTGACAAGCCAATATTAACGTTTTGCTGCAACCTTTTTTTGCCAGCAGATAATAATCATAATGAAGTAAAATTTGAAACATATTAGAGATGCTGTTTTTGTCAAAAGTTAAACTTACAATCTAAAGGCTGTTCATGTGTTTATAAAACTAAAGTTAACGAGTACATTAAGGATAACAATCAGAAACTAGACAGTGGTTTAATTTTAAACCAAATATAGAATAAAATAAAAAATATATAGATAGATACATATATGTTCAATTGATTGACAGATCTTACCGCATATTACACGCGTAGGCCGGCACGCGGCTATCTTACAAGTGGTTAAACACAATGCACAATATGTAGCTGTTGGCATTAGTACATAAATAATACTATTGGCATTTAATCAAACGTCAACAGGTGTTTAGTTGACAGCATCGCTAAAAACCGGCCAGTTTTACGGTCGAAGGAAAACTTTCCCGGGATCATTTTGACCCTAAATCGGACAATGTAATTTTTATTGCGGAAGTAATTTATCCTCCCAAAACGAGGTTACACTTACAACCTCCAGTGAATTATTAATATGAATAATCATGGTGCAATTGAACACTTGCCAAGAGAACACCTATCTGTAACTCCAGAAGATAAAATTGGATGGTAATAAATTAGCGATTCCGTATCGAGATGATACACAAATCTGTCACTGATTGAGTTTAAAATTTGTCGCCCCGAAAACAATGTCGGTATCAGAACCACACAATCCACTGCCAGCTATGACGAACATTCTAACTATGTACATAAATATAATACTGCCAATCAATCACTTGATGTTGCGCAACACTCAATCTTATTTAATTTATGAATCGAGACAACTGCACAGGTTTCAAGTTTGTCTTTTTTAAGATGCGTAATAATTGGCCGCTATCGCGCAATGATCGCTCTTGATGTCAATAATGTTTAACTGTATATGAGGCGTGACGATTTAGCCGTAGCCAAGGATACACATCGGCCCATTGGTGCCGATAGAGAAATCGGGGTTATGTATTTCGATGTAGTTACAGGTGTGGAGGCATTGATAGATCGTTACAGCTGGACTCCGTGCGGTAAAGGCTTCCTGGACATATAGTGGCGACAACGAGTTAACATATAAATTAACAATGACAGTCAAGAACACGGCAATGCTCACCTTAATCTGATAATTAATTAATATGGTCTGTTGATTTGTGTAGCAGCACAAAATAGATGCCCGCGCCCCCCCTACCGCACTGCGACAACGCAACCATCTCTGCGCGACCCCTTGCTTCAGTCTTTTGACATACGCGACCATTTTTACATGACACGTTACCTAAACGAACTGCCCCAAACGAATTTTTTCTAACGACCAACCCTATTTTTTTTAAACCCGGTCACACATTAGTATTTAAGTTAAAAACATAAGACAAATAAAATGGATGTGCCAGAAAGTACAAGGAAGAGTATTAGGAGACTGATTATAAATTTAACAAGTGCGGTCCACTATATATAGATTTTATTGTGTAAAAAAAAAAGAAATGTACCTGTGATATTTTTAATTAATTTTATAAATTACAAAAGAATTTTTTTTACTAGTATTGTGGCAACTTAGTTTTTTTTGTGCTAACAATGGCTGCGGTGGCGAAAAAATCGCTCGCCGTACCCAAAACTGATTCAGGGGTAAGTACAACTAATTTTAAAACTTATGACATTTTAATTTAAGGCTTAAATTTTATTATTTAATTATACAATTCAACTCGTCAAAGGTGATAGCGTCAATTAAATTAATTACCGGAATATATTGTGTAAGACAGATGTTTTTTATGAACATATCAATAGAACTGTTAAAAAAATATATTTAATACGAGAATTGAAATTGAAAATATTTCATTATTTTTTAATAAATAATTAAAGTAATTATTTAAAATATTGAGTAATTTCATGGATTTGAAATAAATATAAATATATTAATATAATTAGATAATTTATATAACAGACTAAAACTAATGTTAATAATATAATTATTTATACACAATATTATATTTAATTATATAATTGTTAAAAACAAAATTCCAGTATTTTTTTTTTATTTACAAATTTAATTAATTTAAAACCCCTATAGTGTAAATTATAAATTTATTAAGCCCCTAGATAACCTATTAGTAAAATAAATTAATAAATATATATTTATACTAGCTGACCTGGCAAACGTTGTTTTGCGAAAAAATAAAAAAAAAATTTGGGGTGGACCACTCTTAACATTTAGGGGTATAAAAAAATAGATGTTGGCCGATTGTCAGACCTATCCGATAAGCACACAAAATTTCATCAAAATCGGTCCAGCCGTTTCGGAGGAGTTTGGCAACAAACACCGCGACACAAGAATTTTATATATTAGTGTTTTTATATATTAGTATGTTTTATATATTTTTTATATTTTATATATTAGTGTTTTTTATATAAAATTCTCGTGTCACATAGTGTTTGTAACCAAATTCCTTACCTTCGAAACGGCTTAAACGATTTTTATGAAATTTTGTGTATATTCGATATGTCTGAGAATAGGTCGTAAACTATTTTTTATATCTCTAAGTGATAAGGGTGGCCCACTCCAAAAAAAATTTTTATATGTCAAAACAACGTCTGCCAGGTCAGCTAGTGAATATTTATTATTATTATTATTATATAAAACTATGTTATATTTCAAATGAAAACAGGTTGCTAATAATTCACAGTCGCACCTGTTGAAGCTCGTCCAAATCGCACTCAATAAAATTATTAATTGTACGTTAACTAATTGGATAGATGGTTTCACGTATTTATTGCAAATTTGTGGAATCAATTTAGCACGCTAGACGTCTTGACCAGTGCGACCCAGAAAAAACACTTGCTAGCATTTCGTTTCAATTAACACGACTTGCTGAATTTCTCAACAAATTTATCCGAGTTGATATTTTGACACCAAAGACTATCAAAGATCAAAGGAATAAATGAACATAGAACAAACCTGTTCCAAAAAAGGCAAGTGCCCTAAAAACGTGCTTTTTACATGGAACATTATTAATAAAGTTAATATATAGGTAATATTTATTTTTTTAAGCAAAATTTTATTTTGAATAATATCTACAATTTTTAAGCAAATTTTAATAACAATAGTTTTTGACAAGTTTTGTTTGGAGACCTGATCTTATCAGAATTATGAAATTTAATTTTTAAGAATTATAAAATTACTAGCTGACCCCGGCAAACGTTGTTTTGCGAAAAAATAAAAAAAAATTGCTGTGGACCACCCTTAACATTTAGGGGTATGAAAAATAGATGTTGGCCGATCCTCAGAACTACCCGATAAGCACACGGGAGTGTAGCAAAAAACACTGCGACACGAGAATTTTATATATTAGATAAATATAATAATTTTTTTGTAGTTCTTAAGACTTGCTACGATTTTTGACTAGGTGATTGGAAATTTTTCCTATGTCTTCAAGCAAGAAATCTGCTCAGACTATTTCACTTTACCACTTATTGGTTCAATGTTTTCTGAAATCGTCCTTAGAAATTACTTTATCTATATTTTCATTATTTTCATTGAATTTCATTCAAATAAGACAGTTTTTTAATAAAAAATACTATTAAACCTTAAAATAACTTCTTAGCTGCAGTATCTCTTATAATATCTAGTTGCGCTAATATATTTATCAAAAAGTCCAGATCTTCATTGTCAGGCCATTTGGCTAGCTTCTCTGATGTACGGCATCTGTCATAACACAAATGCATTTAAATATATTTTAACTGCTTATTATATATATATATATATATATGTATATATAATATTATATTTGTACTTGAATTTATTTGTTGTTACGGATCGCCTTTGACGTAATGAAATGTGAATGCAAACGCATCTTTTTACGTAATAGGTTCCATGCATATGTATTGTATTTCAAGTTGATTTATTTAAATTTTTTACAAAAAATTTCTGCGAACTGAGGACATTTTAAGCGTTTATTAATTTGCTGATAAATATGTAAATAATTTAAGGAATAATATCAAAAACTTATTCACAAAATTATATTTAAAAATTCATATCAATTCGAAAAAATAATTTTATTTTTAATTTAATAGTAACTAAATATTTAGTACCGATACAAATAGTAAATATGTATTATAGAGTACTAATAGCAAACAGAGTTTCGATCTAAAACCAAAGTATTTCAAAGAGAGTGAAAATTTAGGTACATAATAAGTATTATAAATTTACTCACGTCATGCCTAGATTGCCTAGGTGATAATTATGTGTTTGCTCTTTTATATATTCTTGATACATATTTTAGTTACGCTTCGAATTTTTTTATTTTTATTTTATTGTTAAATCAGCATAGAAAACTTAGGTATACTATGTAGAAATTAATCAACTTAAGACAAAAACACATGCATGTAAGCTATCATTTTTCAAAGAACATTATTGCTTCTATTGTCTTTGATTTAATGAACCACCAATGTGTAGTGTGACATTTGAAAAATATTCAGATATTCCAACTTTACACGTATGTACTATATATTTTTTTTACAATTTGATTACATATTTTGAGTTCATTTTTACCTTGATAATCCTTAGTCAGGTTTATTAAGTTTCGATACTTGACATCTATGAGTATATTTTTCAAATGTCATTTAATATATTATTTTAAACTGTACAGAGCTTGAACAGCTTGAACATTTTTAGCTGTTAATTTCAAGTTGACTTTTTTTTGTCGTCTGCAGTGTTTCCTAACCTAGAATAAAGTTTAAAGTATCAGATAAATAGATAAGTACATAATATATAAACTATCTTTTTATTAAAACATAACATCAATTAATTATTCCCTTCAATCGGAGCAACAGGAAAAAAGAGTCCGCGCGTCGTCGCTCCGATCAATCGGACGAAGCAGTCGAACCACGCGGTCTCAGGGAAAACCTGTGCTGTAGTGAAATTGAAATAAAATATAAATATAATAATATATATACACACAGACATAGATAGTTACCAAGGTCTTTTTATGTTTTTTGGAATACCTAATGCCAAATTATGATTTTTTCTCTAATTTTTTTTTCATATTAATTTAATGGTTAGGAAGCACTGCTCAAAATTAAATAGTAATAAAAAACGTGATTAATTTTTTTGTAAATTTTATACTTTAAAATTTTTTATTTTGATTTCTAACTTTTATGTTCCAAATGAATATTAACTAATTTGCTTAACTTGAAAATCTTTAAAAAATACTTAATTTTCCAAGTTTTTTGTTGTTTGTGTTGTTCTGACATAATCCTTTGTAATGTAGCGAAGGAAATCTGGTGATGCTAGAAGACCTTCCATCCAAGATCTGGAGGATCTTATCAACAAACCATCCATTCCTCTGAAACCGTTCGGCAATGATGGACCGCCGGTTATTGTGGACGTCCAAGAAAGCTACTCAGCAGTTGAAGGTGAGATTTCTTTACTATGATCAGTACCTCAACCATGAGTTATAATGACCACATTCGCTAGCGAGAGCGTAAAATATTTATATGGAAAATTGTCAATTTAACATTGACAGTTGACAGTTTTTCATATAAATGTTTTACGCTCTCGCTAGCGAGTGCGGTCATTGTAAACTCATGGTAAGGGTACTGATCTTTGCTGATTTACTTTACTTTATGACCACTACTTAGTACATTATAATGAGTACGTACTCGATGTCGCATTTTTTGAATCATTTTCTATTATGAGTGCTGAAGTTCACACCAGGCGATGATTCACGCCTCGTTCGTCAACATTGTTAACGGTCACATTATTAACATATATTGTACACCTTGCCAAATTGATTTAGTTCTTACTAACTATATATATGCACTTACATATTATACAGTGGACGTGATTTGATTCCATTTTTTTTTAATTTATTTTTATGGCTGACAGTCATCGATGTTTATCGATGGGCCTTTCAAACAAAAAAATCACTCCCTCAAAATCAATCTGATTCTAAAAATCAGATTAATTTTTGTAGACCAAAATCGGCCGTCATGTAGGAAGGACTCGTTGATTGCTCGGCTGGATTAACGAAATCATTAGAGTCGGTTGTTTACTATAGTAATTTAATGCTTTTGGTTGCTCCTTTCGAATAAAATGAAACCAATGTACTCAAGTACATGTGTAATTTTGCTGAGTGTTTTGCCAGTGTTATTTACTATGGAAAAGGCCCATTCATAAACATCGATGCTGACATTCCACTTGATGGTATGTGGCTACCGTCACCTATGACACAAGCAACGCTATAGGTGCTGCAAGTGTGCCCCCGACCATAGAAGGATTAAGGATAAGGGATAAGGGATAATGATTAAGGATAAGGGATACGGATAGGGATAAGAATTAAGGATAAGGGATAAAGGAGGGATGGGGGACAACACATATGCTGTTATTCTCGTTCTCTTCTCGTTTTAAAACAATTTGGCCTATTCTTCAATAGATTCAACCGCCTACCTCACGGTCCAAGTGGAGGGCAATCCTGCACCAACATTCAAGTTCTACAAAGGAGTTACGGAGATTATTGAAGGAGGTCGCTTCAAGTTTATCACAGATGGCAATACTGGCTTCATCACGCTCTGCATGAAGAAAGTTAAGCCCAATGATGAGGGCAAATACAAAGTGGTGGTCAGTAATATACACGGAGAGGACTCAGCTGAAATGCAACTTTATGTGTCCGGTGAGTGTATCATACTAATAATGTAAAGACGTAAAGTTTGTATCTTTGTTTGTTTGTATGTATTACTCCGAAACAGCTGCCTACTCATCTCATTTCAAAAAAATTCAGGAGCCTATGCCCAGGCTAAATATTCTACGCTGGCGAAGACGCGGGAACCAGTTATCCAAAAGTAAAGTAAAGATCCAACGCAAGTAAAACGGATCGGTTATGTAAATTATAATGATTCATAAAAATATGTACTTACATATTCTTTAAAAGCCCAAAATATTATTTGAATTACTTACTTGAATAAAAATGTATGAATGCAGTTACTCTAAAGTGAGTAAACACCAGTTCAGTAGTTTTTGCGTGACATTTCACGCAAAAACTACTGAACCGATCACCAATGAAACTTTGCATACACGTTGTCTGTGACACCAGAAAGGACACAGGGTACCTTTCATCCAGAACTCAGACGAAGTAGCGGGCACCAGCTAGTTATTTATAAATTTAATAACCCAAATGTTTTTCTCGACAGACTCCAGTGGCATGGACTTCCGAGCTATGCTCAAGAAGAGGAAATACGCCAAATGGGGTGAAAATAAGGGTGATCCCGACTGGGGTGATCTGAAGGAAACCGAAAAGCCTATACCACCTCTCAAGAAGGTCGAGAAGGTAATGTCGATCATATTTTATTAAATTGATATAGGCCGTGATATTCGTAAGCCGTTAGAGCTCCATCAAGGTCAGATCACCTATTCCTTTTACGGCTACCACTCCTCACGTAATAATGGTTAATGAATGATTGGTCTTGCTGCGCTCGACTAGATACCGCCGTTGTACTTGTAAAATGCGGCAAAAAGTACCACGCCGAATTCGGCGTACTGCAAACTGTCTGTGATGTGTACTTTGCCGAATGTTTTATTAAATTTTGAGCATAATAAAATGCCAGTTTGCGTAGTGAAACTGTGTAAAAAGTGATAAAAAGTGACGATGTTTTACACACACTAAGTACAATAAAAAGTTGCCGCATTCACGGAGCTATCGGTTTTGTATAGCGCTCTATCCAGTCAAGCGCAGCGAGACCAATCAATTATCTTTGAGTTAATGAATTATTATTTTATTAATTACGTACTGGTTACATCAATCTACTACAATTATGGACTATGCGTCGCAAATGCCAAAGCGGCACTTAAAAAGTACGCCTAAAACGGAATCATGGCGGAATAATGCCTTCGCGGGTCGATGGTAAAAGGTAGTAACGAACCAGTTTTACTATTGATTTTCAAACTCTAATGTGTTGACGTAAAGTCACATTTTCTTTAAATGACAGATGTTTCGTTGGCTTTAAATGACAGATAACAGAGTTGCTCTACGCATATTTCATTTTTAAAAGTTCCACATAGTTCGTAGTGTTAAGATATTAAGATTGCATCTTTATCACTCTTGTCTTAACCCTTTAGCCGCCAGTGTCGGATTTATCCGACAATTATTTTCTTGTCTATTTCGCCAGAGCCGTACATATGCGACAAATTCCTCTACTTGTATAATGTTTATTTTTAAATCATTGGGTTGCTTTGAAAGAAATTTAAAAAAAAAATATTAGTCATGCGCTAGGGGCACTAAAACTACAAAACCAAGCGGTAAGCGTTAAGTATGATTCCTACCCCCTCTATGGTGAATCCTTTCATTTGATTTCATAAAGAAAACAGTACTTTTTTAAATTAAGCCATAGTAGGGTTCTTCTGTAGCTTCTGTCAAACATCGTATGCATCCTTTCATTTGATCTTTAGGGCTTAGAGACCGGCTATTTCGAAGAAGACGGCTTCATTGTGGTTGTGTCCGAAGGGGTTGAAATAGTTAGATTTCCAGCCGAGAACCGCAGAAACTCCTCAAACTGGTCCTGGTTTAAGGTCTTCAGTTATTTAAATAGTTCGCATTTTCATTCCATTCCAAACGTACCAATTACACATCTACATTCATTTCATTAAGTAATTTCAGCAGATTTAGATAAATTTTAGGTTTAAAGAAAACTAAATTAAATTATTAATTTAAAATAATTTAATAACTTTATTAAATTTAAAGAAAGGTTTTATTGTTAAAAAAAATTTTGAACGAGTAAAACAATTATTCGAAAACAGTTAATTTTTTTAATATTTTTAATAATTGTCTCTCAGTAATTAACTTGTGAAAGTTTTGTGACCTTAAGCTTTAAAAAGCCTGTTTTAAAAAAGAGTTTTGCATACTAAGTTTCCTTAGAGAAAGACTGCAGTTTATAGCAATTCGACTACAGCCTAATTCATACAGATAGAGTATCTGCATATTTTTAGAGGCACCATGTAGGTCAATAAAAAAATTACTATATGCATAAGCAGGTGCATAGATTTCATTTGGTAAATTTTAAAGTCAAATTCTGACAATTTTTTGTCAAACATAACTTTGATAGTTTTAAATATCGTAATAAATAAATAAATAATTGTTGATCATAAGTAAAGATATTACGGAAACAAAGTATAATGGCAAAAGCTGATTTTTATCAGTAAAATCTAGGAGCAAGAATCAACAACGTAATAATGGAGTGGTACAAAAAACTGCGTAGCCTTTTCAATGTTAGTTTTCTTTAAGTTTTCCATTGATAAGTTATAAATAAGCAATTAAACTTTTAAGTACTGAAAAGCCCGTCACAAACGTAGCTATAATATAAATTACGGTATACATATCATAATTATAGCTGCGTGTGTGGTCACTCCATTATAATTTATATTAATATATATATTATAGCTACGTGTGTGACAGGCTTTAAGTAGTAGTACTTAAATATTCACACTTTATCATTTAATTAATATATTCACGACCAAATCACAATACCACGTCGGCACTGCTGTGACCTAATCAAAGTTGGTATGTACCTACGTAGTATTTGTGTGTTATTTTGAAACTTTATTAAATTTAAATATAAAAGCCGGTCACAAATACTAAGAAAACTACACCAATTGCTTTTTTATATTATTATAAATATTGATTTTCTTGATAAATTTTCCATTTAATTGCTGTATTTTGAATAATTACAATGCAATGTTAAGTTTATTACCTTAATTAATTTTTTTGCAAATCTTCAATAAATAAAAAAGTCATATTATTATATAATTATCTAAGTATATAATCTGTTATTAAAAAGTTTTTTAACTTATTTTCTGGTAATATTCCCTCCCACCCCAATCTACATGTAGCCTTTTTTAGCTTATCTAAAAGGACAACAGCATTTAAACTTGCATTTTTACTATTGATTTCATTGATTTCATGATTTACTTTTCTCAAAATTTCAAAATATTAAAATTCATCGCTTTCTCTAAAAATAATAAAGGGGATTTATCACCACTTACGATAAATATACGACCTGAATTCTTACTAACTTTGATTAGCTCCATATCGAGGTTCAAACTTCCTAGTTTAGCGTTAGAATCAATCCGCTTTCTAACTCTTGGCTTTGGACCATCACATCACAATCCAAAATGATTACCTCAAAGGTAACATTATTTAGTAACATTTGTTGTGGGTTCTAGGATATTTTCGAAATAAGGAGACGTATGTCTCTACGTGAAATGATACCTGATTGGCCCACTTTGATGGAGGCTGTCAAAATAAAGGTTTGATAAACAAGGAGAAATAAAAGACACGTAAAACGTGAAACATTTTCTATTCTTTTGGAATTTTAAATTTTAAAATCGTTTTAATTTCAATGAAATAACTAATACAAGCCCCGCGAATCGCTAATGCTCCTGGCCGCCATTTTGGTGACGTCATTCCGTGACACACTCAGTACCGTTAGCAACACGCGCTGCTGGTTTTTAGCTGCGGTTGACGTCACATGTATGCTAATGGGGACAACGTTTCTGAGCATTAGCCTATTTGCTGAGCTTATATATTAATGTAATTTTAAACAAGATTATAAAACACAATTTTAGTGTTATATCACAAAATTATAACACAAATTTTAGAACATTGAAAATATTATAAAATTTGTGGATACCAATTTATTTTTACGAAAATTTTAAAAATTTTAAACGTATGACTGAATAAATTGCGTTTTTAGATGATTCCCAATAAATTAGGCGAATAGTTATGTAATAATTATAATTTTTATATTAACGAAAGCTTTATCAAGATATTTCATAATCCTACAAAGATTGTATAAGTACACGTATACAAATTTAATGCTCATGCAATGCAACCTCCAAAAGGATAGAATTTGTTCATATAAATAAATAGACTATCATGTTATAAAAAACAAATAAACTAGTCCTCTAAAGTTAACTGTATCAACAAAATCATCAGTAAAATATTTAAGTATTTTATCAGAATATCATTGGACATTAGACATTAGAATATCTTGTGTTATAACTAATAACTTGTAAAAATTTCGAAAGTCTTTTTAAAAAAATTTCAGCAGTTGGTGGAGTTAACTTAAGAGCGATTTAAAAGTAAGGCATAAAATCCCCAATTTAAAATAACTGGCACAAAGTTTGGTATCACCACTTCACGTTTTTGTTACTCAAAATTCCAGGAATGAAAATGGAATGAATGATATTACTTAGTCAAATGTAGGTTTCGATTTTGACGACGGAATGAGGGCTTCTGTCACGTCATTACTGTTTTCTTATATCACGAACATCATCATTATTAATTTCAGCTGATGCATCCGGTGTTTGCAGACCTTTTTTCAAACGTAGTTTAACGGTTATTACTTTTTTTTTTAAGAATTCAAGACTTGGTTACGCGTTTGCCAACCCTAATAATGTTAGCATTTTTACAATGATTAAAAAGTTATAAGATAGTTATTATATTTTTATGAAATATCTCTAAAGTTGTTAAGGTATTATGCTTAACTTCTAAACAGTATAATTAATTACTTTAATTTTGAACTAAATTACTGATAATATTACGTAACCAAGACTTGATTGGAATAGATAAAAACAAATGTGTGGATATGTGGCATTTTTTTACTATTTTTTAGCAGGTACGGGTTTAATTTTAAGTCTCTGTGTAATGAATAAAATGGTATCCAATTTTTACTTACGTTTAGATATTAAGTTATATACATGATTAAAATTAATCGTCCTAAGTCTCTAAACCGATTTAGCACTTGTAGCTTCATATCTGTACAGTCTGTACGGAGTTCGTGAGGCCTGGTAATTTTAAAGTGACCACGCGACGATTTGTTCAGTGAACCGGCTCATTGAAAATGTCGTCCAAAAAGTAGTCTGATGTGGAGAAGAATATTAATGCACGTTCCAGTGCTACTTTGAAACACTGGATTGAAATACTGGATCAATTTAAATCAGAACTTACAGAGAATTTGCAGATCCAAATATTCTGTTAGGTTTATAGGATAATGTTCTTACGTTTGAAATTTTCTACATATTTGAAACAATTGAATTTGAAATATAAAATGAAATTATTATACATATATTTCAACTTAAAGTTAACAACTTAACAAACTTCAGAACATAAATCTAGTAGGTATTTATATGTTATGGGTGACCATAGCCATAAAAACTTATAAACGAGTGAAGTGTCTGTTAGAAAATAAATAAATAAATATGGCACCATCTAAAATGTTGCAAAATCTAATCTAAGCACAGTACAAAGGTAAATGCTAACATATAAACATTTGCCCCTAGCGGGATTCGAACCCGCGACCGCTTGGTTAACAGCTAGGGTGCCACTAGACCAAACGTGTCGTCAATATTGGAGAGTAAATAAATATTGGAGGGTTCACTAAGGATGGATGGATATTTTATAGAGAATTCAAAATCGAAGACCGTCACTGGCAGAACTGATCCCAGATTGGCCCGTGCTGCACTCGTTCAAAAGAAACGAGGTTTGAAGTCGAAACTATCGATAAATCGACACAACGCATCTTGTATTGTTACACCAAGTCAAATGTGTCGCACAAAAAATGTATCATCCACACTTTTCTCGTCTTACCAGTAACATCTTTGCACTAATATAAAAATTCCAATTGTAAATTTTCATTCAACAGCTTGACGATTTACTCTCAACTCTTAAAAGTATACATCAAGTTGTCCCGCACCTATATGGTTTCTATCATCAGTATCTTCACCTGGGTCATCTGAAGTTATATTATTGCAAAGAAACTACTTTATTACTACTGGTTCATGGAAAATCAAGAACGCAGCGCCAGTATCACTCTGTCCATGAGTAGCACCGCTATAGGACACAGTCCTGTCTCTCTTCTGTACAATTACTCTTCTGTGCACTCTTTCGTCAATATTATTAGAAGCACAAAGCACCAAAGATGTTCAATTATATGCACAAGTGATATCGATGTTTAGGTTTTGTGTAAGTTCTTTATAAAAAATGATGAATTTCAAAAAAAAAATCATTGATGATGTAGTTGCATAGGTACATTGTGTACAGTAAATTCATCATTTTTTCTAGTGTTATATTCACTTATGCAATCAAGGAAACGATGGCCACTTATGCACATCAAAATATTTTATATCGAAAATTGTACAAAAGCATGGAGTTATTTATTGGAATGATGTTGACCATCACGATATATGGCTGACAATTCTAACGCCTCAGTTATTCCAAAGATTGTTTCATTTCACTATTCATGCATTGAATTGAAGAAGAAATGAACTCAATGAGTTTAGTGGGCAGCACTTTAAGCATTTTGAAGCACTTTTTACTGCACCTTGTACAGTGAAGTCACAGAATGCAAGTTAATTGGTAAACTTTGATTTCAGAAACAAGAGTCGTTCTTGAAACCCCTCGTAGATCAATTTGCCAAGGAGGGCAAAGATAAGAAGGTGGTATTCGAAGCTATTTTCACAAAAACTAATGCCAAGCCAAAGTGGTTCTTCCGCAAGGATGTAAGTTACATAATATTTATAATCTCCACAAATTGTTAATGCGCTTGGTCACCATTTTGGTGTCGTATAATCTCTTGATTCAGTCAGTACTAACTGTCAGTTTTTATTAACTTTGTTTTAATTGCGGATGACGTCACATTGATGTTAATATAACAAGGTTCCTGCGCATTAGTAATTTGCTACCACTGATTCTTTCTTTTTCTATATTTCCATTTCATCAGTTTCTTTAAAATTATTCTCTCTTATAATAATATTTTTAAAATACAGGAACTATTCGCCGGCTCTAAATACAAAATGACAAACGAACAAGATTCTTACAAACTCATCATTATGAACCCCAAAGTAGAGGACACCGGCAAGATTAGCGTCGACATTAGCGGCACTAGCTGCACTGCTTTCTTACAAGTTGAAGAACCAGATCCAACTTACAACTTCACTAAACAGCTCAAGAAAACTATTAGTGGCTATACTAAGCACGAGACAGTACTTGAATGCACTGTCTCTAACAGCCTCGCCATTGTATCCTGGTGGAAAGAAGAAACGAAACTAGAGGAGGGAGATGACTTCCAGATCTCTAAAGATCTTTCTGGTGTCTGCAGACTCGTAATTAAGAGTTCGAAATTGGAAGATGCCGGTAAATATTCTTGCAGAATTGAAAAACAACCAGACAAGACAGAGACTGATGTTAAGATTGTTGGTGAGTAAAATATTTTAGTCAATCATTATAATATGATGATGTGTTACTTTTGCAATTGGAAGTGTATTACATAATTGTATGATTTGTTTTAGAATACCCATATAAATTCACAAAGGTACTTAAATCACAACAAGCTATTGAAAAAGATACCATCACGCTACTTTGTGAGCTTGACGATGCTGGTGGTGACGTGAAATGGTAAGTCACAGATTGGTGAAATTTAATTTAAATTGATCTTAAACAGAAATTTTATAATAAATAAACAAAATCTAATTAAAATGTTATTTTCTTAAAACAATTAAAAATTATTTATAAGGTTCAAATTTGTTATTAAAAAATATGATTTAACTTGTCATTAAAAAGTGTTAGTTATATCAATATTGGTTTCCAATGCTTTTAGGTTTAAGAATGACGAACCGGTAAAGGCAGATAAACGCATCTCCATTGTAAAGGAAGGCCGTAAACGAAAAATTGTTATCAAGGATGCTAAAGTCACAGATGCCGGTAATTTCAAGTGCGTGAGCAACGCCGATGAAACTGCTTGCGAGTTGATTGTCAATTGTAAGTAAATGTTTGTAAAATAAATGCAAATTAATTTTAGGGAAGTGGTCCTTAATAAATCGTTGGTTAATGACACTTTGTCTAACATAAATATTGTTGCTACAAACTGATATTTTACGATAAACACATGACTAATTCGTTTTGTCTTCAGTAGTGTATGAAATTGCTGTAACCAAGTATTCTTGCAAATAAATTATTATTATTATTATTATAAATATTTGGAAAATAAATTTTGTAATATATTATGTATTTAATTGATGTTTTTTTTTAATAACAGACTCGAATCGTTTCAACAAGAAGTTGAAAGATACCGAAGCAATTGAGAGGGAAAAGGTTGTGCTTGAAGTTGAATTACAGGACCAAACTGCTGAAGCAGTGTGGTCTTTCAACGGTGAACCTATTGTACCTAGTGAGAGGTAACTCATTTTTTAATAAATCTTTTAAGGTACTGTGTTTTGTAGTAATAGACAAAATGGTAATAGCTTCTCTGTTTACTTCTGGGAGTATTGCGAGTTACCTAAGACGCCAAATGCGTATTACAGCGTCTATCAAATCTAGTCAATTATCTAGTTAATATATATTATGTTTAAATACAAAACTTTTTTCAAATATGTGCTAACTTTAAATAATATTCTAGGGTCGAGATCAAAAATCTTGGAGGTGGAAAACATCAACTTATTTTCAACAAGTTGGAAATGGAGGATGATGGCGAGATTGTTTGTGAATCCGGCAAATTGAGCTCATCTTGTAAACTCACTGTCAAGAAAGGAGAGTCAAAACCTTCGATCGATTGTCCTGGAGAATTCTATGGACCAGCTGGTCAGCCATTTGTCATTGAGGTGCCTTATAAAAGTAAGTATCTGAAAATTGCTCATATCCTAACCTGTACGTATGTTTATTCAAAATTGAATAGGTAATTAGACACTATAAGTATTTCGTAAATGTGTGACCTTATAATTGTATTATTTTGTTTTATAGTTTCTGGCACCCGCCAATCACCAATTGAGGCCAAACTGTTCAAAGACGGAAAAGCCCTTCCGGTCAAAGAAGTCGAAGCAGTGGTTGAACAAGAAAAAATTCTGTTCAAAATCAAGAAACCGACCAGAGAAGGATCTGGCAAGTATCAAATTAAATTGTCAAACGCCCAGGGCGAGGATTCCAAGGATGTTACGATCACTATGCAGAGCGTGCCTACTCCTCCTCGGGATGTGGAAGTGGATGAAGTATTCCAAACATCGTGTGTGGTCTCCTGGAAATCTCCACAGGATGATGGTGGTTCCCCGATTTCTAAATATGTTATTGAGAGACAAGTAAGAAATTATTAACATCTCCATAAAGCAGTTATTTTTGTACATAGCAATAAATATACAAAGTTATCTTCTATGCATTTCAGGATCTATCCCTTAAAGCCGGTTGGGATAATGTGGGTGAAGTACCATACGGACAACCTACTAAATATAAGGTGGAAGATCTTGTTGCCAAAAAGACATACAAATTCAGAATCCGTGCTGTTAACAAAATCGGCTCCAGTGAGCCTGGACTATTCGCCAAGCCCGTATTGGCTAAAGATCCTTGGGGTACGATGATTTACTTTGCATTTGTACTTAACATTGCTTCGTCTCTTGTTCACAACTGTTCACAACTGATTTATAAAATTTTTAACAGACGAACCATCCAAACCTAAGAATGTTGAGCTCACGGACTGGGACGCAGATCATGCTGACCTCAAATGGCAGAAACCTGATAACGATGGAGGTGCACCAATTACTGGCTACGTCATTGAATATAAAGTAATTAAACCATTTCTATCTTTCTGATAACATTTCGTGTTGATTTATTATTCTTAATACCTTCACTTTCACTTAATAATCAGACATTTATTATAATTTACCCAATGTTGTCAGGGTAACTGTAAAAATCATCTTAATAATCCTGAGAAATATGACATTCTGTTAATTATATTAATGTTCGTAATCCAAACAAGTGTAGAAAACTAAAAGGTTGAAAATGTTACAATTTTAGGAGAAATTTGGCAAAGACTGGGTGAAGGGGAAGGAAGTGCCCGGTGATGCATTATCCGCGACTCAAGATGGTCTAAAGGAAAACGGCACTTACGAGTTCAGAGTCCGCGCCATCAACAAGGCTGGACCTGGTGAACCAAGCGATAGCACTAAACCTATTATCGCCAAGTGTAGATTTGGTTTGTATTTATTTTGAAATTTATGAGAATTAAAAATATTGGAGTTTACTCCTTAAGAATCGCGATTTTCATACCACGGGCTTATTTATATATGTAAGGTCAACCGGGGCAAGTGCAACTATGGGGATATGGCAACTACACATAATAACTCCTTTACATAGGCTCTTTATAACCTCGCCATCTATAATATTTTTTAAGAATATTATTATTATTATTATATCATAGATGGCGAGGTTATAAAGAGCCTATGTAAAGGAGTTATGATGTTTAGTTGCCATATCCCCATAGTTGCACTTGCCCCGGTTGATGGTATAGGAGAATGTTGCAAACTAAACTTACCTATTAGTTATAAAACCTCTTTGTAAATATTATGTTTTTATATTTTAAAATGTACATATTATAAAAAAGAGAATAAAAGTTACTTTTGATTTTGACTTCAAGACCAGCTTTTCATTCCTCAGTATACATATATAAGCCCGTGGTATGAAAATTTATAGAAGTAAAATCAAAATTATTACACGAATGCGTTATGTTATGCGTTATAGTTATGTTCAATTTTTTGAATATTTTAGAATATGTCTGAAGTTTCATAGATGTTGCGCCATCTAGGTACACTATATTATTTAAAAAAAACAATGTTGTTCTTTCGGCGTGTTCGAATTGTGAAAATTTAAATCTATACTAATATTATAAAGCTGAAGAGTTTGTTTGTTTGTTTGAACGCGCTAATCTCAGGAACTATTGGTTCGAATTGAAAAATTATTTTTGTGTTGGATAGATCATTTATCGAGGAAGGCTTTAGCCTATATAACATCACGTTGCGACTAATAGGAGCGAAGGAACAGTCGAAAATGTGGAAAAAAAACGGGAAAAATTATTCATCTTTGAGGGCTTCCGTTGCGTGCGCTGCAAAAACCGTTCGAGATACCCAAATGATTCCCAAAATAACTATTCCACGCGGACGTAGTCGCGAGCACCAGCTAGTTATAATATAATCGTTCGTAAGGAGTAAACTCCAGTCGTGTGTCGGTGCTGAAAAACACATTTTTTTCTTTCAATAATAATAACTAATTTGTTTTTTAATCGCAGTGAAACCATACATTAAGGGTGATGGTCTTCAGAGTATCATCATCAAGAAGGGCCAGGTGATCACGTATGATATTAAATACGGTGGTGAACCTGAACCTGAAGTTAAATGGATGAAGGGTGAAGAGGTAAGTTTACAATTGATCACTTTAATTAATTATTATCTCTGTTTATGATCGACAAATCCATTCATATTTGATTCGACAAGTGACAAATGAGTGGAAACTTTTCGCACTGAGAGAAGTAATTTAATTAAGTGACAAATAAGTAGAAACTTTTCGCACTGAAAAAAGTAATTTAATTAAGTGACAAATAAGTAGAAACTTTTCGCACTGAGAAAAGTAATTTAATTAAGATTATAAATTATTTTGGTTTTTTTTTTCTTATAACTGGACAAGACATAAAATTGGTTTTTTGTAAGATAATAATCAAATCATTTGAGAATCAGAATAAGTAGGTATAACTGAGAAACAAAAAGAACCCAATATAACAGTCTCTGAAAAATTTTCTAGAACGGTGACCGATGCTTAGTACTTAAGTATATAGGTATAAAGCTATTAGTCACTCTCAGGTAAGGTCTAATTAATAAGGAAACACATGTCCTAAAACTCATTTGTCTTCTTGAGACATTCTAAATCTTAATAATGACAAATTATTTATTTTTTCCCAATAAAGAAACGTGGCAAGCCGTACACTGAGAAGGTTAGATGGGTGATACTATATGTTGTTGAATTTTATATGTTTTTAATACTCATTCAAAATTTACACTATGTTAATTTCACACATACTATGTGCCTAACAAAATTTAAATACACGAATTTTGCAGCTGATGATTATTTAAAAGTAGTAATATCTAATTTATTGGATTATTTGATCAATTTTAAACGAAAATTAAATATTGACGTCAATCATAGATAAATGATTGGCCTCGCTGCGCTCGACTACATACAGCAGCCGTACTTGTAAAATGCGGCAACAAATTCGGCGTACCCGAGCCAGTCACACTGCAAGCTGTCTGTGATGTGTATTTGCCGAATGTTTTATTAAACTTTGGGCATAATAAAATGCCAGTTTGCGTAGTGAAACTGTGTAAAAATATAATAAAACTGTGTAAAAATTGATAAAAAGTGTCGTTATTTTACATACACCACAATAAAAAGTTGCCGCATTCACGGAGCTATTGTTTTTGTATAGCGCTCTATCTAGTCGAGCGCAGCGAGACCAATAATATTATCTATGACGTCAATGTTAATGTTATCAATAACATGATTGAACAAATAATCCAATATCTTAACTCACATAAACTCACACATGAAACAAATTTTAATGTCTCGACGTATATAAACTTCTAAAATTGAAACTTAAATTGACGCCGGCTTTTAAATGTTGTATTTTTGGCTTTAGATGTTGTGATAAAATAAAAGGAAAAATATATACCAAAAAATAATAATAAAGATATATAACAAATAACTTACAGTACCTAATGCTAATGAAATACTCCTTGCAGTTGTGAATTAGAAGTTTAAGCACATAGACTAAAAATTGGTCTCGCTCGCTACGCTAGCGAGACCAATACAAAATCATTGTTTAAGCACTTTTTGAAAATCGAAGTGCTTTCACAACTGCACTGAATATTATTAGCACCACGAAACTGTTGATCTTATGCAGTTTCCTTGAATAGTTGATTTCGTTGGAGCTTTCTTCTTGTGAATATTTTTGAAGTATTTAAGTATGAAGTTTGAAGATACCTATCACATTTACTATACCTACTATAATAGCTTACAATATTATAAAAATTATTGTTCTTTTTGACGGTTCTGGTTGGAATATATGTATTTGAACATGATTAATTCCTTCTGGATATCAAAACAGACTGAAAATATAGAAATAATCCAACGAAATCAAAACGAAGTAACAGAGGGTACACTCGAAAGTGCCATTGACATGCTCACGTTTTGACATATTTTCGCTCTCTGTTCATCACCATGACGATTTCGACCAGAAAACATTTACACAATGTGATAACAAACACTCAATGTACTACAAGCAAAACTGTCTAACTCGCACATAAAGCAATAAGTGTATCTATATAAAATTTTAACACTAACTCGATGTCATAACTCTATATATTTCAAAGTATTGCGTCTCTATAAACTTTTTAATTAGATAGTCATTTTGGTTTATGTTACCAATAATGTTATTTTCTTCAAAATTCACATCACTAACATCACTTAGATGAGAATCAATCTCAATAGCTGCATTATATTTTGGCCGAAACCGCTGTGCCAGTCCTTAGGAATGCGTGGTGAGGCGGGGGGAAGAGCAAGAGCTCACATGGGCGAGGGCGATACCTACTGTCGTACAGTTCTTAAATTATTTTAAATATAAAGTTTTCTCTATGTCTACCGTGAAATTTAATTGTCAAAGTAGGTTATATTACATTCAAACTATTTTTTAATCAAGATAAAATCAGAGTTTTTAGTCGCGATATATCGCAGGACCCATGTCTGGATGTTTTATCTTTTGCTCTGCACCCCCGCCAAACCCCCGCCTTGCCGCGTACATACCTAAGGCGTGGTACAGCGGTTCTGATCAATAATAGGTATAGAAGTTAATGTGAACAAAACATTTTTCCACAAAATATTACTTTTTGAATTCACACTCGAAATCCTTCTACTATCAGACTCAAAGGACGCAATACTCACAGTTTAAATTATGTTATACTAATTACATTATCTTCATTTAGGAAATCAAAGATGACGGTGATCGCATCACCATCGATAGGTACGAAAAGAACACTGTACTCACGGTGAGGAAGACCACCAGACCCGACAGCGGCAAATACAAGCTAATCTTGACTAACTCGTCCGGCACATGCGAGAGTATTGCCGACGTTGTTGTACTGGGTAAGTAGACTTTCAGTAAATAGTTTGAGTGGTTTAAAAACGAAAATTGACGCTCATTTTTTTTCATTAAATTTGATTTTTTTTTATTAAATCTAGTTAGATATTCAGAATTTATGTAACTACTCCTATTGAGTGTTCAAATTTAAGTAGCCCTTTAAGAGTAAGCATTTTTTTAAGAACTTGTACCTACGGTTTTATGTAAAGAAATTGAAACAATTAAGTACAAAAAAATTAAACCTATATTTTTTTGATATGTAAATTTCGTTTATATTTGTTATAATATAACATCTATTAATTAATTATCCACAGACAAACCGAATCGTCCAAATGGCCCCATCGAGGTTGCAGACGTACGCGCCGAAAAGGCAACAGTTAAATGGAAGAAACCGGACGATTGGCAAGGTTCCGATATCACCGGATACACTCTGGAAAAGATGGATATGGTGAGTTTCAGTTTTATTAGAATCTTTCTACCAAGGCTTTTAGTTTTAGTAGCTTCACACTTATAAATTTGAAAGTGGCAACATTTGGCCTATTGTTATAAATAAATTACTCTATACCTACATACTCGAATGAATTTCTTAAAAAGACCGGCCCTTTTCAGTAATATCATATCATAAAGTTAGAATAAACCTCCTAAATTGCATATAACGCAAATATGACTCAAATAAAGTTATTTACCTAAATCTGTCTGACATTAATCATTTCAGGATACCGGAAATTGGGTACCCTGCGGTGAAACTGGACCTGAGCCCACTGAATGCGTAGTTAAGGGTCTCACGCCAAATCATAAATACAAGTTCAGAGTTCGCGCCGTCAACAAGGAGGGTGAATCCGAACCATTGGAAACTGATGGTTTCATTGTCGCTAAGAATCCCTATGGTAAGAATTTTTTTAATACTTATAGGTAATCCAGTCCTCTGGTTTTAGTGCTATTAGATATATGAAACGATTTATATTTTCATTCAGAGAGTATGAAACTGTGTTGTATTTATGTTGAAAATGATCATTTCGAAAAATTATCATGAATAGTAAAGTTACTAAAATTAAACTCGACCGTTAAAAACGTTGAAAAACAAACAAAAATGAAACGTAATTTGTAGATTGCCACAGGTTTTACTATCAATGTCAATGTCAATCTTTTTGACATTGACATTGACTACATTGAAGTTTGAACCAACAAACAAAAACAAAAACATTCAAATTATTTCAAAAGTTGCGCCATTGTCGTTTTCCTAGTTATAATTATTTATTACTGAAAATTATTTTAAAATTAACAATGGATGTGCAAAAAAATATTTATATGCCTAAGTGCATAGTTGATAAACGTGTTTTTTCTAAGTTTTGCTATAATATATTCTTACCTATTACACTTTTTCAACGTCTCGTAGATTTTACTTGAAACTGTAAGTAATAAATTAATACCTATATCACTTTAATGTTTATGCAAATAACAGATTAATGATACATGACAAGCATACTTTACTTTGAAATGTACTGAAAAAACCCCCATCCCAAATGTACCAAAATGTCCCCCACTTAGGACCTACCGTGCCTACAGAATTTATTTAAAAAAATGAGCATATATAAAGTATATAAGAGCAAGGATGGGTTGGGGTGTCGCCTTTTTTTTCATTTTCTTTGCGTTTCATAGTGCCCTGAACCCATATACTGAATATAATCGAAATCCGCCAAGTGCCCCTAAGGCGACACCTCGACCCAAGGATGTATTGCATGCACTGTATGAAAATATCCTTCTCTTAGACCTATCCACAGTCCTATCCACAGGTACCTAAATAGATCCTATGATCTAGGCTAATCTGATTGATTCTCTACACACTTACTACTATCTTATAAACCTTATAGGAAACTTAGGATATTTAGTTAAAAAACAAAAACCTAGGTAATACAAAAGAAAATTGTGGTTGGACTACAGTAATATTAATTAACTATAGTTTATATGTAGCTGTAGCTACATATCGATCATCTTCATCCAAAATTTAATTACACTAATCTATAGCTAAATGACCAAGGAATATTTTGGTATATATGGTATACATATAATATACCTAAACAAAATATTACTGTCCATGACACAGACACACATTATTTTTTTTAAAACTTGCAATGAATCAATATCATAAACATACCTTATTTTTTGCTTCCAGATCCACCTAAAGCACCTAGCAAACCAGTCATTATTGACTATGACAATATGTCAGTCACCCTTAAATGGGAGCCTCCAGTTGACGATGGTGGCCGACCAATTCTCGGTTATGTTGTGGAGAGGAAGGACAAGTTCTCTGCTGATTGGATTGAGGTAATTCTATACATATAATAAAATCGTAAATGAGCCATGTCATGAGCCAATATTATAAAGAGAGAAGATTTGTATGTTTGTATTGTAACGAATAAACTCAAAAATTACTAGACCATTTTTGATAGAAACCTATAGAAAGCTACATTTTACATAGGCTATATTTTATAAAAAAAAATTACGCAGGCGAAGTCACATGCAACAGTTAGTCATTTATATTTTTGAAAAGTCTAAATTGCAACATATAATTTTCTAATTAATCTTCGTCTTCTATTTAATATAGAGAGTGTAGATTTTATCATGACAAATGTAAGTGGATAACTTTAAGTTAAGTTACTTTATTACATTATTTCATGTCTATAAATAAATTGAACTTTTTTTTAGGTGGTCAAAACGGAAAACACGAATACGGAATACAAGGTTGAAGGTCTGAAGGAGAACATGGTGTACCAGTTTAGGGTGAAAGCACACAACAAGGCAGGAGTGGGAGAAGCCTCCCAGCCCACAGACAACCATCTCTGCAAGCATAGGAACTGTGAGTAGATATAATATATTATGATACTCCAACTCAGTGGTCAGATTGAGTTATTGCCCAGCATAGATAAATGATTGGCCTCGCTGCGCTCGACTAGATACCGCCGTCGTGCTTGTAAAATGCGGCATAAAATAGTACGCCGAATTCGGCGTACCCGAGCTAGTCATACTGCAAACTGTCTGTGTATGTGCCCAATGTTTTATTAAATTTTAGGCATAATAAAATACCAGTTTGCGTAGTGAAACTGTGTAAAAATATAATAAATTTGGGTAAAAAGTGATAAAAAGTGATGATTTTTTACACACACTACAATAAAAAGTTGCCACATTTTCGGAGCTACTGCTTTTGTATAGCGCTCTATCTAGTCGAGCGCAGCGAGACCAATCAATTATCTTTGTTGCCCAGCTTGATTTGTGGTAGGGTAAAAATAGGAAATAAATAGGTACACTGAATTTCACTTATAACTCTGTTGTAATGACTTTTTGATTATTTGATGACACATTTGGTCTAGTGGCTAGTAACCCTGGCTGTTAACCAAACGGTCACGTTTTCGAATCCCGATAGGGACAAATTTTTATGTGTAAACATTTTGTTACTGAGTCATAGATGTTACAGTTACCACTGAGTTAGGTATATTATGATTTCTCTTATATATTATTCAAAATTCTATGTGTATTGTTTTACAGTGAAACCACGCATAGAACGTAGCACCTTCAAGTCTATAATTATTAAGGCCGGTCGCACACACAAATGGTCGGTTGACGTCATCGGTGAACCTCCACCGGAGACGACCTGGTAAGAGTTCACTCTGAGGAAAAATTCTTTAGGCGTTCTTTAGGCACTTTACTATGAGTAGTAAAAGTGCCCAACGCACCTAAAGAATTTTTCACAAGGTAGCAAACACTTGTAATTTTTTTTGTATAATTTTCATACTTCGTCTTTCAGGTCTTGGCGCGACAATGTCAAGCTGGTTAACACAGAAAGAATCAAGATTGAAAATAAGGAATATCACACAGACTACACGATTGTCAATGCGGTCCGTCGTGATACTGGCCAGTACAAGTTGAGAGCTGAGAATTGTAACGGTTTCGACGAAGAAACGGTCGAGTTGACTGTACTGAGCAAACCGTCTGCTCCTAAAGGTAAAATCCTAAAATTTCAATATATTTAAAATATTTATTTATTTATTTAAAATTTTTTTTTTTAGGTTTTCTATAATGGAAACTACCACTTCGGCTTCGGCAAGATTTTATTTTCCTTGAATACAATCGACACATCTATAGTATGAGTTTGTTGTTTATTAGGTCCTCTGGAAGTGTCCGACGTTCACGCAGAAGGATGCAAGGTGAAGTGGGAGAAGCCAGAAGACGACGGCGGTTCACCTGTCAAAGAGTACGAGCTCGAGAAGATGGACGTGGCCACTGGAAAATGGGTCAGAGTTGGCAGGTAAAGAATTTTAACTTACATTCAGTTGATATTAAACTGCTTAATGTTGTTGGGAAACTTGTTTTATAATATATAACTGGTGCTAGACAGAAAACACTTTTATCCACAAACTTTTATCCACACTTTTTCCTGTACAGAGTCGCCGGCGACAAGAAACCTCTGGAGATGGAGGTGACAGGTCTGGAACCTGGCCACCAGTACAAGTTTAGAGTGACAGCTGTCAACGACGAAGGCGATTCGGAACCTCTCGAAACAGAGAGGGCTACGCTCGCAAAGAATCCCTTCGGTGAGTTTTTTTAGAGCGGACAGTTTCACACTTTAAAGTATTTACATATTATATTCATGCACCTTTATTTCGTTTTGACATTTTTAAAACGTTTCCTGCCCAATTAAATAAATCAAAAAATTTACATAAATTTATTATTTTACAGAAATTTATTACTTTACATAAATTTATTACTTTACATAAATTTATTACTTTACATAAATTTATTACTTTACATAAATTTATTACTATACATAAATTTATTACTATACATAAATTTATTACTATACATAAATTTATTACTTTACATAAATAAGCCAATATAATGAAACAAAATTTCAGAGCGTGATATATATTATTTGCTCTTAGTGCATAATCAAATTTGAATTTATATGGGACATGGATCGTGTTAAGAATCATATATCTACCGTTAGCTAATATAATTATACGAAATTTGAAATTGTTATCTCAATTGACAGACGTGTCAGACAAGCCCGGCAATGTGGAAGTGGCGGATCACGACAACCAGAGTGCTGAAATCAAATGGGACCCGCCCAAATCGGACGGAGGAGCACCTGTGCTCAAATACATCGTCCAGAAGAAACCGAAGGGCGGCGATTGGGAGAATGCTGGAGAGGTATGTTTGCAGCGAATAAAATTTTCCTAATTAAACGAATAAATACATAAAAATAAAAATGTTTATTAACAGTTAGAAAAATCGTTTTGCAATAACCATGATTGAAGACTCCTTTTAAGCGGAAGCATGTGCCAGGAGCCTTCGCTGTTCATAAAAGCTAGTAATAATATGTATATATATATAAAATTTAACGAGATCTAGTTAAAAAGCTCTCGCTATAGATGGATCTCATTCGACAGTTTGAGCACCATTGCATAACCTAGTGCGTCCTTTTACCAGGTACCTGGCTCTCAAAACACGGCCAAAGTGGACGGTCTGCCCGAGGGCAGTGAATACCAGTTCCGCGTGATCGCAGTAAACAAAGCCGGACAGTCTGAGCCGTCAGACCCAACCAAGATGACCACCATCAGACACAAGGCTTGTAAGTGTTTTAACTACTATCTTTTGAGTATTTTGAAAGTAAAATTGGAGTTTTTGAATTTTATTCAATACTAATATTATTAAAGAGAGAAGATTTATATGTTTGTACTTTATACCTAATGAAAAAACTAAAAAACTAGTTGTGAAAATTCCTTCACCAATAGAAAGCTAGATTATATCAGCGAGTTAACACGGGCTATATTTTATTAAGTTACTCGGGCGAAGTCGCGTGCAACAGCTAGTTTATAAAATTTTGATATTATAGAATGTCTTAAAGTTTCTTGTAGGATTGCAATTCGATTGTATGAATATAATATATATGTTGTGCGATTGTATGAATATATGTTGTGCTTTTTGTAACCAGTGAAGCCACGCATCGACCGCACCAACCTGAAGGCTGTGGCGGTTCGCGCCGGAAAGCCTATCTTCTTCGATGTGAACGTGAAAGGTGAACCAGCACCCAAAGTGCAATGGTTCCGCAAATGGAAGGGAGAAGAGAAAGAGGTTAGTTAAGAAATATTTAACTCCGTAGACTTAAAAAAGGGCTTATAATTTTTAGCCCCAAATTATATATATTTACAGCCCATTAAATTTAATAAGGAGATGTAAATTTGTTTTTTTTTTTTTATGTGTGTTGGATAATTAGAGAGAATGCCTAAAAAATATTTTTTATCTATATACTCTAGAATGTAATTTTTGTATTTTTTTTAATAATAGTGTGGAAAATTTTGCAACATTTTGACATCCGCTTTGAAACTATAGTAAAAATCTTACAAACCCACCATAGATCAACAATTAATGTTTTAATGTAGAGCAATTTCAACTGTTTAAACTCAAACAAAATGTTTGTGATTCCTTTTATTGATCAATGAAAAATATGAACCTTTATTTCCGTTACACAGGTAACAGAGAACGTAATCAATGTGGATTACAACACGAAGTTGGACATAAAGGAGTCGGTGAGGGCGATGACGGGCACTTACCGCATCTTGGCCACGAACGAGCACGGCACCGACGAGGCGGACGTCGAAATCACAGTGCTGTCGTCTCCGAGCAAACCCGGAGGTCCGCTCAAGGTCGCGGACGTCACAAAGTCGGGTTGCAAACTGTCGTGGAAGAAGCCAGAGGACGATGGCGGTATGTAATGTAAAGCAGACAAGAAAAGTGCTTTATCAGTTTCGATTACAAATTCCATTCATTTCAAAATTCGCTAGGGTTTAGATTCGAAATAGGTATTGATTACTGATTCACATAATTTGTCATCGCTAATAAAGATAGCAATAGAAATTGTCACTTTGAATTTTCAAAGAAAAACAGACGTTATCATTCTACAAACATACAAAGAATCTTAGGGTACAATACAATACAATACAATCTTAGGGTGATAAAGCACTTTATTTGTCGAGTTTACAAAACTAATTCGATTCTTTCGATGCAGGCTTGTTGCGGATTTTCGCATTCGCATAATTTTATTTTATTGATTAAGTCTATATTTATTAATAGATTTAGACTAAGATATATTTATTTAGATTTAAGTCTATATTTATTAATAGATATTGTGTTTTTGTAAATTACTAAAAGCGTCTATTTCCTGACATTTTTCACATAAATGTGTGAGCGTTTATGTGAAATCATGATCATGTGATGATCATGTTCACATAATCATGTGTGCGGATTTAAGAAATTTAATCTTGTAAAACTTCAGGTAAACCCGTCACCGGTTACGTGGTGGAAAAACTCAACAAAGCAACGGGCCGATGGGTGCCCGTCGGCAAAACTGACGACACAGAGATGGAGATTAAGGGTCTTCAGGAGGGAGAGGAGTATGAGTTCAGAGTGAAGGCTGTCAACGAGGAGGGAGAATCGGAGCCTCTCAAGACCGATCACTCCATTATTGCCAAGAATCCTTACGGTGATTATTTTTGTTTCTTATCCGAAGTGGGAACACGATTTTATGAGGGTTTAAGAAGTATATGAAAATTTAATTAGTCGAAATATCGAATAACACATCGAAATATTAGTCAATTTAATAAAAAAATATATATTCACAAGATAAGTAATTCTTTTTTGGGTTAATGTAATAGGGTATTATAAGAAACTTCCCGAGAGAATCACACCTACAAATAAATTTAAAAGTGTAATCAAAACCAAACTGTATTTGAAAGGTTATTATAAAATAGCTGATTATTTAAGCGATAATGAAGCCTGTATTTAATTAAAAGCTTATAAAGAAGGATCTTAACATTTTGTCGAAGATACGAATGCAACACTCAACGAAACGAATGGAACTGTGGAATTTATATTAGTCTGGGCTTAAATTACGCAATAATTTTACCTTCGGTTCTTATTTTGTTTTATTCCGCGTATAGTTTTCAAGTAGGCCCTTAATTGGAACATACAATTTGTGTGCGTAGATGTGCCCGGCAAGCCCGGAGTACCCACAATCGACGATTGGGACGTGGACAGAGTGGACCTTAAATGGGAAGCGCCCAAGAACAACGGCGGTGCACCAATCACTGGATACGTCATTGAGAAGAAGGAGAAGTTCGGACAGTGGACCGAGGCCCTCACCACTTCGGTAATAGAACTTAAACATTTACTTAAGGACCCTATATCTTCAACTCTTGGCCATTTTTAAAAGTTCGTTAAAATCCAAACAACCTTTGACAACCCTAATCGTCTACTTGCAGACAATTTACTAAACTAACTGTTGGACGTTCACGTTGACGATCCCCCGGGAACTTAATAAAAAGTATCATACTGTATTTGTGTTAAATTCACATCCAAATCCATTCGGCCGTTTTTGCGTGATTGAGTAGAAAAATCCAAAAATCTAAACATACAAACTTTCGCAAGTAAATAGTCTTCTTAGGATGAAATATAATATTATGTATAAAAAACCTTTCAGACTCCCGAGTGTGCGGCCCGAGTGCCCGATCTGAAGGAAGGAAACACATACCAGTTCCGCGTGAGGGCTGTCAACAAGGCAGGCCCCGGCGAGCCTGGCGAACCCACGCAGCCACACGTCGCCAAAGCAAGATTCTGTAAGTTGACAACCCTATAACCCAACAACGGGGCACAAATCTGTCATTATAATATAAAAAAGAAGCTGTAATGAGATTAAAAAAAAATGGATCAAAAACGTTTTGGAGCTACATTTCCACAGACAGACGTCAAACTTGTAACACCCTGATTTTGCGTCGGGCGTTAAAACTAGATATGCTCGGCTATAGCTAAGTACATGCAGTTCGGGGTCTACACGTCCCTACAGTATTTTCAATTTTAATGAAAAAAATGAGGGCGTGCGTTTGATTACAATTTGATAAATATGGCGTTTCAGTGAAACCTCACATCAACCGCGACAAGATGGTCGCCGTTCGTGTCCGCGCCGGCACAACGATCAAGTTGGACGTTGACATCAAGGGTGAACCTCCACCAACCAAGACTTGGACATTCGCCAACAAGGTACTAATACACTGAGCGTTATTGTGAAAGTTTTTCAAGAGTCATAATGGTAAAATCACACTATACCTGTCAAGCTTAAAACTAAAACTGGAAGCTAGGCTATGTAAAGCAGACAAGAAAAGTGCTTTATCAGTTTCGATTACAAATTTCATTCATTTCAGAATTCGCTTAGGCTTAGATTTGAAATACTTAGGTATTGATTACTGATTGACATAATTTGTCATCGCTAATAAAGATAGCAATAGAAATTGTCACTTTAAATTTTCAAAAGAAAACAGACCTTATCATTCTACAACATAACAAAGAATGTTCAATCTGAAGAGTGATAAAGCACTTTATTTGTCGAGGTTACAAATGGTACAACACTCTTGCGTCGTCTTTTGGTGCGAACACGACAAATATGTCACTCTCTAAGAAATTACTGTTATTGATTTTAAACTCGATACATTTCAAAATTATTATCAAAATAGTGTAGCAATTAGAATTTGTTCCATTGTAAGTTGTAAAGTCACTAGGCGACTTCACCAACACATACGTTCGCTACGCGATTCGCTTGGTAACTATAACCACATCATACTTATTTCCTACAGTAGGCCGACCGACGCCTTTGATGTTGGGCGATACCGCCGCCTGTTTAGGTTTTTAAAAATTACGGAAGGGTTGACAGAAATTAAGTAATATAAAATGTGCTTAAGTACCTTTCTTCATCGTGCAGAAATCGATGAAAGCTTAGTTCTTTATTTATGCGTGATAAAGATTTGCACGCACTTACAGCACATGCCGTATGCCACGCCATTTTGATTTATATAATAAATTAAAATCTGAAAGACGCGATAGCCCTAGAATATTTATCCCAAGCTACTATTAAGAACGACGAAGTATGCAGCTTGGGCACGTCCCACTCGCGCCTCACCCCTCACGCCCCACACGATTGCCCTGTCTAGACGTCTTCGTCGGCCTACTGTACGAAATAAGTATGCTGTGCTATAACTGTGGTCACCTACGTTGGCTTATGTACTTTTTTCTATTGAAATGTTTGTGTATTTAAGTTTTGGACAATCTGTTTTATGTGTTTAATTTTTAATCCCATTCAGACCGTCGAAACTGGTCCCGGCATCAAGATAGAAAACGAAGATTACAACACGAAGGTGCAAATATTCGAATCGTCGTGGAAGAACTCTGGTGTCTACACACTGAAGGCCGAAAACGAATCTGGCGTTGACGAGGCCACAGTCGAAATCACTGTGCTAGGTATGTTTCGTACTATTTAAAGACACGAACACACGGACACACACACACGAGTACGCTTTAGTGCGATGTTTTAAAATTAGGCTTTAGTAAAATTATTTTTATTAATATTTTGTAATGTAGTAGTAAACAGGTCCTTTAGATTCACAGATTAATCTGAATTAAAGTTTGGGTGATACTTAAATAAAAACCTAAAAAAAAAGTCGTTTTTTTACGATTTTAATTTTTCTCATGATTTTTTCTACTTCACCTTTCAGACAAACCAGGCAAACCTGAAAAAAAATTCTAGTGATTTACGATTTTAATTTTTTCATGATTTTTTTTCACTTTACCTGTCAAACAAACCTGAAAAAAAATTTAGTTCTTTTTTTTGCGATTTTAATTTTTCTCATGATTTTTTTCCACTTTACCTTTCAGACAAACCAGGCAAACCTGAAGGTCCGCTAGAGGTGTCGGACGTGCACGCTGACCACGCGAAGCTGAAATGGAACAAGCCAAAACACACGGGCGGTTTGCCTCTCAGTGCCTACGTATTGGAAAAGATGGACACCCTAACCGGAAAATGGATGCCGGCCGGTACCGTCGATCCGGATAAAACGGAAGCAACAGTTTCTGGTGAGTTGATTATTTTTTTATTTCATCCAGAATGAGTTAATATTTTTTTATACATTCGTCCTTTCATTCATCCGCGTTCTGAATGAAAGGTACCCTATGTCCTTTCTGGTGTCCCAGACAAAGTGTATGCAAAATTTCACGGTGATCGGTTCAGTAGTTTTTTTGCGTGAAAGCGTAACAAACGAACAAACAAATTCACACTCACATTTATAATATCATAGTAAGGATGTTTATTCCTCTTGTTCAGGCTTGGAACAGGGTCACACGTACCAGTTCCGCGTTAAGGCGCTGAACGAGGAGGGTGAATCGGAACCACTGGAGACAGATCACGCGACCCTCGCGAAGAACCCGTACGACGTGCCAGCACCTCCCGGTCTACCGGACATCGTCGATTGGGACGAGAAGTCCGCCAAGCTCAAGTGGGAGCCGCCCATCAGGGACAACGGTGCACCGATCACGGGATACGTCATCGAAGTCATGGACAGGGATCGCGGCGAATTCGTCAAAGTGAGTCGACTTTCTTTTTTAATTTTATATTTACACTGACTTCGCCCGGGTAACATTGTAAATTATATACTAAAACCTTCCACGAGAGCCACTCTATCCATTGGTGAAAACAAACAGACAGACAGACAGACGCGGCGGAGGATGATAAATATTGTGATTTTCATCTACAAATTTTACATTTAAAAGTACCTATATATTTTTTTTATTTATATTTGGGAAACAAACAATATCTCGATACACATTACACATACAATATAAGAAAAACGTAAATCAGCAAAGTTTCTTTAAATTACTAAATCATATTTTGAATCGGAGCTGGGAGAAAACATACAAAAGGGTAAACAAAAAAAAAAGAAAGAAAGAAGACAATTAACAAATAACATATAACTATAACATACAAAATAAACAAATAAACTGGCCGCTACAAAAAGAATACGTTTTCGTTTATAGGCTTCGTTTCCCATAGGACAACTGTACTGTATAGTAAACTGTAATATTTCTAATCACAAAACAGGCGGCCGAAATTCAAGGGAACGTGTGCCAAGGCGTTGTGCCCAAACTGGAGGAGGGTAATCAGTATCAGTTCCGCGTGAGAGCTCTCAACAAGGCCGGACAGTCTGAACCTTCAGAAAACACCAACTGGCACACAGCTAAACCACGATTCTGTAAGTTATATACATATTTTTTTTATGTAAACGTCCATTGATAAAGGATTACACTAATCAAAATCACTGCGAAAAAGTGTCCATTGGTTTTTTTTTTTAACTTTTTTTTTTTTTGACGACTCGTTTGGTCGTGATACATTACTTTTTTTTGTAAATACATACATATTTTTAATTTAAAACATCCACGATACAAAGGTAAATGTAAACATATAAAAATTTGCCCCTAGCGGGATTCGAACCCGCGACCGCTTGGTTAACAGCTAGGGTTACTATAGCCACCAGACCAAACGTGTCGTCGAAACTGTTATTATACTGCGTTTTTTAATTTTAATTCGTATTAATGTTATTTTAAGGTTTGAATTTCGTTTGACTAACGTATATTTTTCATTTTTTGATTATATCAGGAACCAAAATGTCTATTAACTTAATTAATAAATAATTAACAACTTAATAGTTAGAATAGCTTATACAAAATAAAAAGTGTAGGGTCGTGGGTAAGTACGTAGGCATTTATGTACTATAATATTTTATTATAGTTTACAAAGCTAAAAGTAGACTCGAAGATTTGCTGTCCTTGTCTTTTGTATGGAATTGAGTGAAAGAGAAAGCGCTTTAGCTCGTTTCAGTGAATCGGGTTTAGTAATAAATTGATAGCTGGTGCTCGCGACTTAGACGTTGAAATAGAAAATATATGAGTACCTAAATTTTTTTCAGGATATAAGGTATAATATATGTTAATCTAGGTAGTAAACTATATGTGTGTTAAATTTACGCCAAAGAGTAACAAACATCCATATCAAAATACATCCAACCATCTTAACAAATTTTCGCATTTATACTACCAGTAGGATTCTTCTAAACATCGTAAATGTGTGTTTCCAGTGAAACCGAGAATCGATCGCACAAATCTCAACCCGACATCGGTGAAAGCCGGTCTCCCCGTTTCCCTGGACGTGAAGGTCTTCGGTGAACCACCGGCGACCATCACTTGGTACTTCAAGGGCGAGGAAGTGAAGACCGGCACCCCTGAAAACTTGGAGATTGTCAACATAGATTACAACACTAAATTCCTGCTCACGAAGAGCAAGAGAATCAACTCCGGAAAGTATGTGATCAAGGCGAAGAACGAGGTGGGAGAAGATGAAGCCGACATTGAAATAACAATACTTGGTAATTATTGAGTTTCTGTATTTACAAATAGGCTAGGCGTCTCATATAGACAAAACGTTGCACGCGACTTCGTCTGCGTGTTTTTGTAAGACTCGTTGATAATGTAGCTTTCTATGTGTGAAGGAATTTTTAAAATCGGTGAAATAGTTTTTGAGTTATGTAAATTTTTACAAACAAAAATACAAATTTTTTTTATATTTTTTTTTTCATAGATATATTGTGATAATATATTTTTAATTTTGTGTTTAGCTTTCCAGTAAATAGGTATGTAAATTTTTGTCTGTCTTAAGGTAAACCATCGAAGCCAAAGGGTCCGTTGGAAGTGGCAGACGTCACCAAGAATGGCTGCACTCTTTCTTGGCAGAAACCGGAAGACGACGGTGGCTCACCTGTCGAATATTATGAAATTGAGAAACTGGATCCGCTTACTGGTATGTGGTATTATATTATTATATTTAAAATAAAATCAAAAGTTTTGTAATTTTATTGATCGAGTTTTTTTTATTTATTGTAATTTTTTGCTCTGTGAGATTTGGAAATTTAAAGTAAATGAAGTGCTTTTATATATCGATTAATAATCGGTCTCGCTGCGCTCGACTAGATACCGCCGTCGTACTTATCAAATGCGGCAACAAATACTACGCCGAATTTCGGAGTACCCGATCCAGAAACACTGCAAGCTGTCTGTGACAGTTTGCGTAGTGAAACTATGTAAAAATATAATGAAACTGTGTAAAAATATAATGAAACTGTGTAAAAATAGAATGAAACTGTGTAAAAATAGAATGAAACTGTGTAAAAATATAACGAAACTGTGTAAAAATAGAATGAAACTGTGTAAAAATAGAATGAAACTGTGTAAAAATATAATGAAACTGTGTAAAAATATAATTAAACTGTGTAAAAATATAATGAAACTGTGTAAAAATATAATGAAACTGTGTAAAAATATAATTAAACTGTGTAAAAATATAATGAAACTGTGTAAAAATATAATGAAACTGTGTAAAAATAGAATGAAACTGTGTAAAAATATAACGAAACTGTGTAAAATTAGAATGAAAGTGTATAAAAATATAATGAAAAGTGACGATGTTTTACACACACACTACAATAAAAAGCCGCCGCATTCATGGAGCTATTGTTTTTTAACAGTGCGCTATCTAGTCGAGCGCGGCGGGACCAATCATTGATCTATGATCATTTTGTTCATACTATGTATATAGTTTTAAACCACATGCAGTATTTATAGCAAATGTGTTTGTCGCAGGACAATGGATCCCTTGCGGCACTGCGAAAGATTGCAAGGCCAACATAACTGGTCTACAAGAAGGCAAACCGTACAAGTTCCGAGTCAAGGCTGTGAACAAGGAAGGCGAATCCGAAGAACTGGAGACTGAGAAACCGATCATCGCTAAGAATCCGTTCGGTGAGTTTATTTTTTTAATTTATTTATTACAATCAGCAAATTAACATTCAAAAATCAATCGCTTAACATCTATACTATTTTTGTTTAGAATTTGTCGATAATGTTAACGAATCCGCCATATTAAACGTCAAATCTACAAACGTCAAATGCAAATAGAATTTCAGTTTTTAGTGAAATTATTTAGTTTTAATGAATATATTATTTTCTTGTTATTGAGTTAAAAATGATAGGAAAGTTAATAATTTATGAAGGAAATCAAATTTGATCGTCTAGTGTTAGTGCACGGAGAAATAAGGACTGAAGTGTTTGTTTACATTATCCACAATTTCTAAACAAAAAAGGTATAGATCCAGTGTGCAAGTCAATTATTATAAAAAAAATTAAATAAAAAAAAATCCAAACAAAATCTATCTAATATCTTGTTTGTTATATAATTCAAATACAGAGATATTATAACATAAAAATAGACGCTTATGTAGCCGTTATATTGGCACAATAATAGGAATTAATGTATATTTATATATTTTTAATTTGTATTCTATTTTTCACACTAGCAAAAAAAGCGAATAAAAGCTACTAGAATTTGACCTTTAAATACTATGGGCCTCTTTCACCATCTGTCAAGTAGGCTAACCATAATTTAAAGTCACCTGTCAACGGGAATAATTTAGCTGATAAACCATTGTTTGTACGGTAAAAGTCACGAACATTAAAAAAGAAAATAATTTAAAAAAATCGCTCATCGAAAGATGCACTAAGCCGAGTGCATAATTTAATAAAACATAAAATTATTTCTAAAAGTAACTAATCAACACTTTACCTACTTGTTGTTGGTGAAAGAGGCCCTAAGTCCAAGTAAATTCTTATAACATCAGTTATCTACCAGTGAAGGCCCGTCAAAAATTCGCAACAAACAGACAGATAAAAACACTTCAATTTTATTTATTTGTTGACCAACTGTCTAGTTGAGTGTGGACGTTGACTCTGAAATTTCTGTTTTTCAGACGAACCTGGCAAGCCTGGTCGTCCAGAGCCTCGTAACTGGGACAAGGACTTTGTGGAGTTGGAATGGTCACCGCCAAAGAGCGACGGTGGCGCCCCCATTACTGGTTACATAGTGCAGAAGAGGGAGAAGGGTGGCAGGTTTGTATTTTTAGTTTTTATTTTAAACAAAAACAAAAAAACGGCGACTTTGTCCGCATTGTAAAATCTATGATAATTATTGTAAAGAGAGAAGATTTGTATATTTGTTTGTAATGAATAAACTCAAATATTAGTGGACCGATTTTAAAAATTATTTCACATATAGAAAGCTACATTATCAGCGAGTAACATAAGCTATATTTTATAAAGTTACGCAGACGAAGTCGCGTGCAAAGGCTAGTAAAAAAATATAATGCCGGACAAAAATATTAGCAATGATTGATAGCAGTGACGTTTGGTCTAGTGGCTAGTAACCATTAGCTGTTAACCAAACGGTCACGGGTTCGAATCTCGCTAGGGGCAAATATTTATGTGTTAACATTTTACCTTTGTACCTGAATCATATGGATGTTTTGTATTTATAATATGTATGTATTTACTAAAAAAAATGTAATACCAGCATTAGTTGCTTACTGTGGAACTAGATTATTCTGTGTTGAATGTGTGAAGATATTTATTTATTACTAGCTGGTACCCGCGACTTCGTCCGCGTTCTGGACGAAAGGTAACCCTATGTCCTTTCTGGTGTCCCAGACAACGTGTATGCAAAAGTTCACGGTGATCGGTTCAGTAGTTTTTGCGTGAAAGCGTAACAAACAAACAAACTCACATTCACATTTATAATACTAGCTGGTGCCCGCGACTTCGTTCGCGTTTTAAAAGCAATATATCGCCTGACATCGGTATTGCTATTATACTTAGCCAGGAGTTAGTTTCTTTAATTTTAGATAATCCCTCGGGAGCAGTACTTTTTTTCTGGATGAAAGGTACCCTATGTCCTTTCTGGTGTCCCAGACAACGTGTATGCAAAATTTCATTATGATCGGTTCAGTAGTTTTTGCGTGAAAGAGTTACAAACATCCATACATACATACAACTTTCGCATTTATAATATTAGTACGGATTAGTAAGAGTCATTTATTTATTTATTTATTATTATTTGATACTTGTAGGTCATGGCAAGATTGCCTAAAAACAAGTGGCGATAGACCGACCGGTCGCGTTACCGACGTAGAAGAAGGGCACGAGTACGAGTTCAGGGTACTCGCCGTTAACAAGGCCGGGCCCGGAGAACCATCGGACCCGAGCAAATCTGTCATCGCCAAGCCAAGATTCTGTGAGTATAGCTTACGTTTTAACATGACTGTGTAACGTTACACACTCAAAGGTCTGACGAAAATCAGTCCATAAATTATAATGAAGTCGTAAACGAGGCATGTCTGTACGTTATTATTTTTGAAGTGAAAACTTCTTTAGGCATTTTTGAGATGGGAAAAAACCATTAAACTCGCTTAACATGTCATGTAATGTAATGTAACCGAAACTGACAGCTCTCTATATGAGTACTAAGCAGACAACTTCATATGAAAGTAAACTTAGTGGATATGATAACAAGGATCAATATGGTATACAACTCTGACCAATAATATAGTTTCATATCAACATCAAACCTTTTTAATGGTTATGAAGTTCATGTTAAATAATTATGTTCTATTTAATTGTCATTGTGTGTCAGTGTTATATATTCTCTTGTATTTCTTGCGATCAATAATAATCTTATTTACCTAATTCGATAATGCCAAGTTCTTTCTTTCTTTCTTTCTAAAGTGTTGATCAGTTACTTTTAGAAATAATTTTATGTTTTATTAAATTATGCACTCGGTTTAGTGCATCCTTCGATAGGCGTTTTTTTTTTATTATTTTTCTTTTTAATGTTTGGAACTTTTACCGTATAGACAAAGGTATATAAGCTAAATTATTCCCGGTGACAGGTGACTCTAAAGGACGGTTAGTTGATGAACTACTTGATGAAAGACGGTGAAAGAGGCCCTTAGTGTTTATAATAATATGTCGATTAAATGGTAAAAATATTTTGTTTTTTAAATGTTTTTTCGTAAATTATCCATCTATAGTTATTATTTACCTAATTTTATAGTGGCACCGAAGATCGACCGCAAGGATCTCGGCAAGAAGAAGATCAAGGTCGGACAACCCCTCAAGATGGAGGCGGACGTCAAGGGTGAACCTGAACCGAAGATCACCTGGACGTTCAAGGGTCAACAGCTCAAGGCCGAAGAGAGGTTGAAGATTGAAAATAAGGACTACCACACGTCGTTCGCTCTTCTGAAGATGACCAGAGCGGACACGGGCAAATATGTAGTCACAGCCAAGAATGATTCGGGCACCGATGAGGTGGAAATTGAGGTGGACGTTGTCAGCAAACCTTCCAAACCCAAGGGACCGTTGAAGGTAATTTTTCTGTAATTTTTTTTTAATTTTTTTTTTTTTTTTTTTCAATATAACACACACGGTACATCATTACAGGATTATTCCTAATTGGATGTATCTGTTCATTTTAAATAATCATATATACATAAGTTAAAATAAACAAGAAAATAATTACCTACATAAATTATAAAAATTACAAAAATTTCGAAAATATGCCAAAGAATACTTAATAATAAACTTAAATTACCTACTATAACATATTACAAACAGTCCTACTCTACTAAATTCGTTCATCGTGCAATGGAACAGGTCAATCATACAATAATAATACTGTAAGTCATATGTCTCTTATTAGAGTTTTTTTTTGTCTAAATATTTTCTCTATCACATAAGCATTAATCCTATAAATAATCTTTTTAAACAATTATACTTCGTCCAACCATTTATTTTACATACAATTTAGTGACCTTAGTGACGTCCTTCTGACTTTATTTATGAAGTTTTAATTGATTTAAAAAGTTGGTATTTTATGTGCATTATGTATTGTTCAAATACCATAATAATACTTATATTCCTTCTAGTTTATACTTATTTAATAATAATTATATTTTATATACCACTAGCGACCCGCTCTCGGCTTCGCTCGTGGAGCGAATAAACACAAATTTCCTAGTTTATCCCTCTTTCCATTAGTAAAAAGTAAAAATCGTATCAAAATTCGTTTAGTCGTTTATATAAGTATTCAGCGGAGAAACAGACAGACAGAAAAAAAAATTAATTTTTTCTCTACTTACATAAAAATTTAATGATTTTTTTTTTAAGTAAATCTTTCTTGAAAAATTATCAAAACTGATGGTGAAAATCGCATATATTTTTTTTAGGTATCAGACGTGAAAGCCGACGGCTGCAAGCTGAAATGGGAGCCACCGGAAGACGACGGCGGCGAGCCGGTAGAGAACTACGTGGTCGAACGTATGGACACCGAGTCGGGCAGATGGGTTCCGGTCTGCACGACGAAAACCCCGGAGGCAGACGTGACGGGGTTGAACGAAGGCAAAGATTACATGTTCAGAGTGAAAGCGGTCAACCCCGAGGGTGAAAGTGAGCCTCTGGTCACGGACACGGCTACCACTGCGAAGAATCCCTACGGTGAGTGTTGGTTCTGGCTGAAAATCACCACAGCCTATATTTATCTTTTGATATAATTATACATGATATAATTGGGATATTGTACTAAGAAAAGCTGTAATGTATGAAATTATTCATACACTATCTGAGCCTGAACACGCCTCGCTGTGGTTTTCTTTGACGTTCAACGGTCAGCGGCTGCCATAACAAAGGCTAACTTCCACTTTAAATGTGACAGCGGTTATCGTTGGCCAGTTAGTTCTCCTCGTTTTCGGCAGATGGCGCCGTAAAAAGCTAATTTTTAAGTACAACACCTATACTTACAGATTTATTATTAGTGTTGATTACAGCCTAAAAACGTTAAATGTATACAATACAACATTTTTTAAATTTCTTTTGTTATATTTATTTCAGGCGAGCCAGATCCACCCGGCAAGCCGGAGTTCAAGGACTGGAGCAAAGACCACGTCGACCTCAAATGGGAGAAGCCTGCCAACGACGGTGGCGCCCCCATCACTGGTTACATCGTGGAGAAGAAGGACCGCGACACCGGCAAATGGGTTAAGGCTGCTGAGGTAAGGAATTCATTTATAATATATATAAAAGGCGATGTGTGTATGTATGTCCCCCGTATGTCTCCTATAGACTCCGAAACAGCAGAACCGATTTTGATGAAACTTTCAGACAATCTTCAGATTAATGTTGCGGGGGTGTTCGTGTGAAGTTTGGTAGCGTTCGGACGCGGACGAAGTCGCGAGCAAAAACACTAGTTTGATAATAAATAAATACATAATATGTGAAATAAATAAATACATCTGTCGACCTTAATATCTCATAATTCTTAAATACTTAAAAAGTAACACGAAATGTTAAGAAACTCTTTAAATAGCGTGCTATTAAAATTGTGCTCTAGGTCCCTGGTAATAAGACTGAGGCTCGCGTGCCCGATCTGATCGAAGGCAAGACATATCAGTTCCGCGTGAAGGCAGTTAACAAGGCCGGGCCTGGCAAACCTTCGGCGGCATCGGAGAACCTTCTGGCAAAGGATAGATTTGGTAAGTAAAAGGCGAGATCATTTTTGATTGATAGTATAATGAAGTGTTGCACATCAAATTTTAGAAGTTTCATTGCGATCTATAAAACTACTTGTAAATGAATCACACGACACTTTATTATTATTATAATTTTTTTTCACAGCTCCTCCGAAGATTGATCGCACAAACATGCGCGACATCACACTCAAGGCCGGACAACACATTCGACTTGATGTTAAGGTGTCTGGTGAACCTCCACCAACCAAGACTTGGTAAGATTATTGTTAAGTTAATGTACCCACAGTAAATCACTTTTGAATGTTCATAAGTTCAGTGGAAATTAGTGGCCCTTAATTATACGTTAATATTATTTATACGTTGAAAGAAATTAAAAAAAAAAAAAAAATGTTTTTTTTTGAGCACATAAATCTCATCTATTTTTCAACGGCCATTGAGGGTACTTACTACATTTTACAAATCTAGAATTCGTAACACCAGACTACCAAATTATTCAACCATTTCGTCTGTAACATGGCAAAGAAAAATCTGGCTAAAATTTGTTTTTTTTATTTTTTTTTTATTTTATTTATTTATTTATATTAAGACGTAATAGTATATAGATTATATAAATTATAAAAATAAATTGCATTATAACAGTTTAACTTGTACGAATTACATGTAAAGGTTATATCACAGCGTGAATTTTTAGCAGCATACATTAATTTATACATAATGTATTCAATCAATCAAAGGTTCCACAACAAGGAGCGTCTGTCGACACGCGACGACCTGACAGTTGACGCCGAAGACTACAAGACAAAGTTGTCTGTGACAATCGCGTCTCGCAAACACAGCGGCACTTACGTACTGAAAGCGGAGAACAGCAGCGGAAAGGACGAAGCAACTATTCAAGTCATCGTGCTCGATGTACCCGCCAAACCCGAGGGACCACTTAAGGTAGGATAGGACAGTTCAAGTTAACACTTATTTATATTAATCCGTACTAATATTATAAATGCGAAAGTTTGTATGGATGTTTGTAACTCTTTCACGCAAAAACTACTGAACCGATCACCATGAAATTTTGCATACACGTTGTCTGGGACACCAGAAAGGACATAGGGTACCTTTCATCCAGAACGCGGGCGAAGTCGCGGGCACCAGCTAGTATTTTATAAAGAGGAAATATTTGATTGTTTGTTTGTTTGAATTGAATAGGCTCCGAGACTAATGGACCGATTTGAAAAATTTATTTCACCTGTAGAAAGTTAATATCGGGGAGTGAGTAACATAGACTATATTTTATAAAGTTACGCGGACGAAGTTGCGTGCAACAGCTAGTTCGGTAAAACGCAAAACGATCAGGTGTGTTGTATGAAAAGTGTAGTTCGCTTTGAGGAACGAAACGATTGCGCGTCACAAAACTTTTTTATTTATAAGTTTTCACTTTTAATGTGCAGCTTTGACTGACATGTTTTTTTTTAATGTCAATGAGGTAAGACAGTCAGACATGCCACTTGAGATATGTAGCAACCATAAACTATTATCACAAGCAAAACCAAAATCGATTTCAAGTTCGCTGTCAATCTTAACTAGTCTTAAATGAAAATATTTAAGCAAATTATGTTTATTTGCATAAATCCAACGCAATCGAGCAGGTAATAACGTATTTTGAAAAGTCTCAAAATGTCACGACATCCACTAGGATTGGACCAGCGTTTCGAAAAATCGCCAAAATAGCCTCAAATAATTAATGGACGTCCCTCTCGTTTAGATCTCTGATGTGCACAAAGAAGGTTGCACACTGAAGTGGAACCCACCACTAGACGACGGTGGCGCCCCCATCGATCACTATCTGGTCGAGAAACTGGACACGGAAACCGGAAGGTGGCTTCCGGCCCTCAAGACCAAGGACCCGAAGGCCGAAATCGATAACCTAGTGCCCGGACACGAATACAAGTTCAGAGTGTCTGCCGTCAACAACGAGGGTCAATCGGAGCCTCTAGAGGCCGACCACTCGATCATAGCGAAGAATCCATTCGGTAAGATTTTGATTTTAATTTTTATATTTATTTATCAGCATAACCCTAATCTTATCAAGTTTCGAGTGAATAGGCATCTTCTGGGTGAGCTCGCTCCGTCTTAGGCCTCATCCTTGCCACATGGCTGGTTGTTGGCCAAGAGCTAACCCATCTCTAATAAAAAAAAAACAGCAATTTTTCAGGCAACGTTTGTTCTAGTGGCTATAGTAACCCTAGCTGTTAACCAAACGGTCGGGGGTTCGAATCCCGCTAGGCGCAAATGTTTTTGTATAGCCTTAGAGCCTTTATCTTTGTACCTGAGTCATGGATGTTTGTATTTTATAATATGTATGTATTTACAAAAAAAAATGTGTGTGGTGCTGTATGGAATGTGTGAATATATTATTTATTTATTTCATCCTGATGATAAATCATAAAAATTTCCTAATGTCTAATGTGTAAATTTTGTCAATGTCCCGTACGACTGATGTTCCTTTCTTATATAAAACTAGAGCGATCCCGATAACATATATGATTGCAGCGCCACCTATCGGGTCCAATTCTAAACATATTCAGACCTATTGTTTTTAAGGTTTAAATGTACATTAAGAGACATTAATATTGATTTTCTGATTATCCTCAAGACGAGCCCGGAAAACCTGGAACGCCGGAAGTGGTCGATTGGGACAAGGACCATGTCGATCTCAAATGGGAGAAGCCCATCAAGGATGGAGGCGCACCCATCACCGGCTACGTTATCGAGAAAAGAGAAGTCGGATCGCCGAAATGGGTGAAGGCTTGCGAGGTAAGTTTTTATATCCTTAAGGGCCTCCTTCACCGTTTCCGAGTGAAGTGTCAAGTAGGCTTTTAAAGGAAAAGTCACCGGTGAGAAAGCGTACGAGTTTCGCCACCTTTGAGTAGCGTTACTCGAGGGTAATTTCAATGAAATTGAAACAAGATACTCGTAACATTAGCGCAAATTAGCGTTACTTGAAAAGTACGAATCAACACTTTACTTGTAGGCGGTTAAAGAGGCCCTTAGTTTAAAATAATTTGAACTAAAATAAAAAATAAAAAAATAAAAAAATTAAGACGAATTGTTCAAGTTTTCACTTCTGTCGGCACTCACGGGGTGCCACTGTTTTTTTTTTTATATAGTCAATATTAACACTCATTATCGAATTGTCAGGTTGGTCCCAACGACAACGAAAAGGCAACTGTTCCCAATCTAGATGAAGGAGTCGAATACGAGTTCCGAGTGAAGGCCGTTAACGAAGCCGGACCGGGAGAGCCCAGTGACGCCAGCAAGTCCGTTGTCACCAAGCCCAGGAGACGTGAGTAGCTTTTTTTCATTGCATTAGAGCCTAAAGACCTGCTAAATTAATAGTAATCTTTCAAAGACACTTACTTTTACTCAAAGTTTACTTAATGAGGCGAAATTAGAACACGATACAAGACTGAAAACATTCCCGAAAGGTTACCTGGATTAGGCATTTAACTGCAAGAAGCGATGGAGATGAGATAACAATCAGCCTACATCCATTGTCACAAACCTTAGCATTTATAATATTAGTAATAATTATGGGAAACAATTTAAATTTTGTATTTTGTTTTTTTAAATTTTGATTGATGTTTCATCTCCTGATATCCATATTATGTTTAAACTCTGTTTCTATCCTTCATTTAATGTTTTTTTTTAATTGTAGTGGCGCCGAAGATTGATCGTCGCAACCTGCGCACGATCAAGGTGCGCGCCGGTGAGCCGATAGCTCTTGACGTGAAAGTGTCCGGTGAGCCTCCGCCAGACGTCACCTGGACCCTCAACGGAAAGTCCGTCAACAGCGGCGACGGACTCAAGTGTAAGTGCTAAATAAATATACTTACTGAAGATTATTTTAATTCATTAGGAAATGATGAAGGAAATACTCAAAGCACAATAGGGAGTGTTATGATGAATAGAGTTTTTTTTTATGTTAAAGTCGACAGACGGCCTGACGATTCAATACCGTCGCATATAACAGAGCTCAGGGTGACAACGACAACTTCCTAAAACTTCTACAAAATAGACAATTTCCAAAAACGACAGTTTCCGAAAATGACTACTTCCGAAAATGACTACTTCCGAAAATGACTACTTCCGAAAATGACTATTTCCGAAAATGACTACTTCCGAAAATGACTATTTCCGAAAATGACAACTTACTAAGCTATGTCCTGATACTACATAATTATATAGAGACCCTTTGGACCCTTAAATTTTTCGATTATTCCGTTTATCCATCCCAAAAAAAAATCCACCCTAATGTAGGCTTTAGCAAAGTTAAAAGTAACTATTTTTTTCTAGTGGTAAATGTGCCGTATATGAGCAAGTATCAACATTCGAGTCCGCGCCGCAAGGACTCTGGCACCTATAAGATCACTGCTGTCAACAAGTATGGACAAGATACTGCCGAATTGGAGATTATTGTTACTTGTAAGTGGATTCGTTTTTAATTTATTAATACGATAATTTATATGATAGGTATTTCAAAGGCGAAGAAGGTCTCGTCAAAATACAAAAGTAAGTGAAGAAGATATCTTTACAATTAAGTGAAGAGATGACACAGACTACAAACCATTTCTAATTTAATTCTTAGAAGTAGATCATAAAATTATGTAATTTATTGTAACTTCATCTCATTCCATTTTGTGCTAGTACGAACGCGCTTCTGTAACGTTTTCTGTTTGTTGAATTAAGAAAAGCGTACAATAAATACTGTTTTGTTTTACACCAGCAAAACCGGACAAACCCGAGGGTCCTCTGGAAGTGTCGGACATTCACAAGGACGGATGTACGCTCAAATGGAAACGGCCCAAGGACGACGGCGGCGAACCGATCGAGGCTTTCCTCGTCGAGAAATTCGACCCGGAGACCGGAACTTGGTTGCCCGTTGGCAAGACACTCGGAAACGTGCCTGAAATGGAGGTACATGGTTTGAAATTTTACTAGTTAACTGTGCCAGTTAGATAATTTTAAATGATCCCTAGCAAAGATAATTGATTGGTCTCGCTGCGCTCGACTAGATACAGCGCTATATAAAAGAGATAGCTCCGTGAATGCGGCAACTTTTTATTGTAGTGTGTGTAAAACCTCGTCACTTTTTATCACTTTTTACACAGTTTTACTACGCAAACTGGCATTTTAGTATGATCAATATTTAATAAAATATTCGGCTCGTAGGTACACATCACAGACAGTTTGCGGTGTGACTGGCTCGGGTACGCCGAATTCGGCGTAGTATTTTGTTGCCGCATTTTACAAGTACAACGGCGGTATCTAGTCGCGCGCAGCGTGACCTATCATTCATCTATGAATAGAATAGAATAAAGGACATACATAGACATAGGTACATAACAAAAACTTAAAAGACACACACAAACGTCCCCTGCAACAAACCGGCTCCATCTTAGTAACCTGCGTCTAGTAATCTATGGATCCCTAGATTCTCTAAGAAATTTTTCAAAAAGAAACACAACTAAACTAATCAAACTAATTTTCAGGTGGACGGCCTCATTCCTGGCCACGAGTACAAGTTCCGTGTCAAGGCACTCAACAAGGAAGGCGAATCGGAACCTCTGGAGACATTCGGATCAATCATCGCCAAGGATCCGTTCAGTGAGAATTCGTTATTTTTTTATTTAATGGAAATATTATTGAGAATATTTTATCCGATGAGGCTTTGACGAAAATTGTGTTTAAAAAAAAAAGAGAGAGCTAAAATGTGAAATTTTATATAGCTCATTTTGTATTCAGAAGAATTCGTAGGTTTACTTATATAGAACTTAATTATTTTTTAAAAATTTTATTGTAGTTTTTAGTTATTTGCGTGTACCTACACAATCTTTTTTAATATAAATAAGCGACACGTCAATCCATTTCGATTGAATATGACATGACCATTGACCGCCCAGTATTTGGTCTGACTGACTGTTGGTTTACTGTTTCTGACCATCGAAGTACTACCAACTATGGAATTTGCGTCACGAATTCCAAAGCGGCACATAAAAAGTACGCCTGAAACGGAATCATGGCGGATTGTTTTGTATGGCGTGCGAATTCCCTAGTTGTGGTAGGTACATTGATGTTTCTGATTAATTAAAATGAATGAATAATTTCATTTATTTTTTTTGTAAATACAGCCGTACCGGAGGCTCCGTCGGCGCCTGTGCCTGATGACTGGTCCGCAAATCACGTGGACCTCAAATGGGAACCTCCCCTTTCGGACGGTGGCTCCCCCATTATCGGGTACATCATTGAAAAGAAGGACAAGTACAGTCCGCTCTGGGAAAAGGCCGTGGAAACGCACACACCAACGCCCACTGCCACTGTTAATGGGTAAGTGTGTTCGTGTCTACCTAGGCTCTTAAAGTTTCTTAAAGAAAAAAACTAAGTCTAGAAAAATAAAATTCGGAAGATTTGGTTTATTTTGTAGCATCCTATGAAGATTTTCAAAAAATACAACTCCGTGCGAAGCCAGGGGCTAGTCGCTATAGTCTATACTAATATTATAAAGAGGAAATATTTGTTTGTTTGGTCCGAAACTACTGGACCGATTTGAAAAATTCTTTCACTTTAGAAAGCTACGTCATCGGGGAGTAAGTAGGTAACATAGGCTTTTTTTATAAAGTTACGCGGATGAAGTCGCGTGTGCAAAAGCTAGGTTTTTAATAAACTACATAATTGAAAATGGATATTTTCATGTACAGTCAAGGGCAAAAATATCTATACGTTTTCGGTATTACGATCGAATTATCGAACAGATATTTCTGGCCTCTCAACTGTACAGTATTTTTTTCCGCTTTGGAAACGTACAGATATTTTTGCCCTTGACTGTACTTATTCAATGCATACAGCAGTTTTTTTTTTGGCGGTCCTTAATTTTATTCCTATCTAGATTCTGCTATTTTTTTACTGACATAGTTATTTTTAATATGTTTAAAGCTTAATCGAAGGCAACGAATACCAGTTCCGAGTGATAGCCATAAACAAGGCCGGTCAGAGCAAACCGTCAGAGGCCTCCAAGAATTTCGTGGCGAAACCGAGATTCCTCGCGCCCAAGATCGACAGACGCCACCTAAGAGACGTCACCATCTCGGCAGGATCTACCCTCAAATTGGAGGCAGCCATCATAGGAGAACCTCCGCCGGCTGTTGAATGGAGGCAAGTTTCCTTAAGCTACTATTTGACAAGATTTAAAATCCCATAACAGGATACGTCCTCGAGAAGAAGGATAGATTCTCGCCAGGATTGGGAAGAAAATTGGCTACTTGACAAGATTTAAAATATACTTACTACACATTGTGTGGTTGTCCTATCGTAAAATAGCGTAAAAAAAAAAACATAATAATTATGTCACTTTATTTTAAGCTAAATTGTGTATATTTTTTTGCAAATTACATGAAAAAAAAATATATCATAATTTTCGGAATTTTATCCGCGTCCGAAACGCCCTGTGATTGGTTGTAACTCTGATGACGTCATACGCTAGTAAACATTGCTTCGGCAATGTTAAGGTTCTTCTTCTTCTTCTTCTTCTCTTTTAATGTCTTGGCTCCATCAGATCTTCTCCGATGATTTTGCCAGTGTCATTAGTAAAAGTAGCAATTTGTAATAGCCTTTTTTAAAATAAAAAAAGGCAAAATTGAAATTAAAATCAAAAGTAGCAGATCTCGAGACTATCCAGTCAAGTCAAGTCATAATTTTTCTTAGTTTTCCAAAACAGGTCCTTAAAGTCCAAAACGGCTACTATTAATATAATTTCCCTAACAACAGATACCAGAACATGCCACTGCGTCCGTCCAAAGCGGTCACAATCGACAGTCCCGATTACTTCACTAAGCTCACTGTGCGTCCGGTGAGACGCGACGACTCTGGGGAGTATACAGTGACAGCTGTCAACTCCAGCGGAAAGGACAGCGTCACCATCAACGTCACTGTCACCGACAAGCCCTCCAAACCCGAGGGACCGTTGCAGGTATATTACATTATTATATGCCTTGTAAACTTATATCTAAAGTATGGAGGGTAGAGGTAAGGAGTAGAATAGAATAGAATACCGACTCATATGACAATCAAACTGAAAAAATAAAAAAATGGATGGCGCTAGTGTAGCATATCTTCTATCCACCTGGTGTATGGAAGAGGAAAAAGAAGTATCCATGGATCCACACGTGGATTTAAGAGGAGATAAAGGTATCCGCGGATCCACATGTGGAGATAAGCTGTGGATCCAAGTGGAAGGAGGCACTATGGTCTACTTTCACTTGGATCCACCTGGTGGATAGAAGAGGAAAAAGAAGTATCCATGGATCCACACGTGGATTTAAGAGGAGATAAAGGGTATCCGCGGATCCAAATGTGGATAGAAGAGGAAAAAGAAGTATCCGCGGATCCACGTGTGGATTTAAGGGGAGATAAAGGTATCCGCGGATCCACGTCTGGATTTAAGAGGAGATAAATGTATCCGCGGATCCACATGTGGATCCAAGTGGAAGGAGGCATAAATTATACTAGATAATTGGTGTTGTCCACTATTGAGAATGTTTGTTTGTTCGTAGATTTCTGATGTGCACAAAGATGGTGCGACCCTCAAGTGGAAGCGACCAAAGGACGATGGCGGTGCACCAATCGATTACTACCAAGTGGACAAACTCGACACGGAGACAGGTTGTTGGGTGCCGTGTGCTCGTTCCAACGAACCCAGTAAGTGTTGCCACCTCGTCTACTTATACCAATTTAGGAGTCACTCGTTAAATACAGACACTTTTTCAATAAATAATTCCGCTTAATGATAATCTATATTGTACCATACGAACGAGTGATAATAATAAAACCGCTTGCAGGCCCAAGCGAGATTCAAAACTCCGGTTACATTAGAATTCAGATTTTGTCCATAAAAACAGCATAAAAGTCCATAATTTTTTTTTAACTATTATTATTACTATGAAGGATGCCAGATAGGCTGACTGTCCACTTGATGGTAAGTGGTTACCGTCGCCTAAGGACACAAGCAAACACCATTGCTTGTGCGCTCTGACAACCGTGCTGCAATTTGAAGAGGTCCATAATGTAGCTCGATGGAAACTGAACTAAGCTCAAACAGCTGTCTCGGTTGTTTCCTTAAATTGTGAACCGTTACTTTTCAGAGTGTGACGTGACCGGACTGACTCCTGGCAAGGAGTACAGGTTCCGTGTGGCCGCTGTGAACTCTGAAGGGGAAAGTGAACCGCTCACCTCCGAGGAGACAATCGTTGCCAAGAATCCGTTCGACGAACCCGGTGAGTTATTGTTTTAAATGCAACATAATGTATTGTACGAAAAGCGAACTTATACTCGTAAATGAAGTCATTTACGGAGTTATGAGTCAAATATTCTTATAAGTGGTGAGCTATTATAAGAATACTTTGGTTACTGATTTTTTTTTGTTTTGTCCCTTCGCAGCGACCTGTTTTCAGTTCAATAGAAAAAATTTAAATTTGATAAGAAACAGATAATAAATAAAAATAAAATGCAATATAATATAAAATATATAACAAAATAAAATATCTCCTTTATTAGAATTTTTAGGTTAAGTATTATATAAAAAAAATCTCACATTTTTTTTGTTACTAATGAATTTCAGGTTTGAAAAAAATTAAATTATAAATATAATTAAATTTGAAAATGAATTATAGGTGCGCCCGGCACACCGAGCGTGACCGACTGGGACAAAGACCACGTGGACCTGAAGTGGACTCCGCCCCGCGAAGACGGTGGCGCCCCCATCGAAGGATACATAGTCGAGAAGAAGGACAAGTTCGGCAACTGGGAGAAGGCGCTCGAAGTGCCAGCGGATAAGACCTCGTGCACTGTGCCTGACCTCATCGAGGGACAGACTTACGAGTTCAGGTAACAAAAGGGGATGAAATTATTTTACAAATAAATAACTGGGTCATTAAAATATAATAATTTAATTTTTGTATTTGTGAATTAGTGTACATTACGGTGTACACGCGGAGCGGTTCCGCCGAGTCAGTGTATACTATATTGTACACTGGTTTACTTTACTATAGACAAAGACACATTGTAATTGATGTATTGCACTACAATAAAAAGAAAAAAGCAAGTGAGCCAAAAAGTTATTCAATTTATATAATTATACCTTTTATGTAAAATTAAATTCTCTAACTGTTATAACTTTTGTATAATTTGAAAAAAAAATATTTTTTTTCCACCCCTTCTACAGAGTGGAATCAAAAATTTCTTCAACCCAAATGATATTACATATTATCTTCTAGAGATATACCAAAAAATGCTCCTGAAGTACATACTCAAATTTGTTAGTAAATTTTTCTTAGATTTGAAAGGAAAAGTGTGCGCTTATTGTGTGCTGTGCGTAACAGCTTACCTGGTAATCTTTACTTACTAAAAATGTTATTGAATTCAGGGTCCGTGCAGTGAATAAGGCCGGACCAGGCGTGCCCAGTGACAGCACGCATCCGATTGTCGCCAAACCAAGGAACTTGGCGCCAAAGATCGACCGCACCAACCTCATTGATATCAAGATCAAGGTTGGCACCAAATTCGGATTCGACGTTAAGGTATGTTGACCTTATTATTATTAATAATAATAATGTTGACCTTTGTATCGACTAGAAATAATATAAGAGAAAATTTTAATTTTAAGATGAAAGTTGAAGTTGAAATTAATTAGTCGTCTCTCTAATTTTGTAATGTTTCAATAAAAAATGAAGACTAATGTCGCCCCTAAAAATCACTAAAGATTAATTGCCTGGACGTTTTTAAATTATTTAAAAAAAAATTTACTAGCAGGTGTCCGTAAAAGTTAATAAATTATTTTGTACTAGCTGGTGCCCGCGACTTCGTCTGCGTTCTGGATGAAAGGTACCCTATGTCCTTTCTGGTGTCCCAGACAACGTGTATGCAATATTTCATGGTGATCGGTTCAGTACTTTCTGCGTGAAAGAGTTACAAACATCCATCCATCCATACATCCATAAAAGCTTTGGCATTTATAATATTAGTACGGATTTATTTTATGTTCAGGTGAGCGGCGAACCGATGCCGGAGACGAAATGGTTCCTCGCCAAGAGGGAGGTGAAGTCTGGTGGCGATATGAAAGTGCAGCATTCAGATTACAACACGAAGCTGAACAGCAAGGCGGCGACCAGAGCCGACAGCGGTCGCTACACAATCACCGCTGAGAACTGCAACGGCAAAGATGTCGCCGAAGTGGAAGTTATCGTGCTGAGCGTGCCCAGCCCACCAGGAGGACCTCTCAAGGTGAATCATCGCAAGCTTCTTAACGACCGGTCGCAAAAACGGGGTGTTATAAGTTGGCGTATGTGTGGTATCGTAGATCCCAAACGGATGGATCGATTTATATCGGGTTTTTCAACTGAACACTTTTATAAGCGCGTTGAAAAAAAAAACAGTGAACTCTTGCCGTCTGTGAGCGATACCCTCAGTGAGATTCAACTGTACGAAATACTAGAAAATTAGTTCGTACTTCTTGGTTTATAATAAGCTTAAATTCTTTATTTAATTAATATTTAACACATAAAGTTTATTAAGATGTTTGAACATATGCCATATTTTTCATTTCACTTATGTATGTTTTATAAGTTATCATTATATCAACCCAATCTCATACTCGTGACTTGTGACGTTGACGTGACGTGACGTGTTCAGGTGTCGGACGTGCACGCTCACGGCGCGAAGCTGTCGTGGAACCCGCCCGCGGACGACGGCGGTCAGCCCGTAGAGAAGTATGTCGTGGAGCGCATGGACGAGGCGACCGGACGTTGGGTGACCGCCGGTGAGACTGACGGCCCGCAGACGTCGTTGGCGGTCGACGGACTGACACCCGGACACAAGTACAAGTTCCGCGTGCGCGCCGTAAACAGGTACGTTCTATGTCTGAAGAGGCGAATCTATATATATTCTATCTAAGTATATTGTTACGACTAGCCATACATACTTCTCGAAAGAACGCGAGTGCGCTCTGGGCTCATGAAGAGTTCAGACAGAAGGTGGTCACGCCCCCTTTAAATAAGTGGCCAAACGAAATTGGTCCTTACTATTATGACATAGTGTTCATATTCCATTAACCGAAATAGCATTCTTAAGTTTCGAATACTTTCTAAAGACCATCGAGATTGTATGCGATAGTCAGCTAGCGGACAAGTTGATGGAATTAGCAGTTGATGAGATCAACAGTTTAATCGGAGAAGTTTTATATCACTACATGCTTATATATTTTAGGCTTATATGTTTTAAATTAAACTCTAAATTAAGCTCTGTGTGCCGTCAAAAGCTACTACTAGTTATCTGCCAAAGGCTAGGAAAATTTGTCTTTATTAGAAACATTAATTATATTTTTTTTACAGACAAGGCAAATCGGAACCTCTGACCACTCCGCATTCGACCGAAGCTAAGAATCCGTTCGATGTCGCCGGCAAGCCCGGAACACCAAAGATCAAAGATTTCGACAAAGACTTTGTTGAACTGGAATGGACAAGGCCCGAGGCGGACGGAGGAGCGCCCATCACAGGATACGTCGTCGAGAAGAAGGATAGATTCTCACCTGATTGGGAAGAATGCGCTCAGGTAAAGAATTTTATTATTTTGTTATACTTACAATTGGCTACTTGACAAGATTTAAAATATACTTACTACAAATTGTGTGGTTATCCTATCGGAAAATAGCGTAAAAAAAAAACATAATTTATGTCACTTTATTTTAAGCTAAATTGTGTATATTTTTTGCAAATTACATGAAAAAAATAATATAATTTTTGAAATTTTATCTACGACCGAAACGCCCTGTGATTGGTTGCAACTCTGATGACGTCATACGCCAGTTTATTGCAGGTTATTGAGTTGTTTACTAGCGTGTGACGTCACACGTGTCAAAGACCAGCGCCATTACAGAGACAGAGCGTTTTTGGCGCGGTTTTGGAAATTTAAACTTTAACATTTATTTTTATTAATAATACAGTAGATCTCCCGGAAATATCAATGTAGTGTGCTTATTGTGTAATATAGAATAATTTAAAACGATTTTCTAAAATTAGTCAAATAGCGGATAATCAGATAAGTCTTAACAATTTATTATATGATTTGTTTCAGATCGAAGGCGATGTCACAACAGGAAAAGTTCCAGATCTCATCGAGGGCAACACCTACGAGTTCCGTGTCCGCGCTGTCAATAAGGCCGGCAAAGGTGAACCCAGTGATGGTACAGCTCCTCACCTTGCGAGACCCAAGAACCTCGCACCGAAGATTGACAGGAACTTCATGTTTGACATCAAGGTTAAAGCCGGAAATAACTTTGAGCTCGACGTACCCGTTGCCGGCGAGCCGACACCTACCAAGGAATGGTACCACGCAGACAACCTCGTCATCAATGCGGACAGAGTCAAAGTCGTACACGACGCTCACTCCACAAAGTTCCGCGTCATTGACGCCAAGAGACAAGATTCTGGACAGTACACGCTCAAGGCCAAGAATATTAACGGAACGGACTCGGCCACTATTAAAGTTCTCGTTTTGGATGTGCCATTGCCACCAGAGGGACCTCTCAAGGCCTCAGACATCACAAAGTCTGGTTGCACTCTGAAATGGCGTCCGCCAAAAGACGACGGTGGAAGTGAGATTTCGCATTATGTCGTTGAGAAAATGGACCAGGAAAATCTGCGATGGATCCCAGCCGGGGAAGTGCAGAGTTGTAATATACGTATTGATCACCTTATCGAAGGTCACGATTATAATTTCCGTGTTCGCGCCGTCAACAAACAAGGCGAATCGCAGCCTCTCGTTGGCCACGAACCGATCACGGCAAAGGATCCCTACGGAACACCAGACAAACCGGGAACACCGGTCGTCAAAGATTGGGACAAGGATCACATGGACTTGGAGTGGGTGCCGCCAAAGAAGGACGGCGGTTCGCCAATCACCGGTTACATTATCGAGGCCAAGAAGAAATACGGACCTTGGGAAATGGCCGCCACTGTACCAGGAAATCAGACGACCGCCACAGTGCCTGGATTACAGGAGGGAGAGGAATACGAGTTTAGAGTTATCGCTGTCAATAAGGCCGGCAACGGCGAGCCTAGCGACGCCTCTACACCACAAGTGGCCAAAGCCAGATTCTGCGCTCCACACTTTGACAAGATGCTCCTGGCTGATAAAACTGTCAAGGCTGGACAGAGGATCCAATACGAAATCCCGATTGAGGCGTCACCGAAACCTACAGTCGAGTGGCAGATCAATGGAAAGACAGTTCACTCTACAGACAGAATCGATGTTCAATTATTGCACAACAGGGTCATCCTAGACATTCCATTCTCCGTGCGTTCAGACGGAGGCGTTTACAAATTGACCCTGAAGAACGACTTGGGTGTGTGTTCGGCTGCAGCACAAGTGACCGTATTAGATAAACCATCGCGACCAGAAAAGCCTTTGGTCGTGTCCGATGTAACAAAAGATTCTTGTTCGCTTTCGTGGAAGATACCGCTAGACGATGGTGGTTCACCGATATTACATTACGTCATTGAAAAGATGGACTTGACAAGAGGTACATGGTCCGATGCGGGCATGAGCACATTCTTATCACATCAAGTGACACGTCTCATTCACATGAAGGAGTATCTGTTTAGAGTGAGTGCTGTTAACGCTATCGGTCAATCGGAACCTCTCGAATTGGACAGATCGATTATTGCCAAGAACGAATTCGATGAGCCGTCACCACCTGGTAAACCGGAAGCTACTGACTGGAGCAAGGATCACGTTGATTTACAATGGACCACGCCCAAATCCGACGGCGGATCCCCAATTACTGGTTACATTATCCAGAAAAAAGAGAAGGGCAGTCCATACTGGGTAAACGCTGTACATGTCCCACCCGGTAAGAACAAGGCAACAGTGCCAGATTTAACAGAAGGCCAAGATTACGAATTCAGAGTAATCGCCGTAAACCAAGCAGGCCAATCAGAGCCTAGCGATCCATCAGACATCATCACGGCCAAGGACAGATTCGTCGCTCCCAAGATTATAACACCGCTCAAGGAAGTTCGTATCAAGGCTGGTCTTATCTTCCATCTCGATGTGGACTTCATTGGTGAGCCAACTCCTGAGGTTACATGGACATGTAGCAACAAGCCAGTTCTCACAAATGAGAGGACCACAGTAACATCTGTCGGACATCATACAATTATTCATACAGTGAATTGTAAGCGTTCCGATGCAGGCCAGTACCATCTTTCGTTGAAGAATGATTCTGGTTCGGATGAGGGAAGCTTCGAATTGATCGTTTTGGACGTACCTGGAGCGCCACAGGCACCATTCGAGTACGAAGAAATCACAGCACAGTCAGTCACGATGTCATGGAAACCGCCTAAAGACAACGGTGGTAGTGAACTTACTGCTTACGTTATTGAAAAACGTGATCTCACCCACGGAGGCGGTTGGGTTCCAGCTGTCACCTACATCAATCCGAAGTACAATCATGCTACTGTACCACGTCTGACTGAAGGTACTAAGTACGAATTCAGAGTGTTCGCAGAGAATCTGCAAGGGCGTTCCGAACCTCTTGTAACGGATAGGGCGATTGTAGCCAAAAATCAATACACCGTACCCGGAAAGCCTGGAAAGCCAGAATTGGTATCGGCTGACAAAGATCATATTAAAATCAGATGGTCTCCGCCGATTTCCAACGGTGGATCTAATATCATCGGTTACGATGTCGAAAGGAGAGATAAGGCTACTGGCAGATGGATCAAGGTTAACAAAGATCCCGTTAGGGGTAACGAATTCGAAGACGATAGAGTAATGGAAGGCCATCAGTACGAATACAGAGTCGCCGCTGTTAATGCAGCGGGACCTGGACAGCCTTCGGACGAATCTAACGTATTTATTGCCAAGGCAATGAAGGAGAAACCAAAACTCTGGCTCGATCATCTCATCGGACGTAAAGTCAAGGTCCGTGCCGGCGAACCAATCAATATTAACATTCCAATTACCGGTGCACCAACGCCTGAGATAACTTGGACTAAGGGCTCCTTACCACTCTTGCCTTCACTCAGACTATCTACAGAAACAAAGAACGACGAAACCAAATTCAGCATTGAGAAATCCACAAGGGACGATGCTGGAAAATACACAATTACGGCGTCTAATCAACATGGTAAAGATTCAGCTGACATTGAAGTCATTGTTGTAGACAAGCCCGGAGTACCGAAAGGACCTCTTATATGTACTCCCGTTACACATGACACTATCAGCCTCACATGGCATCCACCTACCGATGATGGCGGCAGCGAAATTACCGGCTACGTCGTTGAAGTGGCTGAATTTGGTGTCAATGATTGGCGTACAGTTGCAGGATTCTGTCCTAAATGTTCATTCAACGTGAAGAACTTGACCGAGGGTAAGAAGTATGTGTTCAGAGTGCGCGCAGAAAACTTGTACGGTATTTCTGAGCCTCTAGAGAGCAAGCCGACAATTGCGAAGTCACCATTTGACCCTCCGGATGCACCGGATACACCGAAGATCACTGGCTACAGTGCAAACAGCTGTTCTCTCGAATGGGAGCCACCAGCGAATTGCGGTGGAAAACCAATCACTGGATATTACGTGGAGAAGAGAGAACGCGGTGGTGAATGGATAAAGGTCAATAACTATCCCACACCAAATACATGCTACACTGTCCAAGACTTACGAGAAGGAAACCGTTACGAATTTAGAGTTATTGCAGTCAATGAAGCAGGTCCAGGTAAACCAAGTAAACCGACCGAACCGATCACAGCTGAAACGCAAAGGCTTAAACCCAGCACACCCGAGGCACCCAAACCTGACAGAATCACTAAAGATTCTGTTACTTTATCTTGGAGACCACCTAAGAGTGACGGTGGAGCTAAAATTAAGGGATACATTATCCAACAAAAGGGCAAGGGTGACAAAGACTGGAAGGATGTCAACGATGTTCCAATCCCAAGCTTGGTACACACTGTACCGAAGCTCAAAGAAGGCGAGGAGTATCAATTCAGAGTCATCGCTGTCAACGATGTTGGCAGATCTGATCCTAGCAAGCCAACAAGTGATATTACTATTGCCGAACAACCTAACAAACCATGCATGGATCTCGGTGGAGTTCGCGACATTACAGTCAGAGCTGGTGAAGATTTCTCCATTCACGTTCCCTACACTGGATTCCCGCAACCGACGGCCTCGTGGTTTGCTGAAGACAACTTGCTGGATGTGGACGGTGATCCAAGAATATTCCAGAAGATCACGCCAGAGTCTGCTTCACTCGTGGTCAAGAATGCAAAACGTTCAGACGGTGGACAATACAGATTGCAACTGCGCAATCCGTCCGGTTACGATACAGCCACGATTAATGTCCGCGTACTGGACAGGCCTGGAAAGCCAGAGAACCTTCGCGCAGATGAATTTGAAGGCGAAGCTCTCACATTATACTGGAACCCACCGAAGGACAATGGAGGCGGTGAAATCACCAACTACGTCGTTGAAAAACGCGAAGCGCGCACTCCCAACTGGACCAAGGTTTCCGGTTATGTCACCACACCGTTCTTGCGGGTGAAGAATCTGAATGTCGGCCGCGATTACGAATTCAGGGTCATGGCCGAGAATCAATACGGTCAGTCCGATCCCGTCCAAACTACGGAGCCGATTAAGGCTAGACATCCATTCGACCCGCCGGCGGCACCCGGAGTGCCTAGATCCGTTGAAACAACCGAGAGCTCTATCACTATCACCTGGACTAAACCGCGTCACGATGGCGGCTCACCGATCACAGGTTACGTGGTGGAAAAGCGTTTGATCACCGAGGACAAATGGACCAAAGCGTCGCACGCGCACATTCCAGACACGACCTACAAAGTCACAGGCCTTATTGAGAATCACGAATACGAGTTCAGAGTGGCTGCAGTAAATGCGGCCGGCCAGGGGCCTTATTCGCAGAGTTCTGATGCGATACGCGCCTGCGCACCACCAAACTCGCCGCGCATCACCAGCGACCTTAGTCTGCGTGACATCACAGTCATCGCTGGAGAGGAGATCAAAATCACTGTGCCTTTCACTGGAAATCCAAGACCGAAGGTGAGCTATTGCATTTTTAACTAGATTTTTTTTCCCTAGCTTTTTGTACATGATGGCATTTTAACAAGAGGTAACTCGTGCAACTCGAGAGGCACTGTCGATCACAAAATTCATTAACGATTTATTTTGCAAAATACATAAATTAATAAAATAATAAAATTAAATATGCTCGTGGATATTATTAATTTAAAAAAAACCTAGCTGCGTCCATTACACTTTTCGTCTATTAAATAGATGTATGAAGGACGACCTCTCCTCGGATCTTAGAGCAACTGATATATGGCGATATAACGTACGTGCTGATATATCGCGGTAGTTTATTGTACTATGTGGTTACTGCTTCCAGACGAGACTCTAGCACTTCTTTTGTGACTTCTAATAAAATTGTTCTCTTAACTTTTGTTTTATGACGCTTTAGTAAGAAAAAGTCTCAGCAATTTTAAAGAAATTATAATAATTAGCGTTTTTTTCTCTCTCTCTGCAGGTATCATGGGTTATAAACAACGAGGAAGTGTTCCCCGATCACAGAATTCGTTTCGTGACTACCGATATAGATACTGCGTTCTATAACTCGTCCGCGAAACGATCGGACACCGGCTCTTACACAATACAGTTGGTCAACAGCGAGGGCTCGGATAGCGCAACATGCAGGGTAAATTGAACCTTATGCTTTCTCCCCTTAAGTCTTTTGTTGTCTGTATTATTTTAACAGTTTCCTTAATTAAATATTTCATTATAACAATGCTATTATGATTTGCTAGAAAATCAAATTAATGGTGAATATGCGTCTAATTCAAAATAAAGTTAAATATTTTTTACGAAGAACTTTAGAGTTGTGTCTATGTAAATATATTTTTTTAAATATATTTACATATATTTACATAGGCAAAAAAATAGTGGGAAATTCAAAATACTTACTTAATTGAAACACACACAAAAAAGGTTTATTCTTATTTAAAAATATATATATGTATATTATGACTAGCTTTTATGGAAGAGCGAAGGCTCCTCTCACAGGCTTTCGATTAAAAGGAGTCTTCAATCATGGTTATTGTAAAAACGATTATTCCAACTGCTAATAAATAATAAAAAAACTTCTTTCTCAGGTATTAGTTGTTGACAAGCCTTCCCCACCGGTCGGTCCATTGGAGGCGTACGACATTACCCCGGACACTTGCACGTTGTCATGGAAACCGCCGTTGGACGATGGCGGATCACCGATCACCAATTACGTCGTTGAAAAGGCGGACAATAATGGAGTAAGTAAATGTTTATAAACTACTAGCAGGTGCCGGCGACTTTGCCCGCGTAACTTTGTAACGTTGTATCAGTAAGGATAAATATAAAAATATCTCGCGTCAGAGACATCTGTTAATTTAAATTAATAACATTACGTAAGTAAGCCTCTTTTCTGCAGCCTTGTTTGTTCCTAAAATTCTTACCAGATGGTGCTGTGTGGAATGTGTGAAGATCATAGATGAATGATTGGTCTCGCTACACTCGACTAGATACCCCCGTCGTACTTGTAAAATGCGGCATAAAATAGTACGCCGAATTCGGCGTACCCGAGTCAGTCACACTGCAAACTGTCTGTGATATGTACGTGCTGAATGTTTTATTAAATTTTAGGCATAATAAAATACCACTTTGCGTAGTGAAACTGTGTAAAAATATAATAAATCTGGGTAAAAATTGATAAAAAGTGACGGTTTTTTACACACACTACAATAAAAAGTTGCCACGTTTTCGGAGCTATTGCTTTTGTATAGCCCTCTATCTAGTCGAGCGCAGCGAGACCAATCAATTATCTTTGGTGAAGATATTTATTTATTTATTTTCTTGATTACTTTAGAGCGATTGTTTTCTATGTTTATTTATATGTAATGTTGTTTGTTTTAATTCAGGTCTGGGTGAAGATTTCTTCATTCGTTCGTAACTGTCACTACAATGTGATGGGTTTGGAGCCGAACCACAAATATACGTTCCGTGTTCGCGCCGAAAATCAATATGGCGTCTCGGAACCGTTAACTATGGACGATCCCATCACAGCAAAGGTAAATAATCATAATTATTATGATCATAATGATTATAATATTATATAATCCGTAGTTATGTCTGTAAAATGAAATGGGGGATAGCAAGACACATTCATTTTAAACTACTTATGATGATTGACATTTATAAAGGATTGGATAAACTGCCTTCATGCATATAAAATAATATTTTATTGAACGGCCAGTTATGTAGTTTAGTTACCCATTTATCATAATTATATCATACCACCGAAAGAATCTGAATGAATGAACACCTTCAATGAATGAATGAATGAATGAATGAATGAATGAATGAATGAATGAATGAATGAACACTTTTCAATCAAATTCAGTCGACACAAGTAGCAGACGCTAACAGTTAGTGATGTATTTTCCGTAGTTCCCATTCACAATTCCGGATCCACCGGGTACACCTCGTGTGACGGAATGGGATGGCTCCACGGCCACCGTGGTATGGGATAGGCCACGTTCGGACGGCGGTGCCCGTATCCAGGGATACAAGATCGAATTCCGGGACGTGCAAGACGGTGTGTGGTCCGCAGCCGATTACCTGGTCAAGGACTGCAACTATCAGGTATGAATATATCCCCACAAAATTCCAAAATTCATATTTGATTTCACTAAAATTTTGTTGTTTTTTTAAAAACAAAGCAAATACCAAGACGTACTACTTATTATTAGTTTCAGCAATGCATATATGTTTTTATGTTTTTTATATGTATCCAATAGGATATCGGTACTCGAAGAGTACTTGAGATTAGATAGTTTACCAGATTCTATAGAATTTGGTCAAAATGCATCATGTTTTTGATACATGAACTCCGGGGTAAACAACTCGTTTGGGACTCACTACACAACATCGACGCTATACAAGAATTATTGCCATTATTTATTTACTAGCTTGTGCCCTTCTGGTGTCCCAGACAACGTGTATGCAAAATTTCATGGTGATCGGTTCAGTGGTTTTCGCGTCAAAGAGTTACAAACATCCATACATCCATACAAACTTTTGCATTTATAATATTAGTACAGGAGTACGGATTTTCCAAAGGGTATAATATCAATATATCACTTGACTTGAGAGCGTTTAAAGTAATATAACACACAATGTACAGGCGTACAATCTGGAGCCGGGACACGAGTACGAGTTTAGAGTACGGGCGAAGAATGCCGCAGGCTTCAGCAAGTATTCGGGCACGTCGCAACGGTTCAAGGTGAAGCCCCGATGCGGACCTCCCGGACCTCCGCACGCGCCGCGCGTCGTGCGAGTGGGACGGAACTACGTGGACCTCTCGTGGGATCCGCCCGCGCATGATGGAGGTAATGTCCTCTAGGGTTGTTTCTTGTGTGCAACTTGTGTCTTCTTTTGATTGAGTCATCTTTTGCATTGTTGGCTGTTGGCGTGCCGACCAACATTTGGGCAAACTTTGACCAACATTTTTCCAAACCTTGACCAACATTTGGCCAAACTTTGGCCAACATTTTAAGCGGAACTCGGTCCACTTGATTGTCGCCTAAAACACAAACTACGCCACAGGTGCTGCTAGTGTGCTGCCGACCATAGAAGGATTAAGGAGCCTTATCGTTAACCTTAGACGTTTGGTCTAGTGGCTAGTAACCCTAGCCGTTAACCGAACGATCACGGGTTCGAATCCCGCTAGGGGCGAATGTTTGTGTTAACATTTTACCTTTGTACCTGAGTCATGGATGTTTTTTTTGTACTTATAATATGTATGTATTTACAAAAAAAGGAATCTATATAGTATATAAACTGTCTAGTATCCATAATACAAGCATTAGTTGCTTACTGTGGAATTAGATGGTGATGTGTGGAATGTGTAAAGATATTATTTATTTATTTATCCCGAATTTCCTTCAGGTTCTCGCGTAACCGGTTACATAATCGAGCGTCGTGACGTCGGCAGCTCGGTTTGGGTGAAATGCAACGACTACAATGTACAAGACACGACATTCACAGCTCTCAACCTCATCGAGAAGGCGGACTACGAGTTTAGGATTATCGCTGTCAATTCTGCCGGTAAAAATTCTGATTATTTACATAAAATAATTGCTATATAGCGATATCTGTGTGGTGTCTCGTGAAAGTATTTTGAAAGTATATTTGAAAGTCGCTAGGAAATTTGGATTTCTTAAAAATTTGAGTGTCTTACACCAACCAACCAAACGAGAAAATGTGACTACGTCAAGACATTTACTTACTTACTACCTTTTACAATTGACGCTCGAACGCAAGACTCCGCCATGATTTTGTTTTTGGCGTACTTTTTATGTCCCGCTTTGGCATTTGTGAAGCAAATTTCACAGTTGCAGTATGTAAAGCAGACAAGAAAAGTGCTTTATCAGTTTCAATTACAAATTCCATTCATTTTAAAATTCGCTAAGGCTAAGGCTAGATTTGAAATAGGTATTGATTACTGATTGATTGACATAATTTGTCATCGCTAATAAAGATAGAAATAGAAATTGTCACTTTGAATTTTCAAAGGAAAACAGACCTTATCATTCTACAACATACAAAGAATGTTCAATCTTAAGGTGATAGAGATTTGTCGAGTTTACTTCGATGATATTTATTTTTTTTAATTTTTAATTTTATTACTATCCAACACATATTTAAACACAAGATGATAAAAATGTATCATAAATAAAAAATAAAATAAAAAAGCCTTTATTTAACCAAGATATTTTACATATATGTATAATTATAATAAAATTGTTATATAAATTTTTAAAGGTAAATCGGAGCCGTCCAGTTGCACCACACCAGTGCGTACAGGCGAAGAGATCGGCGGCACTAAACCCGAATGGGTGAAGCAAATGCCGCCCCACATGTGCGCGCCCTTGGGCAAACCCTTCACATTGGAGTGCGTCGCCACTGGCAACCCCGTGCCCACAGGACGTTGGCTCAAGAACGGCAGAGAGATCGTACTTGGCACCAGGTATAAACCATTCAAAATTTCAATTGGAATTTGTCTGCGTACTTCAATAAACCCATCCACCAGTTTACTCGGTACTGGTAAAATTAATTAACCCCCCAAGGTCCGACGTGAAAACGGGGTGTTATAAGTTTAAAGTATGTGTGCATCTGTCTGTGGAATTGCAACTCCCAAACGGATGGATCGATTTCATTGCGTTTTTTTATGTTTGTTTGAAAGCTGACATGATCGAGATGGTTCTTAGCTATAATTAATGAAGATCTCTTCAGACGCTTGAAGACCATCATCAGCCAATTTTTTTTTTGGTTGGCGAAGGGATTTCACTAACATCCACAGGTTCTATTGATTTGAAAGTTGTACTATTGCTACTATTGCTTGAGATGTATTTCCATGAAATAATTACCTTGACTTGATGGTGCAGCATCAATTAGTCAGCAGAATACCGAACTGCTCATCAACTTAAAGCAGACAGCAGACGTGTTTGGGCTCAATAGAAAGTCGATTTCTAATAACCAGACCGTACTAAATTTGAGTCGATCTATATAAATTTTCTTACGTTGTTAAGCCACATGTGTGTGTTGATTGATATATAGCAAATTGCAATAAAATAAAATAAAAATAATAAATAAAATAAGCCATTATTCTCTAATAGGTTACATAACAAATTTAAAAATATACCAAAATGTGCTTCTATATAATAAAAAGAAAAAAAAATGCAATTGCAAATTGCAATACTCTTTACTAATTCTCAATTTGTGTATAGATTCATCGCAGAGTCGCGTGAGGGAACGCTCAAATTGAACATTCTAGAAGCCACGGACGCCGACGAAGGCGATTACACTTGTGAGGCCGTCAATAATATTGGTTTCATCTATTGCACTGCACATCTCAAGATCGGAAGTAAGTTTTTGTCATTCAAATACATAATATACTGTTATAACTGACTTTTTTTTTTGTTTCAACGAATATTTTATCAATTCTGGATCACATCATCAGAGTATTTCAGCAACGCTTCGGCAACTGCAGTTTCTATATAGCTAATTTTGAAACTTTTGAACTTAAGGGATTCACAAAGGCGAATGACATTGACGATTTGACCTTCACCGATATGACCTTTAGAATTTTTATATATATCAAACTAATTCCGCACGAAAAACACAAACGTAATCCACACCTCAACGCAGTCACTGAGACACTGTAGCTCCATTTATTTAGAGTTCCGAGGCGGCGGAAACAATTCAACAGGTTGATAAATGTGCTTTTTTGTACTTTTCATTAAAACTACATTAAAAAAAATGAAAAAATCAATATTTTTTTTTTAAATGATATTGACTTATTATTCGGTGTAGGAATCATTTGCGCGCAATAAACCGTTTTCGCAACAAATTTCAATATAAGTCAAATTCTTCTTATTTTCTAACTTTTATTGTGGGGTTTCTACTACTTTAATGGAATTTATAAACAATACAAATTGTTCTTCACATGTTTAAGTATAACATATATTTTTTTCAAACCAATTGCATTGACAGTTTCTTCTAACATATTTTTTTAAAAATGCAAATTTTTAGGATTGGCGTGTGTTTACACCTTAAAATGAAGTTGGGAATCGAACCCTTGACTGCACCACTCATCCAATGGGCTCAAAAAACCTAAGGAGTAACGCATTGTCTATTTCCAGACCCACCGCGCATCACGAGAATGTCGGGCGACCTCCATCTGCCCGAACACGACAACACCAAGATCAAGATCCTGTACACCGGAGACCAGCCGGTCGACGTGACCCTCAGCAAGGACGGCCACGGAGTCAAGGAGTCGCCCCACCTCAAGTACACCGTCTTCGACGACTACATCCTCATCTTCATCAAGGACATCACCAAGGATGACATGGGTGAGAACCAACTTGATAACGCCCGACACAAAAACGGGCTTTGACATGTTTGCTGCACTGATTTTTGAAGCTATCCGTACTGATATTATAGATGCGAAAGTTTGTATGGATGTATGTTTGTAACTCTTTCACGCAAAAACTACTGAACCGATCGCCATGAAATTTTGCATACACGTTGTCTGAGACACCAGAAAGGACATAGGGTAATGCGGACGAAGTCGCGGGCACCAGCTAGTAATTTTATAATTTGAAAATCGGAGCAAGCTAAGATGTTCAATATATTTAAAATAACTATATTTTGTTGTAATAATTTTATCTTATTTTGAAATATATGTCTAAAATTTCCGTATTGACCCATCGCTTCTACCTAGCGAACGTTTTATTTTTTAAATAAGAGAAAAAATATCACTCTACCAGTTTACAAGATAATGTTACGATAAAGAATATACTTAATTCATCTATTGATTTCCTTTTTTTTTTCTTCCAGGTATCTACAAGTTGAACCTGAAGAACAACTCTGGCGAGACATCGGACTCGTTCTCGGTGACCGTCACCGGTCTACCGGGACCGCCTCAAGGACCACTGGAGACTACGGACATAACAAAGCACTCTTGCCAGCTCGCGTGGAAACCGCCAGCGTACGACGGTGGTCTTCCGGTGACCCACTACGTGGTCGAGAGGAACGACACGACCGGAACTGCTTGGATCACCATCGCTTCATCGGTGCGCGACACGAAATTCACTGTGCAAGGTCTCGCCGAGGGACAGGAGTACAACTTTAGAATACACGCGGCCAACGATAACGGTATAGGGCCAGCGTTGGAAGGAGCCAATCCGATCAAGGTAAGTTTTAAAAAAAAAGTGTTATATTTTTTTGTTATAATAAGTATATAAGGTACTTTACTTTAATTTTAAAACAGTTTCTGTGTTAGTATTTTTTGTAATATAGGTAGCTGAATAGTCAACCTGATGGTAGACGACTATTAGTAGGCCGGGAACAAAAGCGATATCAGAGGTATAAGATGATTTTGAAATAGCAAAATATTTTTTGTAATATAGGTTGATAGTCAACTTGATGGTAGACGACTATTGGTAAGCCGGGAACAAAAGCGATATCAGAGGTATAAGGTGACTTTGAAATAGCAAAAAAAGCTGTCAGTCATAGGAATCCAAGTCAGAAGTGAAAACAATAGAGCATTACTGCTATATGACTTTCGAACACTTTATTGCCATTTAAAGCTCATTATGTATCAAGAAGTACGTTCTGATGCGGTTAGATGGCGTTTGTTTCATACAATTAAACGTCACTGAGCGTGTCCGAGTGTGAGTGACGGCCGAATTCAGTGATTTTTTTTTCATAATAAAAGTGCCCAACGCGTCTAAATATGGGAACGTGTATAATTACAGGCTAAAGCACCATTCGATCCCCCATCTGCTCCTGGTGTACCCAAGATCCTGGAAGTCGGAGGACACTTCGTCCATCTCGAATGGGAGAAACCAGAAAGCGACGGAGGAGCCAGGATACAAGGTAAAGCTCATATTTCAACGTGATGAACACGTTTTCCATCAGTAACTACATACACGTGATATCGCCAGAGTCCAAGATGATTTTTGCTAATTATACATATTAACCATAGATAAATGATTGCCGCATTGACGGAGCTATTTTTTTTTTGTATAGCGCTCTATCTAGTCGAGCGCAGCGAGACCAATCAACCATCTATGATATTGGCTATGAAAGCACAGATTAAAGTAACAGTTAATCCATTAGTTATTTTATTTTATTTTATTTTATTTTTATTTATTAGGAAGCCAACACATTATACGACAATTCGTATACTCCACTTATAGGCTAACTCGGCATGCATTAAACAACAAACACAAAAGACATTTTCTGTTTCTTAACAAAATAAAACTAATGAAAAGGAAACTAATAAATTAAACCAAGTTTATAATATATGTAAGTAGTTTATATAGTCATATAATGTATGCTCATTATAAATGAAAAAAAAAAAAAAAACAACTAAATAATCGTTTGCACAGGTTACTGGGTGGACAAACGCGAAGTGGGCGCGTCCACGTGGCAGCGTGTGAACGCGACGCCCTGTCTGCCGACGCAACTCAACTGCGCGAACCTGATCGAAGGCCGCCAGTACGAGTTCCGCGTCACCGCTCAGAACGAGGCCGGCCTCTCGCCGCCCAGCACCAACAGCCAACAAGTCAAAGTAGTCGATCCCAAAGGTCAGTAGCTTCTTCTTGACACAAATCACAGTGTATATATATTATTATTTAATAGTTATATATATTTTTTTTAAAGATGACAAAAAGAATCAGGATCTGAATGTTGCAAACTAAATTAGTTATAAAACCTCTTTTTAAATATTACCTATGTTTTTATATTTAAAAATGATATCATAAAAAAGAAAAATAAATTACTTTTGATTTTGTCTTCGACACAAACGTTTCATTCCTCAACATTTTTGAAAATTCTCAAAATGAAGAAATTTGTTTGATAACATAATCGTTGCTTAAAAACTAAAGGGCCATAAACCAAAAAAAATCCAAAAATGTTTTTATTGTAAAAATACAATCACAATCCTTCGTATTGTATGTTGCAAAAATACTTAAGATTGTTTTATTCCATAGTTAGTATATTTTGATATATTTTTTTTATATATATTCAAAAGTAACTTATATGCTTATGTCTCTTCTAGTATTCAGTTTATTATAAAAGTACTTAAAACATTTAATGCTACTTAAAAATACGCTTCTAACGATGTATAATATGACATAATATATGTATATCTAATAAGAAAAAAATAAACAAAAAACAGTCAATTTTATAGTAATATTTTAATATCGAATTTCAGCCGCCACCCCGCCGGAGATAGTGAAGCCACTGAAGAACGCCAACTGCATTCAGTACCACAATGCCAAGTTCCAATGCACAATTACCGGTGAACCGAAACCCAACATCACCTGGTATAAGGGTAAGTCAACTTTTTACTATATTATAGAAACTAAATTTAAATTTGAAATTTAAATTTAAACTTAAATTTAAATTAAGACATCTCTACCATTCTATGCGGGTTATGAGCATAATATTATATTCGCAAAATATTAAGTATATTCGCAAAACATTACATTCGCAAAATATTACATTTGGGACAACCGTGATTAAAAATGTTTAATTAATTGGCTTATTGTTTTCTCAAAATATTATATTAGCAAAATATTATACTCAAATTTTATAGGGTGCAATCGAATGAAAATTAAGTTGAACTTATTTGTTCTTAATTTAGAAAATGTTTTAAGCTATTGTTATTTTGTTAAATTAGCTGTAACATTAAACTTCAAAAAAACGCATTCCATTGTCCTGGTAAAAAAAGATCGGCAAAATATATTGAAAAAGATAAAAAAATTACAAACTTCTAACGCAATGTTTAGAAGTTTAGTTAGCTTCATTAATACATAGATCGTGAAAAGATGTTTCATACGATACATCGGACCAGGATTAGACAAAGTACGTTTTTTACGGTGTAATGGACATCTATGGATGGAGTATTAAAGTCAATTGTGGAGTAGATTACATTGGTTTACAAATTTTAATTTTTTTTGTATACCTCGGATGAAACCCTTTTATTTTCTTATTCTGTTACTTTTTACTAATAAGAGGTACTTAGTATTTAATTATTTTTTTTATCACATCTCATTTTGTGTGTAAACCAGTGTTAACTATACTATGGACGACATATCTGAAATAAAAACTTACTATTAATATTATGTATTATTATATTTAATTATTATATCTATAACCCAAGACATTCCTATTTTATTACTTTTGTATTGAATTGCGAATGTAATGTTTTGCGAATATAATATTTTGAGAATATAATATTTTGCGAATATAATATTATGCTCATAACCCTTCTATGCAAGTTCTCTTCGAAATACATCATCACCTTCGCTAATTATATTCAAGTATGCGTTTCACAGTATTCTGTTGGCTCACAGAGCAATTTTTATAACTGTATTTTTTATAATGTTAAGCTCTACAGACAGGCCGACGGTTTACATGATGATAGTTGAGTACAATCGCCTCTACCACAAACAACGTCACAGTAGGATTAAGGAAATGTATATTATATAGAAAGGGACAAAATCTATATACTAGTATAAAGAGAGAAAAATTGTATGTTTGTAACGAAAAAACTACTGGATCGATTTGTGGAAAATTCTTTTACATTATAGTAAGCTATATTATTTTGTAAAGACACGCGGGAGATGTCGCGTGCAACGGCTAGTGATAATACAAAGAATAGATGCTGATTAAATATATGGTATTTGAGAAATGGATCTTGAGGAATTTGTTTTTGTTTTTAAACAGATTTTTATATTATATATTTCAATACAGTTTTACTTAATTTTATAAAATTGGCTAATTACTATTAAAAAAAATATATTTTATCACTTACAGATAAATGTAAATACATATGTACATATATAATTTTTATGATTCTTTAGACCTATTTGTATATAATATATAATATATATTTTTAAATTTATGACTGTATGTAATCTAAATCTATATAAATAAAAAATAAAAATTAATTAATTTCAGGCGCCCGCGAGATAACCAACGGTCCGCGCCATCGCATCTGGAGCGAAGGAGACAATCACTTCTTGACAGTTGTGGACGTGTTCGGCGAAGACGCAGACGAGTACGTGTGTCGTGCCGTCAACAGTGCGGGCGTTAAAAGCACTCGTGCTGAACTCCTCATCATGAGTACGTATGCCCCTCGATCCTCAATCACTCGTTCATACTATACTTGAAACAGCACCTTGTATTTTTCATCATTTATATGATTTAAGTTTGAAGATAGATGATAATGTTATACGAGTTTCTTTAGGAATAAAATTCTTAATGAATGATATAAGACAAAACTTAATTTCATATATTTTTGTTTATTAAGTATGAGAATTTTGGTTTCCAATTCTCTGTATTATTTTCTGTAACACAAATTTTCTCTGCATTATTTATTAATAACAAAAAAAACACCTTCGGAGAAATATTTTATAAAAAAAAAATATGAAATCAGACTGCTCCTATATATTACTTATGTTTTACTTAATGTTGAGCCAACCAATTTTTTTCGAGGTTTTGATAATTTTTTTTTTTATAAACTCATTCTTAAATCTTTCTTGAGGCTAATAATGTCAATGAACCATTTTTCATAGGTGTTTTTGTGTTTGAAATTATCTATCGTATCAGTGGCCAAATTAAATAGACCTGCCTCAGATTTCACAAATTTTAAAAATTAAATTTTAAATTTAAACATACTTTTTCTTTAAAATAAATTGTCGTTTCGTCAACAGCCGCACCAAAACTGAACGTGCCGCCTCGTTTCCGCGTGACGGCGTACTTCGACAAGGGCGAGAACGTTGTCGTCAAGATACCGTTCACTGGTCACCCGGTGCCAAAGATCACTTGGATCAGGGAGGGAGAGACCATCGAGTCTGGTCTTCATTATCATGTCGAGAGGAAAGGTCAGTATATTATGTCTATATGTTGGTATTACTGAACGGAGACAATAATTATTAGATTTTTATTTAGCACAACAGAAAAAAAAATTCTATTTTATTTGCTACAAGCAAAACTAGCCATTTAGAACAAAAATCTAATGTGACTGAATGTCTGGATAAAAAGGTGAGCGTATTTGCATTTTTTTTATGTTAAGGTGGCTACCGTCGCCAATAACACAAGCAACGCCACAGGTTCTATATAAAAAGGATTTATTTTTAACACATTTTTAAATGTGTTACGAACATAGATGAATGATTGGTCTCGCTGCGCTCGACTAGATACAGCCGTTGTACTTGTAAAATGCGACAAAAAATAGTACGCCGAATTCGGCGTACCCGAGCCAGTCACACTGCAAACTGTCTGTGACGTGTACATGCCGAATGTTTTATTAAATTTTAAGCATAATAAAATGCCAGTTTGCGTAGTGAAACTGTGTAAAAATATAATAAAACTGTGTAAAAATATAATGAAACTGTGTAAAAAGTGATAAAAAGTGACGATGTTTTACACACACTACAATAACAAACTGCCGCATTTACGGAGCTATCGTTTTTGTATAGTACTCTATCTAGTCGAGCGTAGCGAGACCAATGCAATAATCATTGGTTACGAAATTAATAAAATTATTGATTTCAAAATATTGCAAATATATTATGTATTTATTATAAGAAAATATAGATTTGATATGAATATTAAAACTACAATACATAAATGCAAAGAAAAATGCACGAAGAAAACGAATAACAATATCGAATTAAAATTAATTTTCAGAACGTCACGCCATTCTAACAATCCGCGACGCTAGCAAATTGGACTCTGGACCTTACAGGATCACTGCCGAAAACGAACTCGGCCAAGATTCAGCCATTATCAACATTGAAATCAGCGGTAAGTTGTTATGTTAAATTGTAAATATAATATACTAGCTGGTGCTCGCGACTTCGTCCGCGTGGAATAGTTATTTTGGGAATCATTTGGGTATTTCGAACGGTTTTCGCAGCGCACGCAACGGAAGCCCTCAAAGATGAATAATTTTCCCCGTTTTTTTCCACATTTTCGACTGTTTCTTCGCTCCTATTAGTCGCAACGTGATGTTATATAGCCTAAAGTCTTCCTCGACAAATGATCTATCCAACACAAAAAGAATTTTTCAATTCGAACTTTTTTTCAAATTTCAAATTTTTTCAGATCGTCCGGACCCGCCTCGCTTCCCAGCGGTGGACAATATCGGCGTGGACTCGTTGGCTCTGGGATGGAAGGCGCCAGTGTGGGACGGTGGCTCGGACATCACCAACTACTTGGTGGAGAAGCGAGAACACCCAATGTCCAGCTGGATCAGAGTTGGCAATACCAGGTTAGTAAATAATTATAAGTTGGTCACACCCGCAAACTTTCTATCAATTATTAACCTAGTTGTTAACCAAACGGTCGCGGGTTCGAATCCCGTTAGGGGCAAATGTTTTAGTGTTAACATTTTACCTTTGTACCCGAGTCATGGATGTTTTGTATTTATTACAAATAGTAAAAGTAGCAAAAAAAAGTAATCTATCTACTATATCAACTGTCCGGTGTCCATAATACAAGCATTAGTTGCTTACTGTGGAACTAGATGGTGCTGTGTAGAATGTGTGAAGATATTTATTTATTTATTTAATTATTCAAAAGCTGAGTGTAATTTATAGTCGGAAATATCTTGAAATTTGGCAACAATTTTAACAATTGTTTTGTATGGCATCTCTTACTCACTCACCAAAATTATTTTTCTAACTGTTAATAAACATTTTTTTTTAAACACAGCCCACATGCTGTATTTTACGATGGTCTTTTGTAAGGGGTGGTCACTGACACCAGACTGTCTCCTCAAATGACTGCTAATCGCTACTTTTCAAATCGAGGACAGAGACAACTGTGAAAAGTTTAATTTCCAAAGTTGGCCCTGCCTACTTGAGACTTGAGCTAATCAAACTCGGAATCCTCGAGACAGGGTGTTTAGCCAAAAATTCAAACTAGAATTTTTAGCCTTATTATTAACAGCAGACGACAGGTGAAAACTTTCTATTAATTTGTGCAATAATATCACAATAAATCTTATTTTTGTTATCACGTAACTCATAACAAAGGTGTGGTTTGCGATAAGGACTCTTACGGACAGTAACTAAAATTAAAGTGCATCATTTTTGTATGGCAGCAGACGCGATCGCAAGTCGTCTGCTGTTAAATAGTCGTTGGATAATAAGGCCGAAGTTAGTTAGATGAATTGTTATATCTTTTTTCAGGTTTACCACGATGGCTATAACTGGTCTGGTGCCTGGCAAACAGTACGAGTTCAGAGTGTACGCGGAGAATATCTACGGACGCTCCGAGCCCAGCGAGCCCACAACCCTCGTGCAGACCAAGGCCGTCGTCAAGAAGGAATTCAAGAAGCAAGAGTACCCAGGTGTGTATTCACAATATAAGTATACTAGCTGGTGCTCGCGACTTCGTCCATGTCCCTAATGAAAAATCCCTAATGAGACCTTTCATTAGGGATTTTTCAGGTGTTCATCCAGAACGTCCAGACAACGTGTATGCAAAATTTCATGCTGATCGGTTCAGTAGTATTTGCGTGAAAGCGTAACAAACAAACAAACTCACATTCACATTTATAATATTAGTAAGGATGTATTCCTTATTTTTTTAAATGTAAAGGTCGATTGACAAGCTGACTGTCCGCTTTGTGACAGGTGGCTAACGCTACCGTGTATAACACAGGTGTTGTTTGACATGTTTTTTTTTTGTGAAAACACAAGCATATAAAATTTATTTTAAGCCCTAACTAACTTCTAGATTATCATCTGCTGGACATAGCCATCCACTGTTTATTATTATATCTGTATTACATCCACTGCTGGACATAGCCAATAATTTTCCAATACTACCGCTCAGATCAGAAGCGCTCTAGATCCATCGTCTACCCAAGGCCCTTGTCAGATCGTTATATGGAGTATAAAAGGAAAGATAATTTGATTAAGTTTTCTTATAAATTTTACAGTGGACGAGAACGGCAAACGTATACGCACAAATGCCGATCACGGCCCAGTCAAAGACTACGACAGCTACGTGTTCGACATATACAGCAAATACGTGCCGCAACCGGTCGACATCAACACCTGCTCGGTCTACGACAAATATGACATTCTCGAGGAGATTGGTGAGTTTCTACACAAAAAATATTAAGTACATTTTCAAATAGAGGTTCTTTAAAAAATGCGTTTTTGAGAATGTAAATTTTGATTAAAATTTTCATCGATTTTTTTTAAATTTATGGCTATCTGTTTATTTAGAAGTCAATTGATAACTATTTACGCGATTACTTTATCGATTTTTTCTTAATGAATTGTTTATTTAATTCAAATTTTTCGTTGTGATAAATTTCAAATAACTTTTGGTGCGCTCAGAAAAATAACATCTGTTAAAATGAAAAAAAAAAAAAGGTTTTACATTAAATAGTTTAGCACTTTTTTGCATGTTCTTTTGTAGTTTTAAAACGAAATTTTATATAAGTAGCATTTTTAACACTTTTAAAAGTTATTTGATTCTATAAAATATGTGGCATGTTTTGTTTGAACAATTAAATGAAATTAAAAAATTAAATTAGAACTTTGCTAAAAATATTTTAATATGATAGTTTTTTTTTGCTGACGCTTCGACCTCTTGGAGAATCACAAAAATACACTTCTGTACAAACTTAGTCTTGTTTGCAAGAGATGACATTAAAAAATACTCGATATTCCATCCTTTGGCTTTATGCTAAGTCCATTCTAAATTTAATTATGTGTTATCACAATTATAAAAACACATATAAAAACATATAACGAAAGATAAGATGAAGATATTATTTTCATTTTATTTTTTAATTCACGTAAAGTTTAGCCACATCATTTCATTATATATGAAGCCAATATCAGCTTCATATATAATGAAATGATGTGATAAAAAATGACGATTTTTGTTGTAGTGTGTGTAAAACACTACAACAAAAAGTTGCCGAATTCACGGAGTTATTGTTTTTAGATAGCGCCGTATCTAGTCGAGCGCAATGAGACCAATCTCTAATCTAAGATTAGGAATTAAACTTTAATGAACAGTAAAATTAAGAGCACAAATGGCATGTGTAAAATGTAGAAACTAAAAACCCACTCACGAAGTTGCTTGAGATATTTTTTTATATTAGTTTTTTTTTCTATTTTAATTTTAACTGTAATTACTAACAGTTTAGCGAACGAAAGATCTTATTTTATGTTTTTGTGAAGTTTTAAAACTTGAAAAGTTTTAAAAGAAATCATTTCCATTGTATTGACATTTAATTAATGTAATTATATATTAAAATTACAGTCAAATATATTATAATTGCTTAAAATGACTGGAAAAGTACCCTAAAGTGTTAAAGTTTCACGCTTCACAAAGTTACAGGCTTCTTTTCTTACACATGGCCCCAAAAGTGATGACTTGACTGACTAGTCTCGGGATCTGCTACTTTTGATTTTAATTTCAATTGTGCCTTTTTTATTTAAAAAAAAAAAGTTTATTAGAAATTGCTATTTTTACTAATGACACTGGCAAAATCATCGGAGAAGATCTGATGGAGCCAAGATATTAAAATAGAAGAAGAAGTAAGTTGGTAGTATTTTGTAAATCCATAGTTGTATTACATTGATACGAAGCAATAATAATAACTAAATTATAGACTATAAATTGTGACAGACATAAAATAAGATCAAATAGAAACGTATTTCAAAGCCGATAGGGTTCAAAAGGTGTCAACAGAAGTCTATATTTAGTGTGAAATTTCACAGGTGACTTCGTGAGTGGTTCGTCTAAAAGGAAACAAGCCGGAGGTCTGTGTGCGACTAGGTCGATGTAGTGCTATCTCTCTCTGCATCTCTCTGTCTCACACGCACACTCTTTAATATTATTATTTTTATTATTATTGTATATATTTATGTTTATTCTTATCTATATGTCGAGTTAAGAGGATCCGTCGTTAGATAGATGACGCAGTTTTATTTAGGAATTGAATTTTTGAAAAATACTCCTAACATAATAAAATAATGATCATACATAAATTCCAAACTTTCAAAGTAATATTTAAATAACATAATATATCTGAAAAGGATGTTTATTTATTATTACTAACTGTTATTTATGATTAATTTTATTTATTAATAAATAATTAATTAAACGGATCCCCTTAAGAGTTTATTAAAAAAATAGGCATGCCTGATTAGTATTTATTATATTTTACTAGCAATACAACAGGTATTTATTAATTTTAACAAAAAAAGAAGACATTATGAAATCTCTGGGGAGATTATAAAATATCGAAAAATTCTATCGAATTTTGAAGCAACTTTTTATTATGATATATGATACATTCTCCAGAGATTTTGTTATACATTCACACATACACATTTATATTTTTACATTAATTAAAATTCTTTTTTCAAGTAGAAGGTTGCACGGTTTTTTTTTTTTATTTTCATTAAAATTTATATTAAAAATATTTAAATAAGTATCTATACATATAGCTAACTCAATATAATAAAATAATGTACTTAATTATTTATATTTCAATATAATATATTTATTTAGTTTTATTCTCAAATAATGTCACATACTTGTCTATACTTTATTAATTAATAATATAATATAAAATTTAAAAAAAGCTATAAAATGGCAACATTCTCCATGTTTTTACTGTTATCAATGTTTAAAAGAAATTTAGTTTTTTTTCTTCATATGAACCCCATTGTGACAATCTTTGTAAACTTGAATATACGAAATCGGAAAAAAAGCAATAATATGGCAACTCTTGTAGGCACAGGCGCTTTCGGAGTGGTGCACAGATGCCGCGAACGTGCTACTGGCAACATTTTCGCCGCGAAATTCATACCGGTCGGCGGTGCGATGGAGAAGGAGCTGATCAAGAAGGAAATCGACATTATGAACCAATTGCATCACAGGAAGCTTATCAACCTGCACGACGCGTTCGAGGACGACGACGAAATGGTCCTCATATTCGAATTGTAAGTGTTACCACATTAAATAATAGCCTCTATTCTCGTGTGTAACATGTTTCTCTCTAGCTTTACTGCAATCTGTGGGATCCCATTTCGTGCAAATGGGACGGAACGGGGACATTATAAAATTTATTTTCTTTGAAATAGTTATTAATTCAAGATTTGATTCTGCACAAACATTTTAGTCAATCCAATATTAACATTCCCGTTAAACTGGAGGGCGAGTGGACGAGTGGTAAGGGCGCTTGCCTCGCGTCTTAGGGTTCGATTCCCGGTTGAGTCAACTTTAGAAATGAACTTTCCTAAGTTGACTGGTCTGGATTTTGGAAAGAAGCGTTACGAAATCATCTGGGCAGCCAGTATTCCGCCATGATTCCGCTTTAGGTGTACTCTTTATGTGCCGCTTTTGGCATTAGTCACGCGAATTCCATAGTTGTAGTACATACTTCGATGGATACAATTATTACATACCAAATAAACCCAAAACGAATGAAAACTAAAATGTTTCTCTATCATTGCAGCCTGTCTGGCGGTGAACTGTTTGAACGCATCACCGAGCCAGGCTACAGTATGAGTGAGGCGGAGGCAGCTCACTACATGAGGCAAATATGCGAGGGAGTGAGGCATATGCACGAGCAGAACATCATCCATTTGGACCTCAAGCCAGAGAATGTCATGTGCCAGACTAGAACCGGCACTGAAGTCAAGGTAATGCCTCAAAAAAAAATTGCCAAAATTTTTTTTAATGTTTTTCCAAAAAATAAAAAATAAATTTTTGGGGTGGACTACCCTCAACATTCAGGGGTATGAAAAATAGATGTTGGCCGATTCTAAGACCTACCCGATAAACACACAAAATTTCATCAAAATCGGTCCAGCCGTTTCGGAGGAGTTTGGCAACAAACACCGCGACACGAGAATTGTATATATTAGATTGTGTTGTACTGTTGTGTCTTCTGTTGGTGTAGGCTTATAAATAAATAAATAATAATAATAATAATAATAATAAGATTCGTTACTATCAATTGTCTAGATAATCGATTTCGGTCTGGCCACGAAATTGAATCCCAACGAAGTGGTGAAGATATCGACCGGCACTGCCGAATTCGCCGCACCGGAAATTGTCGAACGCGAACCGGTCGGCTTCTACACGGACATGTGGGCAGTGGGTGTGCTCTCCTATGTCATGTAAGTTGCTCTATCTCTTTATATATGAATATCATATACTAGCTTGTGCCCGCGACTTCGTCCGCGTTCTGGATGAAAGGTACCATCCTATGTCCTTTCTGGTGTCCCAGACAACCTTTTGCCTTTTACCTTTGTACCTGAGTTTATGCATTACTAGCTGTTGCACGCGACTTCGTCGCATACAAATGTATTATAAATGCAAAAGTAAGTATGTAATGATGGATGGATATATTTGTCACGTAAAAATTACTGAACTGATTTAGATGAAAATTGGCAAACAGAAAACAGTTTCTTGCCTGGATTAGGTTCCCGAGGCATCGTCGGCATCGTTGTCTGTGGTGGCGCCACCGTCGTCACAGTGATAAAGATAAATATTTTCCTTTTCGCCGGTTATTTTATATGTTTACATACATTTATTCATGTTTATCAAAAAAAAAAAAATTACAAAAAAAAAAAACAATTATATAAACGTATTTATTTCTGCGAATAGTCTGTCTGGACTATCGCCATTCGCCGGAAACAACGACATCGAAACGCTGAAGAACGTGAAGGCTTGCGACTGGGAGTTCGACGAGGAAGCCTTCCTGCACGTTTCCGATGACGCCAAGGACTTCATCCGCAGACTACTTGTCAAGAACAAGGAGTGAGTATATGACTGTTATATCGATAATTATAATATACTTACTAGCTGCTGCTTCCCGCGACGTCGCCCGCGTAACTTTTTACTTTGTAAATTATATACTAAAAAAACCTTCATCGAGAACCACTCTATCCATTAGTGAAAACCGCATTAAATGTAAGCATACATAGGGACAGACAGGCAGGCAGACAGACAGACGCGGCGGCGAGGACTTTGTTTTATAATAATGTAGTGACTAGCTGAGCCCTTGCACGCTTCGCTGTGCTTATCTTTGACGTTCAACGGTCAGCGGCTGCCATAACAACGGCTAACTTCCACTTTAAACGGGACAGCGATTCTTGTTGGTGAGTTAGTTCTCGCTTTCGGCAGATGGCGCCGTAAAAAAGCAAAAAGCGGATTGCATGTAGATATTAATCTAGTAACAAGGAAAATTGTTCGAAAAAAAAAACTTGAAAGTCCGTTCCTGTAAAATTACCAAAATGAACTGTTGTGACTTTGCTGCACCGAAAGTGCGATTATTAGGTGAAAGCTTAAAAGAGTTGAAAATTGTCTCACGAGCTGTATACTTGTGGTGTGTTTAGGAAGCGATTGACGGCGCACGAGTGCTTACTCCACCCGTGGTTGGCCGGAGATTCGGCCGCCGCTCGAACCGCAGTCATCGATTCGCGTCGTTACCTCGCCATGCGAGATCGTCTACGACACAAATACGACGTAAGTGTTTGACACCAGTTGTGACCTGTTGCGACCTGTTGTACCCAAAAAAAGACCTAAAAAAGTGACCTGTTTTGAAAAATTTTCTCGTCACTTTAGAACAACCGCAGACGGCCACGGAATCAACATTCAAAAGAGCGAGGATAATCTGCGTGTAACCAGCAGACAAGACAAAACTCTGAATCTAGTCCCCAGTATTTTATACCCTTATCACTTGGGGGTCTAAAAAATAGTTTCATTTAGATCTGACCTACTTACCGAATATACACAAAAAAAAATGATAAAAATTCGGAGTTTGGTTATAAACACAGTGACACGTGAATTTTTTTAAAGATTGTCATATTTATTAATATGTGATTATTTATTAATATGATCATTATTGAGTATAACCCCAAATAGTTTTCAAACTTACACTTAATTTTCTGAAAATATTATCTCTCGATTTCTAATTTAAAAGAGCATTAAATTTCTTTTAAATTAAACTTAACAGATACACTTCGCCATCTTCGAAAAAGAATTGAAAAAATTTACATCTAAGATACAAATTTAGCTACTTAGCTACCTAATAATAGCATAGATAAAATAGTAGTTACTTAACCAGTACTTACTGGTTAAAGTAGTTTTTTATCTAAACTCATCAACTCATAGACACACTTAAACCAAAATTACATACAGATTTTTTTTATTGTTAACAGAATTGGTCATCGTTCGCGCTGCCGATCGGCAGGTTAAGCGAGTACAGCTCATTGAGGAAGTTACTCATCGAGAAATGGAAGATTTACGACGGACAGTTCGGTGAGTTGACTATTGACTTCATAATTAATGCAATTCTAATTATTTATAGAGTTTAGTTTAAAATTGCAATAGTTCAGTGTAGGTCTAGCATGAGTTTATAATGACCTCTCTCGCTAACGAGTTGGTTCGGTATTTTTTTAGTTACGAGATGGCGCTTCTATAAATGTTTATACAAACTTTTTTTTTGTATAAAATTGTCTTTTTACAAGAAATTTATTAAGAATTGTACACATCTAAATACAAAATTTAATCCAAATAGAACTGTTTTCGAGATACGCGAAATATATAAAAATTGTTCACTTAATGTCAACTATAGTAAAGCCAAGGAGACAACGCAAACAATGTAAACAAAACCGGAAGCCACTTTGTGCTCTGGACTTGACGGATCCGTTTTGAAAAACTCGAAGAAAAATTGTGAACTTGACTGACTATAGTCTCGGGATCTGCTATTTTTGATTTTAATTTGAGTTTTGACTGTTTTTATTTTCATAAAAGGCTATTTTAAATTTCTATTTTTACAAGAAAAGAGAAAAAGAATGAAGGTAACCCTTGAAAGTTTAAATAAATAAATAAATAAATATCTTCACATATTCCACACAACGGTGCTAGTTCCACACCAAGCAACTAATGCTTGTATTAATGGATGCCAGACGGTTTACATTTTTTTGTTAAAATAATACACAAGTTAATAAGTTACATAACTTTGTTTAACTTATGACTGTGTTTCCGAGCACATATAACCCTAATCTTTTCAAGGTTCGAGTGAATAGGCATCTTCTGGGTGAGCTCGCTCCATCTTAGGCCTCATCCTTGCCACATGGCTGGTTGTTGGTCAAGAGCTAACCCATCTCTTATAAAAAAAAAAAGTTTAAATTCTTTGTGTTGTCTCGTTGATCTTGATCTAGACAAAATTTATGATGAATTTGTCAACTTTTCCGTGTAGACCGGCGACAGGCTGCGCCGCGGTTCGTGATCAAGCCCCAATCGGCTTTCTGCTACGAAGGCCAATCGGTGAAGCTTTACTGCCGAGTGATTGCCGTCGCCGCTCCCACAGTCACATGGTCAAGGAACAACATCGAACTGAGACAGTCCGTTAAGTTTATGAAGAGGTGAGTCACTCAAACTATGTAGTGTTTATTTAAGTATTTGTTTATTTATTATCTAACACGCATTTCTACACAATATGATAGTGATAACAATCACTCCTTATTCCGTTATGAACCTGTGGATAAAGCAACCGTTACAGACATATTAACCTTTGAATTGAAAGCGATATGTCATTTTAAATATTAAAAATGTCTAATGAATTTTAAGTGTAGATAGTTTATTGTCGAGATTGTCTAGACATTTTATTTCACACCATGAAAACATTATAAATTATCAACACGAATGTCTATCTGCATACAAGATGCAATTAAGTTAGCACTTACTTTGGTTGGTGTAAACTGTACTTTTTTTGATGAAGCACCAAAAATCAATTGAAAATTTATAAATATAAATAAAATAAAATAAATCAAAAATTATTATTTGCACAGTGGCTACATACAGTATTTCTGTATTTTATGTAAAGTTTGTCAGACATGCTGATCGGTCCACTTGAATGTAGATGGCTACCGTCGCTATTAAAAAAAAAATGGCGACGATAACCACTTACCATCAAGTGGATCGTTATTATTTTTTAAAAGTTTCTTTATATAAAAAAAAATACAATTTCTCATACATTTATGTAACAAAAATAGGTAATTATAATTATGCGTGTACACAGGTACGCCGGTGATGATTACTACTTCATAATAAATCGTGCCAAGTTAGAAGACAGAGGCGAATATATCATCAGAGCAGAGAACCATTACGGATTCAGGGAGGAAGTCGTCTTCTTGAACGTCCAACGTGAGTTATATTTATTTTATTTTTAACTAAGTACATACTTACATAGTTTTATATTTATTATGTGAATAATAAAAAAAATATATTAAAAAAAGGATGACTCGAAAAAAAATTTATTGAAGAAACAGACATTAAGTATTGTCAATAAAACATAATTATCAGCTACAATATTTGAATTGAAACATTTTTGAAATTTCATTTCATTTCTAATGACCTTCAGAAGTTTGACGGATATTACTTTCTTTGGTAATCTAACAAGAATTTCTTTAAATATAGGAATATACTACTATACTACTGGTTTTTTTTTTAAGGGAGTAGTATAGTGTTCAAAATATTTAACAGCTCCTGTTTTACAACCTGGTATTGACTAATTATAATGAAAGAAATTAAGAAAGAAAGAAACACTTGAATAGGTAATTAGTCTTGACAAAGATATAAATATTAACACATACACACACTAGGGATATTTTTATTGATGTACTCATTTTATTAATTTTTGGGACACAAATAGGAATAAAAACAAAACCAAAAAAATAACACATAATATTACACAAGTGTGTCCACAGATAGATATTACATACTTATAAGAGAATTACAACAAAAAAAAAATATTACAACAAAAATTAAAAATTAAAACAAATAATAAGTATTTAAGAGAGAAAAAAAACAATCAATAAAATAGTAAAACAACAATTAAATAAATTTCTCCAAATTAAATAATTTATTGATACAGATTTAAATCGATTTGAAGACCGAAAGAATTAAAAAAAAAAACTTTTTTTTTAAATATTTAGACACATACTGATTGCGAAAAATAATCATCTTACATTGTTACGTAACAAGATGTTATTTAAAATCTAAATGCGAATCAAGTGCTGTTTATTATAGCACTTAAAGCATTAAAGTCTCCAATAAATATTTCAGAATAGACTAATTAGATTTAGCAGCGGTCGCCATTGAAATGCCAACGATCAAAGGCAAAGGCGAGCAATACTTTAGTTGATAGAAAATAGGTCACACTAGTTCTATTTATTGCACCTAGATCTTGGTTCAATGCCTTCTCAGTCTAAATGCGATTTAACTATAGTATTGTAGCATTTGCATATTATGATCGTTCAATTAATATTTAATTATATAATATACTATCATTTTGTACCTGTGTAATCTATTTACAAGACAAACTCTTTTTTGGTTAGTAAAGGTTAGTAAAAGTAGTATATGTATATATATTTTTGTTTTTGAAATATTATTTATCTGTAAGTATAATTAAGTAATCGATTAAGTATAATTTCCTTATTTTATTTTGACCGCGTTTTCAGAACAGTATTGTCAAATGTCATAAAAAAATCGTTTAAAAAAGTCATAAAAAAAGGCCACTTTATGTGCTTTTTAAAATCGGTTCGACAGGGTTTTCCGTATCATAGCATAAATTATTATTATTCAATATAAAATAAAATTATTTTTTAAAATTTGTTTATTTTAATATTTGTAAACTAGCAGTGTTTTCCTTAGTTGGTGTTTAGTAGTCTCAGAGGTATTTATTTATTTATTTACATATAACAATATAATATGTTAATATTAACATGTAGCCAAATTTAACTAGGATATTTAAAGCACACAAAATTTTACTTAAAATTCATGTAATTTCTCAGTGGTCACCCAATTTTTCTTACATTTGGTAAACCAAAAAAGACGCCTAACAGCCGAATCTTTAAATAATAATTAAATACTTAGTAATAGATAAAAAAAAACATTTCAAACATATTAGGTATAAGGCCAATGTAACTCGTCATATCCCAACGCTACTTAAGCCATGCATGCGATCAGGTCGCAATATTCATTCCCTCACAAAACACCATAGTATTCTGATGCGTTAGTAAGGTGTGCCAGAGTCTATTTTTTTATCCTCGCTCCGGTGCTAGAGTGAAATGAGTGAGAAATCGTGTATATTATAAAGGCTTGTTTGACGTCTAGTGGCTAGTAACCCTAGCTGTTAACCAAACGCTAGCGGGTTCGAATCCCGCTAGAGGCAAATGTTTATGTGTTAACATTTTACCTTTGTACCTGAGTCATTGATGTTTATTAATGTATGTATTTGCAAAAACAAAAGTAATCTATGTAGTATATCAACTGTCTGGTATCCATAATACAAGCATTACTTAGTTGCTTACTGTGGAACTAGATGGTGCTGTGTGCGGAATGTGTGATGATATTTATTTATTTATTTGTGTTTTATCGTGCAGCCATCCCGAAGGTGCAAAGGACGCATGCGCCCGAAGCACCTCGCAGAAGAGAGGCTCTCCCGTACACGTTCTGGCAAGAGCGCAGCGAGACTGCGCCCATGTTCACGTTCCAACTGCGGCCTCGCGTCATGCAGGCGCGCGACACCTGCAAACTGCTCTGCTGTCTCAGCGGAGAGCCGACGCCCACCGTCAAGTGGTAAGTGGCACTCTACTGTGATACCGCTAGACTCATAATTGCATATATCATTATCATCTCAGCCATATAGGACGTCCATCGCATGGACATAGGTCTCCCTATTGGACTTACGGACTCACTTTGACTCCACTCGAAAACCTTTTGCCATAAGCTAGCGGATCAGTAAGTTTAAGTGTTACACTTAAACTTCTTTCGGAAACTTAGGAAACAGTTGAAATTCCGGCCCTTAGGGGTTACTAGACTTAGGAATAAAATTTAAGTGAGGCTTAACTTTACTATAGCGTATTTCAACTTTCACTCTACACAAATTCATTCCTGAGTAAGCTTAGCTTTATGGTAAAGTGAAGCTTAGTTAAGTGTAAGACTTAAGTAAAGACTGAAATACCGGCCCTTAATCTTCTACGGATCTCCTCAGTCCTGATTCGATATCGCAGTGTAACCTCAAGCATACTATTATTTAATCTGTGATATAGCCCTCTCTGTGGCTCATTGAGTGACGTTAAGTTCTCTTACGACGATATAATATTTTATCATTAAATTCTAGGACTAATCTAAAAAATACGTTAATATAATACATAATACTAATCTACAAATGATATTGTCAATATACAATGATACAAATGATTTCCCAGGTATAAAGACAGAAAGGAGTTGTCTAAGTTCGATTACTCTATGACGAGCTCGGACGGTGTTGTCACTATGGAGATCATCGACTGCCGGCCCGAAGACAGCGGCAAGTACACGTGCATCGCGACAAACAAGCACGGCACAGACGAGACCTCGTGCGTAGTCATCGTTGAAGGTAACTAACTGTTCACATATATAATTACCAGTTAAAGAAATATTATAACAATATGTAAATAAAAATCATAAATATTAAATTCCTTTGAGTAAATATATGATATATTGATTTGATGTTATTTTTTGTTTTTTCAAGTAACTTACTTTTCTCGAACTAAATGAAAATATTTGCTTATTAAAAATCTCAACCACACAAATGCCATCCACAGTATAGAATCTCAAGCAAGATCCTTGATGACAGCTACAATTTTTTTTTTTTTTTTTTTTTCAAAAAAAATTGCCAAAATTTTTTTTATAAATTCTATGACATGGTATATTTTTTTAAAAAATATTTGCTTTTTTTTTTTCAGGCGAAGTGATCTCACCCGAACAAGAACAGTTGGCACACAAATTCCTACATTCTGGAGACAGGCGCTACATTGAAAAACCTATCAAACCTGCGCCGCCACCAATTGTTACAAAGACAAAGGTATGGGAGAATTTATTTATTTATACATACATACTATAATTATAAGTTTTTTTTTTTATAAAAAAAATATTACAAATTTATTTTTACTGGAATTTATTTTTGTGCATTGATCCCTTATGAAAATAATTTTCTCTCGGACTGTATGAAAATTAATTTCATGAATTATTATTTAAACTTCTTTTGATAGATAGACTCGACTTGACTATTCTGTTAGAATAATTTATATTTGACTAGCTACACGCTCCCGGTTTCGCCCGGGTTCAACATAAAAACTATCGTATCTTTTAAGTTGGACCAAATTACACATAGTTTCGAAGTTTTATCAAAATCGTAGAAGTCCATAGGCGACAAACATGTGACACGTAATTTTTTTTGTAATAGGGATATATTTCTTTTTGTAATTGCAAATATTATAAAATATATTAATTTATTTTCTAATGGTTCAAAAGGTGACCATCGACCCCCCACCAAAGGCTCACGCCGCCCCCCGACCCAAGTACTCACCGCAGACTTCGGTCAACACCCAGAAGAAGTACGGAGCCAAACTCGACTCTGATGCCTCATCGAGATCCAGGAGTGCCACAAAGGAATTAGTTTGTGAGTAGTCTTTGAGAGTAATTACAGTAGAAACCGCATATAAAGACAGATCGGTTACAGCGACTAAATAGCAAATATCCTTACAACGATTAAATAAGGATTAAATGCTTATAAGGAGACTGTCAAAGTGAAATTCACTTGAAAATTTCGAAAAATGAATTTGAAATATAGTAGCATTTGTATACTGCGAACTGAATGAAATGATTTATTTATTTGACGACACATTTGGTCTAGTGGCTATTATAGTAACCCTAGCTGTTGTTTGGTTAACAGCACGCGGGTTCGAATCCCGCTAGGGGCAAATGTTTATGTGTTAACATTTTACCTTTGTACCTGAGTCATGGAATTTTTTGTATTTATAATATGTATGTATTTACAAAAAAAAAAAGTAATCTATGTAGTATATTATCAACTGTCTGGTATCCATAATACAAGCATTATAGTTGCTTATTGTGATACTAGATGGCGCTGTGTGCGGAATGTGTGATGATATTTATTTATTTATTTCAGTGCCCGCTTCTGACTCGACGATGTGCGCGCCATCTTTCGCCCGTGCGCTTCCCGACGTGTTGTGCGCACGCGACGGCGCCCCTCTGCTGCTGTCGTGCGCAGTCCGAGGAGACCCCGACCCTCGTGTGCAGTGGTTCAAGGACGGAAAGCCCCTGCACTCATCCGAGGTGAGAACTCATCATAATCACTGTAAACTGGGATAAATAAAGTGAAAAAAAGAAAGAAAGAAAGAAAAATGTTTATTTGGTACAATTCAAATTACATTAAATTTAAAGTAAACTACATTATATTGAATTAAAAAGTGCTTTATCAACCTAAAATTGAACATTCTTTGTATGTAGATAAGGTCTGTTTTTCTTTGAAAATTCAAAGTGACAATTTCTATTGCTATCTTTATTAGCGATGACAAATTATATGTCAATCAGTAATCAATACCTATTTCAAATCTAAGCCTTAGTATGGATATTATTGCTCTAAGAGCTCAGACATTGCAGTACGCGTTGAAATTGAGTAGAAAAGATGGTTTCGTCCCATAAAGTCAGAGTTTCAAAAGGTCAGACTTAATTCTCTATTCGCCTAGACGCCATCAAATAAATGATTTGGTCTGTAGACCTTCAATAAGAAAAAAAAAATCACATTTAAATTCAGTTTCTAGAAAAAAAAAATGTTTTGGCAAAATCAATGAAAACGACAGTTGTCGCTTTTTGCAGATGTTTGATTTTTGTTTTGATTTTAAAGGTTGTGGATTTGAAATACAAGAACGGAGTAGCCTCCCTTGCCATCAACGAGATATTCCCCGAAGACGAGGGCGAATACTCTTGCAAGGCCATCAACAGTCAAGGCGAGGCCGACACCAAGTGCAAGGTCACCGTTAAAGGTCAGCACAACTTCCCGTCTAGTATCACTAGTTCGGTTGTTTGTTCGGTTAACCGAACTAATGCAACTCTTTAGTAGCAGTAGTTCGGTTGATAAAAATCACCGAACAAATGACACTTTTAAACTTGCAGTAGTTCGCATAAAAATTTAATTAAAATGAAAGGATACTACAGGTACATAATACTTAAGTAAATTATCTTTTTTACTTACTTGGTGAGACTATGCGATTTAACATTATTATCTTCGAATATTTAGACTAAATCTATTATTTTCTAGTCACATAATATAATCTATGCAATTTGATCGCCAAAGAAGATTGACTTCGGACACGCGTGTACTATGTACACACGCATGTTATTTTTTCCTATATATTAATTAATTTTGACTTAAGTTCCCCCCATATAATATTAATCAATCAGTGATGTCTTTGTGAATTATTGCAAATATGTATAAAAATAAAAATAAATAAAATAAAAATGTTTATTAACTGTATTAGAAAAATCGTTTTTACAATAACCATGATTGAAGACTCCTTTTGAGCGGGGAAGCCTGTTCCAGGAGCCTTCGCTCTTCCATAAAAGCTAGTCATACTATACCTATATATATAATTTTTTTTAACAAGATCTTTTAAAATAGAACGAATGTTATGAATGTAATGGTAATAACTTTGATGAAAACAGCAATGGAGGGCGCCCCAACCGCCGGACCTCACAAAATGGGCGACAAACCACCAAGAATCGTCGACCACGCTCTCTCGCAGATGGTCAACGACGGCGACGCTGTCACCTTGTCCTGCAGGTAAAGTACCTTCCTTCGTCCTGTCACATTGTATTGTAGGCAGAGGCCTTTACAAGTATGTATATTGCATCGCCTCATTTGGACACATTTTACAGGATCACCGGTGCGGAGCGTTTCGACGTAGTCTGGTTACACAATAACAAGGAAATAAAGCCGTCAAAGGACTTCCAGTACTCGAGCGAGGCGAACATTCACAAGCTGCACATCGCCGAGATATTCCCAGAGGATGCTGGTATGTTATAACTATGCTAATGTTTGTTGGAATCTAAAATTGGATTGGTATACGTAATATATGGCAACACTTGCGTAATGTAAAACATTAATTCATTAATTCTTTATCTTAATAAAAAAAAAAAAAGAAAATATCGCTCCATCATCTTCGCTTCGTCTTCGCTACACAGATGTCTTTTGGCCAAGAACAAACCCAAATCTAATAAAAAAAAGTACCAATAATATAAAAAATACAATTTTTTTTAGAACTTATCTATAATGTAAACAATCGCCGTAGAATTTCAGATTTTAGTGAAATTATTTAATGAATATATTATTTTCTTGTAATTGAGTTGAGAAAGATGAGAAAGTTAATACTGTGAAGGAAATCAAATTTGATCGTCCAGTGTTGTAGTGCAGGGAGAAATAAGGACTCAAGTGTTTGTTTACATTATCGACAATTTCTAAATAAAAAAGGTATGGATACATGCATTATGCACTTGACTGTACGCAATTTTTGAGAAATAAGGACTCAAGTGTTTGTTTACATTATCGAAAATTTCTAAACAAAAAAGCGTATACATATTTATGCACTTGACTGTACGCAATTTTTGTGTGTATTAAGGCGTGTACACATGCGAGGCTTTCAACGACGCCGGCGAGTCGTTCTCGTCTTGTTCGCTTGTCGTGAACGTGCCCGGCGACGCTCCCGTCACGCCGCAGTACGTCGCCTTCCCGGCGTCGGCCACCGTCACCGCAGCCGAGCCAGCCGTATTCACCGCTGAATTGGATAAGGTAAATTCGACAAATAAAGTTTAGTGCTTTATCACCCTAAGATTGAACATTCTTTGTATGTTGTAGAATAGAATGATAAAAGGTCTGTTTTTCTTTGAAAATTCAAAGTGACAATTTCTAATGCTATCTTTATTAGCAATGACAAATTATGTCAATCAGTAATCAATAGCTATTTCTAATTAATCCATATAAGTTAGTCCTCCTTACCTCTATTCTCAATGCTTTAAAAACAGTGTGAATTTTCGGATGTTATACATGTTTTCCTTTTCATTAAATAATATTAAAATCCCAATGGTTTACAGTCGAATAACGAGCACATTTTGATGTTTTCGCAGCCACCACTCCAACTTCAGTGGTTGAAGGACGGCAAACCCATCGACGAGACGTCGACCAGATACAGATTCACGATGGAAGGCACTTCGCGGTATCGCATCGAGATCAGCAAGAGCACCTCAGACGACAGCGGCCAGTACCAAGCGAAGGCGGTAGGCTCCAAGGGAGACTCGCTGGCCGCCTTCTACCTTAACGTCGTCGATGTTTAAAGGACTGACGGCAGTGGCCCCAGCGTACTGCCTTGGGCTACACCCAAAATTTCACATACGAAACTGGAAGAAGAAAAACGCTCTGCTAAACGGATTCGATTTTTTACACGATTCGGAGTCTTAGCGTGTAATGGAGTTTTTTTTACGTTAAATTATTTATTAATTTATTGTTTAAGTTAAGTGTTACACCCTGTCGAATGCCTATGAGATGTCGCTCGGACGATCGAATCCTACATTCTCTAGTCACTGTTGATGTTTATTTATTGATGACATTGTCCGTTGTTATATTTTTTTGTTTTTTTATTATTTAATTTTATTTATTATTGGTCCTCTCCTAACAGATTTACGGCTTTTAAAATTTAAGCTTCAACTTAATCGATGTTGCCACTTATAATAGGTCCGGTCAATATTTTGATATAGTGTGACCCTCTCGTTGACACTTTTGGCGCCACCACAAAGTGTCTCCGCGACGGTCTCGCAACGAACCGACCAAATGTCTAATACTATTTTTATATAAAGTTAACTGAATTATTTTAATTGTAAATAAAATTATTTATATCATGTGACCGCGTAATTTATAAAATAAATATGTATACCTTAAAAATTAACCATGTGTGTTTTATTTTTACACAAACGAGTCCTGGATTCGAAATGCCTTTATAGCTTGGTTTGTTTTGTGATCAAAGTAGATTCTTCATAGCATTTATTAACAAACCAGCTGTATTTATTGAGCCCAAACACGCTATATCTGATCTGATGTGAGATGCCGAGGAGTTGGGTATCCCGCAGGCTATTTGATGCTGCAGCATCAGGTAAAGTTTACGATACCCTGGAAATATCACCGAAGTACAGTAGGTATACATCGATAGAACATGTGGAAGTTATTTATTTATTTAGATTTAGATTACATACAGCCATAAATTTAAAAAATATATTTACCTATCTATTAAATTCAAAAAAGATAAAGAAGAGAATATTCTATATAAGTGATAAAAATTAACTTTTTAAAAGTAATTCGCCAATTTTCTTTTTGTAAGCATTCAAATTGTTGGAAAATATGTCAATATAATTCAGTGGAACGATGAATGAAGGAATTTTTTGGAATGATTAGTTCTACAATATGTGCAATGTAAGAAGTACAATAGTAAGATTCCTTCATCAACTAAGAAATGCCTTCATAAATTTTAACTAAAAACCATCTCGATCTGTCAACTTTCAAACAAAAACAATACGGATTAATTCAGTGCATCCATTTAAGAGCTACGATGCCACAGACAAACACACAGGTCAAACTTAAACACTCTTCTTTTGCGTCGGGCCTTAAAAACTACTTTAAAAGTAGATTTTTTCTTATAGTGCCACTTCTCTACGAAGGTTGGCGATCTTCAAGTTAGGGATGTCCTCATGCCTCTGCACGTTTTCTTTCTATTTTCTCTTGCACCACTAGTTGAGGAATACAGTATCATTCGTCTCTCATTAGGTACTTGCCCGAAATATTGCAGCTTCCTCTCCTTTATCGTTGAATTAATTGAAAATAAATACTTTTTAGTAATCATCACTACATATTATAAAGCAAAGTCCTCCGCCACGTCTGTCTGTCTGTCTGTCTATGTATGCTTAGATCTTTAAAACTACTGCACCGATTTTCATGCTGTCTTCACTAATGGATAGAGTGGTTCTCGAGGAAGATTTTAGTATATAATTTACAAAGTTACGCGGGCGAGGTCGCGTGGAGGGGCGTGCAGCAGCTAGTAAATTTATAAAATTAAGTAATAATCAAAACGTCTGATACTCTCAGGTCGATAGCCTCCTCTGGCCGCGGCATTTTGTCTGTCTATTGTTACGCCAAGGCTCACATAGTCATAGTTATATATTACTTACCTTTAGAAGATTCAAAATTCAAATCCTTTACAAACCTCATCTCTCTAAAAACAAACCAAATGGAACTCCTAATATTATAAACACATCACCCAATACTCGCGATGACGCAGCATCGACCATTCCTTTTATTCAAACCAAAGAAATTTGAAATCCTCAAGAACGAGTTATAAGTAATATATTTTTTTGAATCGCTTTTTTAATTCGAAGCGGACGATGAGTGACGTGACTTGGCATCTTGGATGGTTTGTTATGTAAAACAGAGTTCTCTTGTTTTAACTAGTACCCACCAACCTACTATTCTAGTTCAGGTAGGTATACCTATGTGAAATCTTAAACTAATATTATAAAATCGAAAGTTAGTTTGTCTATAAATTTTGCATACAGAAAAGGACATAAGGAATCACATTAACAGAAATCCTTCATGCAGGAAAAGTACTAGTACCGAAGGTTCAATAAAAAAAAAATAACGCCTGACAGAATATGAGCAATAAGGGTTGAATAAATTATTGCTCATTGATTTAATTAATTTTTTTCCGCCGAAAACTATAATTAAGAATATTTTTCCAACTTGTCGTGGAGGGTCCAGGATAAACCTATCTTTACGTTACTGTCTATTCATTTTGTTTTACTCCAAAAATGTTAAATTCATAATTTGCACCACGACAATATACCATTATAAAGCCAATTTATTATAGAATTTGATGATAGAAAATATCAAATAACATCAACTCAGCACCGTACTCACATTAGTGTAATAAGTATGTAGTTAAATAAAAGATAAAATTATATAAATAAATATTTTTATTTAAATAAAAGATTTGTGGCCGTGAGATGACTTTAACTTTCATTAACTTTTTATAATCACTATTATAAAAATTCACGTCTAATTATGTTTATAGAACACTGAACAAGTATGGATACCTACTTGTTCTATAAACATAATTATACTTATATATCCATACTAGTGACCCACTGCCGGCTTCGTCCGGTTTCAAAATAAAAGTTGGACCAAATTAAATTACACATAGTTATGAAATTTTATCAAAATCGGTTCAGTAGTTTATGTATTGTCATAAAATTAGATTATTACTTACAAACCCAACATCAGAGTCAAATAAGACCTAAGTAGAGAATATTTAAGTAAGTAACCTAAGTATTGTAATTTAATTACATACTTACCTATTACTATAGAGTAAATAAGCACTTAACCAGTACTATTATTTAACTCTACATGCAGGTACACATATGGGCGCATATCATTAGATCGATAGCAATGGATTACAAAAAAATCACTTGTATTCGAATAAAGAAGTAATTACGATGAGAGGCTCTCGTAATGATGGTTAGTCTGACACATGCAAGTCAGTTATCGATTTATGTGAAGATGTTAAAGTAAAAAATGTGGCATTGAACTATTTATTGAGTGACCGTTTAGGTTGTAGGAATATTCTAACATGACTTCTTTTTACTTGGCTAATAAATGGCGTAGGCACTTTTAAGGGGTTATTTTCTATGTTGATTTGATGGATAGCTTTTTCTATATTGAGGTGTTAATAAATAGGAATCTTTTCCTATGCAAAGGAAGGACTATTCTTTGCATAGGAAAAGATTTGCATAGGACTATTCGTATCTAACTTCGAAATATGATATTGGAAATCAAAGTGATACCTTTTCGGTCTAAAAAAAAGTATGTAGGACTCTTGTAATTGTGAAAACTAGAAATTTTGAGAAACTAGACATTTTGATAGTTTAGTCTTTTTGGAACAATGGACATTCTGAACCTGAGCCCTATAAATACGTACTTGTTATGTCTTAATTATAGGCTTACCAATTTATCAATTTAATATGAACAGGATACTAAACTAATTGGTTGTAGACTCACCTGGAAACATCTGAATCTGGATCTTTGAACCTTGTGTCAAGAGAGCTATTGAGATAATCCTTTGCAGCACTTATGGCGTTGCTTATGTTATAGGCGACGGTAGCCACATACCGTCAAGTGAACCGTCAGAAGAAAAACCTTAACTATTTGAGGAAATATACTTAATAGTTAAAGGTAGTTAAAAAAAATTAAAACAAAAATCTCAATTAAACATTATTTGAAAGTAATATTTAATAATTTAATAGGCGCAAACTAATATTCATAAAAACCCAACATAAAAATATCTTTAGAAGTATCTAGTAGATATAACAAATTTAAAACTATAAACACCAATAACGCGCCAATTAAAGATGCGTCGTTACGACAGAAGATCGTCCATAAAGAATATTAAGAGGACACCCGACCAACTTCCGAACACATAATAGTTTGGGCGCCGTTAAATTAATAGTCCATAAAACGGTAGCATTCGGCCCGAAATCCAGACGCAAACGTGTTCAAAACGCCATTAGGGCCGAGAGAGAAACAATAAAAAAAAAGATAAAAGCCAATGAGAACAAAAAGTATCATATCTCCATTCCATATTTCAATATTTATCACAAGATCGTTCGTTTTCGAACAAAATCCGAAAAGGGTATGCTCGCGAGTTCTTTTTATTTGTTCCGTTTCTCTTATTATAAACGAGCGAGGTTGGTCGAATACATTTTTTAAAAATCATTCCGTTTTTGAATTTCTTACATGATTCTCGAACGGACGGGTTCACGTTCATATTAGTGTGGATACGACGACTTGTTTTTTTTAATGCATAAAGTTCGCGTTAGAAGTCACGTCAAATGAAGTCACATCCCTTTTATTTAACACAATGTCATAGGTACTACAAGCGCGTTGCCGACTTTTGACTACTTACTGCCGACAGACGGACTGCCCAATGATGACTGCTAAACGCAGTGTGCCCTGCCGCTACCTTTCAAACACAGACCAGAGGCAACCCTGAAAATTCATTTTTAAAGTTTATTCTGCCATGAATAGAACCCGAAACCCCTGAGACAGAGCCTGAGTCTCGCACCCTGACCATTCATCCAGAGGTCTCGTCAAAATCTTTGTATTTATACAGTCAAGTGCTACCTTTTTGGTATATTTGCATCTAGATTATAAACATTTGTCCGTAGCATTCATTAAAAAGCATATGACTGGCAATTAGTGCCATAATTCAATAAAGTGATTTTGTTAAATTTCAATTTATTAGAAAATAAAAAATAATAACATTACAATTAAGTATGTATATCGAATAAGTTTTTATATTACAATACTAACACGTCCAATGATGGCGCTTGTGGGCTGATAATAATGATAATTGAAGCATTCTCGTATTAAGCATTTTTTTAACCACTGAAATACCAGTACCAGTGGTAGTAGCAATATCGTCGGCGCACCTATACTATTCCTGTCCTATCCATCGAAAATATAATTACAAACAGCTAATGATGTGCTCGGGCGCATTTCGTGTCCTTGTTACATCGATGTTGCTGTCTCTCTCGCACTCGCCTGATGCATCTTCTTGATTTACATAGTACACTGTTTGTTTATTGTTCAAGAATTGTTGGGTATATAGGAGAAAAATTAATGCAATTTTCATTTTATATTAATATAATATAATATAATATAATATAATATAATATAATACAATACAATACAATATAATATAATATAATATAATATAATATAATATAATATAATATAATATAATATAATATAATATAATATAATATAATATAATATAATATAATATAATATAATATAATATAATATAATATAATATAATATAATATAATATAATATAATATAATATAATATAATATAATACATATATCGCTCTTAAAACTTCTGTTCTCTTTCTCATACGACGATATACATAATAATTATTATTATTATTATATAGATAGGTGCATAATGTAGATACATTTATTGTAAGAATAATTAAGAATAAGAGGCCCTTAGAATAAATCATCAACTTAGAATTAAATGTAATTAATTGTATTAAAAATGAATAATTAGTTTTTTTTGTTATATCTGCTTTTATGAAGTGTACTGTGTAAGCTGAGTACTAACCTTGTTTTGTTACGTCAAATGATTTCTCGATTTCTTGGGGTTCAATATAAATTTTACTTAAGCTTTCGTGGATAAAAAAATATGTATTACTAACTGTGTCCTACGGTTTCACACGCCGTTTAATTTTAATTGCCACTGGTTTAATTAAAATTAGTCGGTTCTTCTCGGCAATCACCGTAATTATTGGTAGCCTATAACCTTCCTCAAGAATTGAGCTATCATATACAAAAAGCATTTTTAAAGCTCGACTTCAACACAACACAAACAAACAAACTCGTCTTCAGCTTTATGATTTTATAAGACTGGAAACTGGAATGCTTTGCCTTCTTCAGTGTTTCAGAAGAACAGAGTAAATAGGCTAACGAGCAAGAGAACTCCATCTTCGACCTCATATTTACTTACCATCATTGGTGAGATTGAGGTCAATCGCGTTCTCGTAAACAATAAAAAAAAAAAAAATAGAATATGTATTTAAAAGAAGTGAACCTTGTTGACTAGTAATTAGATAAAAGATAAATAGAATATTTAAAAGAAGTGAAACATGGTTGCCTAATAATAAATTAGATAAAAGTGATTTTTAAACTTTTTAAAAGGCCGAAGCCGCTGACTAAAGCTAGTATTTTGTTTTGTACGGAATCCTTAAGAGCACAATGATCGTTTTGCACGACTTGGTTAATTTTTCCATATCTTATTCGATTCTTGGAGTAAGAACAAAAAAGTTGTGAAGATTCAAATATATTTTTTTTCAATAGATATTTATGCGAGACTAAAATTTGTTGAAGTTCTCTGGTGCTATGAAAAATAAGAATAAGAATAAGAATAAGTTTTATTTGCAACAAGGGACATACATAGATATAGGTACCTAAAAAATAACTTAGAAGACACACAAACGTCCCCTGCAACAAACCGGCTCCAACTCAGCATAATGCAGGTTTTAGAAACCTGCGCTGGTCTTCCGTTAGAGCCGATGGTGAGGAAAATGACCAAGAATACTTAAGGCGCTTAAAGTCTCGCTCGTCAATGACATTGGCTGTCTGGGCGGACATATAAGTAGCAGAATCTCGATATTTTGAACGATCATGTTGATTGATTTACATATATTATGAGTACCTACAGATTCTTCAATTTAAATTGCATAAAATTTCTAATAAAAGCTTGATTACTTAATAAAAAAATATTATAATGATCGAATTCAATCATTTAGTATTATTACTTAAAGTTATGAATTAAAGTTATTAAAAAAAAACTTGAAATCCGCATTCCATATTATCCACAACAACCCTCGTATGGAACAGAAAATACAGTAGGTATTTCATACAAAGTATTTTTTCATTTAAAAAAATATTTGCAATTGCGACTCCATTCATTGGAGTGTTCCTACACCAACAATACTTTATTATATCTTCCTACGGCGTCGTTTATTTGCGCGATCGGTTCGTACTGATTTAAAACGCATGTGTCTTCAATTCGATTCCCGGGCCGCTTACATTCTACATACCAATCTAATATTACACACAATACTTCTGCGGACTGGAAAGCTGCGAAAATGCTTGCTTTACGAATGCTCTAATTCTGATCAATCTATGTAAGTATGTACCTACAATACATGTTAAAGGCGTCCTCCGCGTCCTCCGCGTCCGCCATACTTAGGCTATAGGCGACGTTGCGAAGAAGGACGAACACTCTTCCGCCGAAGCGCTCTCTTCGCCGAAGCGCGAAGCCATGCCACGCCTACTGTTAGTAGAGTAACTTAATTTTACTATTTTTCAGCTTTATTCCAGTCATAAACGAGCCATTCTTGTTATATACGTCTGGGAGTTGTGACCACCTTTTGATAAGTGAGTTAAACATGTCAAAAATCTCATCTTTTTTGTCTTTAAAATAGCCTTTAACAACTCAAACCATTTGAGTCAACAAACACTTATAGATTACTCATTATATCAATTGTTTTTTCTAATCTTACGCATCAGTACTTTTGTGACTACATGTGTCCCATGATACTAATTACTAACTATGTAAGGTGATTATTGCCACCTAACCAACACCTAACAGACCGCGAACAAGTAATGAGTAAATATCGATTGTTTTTATTTGTAAAAATAGTATTCCTTTTTTATAACTGATCACGATGACCTGTGTAGACAATAAAAAAAGTGCCATGGCTTCTCGATGGCACAGTAGACATGAATATGTCTCATATCATAAATGAAAAGAAAGATTTAAATGGTCCCTATCCCTATCCCTATCCCTATCCCTATCCCTATCCCTATCCCTATCCCTATCCCTATCCCTATCCCTATCCCTATCCCTATCCTTATCCTTATCCTTATCCTTATTCTTTCCCCTTATCCTTAATCCTTCTATGGTCAACAGGGATAATATATATATAAACAAACGAACAAACTATCCCTATCCCTATCCCCATCCCTATCCCTATACCCATCCCTATCCTTATCCTTATCCTTATTCTTTCCCCTTATCCTTAATCCTTCTATGGTCAACAGGGATAAAATATATATATAAACAAACGAACAAATTATAATTAATTCATTTACGTCATGGTAACGATTTTCGTGACACACATTCTTTCGAATAGACCCCAGAGAAAAGACATATTCATGTCAAAAAATTAAGGGTGTCTGACTGTGTCGTGGCCGGCCGGCCGGGAGCACACGACCGTGTGTTTTACGTGAATACGTGTATGTTACGTGAAATATTTTCTTTGATGAGCGTATTGTGTATATGTCACCGTATAATTGTACGAACCGTTAGTTTGTAATTAATCTAGAGAGATTACTCTTCTATCATTCTAACTCCTTAATATTTTGCTTATGTACACCGTAGTGCTTTTGTAGATCTATAGCGAATGGTTGTTGGTCAAAAATCACAATTTGACGGCTGGTCATGGTCAGTTTATAAACTTACGAAAATTTAAGCGTTAGATTGTAAATTTTAGTGTCCGTTCACAATCTATCGACAGTTTATAATCTCACTAGATTAATTACAAACTAACGGTTCGTACAATTATCCGGTGACATATATATACTCAACGAATTCAAACATGCCATATATACCAAAAAAATTCTTTGATCCTTTAGCTATCGAGTGTTATAATTAAATTTTGGATATAAGTGATATCCAAAATTTAATTACAACACGATAGATAGATACAATGATAGATAAATATTTGTAGCTGTATCCCTGGATTTTGTTATCATAATTTTTCTGAATTGCCTCTCACTATGGAAGCAAATTTAAATACGCATTCACGTCAAAAATAAAACTCCTTAATACTTCCTACACAACTCGTCCGAACCCCTTACAAATCCCAACAAAAAGTCGTTATAAGAAAAGAAAAAAATCTGTCTGCGTCTCAACATTTTATACCCTTTTCAACCAAAATTCAATTTGAGCCCGGAATTTTGGAGGTTTTTTGAAAAATGATCAATGACAGCCTTACAATGATGGAATATAGAACCTTTTTTCAACGCTTTTTTAATGCCCTTTTGTGTTGGAAAACAATAGTCGGAGGGGTCAACAGCCTTCGATTGAAATTTGAGTATATCGGGCGAATTATATGATTTGAATAGATAGGATTACACATTAAAAGATAATTAAGGATTCAATATTTTTTATATTAAACTAGCGACCCGCTTCCTTTAAACCTTCCTCGTTTATCCCCACTTTATCCCTCTTTCCGTTAATGAAAACCGAAAAAAAATTCGGGGCAAAACTTTTCGAGTTTCTGAAGCGTACACAAACAGACTTAACATTAACTACTACTACTACTAATACTACTAGTTCCAGCACGCGACATAACCTTATAACATACTAGCTGGCGGCCGCGACTTCGTCCGCGTTATAATAGTAGCCTATCCTGTGTCCCGTATGTCTTAATGTTTATCTACCAAGTTTCATGAAAATCAATTAATTCGTTTAAGAGTTATGGAGAAACATACATACCTACATAAAATACAATGTACCTACACTTACAGATTTATTATTAGTATTGATGATTGATAGCCTATGTTACTCGCTGATAATGTGACTTTCTACAGGTCGACAGCGCAGTTGCTGCATCTGTGGCTTTGCTAATGTTATAGGCATCGACTTGGAAAGTTGATGGTTATTGGCGACGGTAGCCACCTACCATCAAGTGGACCGTCAGCCTGTCTAGCCCAGGGGTCCTAGCCAAGAGCAAACTAATGCAAACGCTGCCTTTGCGTACTTACGAAACGAGAGAAATAAAGCCCGGTGATTGGTTGTCGTAACGCCCACATAAAATTTTGACCAATCACAAAGCTTTCTCCCAAGCGTAGCGTAGCCTGAGCGTAGCGTTTAAGACTATAAGTTTGCTCTAGGCTAGGGCCCCTTATGTACTTACATAAAAAAGGTAAATTTATCATTTAAATTAGCGCATCTCGGTTTAGCGTTAATAATCGTGATTTAGTTTCTATAAATACTCCGTAGTGCGGCGCAATGACAAAGCAGCACAAACGAACAAACCGACGCACCTATGCTACAATGTTCCCGCTTATTTATAAGTAAAATATATCGAACATCCGCGCGATCGCGCTGCCTTCACCCATACATATGAATTTTATGAATCGTGACTAAAGATTGCGTGGAGTAGTGTTCACACTATAGTCACACTACACTCCGGTTTCACAATTTTTTTCTACAAATTATATACACTAACCCTCCTCGTTTGTCGCTCATTAATTCATTAGTGAAAACCGTATCAAAAACGGACAGGTGGACAGCGAGAACCCGCAATGTTCGTACGCGTTTTTTGAAAATCGACACAGTATTTTCAACACTTTTCAAGGAAAAAAGTAGCATGAATAATTTTTCATCAGTCAATCAGTTTTCATCAGTGAAAACCGCATTCAATTATGTTATTCCATTTCTGAGATTAGCGTACACAGACAAACGAACAAACAGACAAAAATTCTGAAAAAAAAACTAATTTCTTTTACCTCAGTAACACGAAATGATGATGATGATTTTTATTGTTTATTTAATTTTTCCAGAGGCTTAAAGAGCCTTATCAATGATAAAATGTTATTATTAACATAATTAATTAATATTTAGAATATATTAGTGGTTGTAAAAAAAATATTGAAATTATAATTTAAAAAAAGTCATTTAAGAGTTATATTAATAGCTACTCCGCGTACGTAGCTGTTCCGACCGCCGGCGGGCCCGCGGCGACGTGCATCGATTTATGCCGATACTCGATAATTAAAAACAATCCGCAATAATGCTTTTTGTCTCTCGTTTTATCCCGTTTTTGTCTGCCTCTCATTTGATTGTCTTGCTTTTGCCCTTTTTTCACTGTGTTCCTTAAAGCGTTCGCAATTTTTTACATTAGTCTGTCGTTCGTCTCGCTTTGTACAAGCATGGAGATGTTTTAATTTATACTTTTATCGTTTACGGGCATGGGACGTGTTGGAGACTCGTGCTCGCACACACACTCACATGCGCGCACGCACAATCTGACCTTTGTTTTATAAACGTTCAATTGGTAATAATTTTGCGAGATTTCTTATCTATGAAGACTTTCATAACCTTTGTGAATCGTTTAAGTTAAAACTTAAGGTTTATTTCGCTTAGGTATTGGTACGTGGACGGATTTAAGTAATTGAAATTGGCTTTTTAGCAGTTCTGTAAAAGCTTCAAGTTAAATAGTCTCTTCACTATACAGCCAATATATAGCCATTAATAGAGCCAGAAAACGCCGTAATTAATCTAAGATTTTTTTCTATATTATAAGGTTTTTTATAGGAACTAGCTGGTGCTTACGACTTCGTCGACATTGAAAATAAATCATATAATGCGTGCCAAAATAATATGACCAACAATTTACTCAGTCTTTATTGCTGTTATTGTTTTTCCAGGCGTTGGATTTTATTTCATTACTTATTCACACATTCTACACAGCATCATCTAGTTCCAACTTAATGCTTATATTATGAATACCAGACGGTTGAAATACCTACTACATACATTACTTTTTTTTGCATATTATAAATACAAAAAATCCATGACTCAGGTACAAAAGTACTAGACCATTAAAAATGCCTAGACCCTTTCTATTATCTTATGAGGGTCAGACGCTCCTCTTCCAACCGATCTTTTTTATATTCCTATAGGCGACTGTATCAAAAATCAAAATCAAAATATTTATTTATCAATTGGATTTCTACAAGAAACTCTTATGATCGTCATTATAAATTTAAATTTACCAGGGTTTCGGAAAAAAAAGCCAAGATGACGATTCTGAGAAGAAACCCCGAAAGAAACTCAGGAACTCAGGAAGGAAGGAAGAAGAAAGAACTCTTTTTGTCATCTTTAAAATATAAAATAACAATTACTACACTTAATTTTAAAAATAATTTAAAAATTAAAACCTTACCATTAATTGGACCATTCCGAAATCATAATTTCAAAATATTTTTGATACCCTGTAATAAAAAAAAAAATATTAAGTAGGTACATCATAAATAACTAGATATCGATAATAATGGTATATTAGGTAAGTAAAAACTATTGTAAGATAATAAGTTATGGCCTTATTTCAAACTAAATGTTAGCTAACGAATTCACATTGTTACTCGCTACCGTTTGAACTGAAAAAAAAAATCAATATTGACCCCAAACAATATAAAATTTTGCACTTTTTAAAATTATGTCACAAAAACACGAGGACAAAAAGCGACCAGGTGCTAGGAAAGGGTTAAACGCTGTTGCTGTCTCTTTCTAACCCGATACCGCTATAGTTTTGTCTCGCTCTATAACCCTTTAAAAGAGGGAGTTTTTTTTGGGTCAAATCTCGTATTTTCTCATTGATTTTTTTTCTCTTCATAATGAGATATTGTGTTACGGCCTATGTTGGGGTTTTAAAGTTCACAGTTCGGAACGGATTTTAGAAATACCATTTCAATTTTGTTTGTTTACGAAAATATTTAATATTTTTTTTGGTGTTTCGTAAAAAAATTGTGTCAAATAACGTCAATTGAAATAGGTGCATCACGAATCATCATTATGTTAAAATTAAATTAAGTTATATACCCTAAACAAGCGAGGATGCATTTTTTTAATAATTATATTCGTCCACGTTTCTCGGCAAAATTACTTTTTTTTGAGAGTAACAAATAAACACACTCATTGTCGCATTTATAATATTAAGTAAGTTCTTGTTAGGATCCTTATTTTACTGTACAACGTACAATTAAAATAACATATTTTTATAACATACAGATTACAGATATTTAATAGAACTTTCTCGTTTATCGAAAATTTCCTTTAAATGAAAATCATATTACAATCCGTTGGGTGGTTTAGAAGAAGTTAGCGAAGAAAGAGACAGAAAAGTGGCCAGCTACTTTTTTTTATAAAAAGGCATAGATAATTCAATTAACTGGATAAGATTCAAATAATTAATTGCGGAACCCCAAAAACTATAGTCATCACTACACAACAAAACACCTACAATTACTTAGAATTAACAATTCAAATCAAATTTCGAATTTGGGAAACTGTCTAACGGTAATAGTGAATATGACATTTAAAACATTTACTTACTGCATTATAATACAACTTATATTATGTTGCGTTGTCGAAACTCGTGTGACCACAATTTATTTCCAAAACAGAACACGTCACAGCCTAGTTATCACAGTGATCTTTTATTGACCACTAGCTGTTGCACGCGACTTCGCCCGTATAACTTTATAAAATACTAGCTGGTGCCCGCGACTTCGTCCACGTTGAAAAAAAAATTGTATCGCTGTGACGACGGTAGCGCCGCCACGCGACATTGGCGCCCAATTCTTTATATTTTTACACGATCACTCGGGAACAGTACTTATTTTTTGATGAAAGGTACCCTATGTTCTTTCTTGTATCCCTGGCAACGTGTATGCAAAATTTCATGACGATCAGTTGAGTAGTTAAGGCGTGAAAAGGTAGCAGACAGACAGACAGAGTTACTTTCACATTTATAATGTTAGTATGGATGTTATTATAAATATATTATATACAAAGCCTATGTTATTGGGCTTTCTATAGGTGAAAGAATTTTCAAAATCAGTCCAGTAGTTTTTGAGTTACAAAAACATAAAAATCATCGCTCTTTAAAATATTAGTATAGATAAGTATAGATTTCCCTGGTCGTTGCCGTGAAAATGGGCTGAATGTAATGTATCTCTTTATAAAATTGTATAGTTTAATCCTGCAACTACAATTAGTATAAAAATGTCCAATATTTTCGAAACGCGTGGCGTCTCTATCTGAACGCCTACACAAGAAAATCCTAAACAACAAGCGACGCGAGAAAAAAATAATTAAATATAATTGTAATTGTGTAATATGCGCTCGCGTCGCCATCTTCTGAACATCTGTTATTGTCAACACACCTGAGAACGAAGAAGGTGTTGCTGACCCTTTCCGACGTAAGAAGAATTCTTTGGCAAAGAGAGAGATAGCGGTATCGCTTCGGCTTCAGACGAGATGTGGAAGTGACAAAAAACCCGAGCTTCCTGTGTCTTTCGTATCATTTGGAAAAGGAGTACATTTATGTAGTATACGTTGCGATATCAGACAAATTTAACATTTATATATTTTTCAGTCTAAATTGTGAACACAAATTCATTAGAATTGAGTCATCTTTGGTGCCGATGGCATTGAATTGTTACATAATTTAGGAGGCGTGGCAATTTAGTTCCTGTAATTTTCAATGCAAATTTAAAATTAAGTTAATGTAAAATTTTCTTTTTACCATAGTCTCCCATTAACTCTACACAACCTCACAACATTTACAAGTTAACCCGTTTATCCGTGGTTAAACCGTGATTACAGCTTCGTTCACCTTGTGCAGGCGCCTCGGCAGGCGTAAGATGCGACTTCATCCTTTCATCCTGAAAAAAATGAGTGAAAGAGTAAAAATATTTTCACAAAATTTTCAATATTTTAATAAACGCAATATGGTGTCTTTATTTTTTATGTAAAGGTCGTCAGATAGGCTGACGGTCTACTTGATGGTAGGTGGCTCACTTATAATCAACACAAATACCGTCACAAGTGCTACAAAAGCGCTGCCAACTATAAATAATAAGGGCTTAGGAAATAATTATGATTAGGAAATTAATTCTAACATCCTTTACTCACTTACCAAAACAGCACACATGTTTTTATTTCACAGTGATCTTGTGTAAGGGGTGGTTACTTCCGCCAAATGGGCTGCCACAATGAAAGCAAAACACAGTGATTAATTAAACGAGTATATATATTTTTGTTTTATGTCAATATTGTGCGTATACTATACGCTTAGCTACGTTTCTAACGCATGAGGTTTTGACGTATTCTATACAATGTGGACTTTTTAACAATTCGAAAATAGAATGTTTTTAACTTAACCCTTCCATATTTGATAAAAAAAGAGTTTTTATATTTAGAACGCGACGCGACTCGAATGAGAATTCGGTTCTTTTGAATTTGAAACTGTACAAAAATGGAAGACGAATGTTTGTAATATGGAAATATAGGATAAAAGTAACGGGGCTTATTCAAATTTTTCCTTTTTTTTATATACTTAAATCGTAATAGGATTTTTTAAATAAATAAAAAATGAACATAATTTCTAATATGTTAATATAGTGCTATCAAATAAACTACTATTTATACTAAAATTGAATACGAATTTTTTTTTGTTTTATTGACAGGCGGGCTGGCGGTCCATTTGATGGTAGGTGGCTACCGTCACGACACAAGCAACGCCATATCTGCAAGTATGTTGCCGACCATAGAAGGATAGGGGATAAGGACAAGATGAGGTAATGGATTCTGGCATCCCTTAATTATTACCAAAAACACAACAGTAGCTACACATGCTTTATTTCAAAGTTGTCTTCTTGTTATCTACCTACTGCCGCCAGAGGGCTGCCCAAATGACTGCGAAATACAGTGTGCTTTTTTTTGTGCACACTTGCAGCAATAGTGACATTGTAATGGCGACGGTAGCCAAATACCAGGGGCGTGCGTTCCATACATGCAAATAAGCTCTGCATACCCTGGAGTCCCACACATACATGCCCCTAAATGATAATTATAAATTCGTTAAAAATCATGGTAATAACAATAATAATTAATCTAACTCGTTCGCGTTTCACATCGCGCGCCATCTCTTGTTATGATTGAGGAACTTGTTGAGTTATCGCCTATCGACGCAACCGTGGCGCCCCTTGCATTTAGCGGCCATAAGCTGTACTACGTCGTGCTTATTTTTCATACAATACATCACGTGTAGTACACAGTAAATGTGTGTATGTGTGCGTGAAAATGTATGCGTGTGTTTAACTTTTGACGAATTTTAGAGGCACAGCTTATGGATGTAACCCGTCCGAATTGAATAGCAGACAAAGCGTAGCCTAATTGTTGATTGTAGGCGGTCGACTTGTTTTAGTCAGACAATAAAGACAATTTTGTTCCTACTTATTACAAAGCGGTGAAAGCGTTTGTCGCTATTTTTTTCATATTTGTTTTGATTGATTTTATTCGTGTTTGACAGTACTTAATTAATTAATTATTTCGTTAATTTACTATAAAACATGGAAAATAACATTGAAGTAATATGTACTAACGTATGAAAATAAGTGGATTTAAATATAAAAACAAAACGTAAAATACGTAAAAATATAAATATAAAACGTAAAATATTACGTAGTAATATGAGCTCATTGTTTTCGATGAAAAAATCAGTTGATCCGTGATGTAGGTACCTAGATACTTTTAAATTTTAATTAATTTGCGCAAAGAAAATAAACTTAACATTAAAGGCCACCTTGGATACTTATCACATAAGTGATTTCAATCACTTATTTAGATATTCATGGTGGCCCAAACAAATATCAGCGAATTAATACCTACTCTAAGCCAATGTCGCCGCCGGTCGCCGTGCGGTGAGTAGGAGGCAGTTAGGTACCACCGCAGGTAACCTACTGGCGGTAGGCCATCTAAACAATGCTGAAGTGGGTAAGTTTTAGCCGTGCATACCCTGTCTGAAATCTCTGTGCACGCCACTGCCAAATACTATACTTACTTAAAGATAGAGCAGTTAATGGTAATGGTTTTCTTGGTTGCTTTTCAGTAGTTTGGTTCTTTTTATTTCCTTTTTTTTAATTTTTTTTATATGTTTATTTTCCTCCTGTTTTAATATTTTGTTTGTGCTGTAATTACTTTTTGTTGTTTTCTCTTACCTTTTTATAGTATTTTGTATAATTTTTCTCTGTAGAAGTGGTATTCACCTGTAACTGGTTGCCACACATGTTTGTTAGAGTTTTTATATGTTTTTTAGATGGTGATTAGTTAAGTGTATATTATGTGTGAGCAAATGTTGGTGGATCTTTTGTAAAAATAAAATAAAAAAATAAATACTAAGTATCAAGTGGACCGTCAGCTTGTCTGTCAAGCTTAACATATCTATTATAAATTACGTGTCACAAATGTTTGTCGCCTATGGACTCGTAAACTACTGAACCGATTTTGATAAAACTTCGTAACTATGTGTAGTTTTGTCCAAATTAAAAGATAGGATAGTTTTTATTTTGAACCCGGGCGAAGCCGGGAGCGTGTAGCTAGTAATAAAAATAGTACTGAACAAATACAAAATAACACTTTTCTGATCTATGAGGTATTATTAACAGATGCCTATCTTAAATAGCAAGAAACGCCAAACGAACTCCAACAAAGAACCCTCAACCCTTCAAGGTCTGATAAGAAAGGGGTTATTTTGGCAAAAAACGGAAATTGTCACTGTGTAATATTTTGACAAAACTGAGGAGTCATGTTACAGCCGTGTGTTGGATAACAAAAAAAATCTTTAAAAAGCAAGATGTCGGAAGTAAAATGCATTCGATATTTTAACGGCACAAGGCACGATTGAATCTGATAAATTGAAATTTCGTGTCTAGGTACTAATCTACTACCTACTACTACTATCTAGTGGAACATAGATATAGATATAGATATAGATATAGATATAGATATAGATATAGATATAGATATAGATATAGATATAGATATAGATATAGATATAGATATAGATATAGATATAGATATAGATATAGATATAGATATAGATATAGATATAGATATAGATATAGATATAGATATAGATATAGATATAGATATAGATATAGATATAGATATAGATATAGATATAGATATAGATATAGATATAGATATAGATATAGATATAGATATAGATATAGATATAGATATAGATATAGATATAGATATAGATATAGATATAGATATAGATATAGATATAGATACAGAGATATAGACATAGACATAGACATAGATGTAAACGTAGAACACAGTGTACTGACTGTGGTACTGATTTACTCTCAATACGATATTTTATTATTTTAACACTACCTCATCCTTTTTTATAAGTCGCCTCAATATAACTAAGTATAACTTGTTTTTTGAAAACGAAAACATTGATTTTGTACCGAATATACTTAATTAAAGAATAGCTTTCGTGCCGTTCGCGTCAATTGTGACATAACAAAAATACGAAAATATTTCTAATTAAGGATGAAAGGTGGACAACAAAAAAATGCGAGAGGAGAGCGAGCGTTATTAATTTTTTAAAAATTTAAACAAAACTGACATTTCTCAGTTCGACAACTATGCGAGACATTTTGCGCGGCGAATATTTTTCTGTTCCATTTTGGAACGCATTGGTTGTGAGAGGGGCGCGTCGAATTGCCTTTCATTAGAACGAGATAGATATATAATTTATTTATCGCCGGAACACATTTTATGCGATAAGAACTTTTCGAAGGTCTCATGTGGAAATTGATTTTTCCATTTTATTAAAGTGTACTAATAGGGTTGGTCAAAAAATATTTGCAGTAGTTGACCAAAATTTTAACTATTATTTATTTGCCTCCTTCCACGCCACTTGGATCCACCTGGAGGAAAGAAGAGGAAAAAAAGTATCCATGGATCCACATGTGGATTTAAGAGGAGATAACGGTATCCGCAGATCCCAGCCAGGATCCACCGTTGACCCGCTGCCTTTATTAGGTCGTCTTGTTAATTATTTAATTTGAGCCCGGAGTGTGAAAATTTATAGGAGTAAAATTAGAATTGTCACACGAATGCGTTATGTTATGCGTTATAGTTACGTTCTATTTTTTTAAAATATTTTAGAATATCAGAGATATTGCGCCATCTACATAATATTATTTTTCCAAAAAAAGAACAATGTTTTTTCGGCGTGTTCGAATTGTGAAAATTTAAATTTTATAATCGTTCGTAAGGAGTAAGCTCCAGTCGTATGCTGACACACACAATTTTTTTTTAAATTCCATTTAGACGGTTCTCCCGATCCACCAATGGACGGAGGAGGTCCCTTGGCGCGGGACGCAGTGTATTTCCAAAAATGCGCCCGCTTTTTGTTGCCATGTAATTTTTGGAAAATTCTGTCGCGCGCGCGTCGATCTCCCAAACTGCCATCCTCGAAATCGCGGTGTACCATCGTCTATAATTATACCTATTTCGATCGTCAACTTTTTTGACAAGAAGCCCCATTTGGTCGACTCCAAATTATTAACGTCTCGAGGCAACATCATAATAAGAAATATTTGAATTAACAGAAAGATTTCAAAATTAAATTTAAAATTTTAATGTTTTGCATTTTGTGAAATATAACTAACAAATTATAGAAAAATAATTATCTCATAGAACTGCTAATTCTTTTAACAATCTGATTAACTTTCCAGAGCTTGATTTGTTCAATTCAAATACCTATATGCAAGATCAGAGATTTACGCTCTGAGTTGAGGTTCTCGCTCTGCACTGTAGATTAAATTAATATTTTTAGTTCATTTTGAATTTTTCAATTATTATTTTTTTGCCACTTTTGTTTACAAACGGTTTTATTTTTATTTAGAAACATGAAAACGGTGTAAATGAACTAGTTAAATTCTTAGTTAGTTATTAGTAGGTAATTAGTATAAAATTCCTCTATGTTTTCCTTAAAAATAAATGAAAAAAATAAATCCTGTGACCTATCAAGAATCAATCAACAGAAATGTCGTCAAGCAGGCTGACGGTCTTTTCGACAGTAGATTTTTTTCTTTTTAGAATTTTCCCCCGAGGTTACAGCACCTCTGAAAGCAATTTATTTAATTACCACAAAGATTTATACTTTTACTAATATATTTTTTATATATAAACTCTTTAAATATACCATTAACATTTTCTCTTTTTATTTAAGTACTGGCCAGTTATAACCAAAAATTCTATCATAAAATATGTCAGTTGGACTAAAGTTTTGATCTTTGTAATTTATTAAGTATAATTATTAATTTTATAATTATAATGAATTATTAAATTTATTAATAATTTATTAATAAATTTGACTAAAATTTATTAAGCTTTATTCCTGTAAATCAATTAATCCTCTAATACGAGTATTTTACCCCATACCTTCAATATAGTTTCAGTAATAGGTACTGGTAATTTTCGTGAGTTTACTTAGTATGAAGAAATATATTTCTCCTTTTTGTTTTTACTTAACTTTAAAGATTTCTAATACAAAACTAAGATCGAGGTAACATCTGACCCACCTGTTAAAATCGAGCGCAGATATTAAACCGAAGGGCACGTACAATGAAAGGGCCCGACCCTTCGCCTTTTGCTCGACGCTCGATCAATAAAAAAAGCCAGACAATTACAAAAAATAGAAAAAGATGGCAAAGGTGTCTCAATTTTTATCAAAAAAAAACGTAAGCAAGGTTAAGACCCATGGGAAAGAGTTAGATATGGTATTCGACGCCCTTTTCCAGATACATCTTCCGCGATTTTTTTGCCAAATGTTTAGCGAAGGTACCGTTTTAAATGTGCAGTTTTTTCAACAAATCATCGTAGTATATTCACCCCTTTTAGGAAGGAACAGATGATGTTGGAGTCGCGTGAGATACTTTTTTTTAACACATTGATTTATAACTGTTTGCAGCAATTTGAGACGTTTATAAGCATTGTGCAGTTGTGGGTGATTTTTAGATGCGTTTAATAACGGTTTTTGCTGGGATTTTTGTATTCCGTTATAAATTTCATGTTGACGTAAAAGTTGTACCAAATTTGAATTACCAAAGTAATGGAACTTTGGTACTTACTTATATCGGATATTATTAATATTTGTTACATTGACTATTATTTGTCTCTTAGACTGGTCAACCCTGATGGTGAAATCGGCATGATTTAAAAAATAATAACAAAATTTAAACAAAAAAATATAGGTTACTAGCTTAGATGTTAAAACAATTTTATTCAGTCTAGCCTCATATATATTTTTAATTGTGTGTTAAATTTTTTAATTTATTTTTAGATGATCACTAATCAAGCAGAATTAATTTATATTAAGCTTTAAAAAAAATTCTTTTCTGAACCGTTTCTATTTCTGAACCGATCACAATGAAATTTTGCATACACGTTGTTTGGGACACCAGAAAGGACATAGGTACCTTTCATCCCTATGTCATGGACGAAGTCGCAGGCACCAGCTAATTGAAAATAAAATAAAATAAATAAAATAAAATAAAATAAATAATATAAAATAAATAAATAAAATAAAATAAATAAATAAAATAAATAAAATAAATAAAATAAATAAAATAAATAAATAAATAAAATAAATAAAATAAAATAAAATAATATAAATAAAATGAAATATGTAGATACCTACATTAATTTCTATTATAAATATTTTCACAGTGGACTGTTGATTTACTATCAAGACAACTTTCGATGAAATCTCTAGAAATCAATTTGACATCGCGCATGGTGTATGGTTCATTAGAAAAAAAAACGTATATTTAAAGTATGTACATTTTTTATTTGATATTTTTTGAGTTTACTCTCCAATCAGAAGCTATTGTCCACTGAGACACAATGTGACCGAGTTGCCCCCTTTGACCATGGCTGAAGAAAAAAAATTGCCAAAGGGCACAGGGGCCATAAGTCGTGAGCTCAATGACTATTGTGGGCTATTCTTCGGGGTCACCGCCATTCTCGGATCTATTTTACCCCGAAGGAGGTCACTCGAATACAATGCAATCGCGAATTTTACGTGTTGAATTCCATATATTTGTGTTTCTTTAAGAAACCCGAGACGTGTGTGACCTAAGGTCAATAAGTTCCCGTTCTTATTGTCGCCGGAAAAGGAACGAGCGGTGGAAGGGTTGAAAGAATCAATATTAAATGATTTTCTTTGTAGTCAATCTAGTCATTGTCCAGGCGAAATTTCTTTATAGGCAATGTTCTCGACTACTCCTTTGTAATATATTATATATTTTTTTTAAATTCGGAGCCTATTCAATTTAAACAAACAAAACCTATATTATTATCAGCGAGTAACATAGGCTATCAATACTAATAATAATAAATCTGTAAGTGTAGGTATTGTATTGTATGTAGGTATGTATGTTCCTCCATAACTCTTTAGACAATCATTTAGACGTAGGTACGGGGCACAGGATAAGCTACTTTTTACACGCGGACGAAGTCGCGTGCATCAGCTAAGTAGTATTATATAAATCGAATACTTCGTTATAACGATTATAATCGCCCTTAAAAAATATTTAATGGCGTCTACGGAATATGAGCTTTATTGGAGATCGCTGTACAGAAACAAGTTTAAATTATGGTTATAAATCTCGCTTTAAAAAAACATAAATTAATGTAGATTAACCTTGGAAATATATCTTTGCAGTTTCGCGGTCTCGCCGACCCCAGCACGCTATTCTGTTCATTCCCACGATTCACCCCAATTTTAGGGTTATATCTCTTTACGCGTCGAGAAATTCAAAAAAGTAGATCATTTTTAGCTGTAGTGTCTCTTTATGAGCGTTTTTTTTTTTAGAAAAAAATATTGTTTTGACCCCATTTCATGATGAGGTTGCGACATCGTGAACCGAGTTTTAACCCTGTGTGCTTTGAAATTCGATACGGTTGATCGATTTTTTTGAATAAAAAAAAAAGCTCAGCAGATCTTTGTATTAAATTTTCTTATGTGAAAATAAAATGTTTAGTTGTTGATTTTTAAGATGCTTACAGATTTTAAAAATATAGATTTTGTTATACCTATAGTTTTTTTTGGGAGTTTACTCCTTAATATATTCGGGCGAGTTGGACTACTCGCCCGAATTTATCTCGCACGAATACCGGGTACCAAATATCATGTTTAATTTTTAAATATTATTTCACTAGACAACTAACTCGCTCACAATAGGTGATTCTGTAGAGTTTAACATCTTAATAAAATATTAAAGTGGAAACTAGATATTATTGCTTTTAAATAAAACAAGTTATTATAAAGAGCTATAAACAAGGAAGGAAAAAATTGTATCCGTGCGAAACTGTTGAAGGGTTTCTGGTATGTAAATAAATGATCAAAATTAAAATTAATATAACCTTTACATTGAAATCACTGACAGATGTTTTAATATCTATAAAACATCTCCATATTTTTGTGTTAAAGGGGTTATTATGTTTTTATTTTAATTTAAAACATACATTTTAGGCTTAGGTTTTCCATCTTAGGCCTCATCCTTGCAGCCCAGGGGTGGATCGCAGTTGGTGCCTAAGCAGAGCCCGGTCCATCCCGCTCAATAGGGCGAGGAGGCACCGGGGAGTTTTAGTGGGTATTGCCGGGCCCGCTATGATTAGCATAGCGCGGTGCGCCGGCTGACCCTACCGCCTAGCCAGCGGTAGGAAGTCAGTAAAAAATGGATTTCTCCTCGTAAAAAAAAAACAGGCCTCATCCTTGCCACATGGCTGGTTGTTGGCCAAGAGCAAACACATTCTTCTTCTTCGGTCTCACTCTTGACAGAGTGGTCGTGGTCTCGTGGTTTTCAATTCAGGTGTTGGTGGCAAGCTTAACAACACGCCGCCATTCCTCTCTGATGGCCGCCTTCCTCGTGCATTCCTGAAACGAAACATACTCGTACACAAAGACTATGTAAGTATAATTGGGAGTACTCGTACATAGGTAAGTACAAAACATGTATTCCTTCGAGGCTTACTACGCCGTTACAAATTTAGCATTAATGAATTCTTGAAAGTAGAAAAAAATATGCAAAAATAAAAACTTTACGCCAATGTATTTAAGTTGAAATACCTGATCAACGTTGCGTCCATATTAAACAGAGAGAACAATTAAAGAGATCTTGATAAATACATAAATCAATTAAATGCGTATACAAAAACAGGACAGACAAACACGCCGTGCAAAAACTATTCAATAACATGACATTTTCTTATAAGAACAATTGAGAAATTCTTTAAAAAAAAGACGAATCGTCCACATACAAGTTCGATTCGAGTAATTACGTATCGATTGCGAAAACAAGCTAATGTGTGGTTTACGACTTTGCCTTCTTCAAATAATAAATAACATTAGTAAACATTTGTCACATTTGTCATTTGTCATTTGTCCACCCACAAGGTGGACAGACGACCTAATAAAGGCCGCGGGTCAGCGGTGGATCCAGGCAGCTTCTGACCGGTCCTATTGGAAAATTATGGGGGAGACCTATGTCCAGCAGTGGACGTCCTACGGCTGAGATGATGATGATGATGATGAGTAAACATTTGCAACCCGCATCCGGTTTTGCAATATTTTTTTTCTGAAAATTATATGTAAAAACTTTCCTCGAGAACCACTCTATCCATTGGTTACAATAATTTACAAAGTTACGCATGCGAAGTCGCGGGCAGCAGCTAGTAAAAAATAAAAAATAATAAAGACGCTCTCCGCTAACTTTTTTAAACCACCCACCGAATTTTGTTGCGATTTTCACTTATAAAAAAAACGAGGAAAGTTTATGTATAAAATTTGCAGAAAAAAATTGCATCCGTGTGAAGCCAAAGACGTGTCGCTAGTTTCTTTTAAAATTAATTCTAATAGTAATGCATAGCTCCATTATTTGAAATCCCTAATGATTAACATCTACCGAGCAAGCAGGCATTCTTAAGATTGAATGCAATAATGCAATTTAATAAAAAAAAACAATTCTTATCTTTGTCTTTAAAAATACACACACACAAACTTATTGTGTTCATCAATAATAAATATTGATACAAATATGCATCAGCAAAGAGCCATTTCTTGGTAAAAAGCGCCAGGCTCCAGCATCTGCAAGGCTAAAAATAATTTTCAACGTTTAATACAAAAATCGCAATAATTAACTTGGTTACAGACCAATAAATTACAATACGAGTATAAAGAAATACTACAAGATACACACACTAACGCAACGACTGTATGGAGACACGAATGCACACGCCGTAGGGACGTCCCGGGTTTTTATCGATAATTTTATATTACACTTTAAATTAGTGGGCTGGGGCATAGATAGTACCCTAGCTGGTTGCATAGATACTCTTACTTAAGACAATTGTGAAATAAAAGAAAGTCAAGACTCCAAAGTCCCATTAGATTTTCAGCTTAAACTTATGATTTCAGCACCCCACTACTTATTCTGTTTATTTCATTCATCCATCTTTTATTTCATCCATCTGTCACACATTATTATCATTATCAATAAAGAATCATTATCATCAGCCTGTGTCTCTCCGTTGCTGCATGTAGGACTCTCCCAAAGCTCGCCACAACGAACGGTATTCTGTTTCTCTCATCCAGCCGCTTCCTGCGAAGTCGTTTATATCGTCTGTCCAACTAGCCGCATTAAAAAATAAGAAATAAAAAAATCTTTGAAAATAGAGTTAAATATCTGCACCCACTGAACAAAGGTGTAAGAGATACAACATCCACTCCATTCGCAGGAAATCTCCCAAGGTTGTGTGCTTACACACATACAGTTTTATCTCATTATGCACCTAATGTTATATAACAGCACAAAAAATCAAGACAACATATACTATTGTCGCGGTACGAATTTCTAGTCTGGTACTTTCAAATTATGTTTCGGTGTGACATATTATATTACTACAAAGGGGGTTTTGCAATAAACCCTAATTTATCCTCGGCGATAATTTTGAGATGATCCCTCGGAACAGTATTTTTTCCGGATACTCGATTTCTTTATTATATAAAACATTACACGATGACCGGTCGAATTGTTAACGCATAAAGTGTAACAAACAAAAACACTTTCGCATTAATAAAATTATAGTAGGGAAATAGGGAATAGGCATAATTATTGTAGTGACATACTTATCTATAGGTATATAGGTATATTTTCTGGTACATCATATAATAAATATTACCTAAACATTATGTATTAATAATAACCCGCCACCAGCTTCGTACAAAATTGTAATTTTTTCTGCAATATACACACACTTTCTTTTTATATCGCTATTTTCATTAGGTATATCGCTCTTCGAAATTCATTCAGTAGTTTAGAAGAAGTTAGCAGAGAAGCAGACAGAAGGGGACAGTATTTTTATTATAATATTGGTAGTTAATATTGTCGATATCGATTGGCCATACCGAGCACAACACTAATCAACAGTTCGATCACAAATACATTCATATGATTTATTGTTAACACGAGTTACAACTCATGTGTGGAAAGTATCATTCTCTTTCACACACACAAGCAAGGCTACACAGACGCATTGGCGGATTATTATGCGAACGAGTTGCTGATTCGCAATACTATAGGAATCATAACTATATTTTTGTCGTATCATAGTAACCAATCTGCGTACACTTAATATCTACTTACGCTAAAATTATTATTATTAAACTTAAGAGAAAATAAGTATATTTTAAGAAGTTGCGTTGCTTTCTGTAAATATTAGATAACCTTTGTATAGAGATATTGCTGTTATCCTAAATTATAAATGCGAACGTGAGTTTGTTTGTTGGTTATAGACTCTCACACCTTACCTTACTATAAATGATGATCGTAAAATTATAGTACTTATAAGTCGCGGGCACCAGCTAGTAACTCATTTCGGGACTTTGAGACAATACGTACAAACCAGCCTCGGTACTGAATAATACAGAAGTACAGTCAGACATTCCAGAAGGTGAAAGCAAAACAGAACAGTGCATCGCGGTAAATGCTTCCTATAAGTAACTAATTTTTATAAATTTGACTTTTTACTTTTGATTGTATCTACTTTGACTATTTGTAATTCTAATTCTGTAATTGAAAAAATGACCATCTGAAAGTCTGTCCTTTTGAAAATCTTACCTTTTAAAGTAAAGGTAAAATACAAATTGGGCGATTCGCAAACCTTTGCGAGTTTTTCGGGTGTGAGTTTACAATATCTCATCTAATAAAATGGTTACATAATAAAATGTTTAAAATGCAAAATATATTTCAATTTAAAATTGAATCATCACTTCACTAATATAAAAACGTTATATGCCCCTGTTTTTTTATGCTAAATGTCAAATTTTGATATGTTAAGTATTAATAGCTTCTATACTTATGTTGAATAGCGAATTTTCGTCGAATCTGGCCTCCTGACTGTCCTGACCGTCCACTGCTGACATAACATAGTCAGAAGCAGTCAGCCTGGATTTCGGACACTTAGGGCCTCTTTCACCACAAGTGAAGTGTTGATTACTTAGTTACTTTTAGAAATAATTTTATGTTTTATTAAATTATGCACTCTGTTTAGTGCATCCTTCGATAGGCGATGTTTCTTTATTATTTTCTTTTTAATGTTTGGGACTTTTACCGTACAAACAAAGGTATATCAGCTAAATTATTCCCGATGACAGGTGACTTTAAATGACGGTTAGCCTATTGACAGATGGTGAAAGAGGCCCTTAATGGTGCAAGGTACGAGTAAAATTCAGTACAAACCTAGCAGAGGTAAAAGAAAGACATACTGGTTGAAGAATTTATTCGTTACCTCTTTTGTGAAGCACAGCTTCCAAGAGTAAAATAATCGGTGATGGTCGCCAACCTTTGTAGAGAAGTGGCACTATAAGAATAAAGTTTCAAAGTTTACGTTCTTTTACTTATCACACCTTGAAAGTAATTGAGTCTTTGTATTGCATTTTGAGCATTTTGAAACATTGTCTCAAAATGTAAATAAAAACATGTCATCTAAATGCCATTTTTAAATGAATTTATTTTGATAATATTAAGTATGTTTTTTATTGATCTTAAATGCCTTTAATATAGTATAATGCGAAACGCATCGATAAATAAGACCCTTTAGTTTGTTGAACGCATAAACTTCACATTTAGTTCCGCGCTTGAAAATTTATCTATAGCAATTTAGTTTATGGTATTGCCAGTTACTGTTACTGTTAATGTATCAAGTTTAAATGAGAACGAAAATATTGTCAAATGGCAACACTAGATTTACGATACAGTAGCTCAAGATATTCTTGACAGAACACTCGTGATCATTATTACGTTTTGAGAAGGACAATCTTCTTTCAATGACCACTAAGTATACCTATAAATGCTTTTCAAGCACCTTCGTTCAGGTATTATCTGGTTATTGATAACCTAGATATGGTATGTCTGAAGAATGACCTTGTGACCTGAAATCTTACCTTAACTTAATCCATTATGATATTTTTTATTATATTTTTTTTTTATAATTCCATGATAAAGGGTAGACGTGTCAGGGGCTGCTGTAGACTTTAAACCCGAAGTTTTACCAGGGGATGCAAATTTTATTTTACCGACTTTGATTGATATAGTAGAGGAACGAACTCATCCCTTACTCGCACAGCAATAGTGCTTTCAAATGGTCTCTGAGAAATTACTTAGTAGTCTTAATACCTACCGCCAGTTAAGCTCCACAGTCTACATAGGACTTAAGAAACTTACTTTATGTACAAGCAATTAGTTTTTTTTTAATAAATAATAAAACATTTTTCATATTTATCATAATCTCTTGAGAAAACCATTATTCTATGTTTAAAAATATCAATAATTAATTACGATAATTATCAATAATTACGAAATTTACTAGCCGATTTGATGAGAACTTTACGATGAAGAATTGAACGTAAAGAAAAAAACAGTTTTCAGAAGTCTACTTATAGGTACTGATCGAAATTCTGGCTCCTTCGTAACTTCTGACTCCCGAACTAAGCATTTTCCCAGCTAGACATCCTGACTTCTAGTAAAATAATAATGCAATCTGCTAGATTACCCCGCATCTTAGCTTTTAAACGTCCAGACAGACACATATTATGTTGTAGTACAAGAATAAACCAATGACATTTTAGTTCAGAACGCGTTTGCAAGCACATTATCGATTTAGCCGATAGCTGTGATATAATATGTTTTCAATTGTTTTATTTATATTTCCAATTTATTTACAACTAGCTGTTACACGCAACTTAGTCCGCGTAACTTTATAAAATATAGCTCATGTTACTCCCTGATAATATAGCTTCCTAACAGTGAAAGAATTTTTCAAATCGGTCCAGATTACTGGAAACTAAACTATTCGAAACTATTCCGAAACTATTCGGAGCCTCTTCAATTCAAACAAACAAACAAATCTTTCCTCTTTATATAATAGTATAGATATAAAATAAAATTAAAATCGTTTTCTTATTTTAATCCCTATCCCATTCCAATCCTTTATCCTTAATCCTATCCTATTTGTAGTCTATTGTTTGTTAGCGCACTTGAAGCACCTATGGATGCCTATTGCATTGCTTGTGTTTGGCTACGGTAGCCACCTACCAGTAATAGAATTAAAGATACGGGAAAATAAATTGTACTCTGGCATCTCTTACTCACTCACTGAATCCCAACAGCACAAATGCTGTAATTTAATGTTGAACTTCTGTAATGGGATGGTTACTGCCGCCATACGGGCTCCCCAAATCATTGCACAACGCAGTGTGTCTTGCCACTATTTACATTAGATGAGTTACTTAAATTACTTACTTAAATAAAATAATTTAATAGAAAATTCATTTGCTTAATTTAATTGAATGAATTTAATTAGTAATATTCATCTTCATATATTTAAATTTGTTAAATTTATCTAAAGGTCGCGAATTGTTCAATCTCTGCAGTTAATCCCAAACTAATCTTTGCCTTTATCGCGGTTTAGTAAAAAAAAAAGGAACGTAAGATCACGGTTTGCTTCAGACGATTCCTTATTCGTTGCGGAGCGACCGCGTTAGACGGTCGCGCTACGAACACGGTCAGAACACGTCCCGATAAACAGGAGCGCGGGAACATCGAATTCTAAATTCAAAATACGCTCGATCGGCCATTATTAATATTCAAATTAAGAACACTCGCTAACAATCGATTCTGTGGCAACACATTTTTTTTTATTTAAGTGTGTTTCAATTGTTAATTTAATAAATAAAACCGCGTGTTTACATTAAATATTTATCGAATTCGTATTGTGTTAAAAATTTAATTGTCTCAAAGGAGTTTTGGCGTTTTGTAAATTTTCCTTGCAATTTCTTCTGATTTTATACAATTACAATAAAAATTGTTAATTTAGCAGACGAGTCGCGTGCGGTTTTTATGAATGTTTTTGCGTATCGGCCGATGGTGGGGGCACTGGGTGGGGCCTCAGTTAACTCGGCCCTCTCCTAGCGAGTATTTTGATTTAGTTTCCAAGTCTTACGCAGATGTGGCGATTTTTTTTTCAGTCGCGTGTTTAAGTCGCGCGCGGCTGTCCGTCTCGCATCTCGCTGGTCGGGGTCCGTTTTTGATTTTCGAATGTTCCCGCGTTCCTTTAAAAACTCTTTCTTCCGTATTAGCTCACATAAACTTTTGTTTTCAGCGCGTTCGTTAGTTTGTAAATAGTTTTTTATCATTATTATTTTTGATAAAAAAAAAAACTTTCTAGACTGCGCTTTATTTGAAGCTGTGTGTTGTGTAGTGACATTGGATTTAGTTGTGAAAAAAAAACTAATATTCTAAGTGACATTGTGTGACTGTTAAATGTTTTCTGTCAAAACTACAATTACTTTGGATGTTTTACAATAAGGTAAGATTAGATGTTAATTATAAATTAAAATCACTATTTATATCTATACATATAATAAAATAAAATAAAATAAAATAATAGCCGTACATGCCGTATGTACATTAAATATTTTTTGATGAGCACCTGGATTAAATTTGATAGGATACTTGTAATCCAGGAAAATTTTTAGGTTCTGTGTGGGATTTTCAAAAAAGGAACTAAAGCGAGTATGAAGTTGCGGTCATAAGCTAGTTGATTAAAGAAGTAAAACACTCTCCAACGATGTCTTTGTTCATTAAATGATAATTAGTGCATTTTTTTAAATAATTAAATCAAGTGCGGCGTTGGAAGGTTTTATAGTGAGGAATTTTGTGACAGGATTTCTTATGGGAATCACAATCGGGTAAGTTACAAGACAATTACTCAAGTTAATTTATATTCGATCGGGATTATTTTTAAATAAGTAAAGTTTAAATAAATATATTCTGTTGGCATTAAGTTTGTAAATGTAATGCGTTTCATTTAGGTGGGCACTGCTTTGTCATTTGTAATTTACATTTAAATAATAAAATAAATTAAAAAATAGACCTACACAAAACCAAAATTAAAACATACTATTAAAAATTAATAATTTTGCAATTTATTTTTATTTTCTTTAATCCGGAACTTTAAATATTTAAGTGCAAATAATGCATCAAATTTATTGAAGAACTGTTCACTAAGAAAGTTACGTCAAAATCGGTTCAGCCTATTACGAGACACACAGACAATCTAAAATTCTAAATATAAATATAAAAATAATGTGCTCTTATTGTTTCTTTCAAGTCTTAATAACAATTTAAGTTTCAGATTAAGCTTTAATTACTCAGTTAAGCTCAATTTTTCAATTAGTTTAACTTCAATTATTAAATCACGGACAATTCTAATTTATTTATTTATATTAAGAAAATAATAAAAGTTTTTAACTTTAAATACAAATATATTTTAATTAGTATTTTAAGTAGGTAACAAATATACCTACTTAAAATACCTACTCGAAAATAATGTTAAATTTTGTAAAAAAAATTACTTAGGTAATAATATTATTTGCACTTAAAATAAAAAGTAATTTATAATTTTAATTAATAACTTAGAGTAACAATTCGATGCTTAGTTCTGAAATCTAACTTATTACTAACATTATAAAGTTGACTGGTCTTATTGGAAAGTTTTGGGGAGGCTTCTAGGTACAAAAGTTGACTTCCTACGACTTATATGGTGATGATGATGGATATTTTAATAAAATATAATATATGATATTGTAAGTTTGTTAATAAATATGTAAAAAGTAACAAGTACACTTATTTCAAAAATGATTTCACCATTTAAAGGGTACATTATTCCAGATTAGAAACATACTTACTACAAGTAACTGAGGGCGCGTTTGTCTATAAAAAAATATTATAAAAATAAAGTAGAGTAAAAAATAAAATAAAATAAAGAGAGAATTACTACTACTGTTACTAAAAACTTACCTATTTACTTAAAGTTACAATATCAAATCAAGGACGGTCTCATCTGAATGTAATATTATTTGTTTTCTATCAACACAATACGAAATAAAGAAAAAAGAAAAAAAAAAGAAATAAGAAAAAAATTATGTAAATTATATCTTATATATTATTATTATAAGCAATTCTATTTCGAAAATCAAATTAGATATTTTACTATAATTCAGCAATTATTAATTACCTTAGGTTAGGTGTAAACTATTCATGATATCAATAAATTTTAAGTCAAGAAAATGCAAGCGTAACCGCTAGTATGACTCAACGACTGTATGATTGTCTAGAATTCTAGACTCTAGAACATTTGAGGATGTATAAATTCCCAAAATGCCTAAAATAACTTCGGTTTTATCGCACTGCATCGGTATGATCGGACGGGAGGGGCACATCCTAGAATTTCGGGTCAAAGGTCGGTTGGAGAGATCACGGCTTTCTGAAATCTATTATTCAATCCGAAAACGTGCAAGCAATATTCTTTTTTAGTAAGAAATACCTACTCATCTTAACTATTTATAATTTTTTTTAAAGTAGTGACATGTTACACTACATTTCACAGCTATTTGAAGCCCAACCCTTCATAGAATACAATCACTACATAGTATAAAACAAAGTCGCTTCTCGCTGTCTGTCTGTCCGCGGACGAAGTCGCGGCCGCCAGCTAGTAGTTATATAAAAAATTCTCGTGTCCCAGTGTTTGTAACCAATTAAAATCCTCTGATACGGCAGAGTTTCAAAATTTAATGAGTAGTTAATATTATAATATGCAAAATTTAAATTATTAAATAAAGAGACATTGATATATTATGACAGATCGTAGTTTTAATTTAGAATTACGCATAAATCAAACACATGTGAAGCAATTATTAATAAACGAATGAAACTTATAAATAATAGCGTTTTGTTGGTAAAGTTTTTGCTGTAATCTGTGGTTTTCATTTTTTATTTAAATTCTCAGAATATTTTTCTAATGAAGTTAAGGAAAAACCGAAATCAAAATGATATCTTGATTAGTTAACATTTATTGTTTAAATTTAATACTGTTTACACTACCTAGTCGGTCTATGTTTAAACAGTGTTTTTTATGGATTTGTTTTAAATGTTATATATAATTAAACACTGTTTTAAATGGAATCTTACCTTTTTACTTTATTACGCTTAACGCACTTGGCGTCAGAAATTAAATCTTTGATAGCATTAAAGTGTATTACCTATGTCCTAAAGTAACCCTGTCTGTCTGACTGTTACTTTTTCACGCCTTAAATAACTACTCAACCGATCGTCATGAAATTTTGCATAACTTTCCGTGATTACGTGTATCCGAATACGGAATACGGCGTCTGTATTTCCGAGTACATATAACCCTAATCTTTTCAAGGTTCGAGTGAATAAGCATCTTCTGGGTGAGCTCGCTCCATCTTAGGCCTCATCCTTGCCACATGGCTGGTTGTTGGCCAAGAGCTAACCCATCTCTTGAAATAGCCACTAGCAGATAATAATAAACCATCTCTTATACAAAAAAAAAACACGGAAAGTTTTAAAATACCTTAATAAAACACAAATCTAGTTAGAAAATACAATTGTAATCAAAGAAAGTAATTGAAAATGTATTCGCATATTAAAAAAACCGTTAAAAAATTCGCCCTTAAAGCGGATAAGGTCGTTCCGTTCTATCGGTCACTCATTTCATTCATTCGGCGGGATTTGTGCCGGAAGCGGCCCTTATCAGGCGGCCGGAGGTGACGTCACGCGAACAAAAACGAACGTGATTATTATATAAATACAAAATTATTTTTTTTCCACAACTGGCAACACTTAAAACAATGCAACGCGGGAAATGTTGAGTTTACGTTAAATAAACAAAATGCAAAATCAATATACCTAATGTTAAGCTTTGTTATTGATTGCGGTAATGTTATTTTATTCGAAAGAAGCAGGTATGTGGATGTTTATTATTAAACTCTTTAGACGTGAAGCTATGTGTGGTTTTGTTTTAAGGAGAAATTACAAAAAAAAAATCTAATACTAGTGACCCTGCCCCGGTTTTGCACGGATGCAATATTTTTCTGCAATTTTTTTTTTGCATTAATTTCATTATAGTTATCAATATGTAATTGTTAGATAATAATATATATAATTATCATAATATTGATTATAGAGTTCAGTATTTAGTCCAGTAGAGTTTATAGGTAGAATGTTCCAAATTAATCTGTACTTTCATTTTAAGTAGGTCCATTGAATAAATTAAAAAAAAAAACAATAAAAGATGTATAGATATGTATACGGGCCGCCATTAAAACGACTAACAATATTCAAAATATTCTCACGACTCTAACTGGAAACGAGTACGTGTGTCATATATATTTTTTTCCAATTGTAATTCCATATGGCTTTTCAATAAAAAATATACATTTCCTAATTTACTTCGGCCGCGGCGGTAACTACGAAGTATTGTACTTACAACACAATGGTCTTGACTTCACGTGATTCATTCAAATTTATCGAATGCGTTAACGCGACTATAAAAACAATCGAAGCCTCTTTTAATTTCAATTTTGAATTCATAAAGCAAGTAATGCGTAGAGAGGTCGTGGAAGTAAGTGTGTTGAATCATGGCGGTATGCGCGATTAGCTTTTGACATTAATACAGTAAAAACTGACATTACTGTAAATACTGAAAAGTATCAATACCGTAAAGAACTCATTACCGTAAATACTGAAAAGTATCAATACTGTAAAGACTGCCAATACTGTAAATACTGAAAAGTATCAATACCGTAAAGACTGTCATTACCGTAAATACTGAAAAGTATCAATTAAATACTGTAAAGACTGTCATTACTGTAAATACTGAAAAGTAACAATACAGTAAAGACAGTCATTACTGTAAATACTGAAAAGTATCAATACAGTCATTACTGTAAACACTGAAAAGTATCAATACTGTAAAGACAGTCAATTGGTACTGTAAATATTGAAAAGTATCAATATAATGAAGACTGTCATTACTGTAAATACTGTAAAGTATCAATACAGTAAAGACTGTCATTGCTGTAAATACTGAAAAGTATCAATACAATGAAGACTGTCATTACTGTAAATACTGTAAAGTATCAATACAGTGAAGACTGTCATTACTGTAAATACTGAAAAGTATCAATACTGTAAAGACTGTCAATACTGTAAATACCCAAGAAATATGTTAATTTTTAATAGTTACAAACGAAACTGCTTGTAACAAACTAGTAGCGATAATGCATACGAGTTGAATTTAACAATTACTGCCACATTTTACTTGTTGCTTGTTGACATTGGTTCAAATTGAAAATCTAATTGGCTATTAAGAAACCCAACACGTCGTAATAATGTAATTGCAAAATTCAATAGACTGTAAAACTAATCCTACTCGATTACGGAAATAATGGAAATAACACAAATTATTACCACCTCAAAAAGCAATTTTACCAATTGAGTCACGTGAGACTTAATGTTATCAAAAGCCGACTTTATACCCAACAAAATGGCATTTAAAGTAAGTATACGTAAGTCGCAGCTGTTTTATTATACTAACTGGTGCCCGCGACTTCCTCCGCGTTAAAAAATATAACACCTAAGAAAATATCAAACATCTTTATCGCTGTGACGACAGTGGCGTCGCCATGGCGACAGTGGTAGGAATCCAAATTTTTTAATACTTTTAGTTGACGATCCCTCGGAGAACTGTGAGACGTTTATGGTGGAAAATATGGCTATTGTAAAGGCTTGTAAGTAGAAAAATATATGAAATACTGTGTGTACATACCGGTGTATATACCGAACTTAAAATATAAAATAAATAAAATATAAACAGATACAGTGCAGTGCGGTTCATTTCTAAAACATAAACATTACAAGAACCTAAGATTTTTTTCAGAACTTGCCTGAGGACTTTCTATATAGAATAGAATCTTTGGATTGTTTATTGTATTCAATATTATTATATTTATATATAGTTGCTATAAAATTAAGTATAATAATAATATTATTCGTAATCACTAAAATTATTATTTTTGAACTCTCATTATTAAATGTTTATGATTAAATCTATCTTATTCTCTCATGTTACTCTTGAAGATATTTGTGACGCAAAATATTCGCTTGAATGAATTTTGCTCTGTAGAAAATACAATTGCAAATTAACCATATTATTTAATGTTAATAAACTTTGTTACAGTTCCTGATTTTATACTAATTAATTAGTAATATCCTTAAAGTACATTTTACATACAAATTCACGTTCATTTTAATTTGTCTGACATATAAACCTGTTGTATAATTAAATAGTATATCATGTTTTTTTAAAATGATCGCATGCGACATAATAGCAACGAACTGGTCTCCGGCGCAGTAGAATCGTTCCATAAACGGCCGATCATATATAAAATCAGACGACGGTCTGTCTGTCTGTCAACTGGGACGCGGCCTTATAAGGCCATTATTAATATTTCTATTATAATATCACTTCTGATATTTAGATTCACATTGCAGAATCTTTGGAGTTCTTGTTTGCTTTTTAGATAATACTAGGCTATTGTGAAATTTTATTTATTAATCCCTTTTAAGTAAAATATTAAATTCAATATTGTCAATTCTTAATAACCAACATAATGAAAGGGATACATTAAAAAATCATGGACACATCTCTTTCTACCGTATCGTCCTTTTCATATTATCACACATGTAATTGTCGTATACCAATTAGCAAGCGTATTTGAACCTTAAATCTACTCGGCATAAGGATTCATTTAGTCCAAGCAAAATTTGAGTTAAGTTAGCCAGCTGCTGTTTAAATTTAATGAAATGTACACTTTGCGTTTATGTGTATAGAGTTGATTTGCCATTGAAGGCCTCTAAGAGCAGCGATGAAATGCGAAATGGATTATTTTTTCAAAAATGGAATTAAGAAGAGACAATAACGCTCATTGTTTTTAAAGATGGCGGATGGGGCGCGCAAATATGAGTTTATTAAATGTCTGGCTTATGAATCTTATGATAATTTTATAGCTCTGCGCCGTACAATGTACACTTTTATACTTTTGATGCGTTATCGTAATAATTCGAATGTTTTAATTTTAATAAAGATAAAAACACTAATGTAAGAAACGTTCTTGCGTTAGTGATATTCCGGTTATAAATTTAAAAAAGTATTCCTTTTTTAAAAGGGATTTTCGAACAGGAAACAGTCAAAAATATAAACTTAGCGGACAGGCTACCACGTGTCTAGTTACACTGTATTCTATGCAAATTTTAAGGGATTCAAAATACGTTTATAATTTTTATATATGCAATAAATGAAAAATAAAAATTAGTATTTTAATTTATATGTCTTTCCTCGTATGTATTTTATATTAACAAAAAGTTCATATGGCCGAAATATTGTCTAATTTGGAAGCAAAAAATTACGCGTCAATGCTGACCTTCTCTCTGGGTTACGAGTTAAAGGCTGTCAAATGTCCACCACACGAGACCATGTCTGCGAAGTAAGGAAGTAAGTATAGTTTAAACTTAAAATTCCGCATATTAAATTAAAAATTCTCAGCTGTTCAAGGAGAGAGTTCTTAAAGGAACCAGGATTCAAACTTGCGTCTGCCATGACCGAAGAGAAAATTGAATGAATGAAATACTTGCAATCAATAGTAGAAAATTTAAATATGAATTGTGATGAGTGTTTTTGAAAAGTGAATGCTTCTGTTACGCGTCCGTTGAAAATGGCCGTTTTGTTCTTATTTTGAATGCGTAGAGGATGTGCAGTGCAAGGGCATGAGTCCGACGGTTTAGTAAGTAACTAACTGATGCATTAATACTTCGAATGTTCTGTTTTTTTTTATTTATTTCGACGCCCGGAGATTGGTCATTACACATTTGAATATGTGCTTCTTAAAAAAAAGTTCGATCACGATTCTGTAAAACGGGTCTGATGTAATATAAGATATCAAACGTGCTCTTTATATTCGAATTTGATGTTTCCGGATTGGCTGCATAGACTTTTTAAATTTCGAACGCAATACGATTTTTGAACGTAAATGGAACTCAACTAACGAAAGTTGCCAATTCGAATTATTACTTTATACTTTTTTTATTATTTGAGTTATTGTTTCAGTTAAGTGTTGATCTTAACTTAACTAACGAAGAATTGGCTGTTTAATCGAAAGATGCAAGTTCAAATCCCGGTCAAGAGCATTTTCGATTTGATATGTTGTGATTTGATGTTTTAGGAATTGTGATACTTTGTTTTTAATTTTAACACATTCGGTAGACATTGCCTGACATGTATAGCAACCCTAAGCTTACTTTTTAATTGACGTATTACTTTTCTAAATTGCCTCCCACTATGGAAGCAAATGTAAAGACGTATTCACTTCAAAACAGCCATACCATGTTGTTTTTTGAATCAATAAATATCCAATGTCTCCCATTACGGGTTGCCACATCATCGTTCCTCATAATTAACGTCTCCGTATTCCTCAAACACGAGAATTAACCCCAATTGAGAGATCGCTCTATTTAAATGACTCGTAACGCACTATTCAGCTTTCTGGAAGCGTGTGACATATTTAGTTTAATCTATTTGCCACTATCCTACCAGCTGAGGACTTACTACTGAAGATTAACTACGTTGTAAAATTGTTAAGATGATTATTATCTAAGATATTAACAGTAGTAATATCTTAAGTTAGTATTATCTTTAGTTTATCTTAATCTTAGTATTATCTTAAGTTAGTAAAAAAACAATATTGGATTAATTTGTAGTCAGTGTCCAGATCTATTAGGCATTAGGGCATTAGGTATATCTAAATACATTTTATCAATACATGTAAACGAATTAATGTTTTCCTTACAGTTGCAATAATGTCAGTGCGCAGCGCAGACAAAAACTACGCATGCGTGTTAACCATGAAATTCGGGTTCGATTTCATAGTCTGCCAGGATCAACTTAGGAAATGAACTTATCAAGTAGCAGGGCACGCTCTTACTTACATAAAATCACAGTTAAAAATCAAAATGCAAAAAAACAAAAAAAAAAAACCAAGCGCACCGTCAGCCTGTCTAACGACCTTCATACACCTTCTAAAAAGTTACCACGTTTCTGTATGAACTCTTGTCATCCATACTTTTTACAGCGAAACATGTTTAAGAATCTTCTGAGTAGCCAGTATGAAAATAACAATTTTAAAGAATCGCATGAAACTCTTTTTGGAAAGGACACCTTGATGAATCAGACGATATTTAGACGCCCTGTTGTGTTGTGTCATGATTATTTGACACTCACAGGAAATTAGACGAATACCTACCAAAAAAATTGTTTCTTTTTAGTTTTAAATTTAAAACACGTATTTAAAAAACTAATAAGAAACTATTTCAGTTCGAGGGAACATTTTTATTCACTGTCGTCAGAATCTCCGATGTTTTAATGGTTAGTTTTTAATTTTTTAGTAACTAAGTATTTAAAGTTTATGCTTACTACTTACTTAATTAGAGAAACAGAAAAATAGAAATAAATAAAAGAAAAAGAATATTCTCTAGTTATTTTGACATGGACCTTCTCCTTGAAAGAAAAAGGCCACAGTTTTGGATTTCAATGTCCATTACCAATCTGCATTTGAAAAAAAAGAAACGTGAATTTTTTGGTAAGTGAGGACAGCATTAAATCATATACTTATATTAAATTATTAGTAAAATACTACAACAATGAAACAACTCATTTATTAATTGTAATTTTATTGACAATTAAAATTAGTTTAAGTAAGTAAAATATATGGGGGCGTTCATGATTTCGGACAAGATTCTCGATCCCTTTTCATCTTAAGCATGTCTAGTGGTTAGGTCAACAAACTTTAAATAAAAAAGAGTCCAATTGTTCTAGAGCCATTTTTGTTACAAGAGCTAACGACGGCAGAGTTCAACTTATGTTGGAGATTTCACAGCATGCCCACCTATCAATCAATGGTATCATATCGTGTCCAAAGAAATGGATGCGTTCAAAAATTATTTTATGTTTAGTAATATTTTATTCAAATTTACTTGATTGAACGCATCTGTTGTGGTTTTTCTGTTTTAACTATAATGAAATTATTTATTCGTAATAAATATTTCATTATAGATTTTTAATATTCATAGTTAATTTATTTCATATACACATATTTGACAACATATTTAAAGGACGACATATTTGAGGGAATTCCTACTCACTCAGACCAGAGTAAAGTTGGACCTGCTGGTAATCGAACCCAAAACCGCTGTGTCAGAGCGACTAAAATTTATAAGTACGCAATGTAAAATAATTTCGTCCTTCCTATTGTTCAAGCTATCTCTGTACAAACTCTACCAAAATCGCATTTTTAATATTAACATGTATATCACATTAATACATTCATATAAGCTCGGCTAGTTGTAACAGATTTATCTAATAATGGAAAAAATACAATAAAACAGTATTCAGATTCAGTCGAGCAAAACAATTAGATATGATTGGCCGCTTTAAATTTCTATTCCAAGCTCTAAAACATAAACGAGTAAATAAAAAAAAATGTACATATCGCATCAAGACGTATTCGAAGTTCGAACGTCTCACACGGCCGTCATAATCCATCTCGATATTTGAATATTCGGATTTGGAACGCGCTCTCGTAATTCGAACTAAGTTCGTTTCGTTTTTCAATTGCTTCACTCATATTTTGAAACGACGCGTTCCAAGATAAGAATCCAATTTTGTTTTTATTTTCTAGCTCTGTCGACGTTCGGACACGTATTTTAAAAACAAATAAGACATACGGATTATTGGCTTACAATATTGAATGTTTTACGTATTGATAATCTGGAGGATAGTAACTTTTTTTTTATTTATCCTAACTAATATTATAAATGCGAAACAGAGTTTGTTTGTTGTTTTTGTTTGTAGCTTCACGGATATAACAGAACAGATTTAAAATTAGAAGGTTTTTCTTAACTGTTGTGTAAAATATGAAAAAAGAAATCTCCTTCTAATCTCCCTTAGCCTCATATCGTGCCCCATATCCCTTCCTAATCGGCAGCGTACTTGTAGCATCTGTGGCTTTGCTTGAATTATAGGCGACGGTAGCCACTTACCATCAAGTGGACCGTCAGCATAGTAAGAATAGTTATTACTATTATAATATATATGTAAGGTACTTACTATTCTTATATAGATAACTTATTTTAATATTAAACGAGAAAAGAGTTTTAATTTAAAAAGTTAATTTCCCATGGTTTTTGTCTAGACAAATTTAAGTGTCGATAAATTGTCTGGTCTTTGTATTGTGGATATACATTTATCATAAAAACGTAGTGATGCGACTCTTATTAAGTATAAATGATACGAGAGTAGGTACCTCATTATTGCATCACGGAATTATACGTATTATAACTACTCTATTTTTGTATTACTTGAGTCTTGTGTATTCACAAAGTCAATTACAAAAACAAAGTAATTTTTTTTTATTTCATATTTTCTCTAAGTCCTATCAAAGAAAATGCTAGAAACACTAAACATGTCACCAAACCATCGAGGTTAAAACGTGGTAAATTCTCTTATCAATTATATCAATACAATCTGAATACTCAAAAGATTTTTTTAAAAATATAACCTTAAATTATACTTTCAAAGTCTTTAAAGAATTATGTTGATTGTGTCGAAGAAAACACAAATGATGTAATTTTACTATTTACATAATCAAATATACTTATAATTATAGTCTTTGATTTACATAATGTAATTTTACGATCATGTAATTTTACTAATTTATTTAATAAAGAAACTATCATCCGAATAATATTTATTGTTATGATTGATTTTACACTTAAGTTATAATGATTTTATTTAATTATTAAAATATTGTGTAAAAATAATACATCTTTTTATTTTTATTTTTAACTTATTTATTAACTTATTATATTTGTTAAAAATATGATTTACTGACTATGATTTATTTATACAAAGCTAGCATAAATAAATAAAAAACTTGCTAATAAAATATGAATTATACTCTGCGTAACCTCATTTACACAGTACTTCATAGATGACGGCTACAACACTATTCGAAAATTGTAATAGAGAAATCGTAATTCAGTAATTCAACTCGCGTTTGTGAGTTACGTAAGATGTCGTATTGTGTGTTGCTATCGGCACGCGCCACATTCACGTATTCGCAATAACGCACGCGGGGTGGCCCTCGCATTCTTTGGCGAGACATTGAAAAATAAAAAATAAAAAAATATAGCAAATCGAACTATCTGCATGAAAGCTATTTTGTCGAAAACAATACTGACGAATGTTGGCCGTGTGAAAATCAATGCAAAGATTGGACCGTGTCACAAGCATTGAAATTTGAATATTGGGATATTTATTAAAAATGTTTAAAACGACAATACGCTTTGTAAAAATATGTTATTATACATAAAATAATAAAATAAAAAATAAAATTATTTTTAAAAGTAACTTAATCAATACTTTACTTGTAGTTGGTGAAAGAGGCCCTTAGAATTCTGTCACCGTTTAAAATTGAATTCCTTGCGTTTTAAATATCCGATTTAATCGCAACAGTTGTGATATGTTAAACACGTTAACGGCGACGTCAAGAGGTCACATCTCGTGAAGACAATGCTCAATGAAGGCACGCGTTACGGGGGGGGAGGGGAGGGGGTACTTAGGTGGATGTGGAGGGGGGGGGGGGGTATAATTATTCGTGCCTCTAGCCCGTGAACCACGCCCGCCATTGTAACACTAAATATAAGGCTTTTATAGTTGTCTCTGAGAGAGTGTTCGGTTCGAAGAAAATTATTAACACGAGTCGAGACGGATAGCTATTTGTTGAAAATTAAATTCCACTTATCGTCTGGTTACGTATCTCTTAGACGTGAATACCTTCCATAGTGGGAGGCAATTCAGAAAACTGTTGATTTACTTATTTATTTATTATAAAAGGCCTCCAATGAGGCAGGCATAAAAAACATGTCAGTCATTGGACTGCACGTCAGAAAAGAAAACTAAGCTTCACAAAATAATTACATTACATTACATGACAGTGTCGCGATTTCAATGATTTTATCCCATCTCTGCTTTTTTTTTAAATTGCTCTAGTGCATATAGGGTACTCAATACCTATATAGGAATAAATAAAATTAAAGGAATCAATAAAGTTAAGAGGTTAGTGGACCAACTTTTTTATGCTAAATGTACTTAGTTACATTTACATTAAGCTCTTTGAGTGGAAAAGAGACTTCGTGTAAGATTTTATCGCTTTATAATTCAACTAGCTGTGCTCGCGACTTCGTCCGCGTGGAATATTTGGGTATCTCGAACGGTTTTCGCGCACGCAACGGAAGCAATTCTCCCCGTTTTTTCCACATTTTCGACTGTTTCTTCGCTCCTATTAGTCACAACGTGATGTTATATAGCCTAAAGCCTTCCTCGATAAACGATCTATCCAACACAAAAACAATTTTTCAATTCGAACCAGTAGTTCCTGAGATTAGCGCGTTCAAACAAACAAACAAACAAACAAATAAACAAACAAACTCTTCAGCTTTATAATATTAGTATAGATGACAACTTAAAAGCTAGTACACATTTTGGTACAGGAACTAGAGTTGGTAGGGCTTTTAAAAGAAATCTTTTAAAAGTTACTGACAAGTGTATTTTAAGATACAGAAAGAAAGTATAAGTAATTCGTTTCAAAACGCCCGCCTGCACTTATCTCTCCACTCAAAACTATTTTTAGTTCCAAACCATGTATTCCGATGTAAAATTTTTCATGTCTGTTACTTACGTTGTTATTATGGAAAATGATTGATTTTATTGCGTCTAGTTTCTGTATTGATGTTTGGAATATCCATTATGGATTAATCTGTTTAGTATCTTGGTCTTTTGAACCGTGTCTTTGTATAAATATTTTTGTTTTTCCATTATTGTTTTTTTACACTAGCGGAGCGCTTTTGATATCACTTATGAAGTGTGATAGTCACATTTTAAGTTTGTGAATGGGTTTAAGTAACTGTCTGTAATTTAATAATGTGGAAGTATTGCTTAAATTAAATTAAATTAATTTAATTAAAATTATTAAAATTACTTAAATTAACAATTTTAATTCACATGCTTTTTATTCTTGTAACAACTTCCTATTGGAAAGACTTTAGTTTCCTTCTAATTCTAGTTCTTAGAACTAGATGGCGCTGTTTGTGTATTTAACTGCGTGTCTGTCTGTTTCTCCGCTACCTACAACGGATTTTTATACATTTTTCACTTATGGAAAGAGGGTGAAATGAGGAAGGTTTGCTTATATAAATAATTGCATCACGGGCGAAGCCAGATGTGGGGCGCTAGTATGATTATAATAATTTTCTCTTTAAAGTCTTATGAGTCGAGTAAGTCGAAAAAGTAGAAAAAAAAATAAAGACTTACACTTCATCTAGTCAGTAACTTTAGCACTCGTGCTAAGTAAAGTAGCTTCAGTAAAAATTATATTGACCACTTTCTTTAATCAATTAAGATACAACATGCATTTAATGTCAACGAACTTGTATTAATTGAGTCAGCAACTCTTAACGCCGTTAACGACTACACGCGACTCTTAAAGCTTCCGACGACATTAAAACTAATGACGAATTTATCATCAAAACAGTATTAGCTGACAAATTATAATGGGTCTCGACCATAAACGTATGGTAAACAATAATATTATAAAACTAATATAATAAATTACAACACTAATTTATGTTAATAAATTATAAATGATATATTTTTGATTTCCATTAAACACTCGGTTAGTGTTAAGAGAAACAGTTGAGAAGCATAGATGAATGATTGGCTTCGCAGCGCTCGACTAGATACCGCAGTCGTACTTGTAAAATGCGGCATAAAATAGTACGCCGAATTCGGCGTACCCGAGCCAGTCACACTGCAAACTGTTTGTGATGTGTACGTGCCGAATGTTTTCTAAAATTTTAGGCATAATAAAATACCAGTTTGCGTAGTGAAACTGTGTATAAATATAATAAAACTGGGTAAAAAGTGATAAAAAGTGACGATTTTTTACACACACTACAATAAAAAGTTGCCACATTTACGGAGCTATTGCTTTTGTATAGCGCTCTATCTAGTCGAGCGCAGCGAGACCAATCAATTATCTTTGTTGAGAAGATTAGTCTTCTTCTTTACATAGTATAAAACAAAGTCGCTTTAAGCCATCTGTCTCTCTGTATGTACGCTTAGATAGCTCTGTATTGTGTAGCGTCGATGTTGTGTAAGTCCGAAACGGTGCTGGCTGAAAATGAGCGCTGCAGGTGCGTCTCAGCACAATGCTGAGCCCACAGAAATTGTCTTTAGTAGGTACTATTTCTTTGGCTGAGCCAGTGTCCGTTTCACTGCTGCGAGGACACACACTCTTTTACCTAAGTATTAATTTCTGTTTTGTTGTTTTTTTTTATTATTATGTTTGTGTCTTTGTAATGGTGAATAAAACTTTTTCTTTCTTTCTTTCTTTCTTAGATCTTTTAAACTACGCGACTGATTTTATTGCGGTTTACACTATGTAATGGAAAAAGCGTTAAACGAGGAAGATATTTATATAAGTAATATAACTAGCTACACGCTCTGCTCTTCGCTCGAGTTCAAAATAAAAACTCTCATATCTTTTGTTGGACCAAATTATCAAGTTTTATCAAAATCGGTTCAGTAGTTTACGAGTTCATTGGCGTCCTAATTTAGCGTCAAACAACGTGACAATAATTTTTTATGGATACATAGCATAATGTGCAAGTCGTATAGAGAGATTTGGAAAGCGGGTCGCTAGTTTTATATAATTTAGAAAATAATTAACGAGCTGCAGTATTTCGGACAATTAAGTAGTGATGAGTGGCGAAAGATACCGTAGTCTTCAGCTAGTGATGCAAGGGGAAAGTACAGAGAAAGTGAAGCAGAGGCAAAAAGGACATCCTTTTTTTAACATTGGGAAATCCTCTTGGACACACGGCAGTGTAAGGGACACTGCAGGGTTATGCTGGATTCGTACCGCCTTAAAACCCAATTCTGCGCGGCCCTTGATGGGCGGGGTCGCTAGGACGTTATGACTTCGGCTATCCAGCGCGGAGAGGCCTATGTCTGTCAGAACCCTGGCGTACCCGCAAGTTGAGGTACGCCGGCCAGCCTGAAGAATTTAAGAGAGTGGTTCGGATTAAGCACTCGCGCCCTCTTTCACGCAGCAGCTTCCAACATCAAGATGGAAATGATGGTCGCCAACCTTCGTAAAGAAGTGGCACACTAAGAAGAAGACTCATATAGTCCGTTAATGGCGTTCGAGTTATTATTGCTTCATACATAAAAAAGGAAAGATAACATAAATTTACTTTCAATATAGATTTAAAACGGGAATACGAAACAGATGTATTCTTAATAATGAAAATAAACAGACATCAATGAGTTCCAATGAGATGAGTAATTCTCTACTTTATTTGTTTCAGTATATTAGTAAACAATGTCATTCAAAACGCGTTCTTAAGTTAATGGTAATAAATGTTATTTTGACAGTTAATGAATTATGTTATTTGGTGTGTACTGAGGTTACGTTACGCTGTGTACATAAATTTTAAGTAATTGATTTTGAAAGTGAGATTTTTAGACCAACATCTTGAACTATTAGTCAGGATGCACATAGAATGTGCGAAATCTAAATAGCCTAGATATTATGCAAGTAATGAAGCATATTATGAAGAGAAGTAACTACACTAGAAAGAAAAAGGGTCGGTTAGAAAATTTTCAATATCTTCAAAAATAGCTGACTTTTTTTTTATCTATCTGAATAGCTTATGAAGCTTTTTAGCTAGCTTTATGAAATAAAGAATATTATAATTTGCTTAAATAAAAATAAAATTTACTTAGTTTAGCTTTAATTTAGGTACTCTAAATTTCATAAAAGCTACTTTTGAAGATTTTGTTTCAGTGCTCTGTGTTTATATTTTTTTGGAACTCTATTTTATTTATTTTATTTTATGGAACTTTAAGTCTTTAAATATTTATGTATATTGTGAAAATTTATGTATAAGATATTGAAGATTTTCTAACCGACCCTTTTTCTTTTCCCCTTTTGGTCCAGTGTATAACAACGTACAAACGTCATATAAAAATAATTCAAATAAACGCTGTTTGAAATTAAAATTCGCCAATTTGGCAAATTATTCTGTGCACGCGCGAATTATGGTCGACGAGACGGGTCGCGGATCCTACTCGTTGTCAACCGCATTGTATTGAATCTTCAACATCCCTCTTGACCGACGGTTTTCTTCAACTCTCAACCGTTATTGGACCGATTTAATTTTCAATAAAAATGAATATTCAATCCGGACCCCGTACACACTTCTGAAGACTGAACCTCACAATCTCGGCACACTTATGTATGTATCTGGAATCCGTACGTTTTTAGCCCCATTCCGCGGCGGCAGCAAATTAAAAATGTAAGAATTCTCGCTCGCCAAAGGTATTTATATTTTATTTCATTTCATTAAATCCGCCATCTTTTGTTTCCCGGGCCGTTCCGATCGGAATTCATATTTTTCTGTGTTTTGTTACGCTTTGCGGGCCTTGTATTGTTTTATTGTTTCTCTTCTAAACGCCTCGGTTTCCCAACCACCGGACTGAGTATTAATTATGTTTCTTATTTTGCGATGAATGTCCCCGTTGAATTTTTAAAACGTCTTTTATTGCCGATTAAGATTGGCTTTGTGTTATTTGGTATTTTGAAAATGAATCGACCATTTCAAAAGCTAGGAGAAAAAACATATCTTTTGTGCAATGTCAATAATTATTGTACTTAATAGTCGAAGCGAACTGTCTGTGCCATTTATAAAATGGATTCAAGGGATTCAATCTGAAATAAATAACTAAAAATACACACTAATTGAATCTTTCCTAAACCTACATCTTCTAATCCATCGGTTATCCGCTCTGTGACTGGCCCCTTGCCGCTTCAAGTAGTTAATTCTCTTGGCTATTTCGACAACTTTGACATGGTCAAGAATTTCAGAATTGCTGATACTATCCAGTGATATAATTTTGGGTGTAGGCAATATATAAGTAGCTACAGCATGAAACTGTATCTCCTGATTTTGTTAGCATCGCTTTTCTGGATTGCCTTCCAGCCTCCCACTATGGAAGCAAATTTAAAGGCGTATTCAAGTCAATATCTCTCCAGTGAAATCGCCGGAGATCATCAAGACAACCGAACGAATACTTGCCTACTTAACTATGCTTAAACTATTAAACGCTACGTCGACTCCAAACAGACAAGATACGTATCGTTTACCGAAAATAATACCTACTGTCCGTAACCTGACATTCTCATACGGCGTACTCTCTTTGGAACGTTGCGCAACCGACTTTCCGCCTTCCGACAACAGCGCGGATTATTTTGTTACTCATCAATCTTAAATAGACACGGCCACTCCATTGTTCCCGTGACATTTAGACGAACTTATAAATACGCGCCGGAATAAATTCACTCACCTATTTATAAATTAAAATAATTAATATCAACTCAAGCGATTGTCAAATTCGAAACTGCAACATGTCACGTTTCGTAGAAACACTAGGCTAGGCTTCTATTTTCGAATTAATACAATTTATTCGAAATTTAAATATTTGCTATTTGCAATCGAACGCATTCCTAATTGTTTGTGTCGCTCGTTGGCATTTTGGCATCGCTCTGACGCTATTGGTTGATACCTTTTCGTATTTCGAACGTTCGTTGTGTATACGAATTTAGAAGACGATTAATTTTTCAAATAATGGAATATATTCGAAATTCAAATATGGCGCTATTTGTAATCGAGTGCATTCCTAATTATTATTTTTGTCGCTCGTTGGCATTTCGGCTCGGTCTAGTGCTATTGGCTGATATAGGTTTCGAACGTTCGCTGTGTAAACGAATGTTGAAATGAAAGACGATTAATATTTTAAATAATAGAATTTATTCGAAACTCATATAATATGCCGCTATATGTAATCGAATACATTCTATTGTTTGCATATCTACGAATTAAGAAAAATATGTTTTTATTTGCAAATATATAAGCCCGTGCTATGAAAATTTGGTATGGGAGTAAAATCAAATTTGTTACACGAATGCGTTATGTTATGTTTGTGCGTTATAGTTACGTCTTATTTTTTTAAATATTTTAGAACATCTGAAGTTTCATAGATATTGCGCCATATACACAATATTATTTAATAAAAGAAAAATGTTCTTTCGGCGTGTTCGAATTGTGAAAATTTAAATTTTATAATCGTTCGTAAGGAGTAATCTCCAGTCGTGTGTCGAAGCTAACACATTCATTTTTTTGATGAAATTCTATGAAATTTATTCAAAATTTTAATATGTTGTTAAGTATTTGTAATCGAACGCATTCCTAATTGTTTGTGTCGTCCGTTGGCATTTCGGCTCGCTCTAGCGCTATTGGCCGATACCTTTCGTATTTCGAACGTTCGCTTTGTATACGAATTTAGAAAAGAGGATTATTTTGCTTTCTTTGCGCACCGTTGAGAGTTATTGTGTGCAAATGTAATTGTCGTGTTGCGTTATTGCTGCAAATATGATGGGCCCGTGTTTCGTATTCAGCATCTACTATGAAACAACAATGTAAAAGTTGCTCGAGCTTAATGATAATGATTGATGTTTATATGGGAGGTTATAAATTTATTTTTCTCATTTTATCGCTAATAAAGTGTAGGCGTTGTTTAATGTTTGTTTCATGTGTTCAACACAACAATATTATTGCTCGTCTCGTCAAATTTAAGTTGGAGCCAGGGTTGCCAGATTTCAATTCGAAAATGGAATGCTGATGGTCAAAGGAAGATATAGTAGGATTTTTTTTAATATGACTTTATTTATTGAAATATTATGCTCTACTTAATATGATGGTATTTTTTAGTATTATATTAGGTATTAATATTTTATTATTTATTTTTAGAAAAAAATCCTGTTTCTTTTTTTAATTCTACCTAAACGGTGTTAGGCAAGCTAACGATCCAATTAGATAAGCGACGGTAACCACCCACAACAGACGGTTATCATAACACAACATTTAGGAACATAACCTTATTATAAAGGTTAAGGTCCTTAGGACTACTTAATGTCAACTTTTCTTTTAAGATCCTCGTCACATCATATTGTTTCTTAGGAAAGACCAGGTAGGTGGTGATCAAAGACACTGTGGTGGTGATAGAGTAATGAGAACTTGCATCTCATAATTTGCACACACACTCATTTGCAGATATAATTGTTGTATTAATTTAAGAATTAACTATTTGACGACACGTTTGGTCTAGTGGTTAGTAACCCTAGCTGTTAACCAAACGGTCGCGGGTTCGAATCCCGCTGGGGGCAAATGTTTTGTGTTTAGCATTTTACCTTTGTATCTGAGTCATGGACGTTTGTACCTATCTATAATATGTATGTAATTACAAAAAAAGTAATCTATGTAGTATATCAACTGTCTGGTATCCTTAATACAAGCCTATAGTTGCTTAATTAGGGACTGTTTTTATTCTATGTACCTACTACAAATAACTGCCTAGTGGAAGTTGCTTTGGATAAGTTAGTATGTGAATTCGTATTCAAATTTTTGGATCAATATGGAAAAGACATTTTTTTTTATATTATGGGTGACAACCCTAGTTGAAATGCATTGGGAAATGCAAGTAAACAGAAAATACATTCCGCCAAATAAATTGCACTATTGCCAAGTTACGTTCTGCCAAAATTCACATCGTCTTCGTGGATTCACATGCTCTATCTATGGTTGAGGAAAATGTGTTGCTTTATGGCTTATGGCAGGCCACTAACTAAGTAAATAAGGCGTTTGCCTTATTTACTTAGTTAGTGGTAATTAAGTTCAAATTTGGCTCTGGTCTTGATTTAAAAAGTAGTGGCAGGGCACGCTGCATTTCTTAGTCATTTGGGGCAACCCGTATGGCGGCAGTAAGCATCACCCTTACCCTTACCACCTTACCCTTACCCCTACGAGTAGTAATCGTAAGTAAGTAAGGAGAGTGAGTAAGGGATGCTACATCCCATGTCCATAATATCTCTTCCTAATCCCTATCCTTCCTACGATCAGTGGACCGTCAGCCCTGTCGAATTTACCATAAAAAGCATACCATAAAATATAATCTTAAAAACCTCAAAGAAACTACAACATAATGCTTCAATAAATTATCTCTGTCTTTCGAGTGTATTTGAAAACTTCCAATGCATAAGAACCCTTGAAAGATGCTCCACTAATAAAATCTTGAAAACTTTACAATACAAATATATATTATCGTATAAATTTATTCTCTATGTAACACAACACGTCGCATGAGACATTCGTATAATAATGTTCTAGATCTAGAATTAAATGTATCTAAAGAGTGGCGAGACTCGAAATAGGGCACGTTTGCAGCAATTATTTTAGCACTGTCTTTCTGAAAATTGGCAGCCGTTTGAATCTTTTGCGTGCGGTATTCGGTTGGGAAACAGTCGTACTGTGCAACCATTAAACAAAGACTCACGATGCACCTTCAACCCGATACAGCTTCTACTGTTCAAGTCAAAAGGGAGGGTTCAGGTGTGAGTGGACGCGCTAAATAAAGTACTCGATATGCGAATAATAGGTTAGTTCGTTAGTCAATACGTAACAAAGAGTATAATTATATAGAGGTTTAAACAAATTTTACCCATAACGCATGCAAAGTTGAGATTTGTAAATAAATTAAAACAACACGGTACTGGTTTTGTGGGGGGTTTTAATAATAGAGCCTTAAGAAGAGTTCGGCCTCGTGGAGGCGTACGATTAATTCTGCTACAATTTAATACCATAAAAGAGAAATCGAACAGAAAAAAGCTCAACCAACGCGGTCGCGCGCTGAAAATTTACATTTGTAATCAGAGCTATTAACGTCTACAATAAACTGCATTGACATGCGCTAGAGCGAGACAGCGATAGCGCGAGTGAAAGCAACGGATAGCGCTCGCGGAATCGCAGCAGACACAATAGCGGCGCGCGCGCAGCCAGAGCGAGACCAGCGTATGGCGGGGGAGCAGGACGGATATACATACGTTAGCTTACTTACGATTCAATAAAGTGCGTTCAGATTTTATGCGTTTGTGAAAAATGCGCGCGGATTTATCGTTTCGCTTTCCGCGTAGTCTATTATCGTGTATTCAATGTTCCCGATGTTTATTGTAAGCTCGCCGAATGAACGTATAAAATGAGCGTTGATGTGTTGAATATGTGGAAATTTATTTATTACTTAAACTTTATTGCAGTGCTAGAATGTCAATAAAACATTATTTTGTATTGTTTTCATAAAATATTAAACGTAAGAATAAGTAGGAGGATATATTTTTATCGATCTAGCATAGAATCTAACATAGTAAGCACACGCAGGTGCTTACTTACCATCAATAGCGGTAGGTAGCAACTTACCATCAAGTGGTAACTTATCTACAAGACTAAATTATCTAGTGGTAACTTATCTACAAGACAAAAAAACTAACACTTGGAGAATGAGAAAAGAAATTAGACTGATTTTAAATAAAAATAAAAGGTATTTGTTATTATTAAATATATTTTTATTTTAAAATTTTGATCTCATTTAACTTTTCCAGAATCTCTATATTATTATTTTTTAAAACGAAGAAATAAAATAAACACCACCCTTAACTTGACTGATTCAAGTAATGTTAGGAATACACCTGTCTTTTGAATTTGAATTTGAAGTAAGTTAGGAACTATACCTACCTAGTTTTGGTTTAGCGACCTGCCGGCTTCTCAAATATACCTACCTACTTATTGTTTCTTCTGCAATATTATAAATTGAAAATTGATAATTTAGTAATATTGAGTCTTTTATTATGGTATCTAATAGATACTCACTTTTTACTAGAAAAACATTCCCAGTAAAAAAATATAGTGGACTTTTTTAGGTAGGCTGACGGTAAGTGGTTATATATATATAATCGCCTAAAGAACAAACATCACCAGGGGAGTGCAGGTGCTTATTTTGTTTAGTAAAGAGCGAAAATGAGGTATGTTTATGTAAACCTTTTTTTTTACAAGAGGTGGATCATGGATACCCACCGGCCTGGGAACAGACCGATGGGTTATGTCGGACTCCTGCCCCAAGATGGTATTGGGGAAGACCTACCGACTAAACCTCTTGGCGTCCTCCACGTCCGCTATAGGCGAAGTTGCGAGGTACTCTTCCGCAACTCCGCCGCGGGGTCCGTAACTGGACACTGCTCATTTGGATGTTTATGTATACCTACCTATAATTTGCACAAAAAATTGCACCCATGCGAAGTTGGGGCGGGTCGCTAGTAGTTTCCCAGAAAACTATTTCCCGCACAGTAAACGTATCTAATATACCTACGTAATTCTACATTTGTTAAATTCCATCAAACATTGTCACTCACACAAATGCAGTTAGATCAGTATTATGCACGCGCACAAAGTGCATCATTAAACAACACAGTACAATTGAATTGCAGTAGGTATTTTAATTGTGTTTTCAAAGTAGATTCTCGTATGCACCAAATTGAATGAAAACATTAGTATCTATACCAATGTAATATTAATAAATATTTTTAATGTACTTACCTACAAATAAAAAATAACAATAAAAACGTTACAATATACATATAATACATAAATAAAAATTTCGATAGAATAAAACAAAGTGTAATAAAACAAAGTAAATAATTTAAATAAAAATACAAATAAAAACATTACATAAATATACATACATAAATACATAAAAAAATTGATAGGATACGACAAAGTGTAAAAAAGCAAAATAAAAGTTTTACCGAGTTCCCATACTGCTTCACCTTGTTATAATGTGCAATAACAGAGTGCGAGACAGGTGCGCGGGCGCATAGTTGCGCGTTGTGCGAAAACGAGAAACGCCGATTAAAATGAAATACGCGGACGTACGCATGCTAATTAATATTATACTCTATTTCAGTGGCGGCGAAATATTGACGTTATTTATGCGTCTACGTCTTTATGGCTTACTTTACGTTACCTACATATAATAGACAATAAAGCTTTGTCTCACAAGGTGGCATCTAGGAAAAAGTGGGTTATATTATTAGCATAGTACCATAGGTAAAAACTGCCTTTTCCATTTCAATAGGTAAAGATTTTTTGCTTCCCCCAAAATATTATAATACCTATAGGCCACATAATTAAATCCAAATTCAAGTTAATTTAATCGATATTAGTTTTTCATAAAAAAATACTATAGATTCGTAATGCCTCAAAGAGGAATAAAGCGGTAAGAAAAGACAAAAGTAATTTTTAAGAAAATCAGCATTTTTTTTCTTGTTTAATTTTAAAGTTCTTTATAATCTGTATCGTGTACCTACTATCTTATAATAACCAATAATAATTTATAATAACCGCTTTGCTTGAACATTTTCAATACGATCTTATAGTTCAATATTTTTGGTATTATTATGAGGTTTCTAATGAAAAATGTTTTCCTACATTTTCAAAAGACAACTAGGTACAAGTTTCATCCCATTGAAACTTTAAAATGTTACATAAAATTTAAAATTTCATGTTGTCACCTAATTTTATTATTAAATGTCCACCGCACGTGCCACGTAACATAACATTTGCGAATTGTCTATGGAACAAGTAAAAACAAAACGTATCTGGCCACAAATAGCCAGACGTCTGCGTTCGAACATTTGAAACCGAACGCGCACCTAGTCCAACTACGTCATTGTTAACTATTTTGAAACATGTTTCCAAATTCAAACTTTTTAATTTATTTTGTACCAGCATTTGCCCGCGACTTTCTCCACATCCTTTTTTCTTAGATGTTCAAACATTTATTAAGTCTTTATTGCTGATATATATTTTTGTCATTCATTGAATATTTCATTTTTATTTCTAAATATTATAGAAAAATGTAATTTTGTATTAAGTAATTTGTAGGGAAAACATGACACAAAATTAAAAAAAAAAAAAAAAAAAAAATATACTTATTTATCCAGTCGCTACTGAACGTCATAGAGTCATCCCTTGGGCTAATCCGTTGATTGCTTGAAAATTTAATTAAAATCAGTTAAACGGTTTCGGAGTCCATAGGTAACATACATCGACTTTTAATATACATATCTATACTAGAAGATACAATAGAAAATTTTCTTGTATGCCAATATAGAATTTGCCCATACTTACTAGGTACCTACTAACTTATGACATTTTTTTTGTGTTAGTCAAAGAAAACTTTAAATTTAGATAGTCTTAAATATATACATATAAAACATGTCATGTCTGACCTACATAATCCTTTGAAAAAATTACTATGACTATTCAATTAGTATAATTTAAATTAATTTAACTAAACAATAAAGACATTTGTTTCAGAATAATAAATCTAAGTATATATAAAATATTATAAATATAATAAAATTCTATAACTGAAGATTTATCTGTCTATATATAATGCTCGACATATGATAATTATCTTTCAAGATGGCGGGCCAACAAAGAGTTAAAAATTCTAAAGTAAATTTAAATAATAGATCAATCAACACAAAGTTATTTAGAGCTCATAAATTTAATTACATTTACACTAACCATTTTGTTATGACCGTCGGTAAGTACGTTCTGGACAGTCGACAATTTATGACGGAACTCGTAAAACATATATCTCAGTTTTACGACAATATCCATAATAAATGTTACAAATCCAACAAGACGTCACTATTATTGCAATTGAAATAGACAAACTCTTCAAAATTTCTCTTGGCAGGTAGTAGCTAATGATATTTACACGAGTCTCTATTACTGGTTGCGAATTAAGAAATGTTTTTATCCTATTGCAACTATGTAAGTTGAGGAAGTTATTATTCTTTTTCGCAACCAGTTGTAGTTAAGGTACAAGGTTTCTTGACACGTAACTGGTTGCGAACAAGTAATAAAAGTTCTTAATTCGCAACTGGTTGCGAATCGCACCTACTAAAACGGCCGGAGGGACTCATACTTATTAGTTATTACATATGCATACATATATACATATATACTGAGTTGCATAGTCAGTTGGGGCATGTTGATGATTATATTATATTATATTGTTTTATTTGTATATGGTGTATTATTGTTATGTATCTTATTGTTATATATTATTGTAATGTAGTTGTAATTGTCAGGTATATGTAATTATTTTAATTATATACATATGTAAAATATCTAGATAAACCATTAATGGTTTACAGATATTGTTGTCATCTTGTGTTGGAATATGTGTTGGATAAATAAATAAATAAATAAATATAGGTATCTATACTAATATTATAGAGCTAATATTTGTATTTATTTTTGTATGTAATGAATACCTACTTGAAAACTACTGGACCGATTTTAAAAATTCTTCTATCTAAAGAAAGCTATATTAACAGCGAGTAATATAGGCTATATTTTATAAAGTTACGCAGACGAAGTCGCGTGCAACAGCCAGTGTAATATATATTTTAATTTATTTTTCAATTTTCCCATCTTTCTTTTTAAGTGCACAGAAAGATCAAGCATTGAAATTTATCTTCTATATCTATATACCCGCTGGACTAATCTGAATATTGACTGAAAGTTTCATCAAAATCGGTTCAGCGGTTTTGGAGTCCATACACACACACACATACACACACACGCACATCGCCTTTTATATATTAAAAAATATATTTATATAAAACAAAATTGTTGTAAACAGCAATGGATGCGTTTTCATAACGGTGTTAGAGACAATTCTCAAAGGAACAGATGTGTTGTATATCCCTTATCCCTTTTACAAGGACATTCACCTCATTTTTTTCCGAGAAACCGATCGCTTCCTCCAAAGTTTTTGTGGCCGACATGATTTTTATATGATTTTAATTGTGCGGGGTTAGTTTTAAATTCGTTCCGAGTTTTACATTTAGTTTACATTTATCCACGTGGCGTTTGGTTGCTTTTTGATAATTTATTTATTGATTGTTGTGTAGTTTAAAAAAATATATATTAGGTAATTACTTAAATTTTACATGTCGACAAAAGTCATCAAATGAGTCGTTATGACTTTTTGAATTTTTGGATTGTATTGTTTTTTTTTCTATTGTGATTATAGGTAAGTAGGTATATATATATATATATTTTAGGTACCTGATTGGCAACGGCTTTCACTTTTAAACTGTCTATATATCCGTCTATCAACTCACAACATTAATTACAATTTTGTTACACCAACAATAAATTTTACACTAATAATATACCTATTATTTTGTTTTTTTTATTTAAATTCCAAGAACTTTTTGATTCACCCAGTAGTCCTTTTCTAACTTTTCCGCATAATAAAAATTATCAAAATTCAAATCTGAAAAGTTCAAACTATGTTTACCTTTACCCAACTTTATCGAAATCAATCCAGAAATTTAGAAATAATAGATACGGAAGCATAGACAAAATGAAATTTTATTGTAGGTAGTCATGTACCCACCTACTTAAGCATATCGAATGCGTAATATTTTCTTAGTTCAAAAAACATAAAGATGTCTCTAAAATCCATAACAAAACGATAAGCCTTCATTTAATTCAAGCTTTCAATCAATTATAAAACCGCCCGCATAACGAAAGGTTGACTACACAAAAAGACATAGAATATCAAAGCATATTATACGCTACTGCGTTAAACTTAAGATTCATTTATCATTGAGATGTACATTCCTAGCGCGGGGCATTGTACGCGATCGCATCAAAAAACACCTACGACCCTCGCCCCTAGCTAAAAATTGTTCCCGAAATATTAAAAATAGTAAAGAGTTAAATTTAAAATGGAGGGTAACAACAAAAAAGGAGTTATCCCAAAACTAACACAGCTGAGACCGAGTTGGGAGAGTCACAATGAAAATCGGACCGGTTAATCTGATTCCAGTTTCAATAGGAATACTGGCGTCAAATTCTAAATTTAAATATTGAATATTTTTATAGTAATTTTCGCAACTGCCAACTGCCAAGTTATTAAAAGCGACATATTAAGGAAAAGTTTACAGATTTTTATCTAAAGGTGAAATCTACATAGATTATGTAAAATTTTCACGTAAGTATGTATGTCTGTTATGTAATTTAATAATAATGTAATAATAAAAAAATTGAAATTATCAACATAAAATATTCTATCTAATGTTTCTATTAGAATATGACAATTAATTAATTATATTATATACAAACAAATTTATAATTTATAACCTACCTAAAACTAAAAACCTTAAAAAAATTACATATAATAAAGTGAAATTTACACATAATAAAGTAAAATAAATCTACAGATTAGGTAAAATTCTATAGATAATAAGGTAAGATTAACAGATACTATAGATGTCACCACGAGTCTAAAAGTATGTCATTTGGTTAATACTCAAATTTCAACCTACTTTAGGAATAAAGAGATATTTTTTTTATATTTTACTTAATAAAAAAAAGTAGTCAAAACCATCCTGTGATAAGAAATTTAAATTATTTTATATTTATTTTTATTTTATATAAAAACATACTCGTATGTTTAAAATTATGACATACTTACATTTTCTATCATTTTTCAAATGACCAATGACAAAAAGTTGTAAGTACTAATCATTTCAGTTTTGCTTTCCATTTATGAGTTTATGAAAAAAAAAAAAACAATTGTCTTCAGTCTTACAGTTTATGACTGTATTTTTTATTTTGGATGGTTTAAAATTAGAATAAGGTAAAAAGAAATATGCAAAATAAAAACTATGATGTTAATCTGATTCCAAATTTGAAAGCAGATCAACAATAATTTAACGATTCCGAACCCCTTTTGTTAAAAAATGTAAATTTAAAATCGGACCTTTTTGTTGTTTCATAAAACGTATTATAGTGGCAAAGGGAACGCCATGACGAAAGCAATTTAAAAATGGTAGGGTTTCGCTTTTCGTTCCAATTTTAAAAAATGAACCAGCGACGAGTGATTTGACGACTCGAAAGGATTGTAAAAATAGGACATGTTATGAGAGATATCTTCATTTTTTTTTATTCGTGAACTTTACGAGCCTATTTTTAAAATTAAATTACGTTACTTATTATTATTACTTATGTATTTACAATTTCAAACGAATTTAAGGTTTAATAATACGTGCTGAAAAACTAAAAGCAAGCCTTCATGTATGCTATATTAACCTGTGGTAGCTGATATAGCTTTAACATTATATCTACTACTAGCTTTTGTCCGCGACTTCGTCTGCGTGCCTTTGCATACAGTGCTTTTTTCTAGATGAAACGTACCCTACGTCCTTTTCTACACCCCTGACAATCATGATAGGTTGTGTATTTAAGGCTTAAAAGTGTAACAAACCAACAAAAAAACTCATTGCATTTATAATTTATCAGGATAGACGATTGCCGTGAAATATCACAATGTCAGTTCTTTTATTTTATTGCATTATATCCTAGGCTGTCTTTGTCTTTTATCATATTACCTAAGTATCAGGCACGGCATCACTATTGGATCTGCTTGTTGCCAGTTGTCAGCCTGCTTGCCACACTATCTCATCTCATTAAAAAAAGTTTTCATGGTAAGCGGCTATACTTTTTAAAATTGTTAACGTTGCATAAACCTTTCATGTGGCCGATACACATTTACGCACACACACATCGAAAATGCCGCAGATGTTGATACCATAAAATAATATTTCATGTAAAGCACTAACCGGAGACCGAGGGCGGAAGGATTGCGTTCTATTTATAAGATTTTTATATTTTTTTCAAATCAATTGTACTAATGTTGTACACACCGGTTTCTTTACGCGTTCTCTAATGAATTCTGGCTGGGTGACTGTGTTGTTATGTATGCCGTTGGTTCTGTTTTGGAATTAAAAAAGTTCGATAAAATTTGAAAAGAGAATCATTTGAATGTATGACAATTTGAAATTTGATTTCAGTCTCAAACTGTTAATATTAATATTTCCATATTATTCTATACCTACTTATTACAAGCTACGAGACATCAGACTTACTTTACGAGCTATGTAGAGCTAAGTTCGCTTGGGCCTTGACTAAAGATCATATTATCCGGAAATAACACTTAAAATACTCAAACAAATTATTTTATGTAACATTATAATTTCAAGTGTATCCATATGACACACAAGCGAATATGACTAGATATAAGTTTCTATGTAGGTAAGTATATTAAAATAAGTTATTTTAAAAAATGACAATTATAAATTACTAGTTATTTTATTGGGGTATCGAATTGTACCTGTAATAAGTCGAAGGTCACATTATTAGTCACTTTGTAATAAGTTGAAAGTTAATTACGCTAAAATTTAGTCTATGATCGCTAACAAATAAAACGTCAAATTCAATGCTGACCTCTGTTTCGTGACCATACGTCAATTAGACGGGAGGTGGACTCGTTAAAATTCATAATAAAAGATAAAAAAAGAAATAAATCTTTAAGCTTAAAAAGCTCCGTTTCGAAGTAAAGAATGCTGCGTACAATCTCGATTCGGGACAAAAAAGTGACAATAAATAAAAAAAGCCACAGAACACGGTCGTGGAACAGATGATCAGTGCTAAAAGGGTTGCTCCCGCGCTCGCCTCTCTTTTGTTCTGTGTACCTTCCAAATTCAAACTCGAGCACCGTACAAGGACTCCGAAGCGGATAGGTACTATTTTTATAAGTATGTATATGTTTCTACCGAGAATTTTTAATTAATGCCGCTCGGCCGCGCTCGTATTTTTAAAGATTCGTATTCTTTTAAATCGAGTTCGATATTCAATTTTTGCGTTCGATTTCAGTTTTTTTTATTTTATTTATGTTGTGCGATAATGACGTTTCGCTTTAAGTGCTTTATTTCGATTGCCGATTTTATTCCGATGTTCTCCGCGAAGGTCGGTAGTTTTCGTGATTAATGGCCGAGATATGTGGAGTGCTTTTTAAACGAAAATATTGAATTTAATGATGTTTTGTGGAACTCGTCGGTGATCTGTTTTTGAATCGCGTAGGCGGAATTGTATAGAGGTGGGCTTCGAACTTTCCACATCTATGAATATGATATGTTTATTTCATTATTTTATCGATCTAAACACGTCATCCAGTCTCAGTAGACAATATGAATGATTACATTTTATAGTTTTGAAAAAAAAAAAAACAGAACCATCTGTCTGTCGATAATTTAGAAATCACGGTTTTTTCTAAAGGTTCTTGGTGTTTCGTGTGCTTTAGCAAATGGTTTTAGTAATATACATTATACATATTTTAAGTTGGTTACGTGTATTATAATATAATATGTTTCCTTTCAGAAGTTTCAGAAGTTTCCTTTCACAAACCTTTCAGAAGACCACCGTATAAAATAACGGTTCGGCATAGAGTAAATAGTACTAATTAAGTACTATTTACTCTATGGTTTCGGTGAGCGAGTAAGGGGTGTCAGAGCCCATTTGCCTATCATAGATCCAGACCAGACAGAACCAACTTTGAAAAGTTATTTTCCAAAGTTTATCCTGACGGGAATCGAACTCGGGTACCCTAGAAAAGAGCGTTAAAGCAAGCACCCTAACCACTCCTCCAACGAGCTCGCGTCATCTATAAAACCACTCTAAAGTAGCATTGGCGTAGCCATAGACTATAGTTCTAGCCGAGCTAAGAATAGGAGAGGCTCTGGTATGTCTTACTGAAATATCATCACGACACCATCAGCGTGGTCACCATCAGTCCTGCGTCACTAAGAAAGAATATTGTAAGCACTCTCTGATTTAAATCAATTCCTATCATTTACCAATTGCAGTAACTTATGTACCCTTATAAGAATCAAATAAGACTTGTACAGAAGAAGATTATAATAAGATATAACGCGTTCTCAAAGAGCGATGCAGTATATGTAATTGTTTCATATGTGTTCCGTTGGTCTGTGTCAATAATTCATGCACTTGTGAGAATCAAATATAAGTCTTCCACAGAACAACAAGTTTCTATAATGCGTTCCCAAAGAGATATGCAGTCTATAGAATTGTTTAATATGTGTTCCGTTGGTCTGTGTCAGTTCATGCACTTTAAATGAGTAACCAATAAGTCGTATTAAGGGGTCAGTTGTCGCGATGCATTGGATGCATTCAGCATACTAAAGGCGTTGACCCCAATACGCGAATGGGGACTTAGTGAGTGTACATTTTAATTTTTACCGCATCACGTAAATTTATGGATAAATAGATTGAACGTGTCTTTTTAAATTTAATTTACACTTGAAAAAAACATGTTTAAAAAAATCTCTGTTTCTTGAAATCCAAAAAAGGGAAAAAAATTAACACTCAGTCAAATTATTAAATATTTCCACAGTTTTACAAATTTTTATTTTGAAAGTTACTAGCTAAACGCATCCGGCTTTGCATGGATGGATGCTTTATTTTTTTTAATATAAAAAATAATAGGTAGATACTTAATTAAAAAATATAATATATAAATAAAAAATAAACAATAATATGTACAGTACTTTTTTATTATTATTACGACGGTAAATGAAGTTCTAAATTCAAACGAGGTTTCAAAACAATTTTTCAAATACAGAACATGTCTGGATTTAAAACACGTCTTCGTTACGAACCAATAATAATCATTCGTCCGTATAATGGCTCCACTTAATATTCCATTTTCAAAAATATTTGTAACGTCATGCTCGCTCTATTCCTTTGTACTGTCCAATACGGCGGCACTCGAACACCTATCTGATTCTCAAAGATCGATCTCCAGATTCTTTACTGGTTGAATTCGATTTTTAAAATTATCTGTTCCCACTCACAGAGTAAATTAAATTAACTTTGAAACGACGCGCGGTCAAAACTGTTCTCGTACGAATTACATTTGACTTGAGATACATTTCTTTATACTTTCTTTTTACTCAAACACTACACGTCTAATAAATTGTGTTGGATAGATTATTTATCGAGGAATAATATTTTTATTATAAATATAACAATAAGAATTTTACAGTATTTACAAACAAAGTCTATACAAAAGCAAGGTATAAAGTTTATCTATGTACAGTATAAATAGTATTGAAAAAAAATATAATAATTAGTAGTTTGGTAAGCGTCTAATAAATACTTAGTCTAGTTTTTGCGAATCATTTATTGCCAAAGATATATCAGACAGCTTAAGCACTATCACAATAATGAGGGGTGTGTGATAAGACACCCGCGTAAGTGTGATAGTGATAAGATGAAATGGGTAATAAGACTGTGGCACAGTTACGCTGACAAACGGCGAAAGAGGGCGCTGAACAGAATGATAGTACCAAAATATACAAATGGTGACATCATCCCCCTATGTCATAGGCCTGCTAGATATAACTTTCCAAATTTGGTTTACAAATTAAACTAATAAAAAATATTTATGTATTTTTTTATCTTTTTAATATAAAATTATTCAGTTAATTTCACATTGTGATCTTTTCATATACCTAACTATACAACCGGAACGATCTATTTTATCTTTACGATCTATTTTATCTTTACGATCTATTTTATCTTTAATGATTAATTACGTGTAATGTAATAATAACATTTTCTTTTTCTTTCAGGTAACACAGAACTTTATATGGGCACACCGAAAATGGAAACTAAAATATGTAAACTAAAACCGTTGCTACGTCTTCTAAGAAAAATGTGAGTGTCAGATTTAATAATTTATGTTTAGAACATTCTATAAAACCAAGTTTGCCAATTCATAGACTACTGACATATTCTGATACACACAATATAAAATGTATGTTATATGTAGATATGCTAAAGTAAGATACATATTTATTTCAAAAATTTCAAAATGAGAACTCACAATATTTGTATGAAACAAAATTGTAACTGTTCTCGTTCGATATTTGTAATGCGCGCCCTCGCGTAATTTTATTATAAACCCCTCTACTACCCTCGAAAATTAGTTTATTTTAAAAAAAAGCTGAGCGCGCTCAAAAATAATTAACGATGGAAAAGGATTCAACCCCTTTTTTAATCCTGTTGCTACAGATGCAAGGACATGGGAAGCGTGTGTTGGTAAAATTGTTCAAAAAAACAATTATCTATTAAGTAAACAGTAGAATCAAGTTAGAAATAAATTTAGAATTCTATTCAGCGATATGAAATAGGATTTTTTAAAATTTCAAAAAAATCAGTCAAGCCGTTTTGGAGGAGTTTGGTTACAAACACTGTGACACGATAATTTTTTAATGTAGGTTAATGATTATTTTATATAGATTTTTTTAAATTAATAAAATTTAAAATTTTCTAGTTTTTTACTCGTAAGATCCAGATTTCATTTTTATCGTTACAAGAATCCAAAAAGAATCTTGTTGGAACTAGATCCATACGTTTCTTTTATGAAACAACGCGATTTATCTGTCTATATGTATATGTAAATAAGACTTCTACTTATTTTTTATTTGATTCATTTAACTAACTAAGTCCAGTAAATTCTTGGTATTCTTATCCAAATAATCAAATACATATTCCATTGAAACTTTCAAATCCTTCGTTTCAATTTGGCAATATTTCCTTCCTTTATAAATTCCTTTCTGAAACTTCTATTCGGGCCCAAATATCCAAATACTTGGCTTTAATTTTTAAAATCATCCTTTTAGTTTGTCCATATTTCTTCCTTTGATAAAATAAAATTACAATTTTATTTTATAAACTAACTGTTGCCCGCGACTATGTCCGCCTTCAGAATGTTATTATAGCCTAAAGCCTTTCTCGATAAATGGACTATCCAACACAAAAATAATTTTTCAATTCGAACCTGTAGTTTTTGAGATTAACGCTTTCAATCAAACAAACTATTCAGCTTTATAATATTAGTAAGTATAGTATAGATTTATTTGTGAAACTTCTGATTTTTAAAATAAATTATAATAAAAAAAGGTTCTTTTTTCAAATACTTATACACCATCGGTTCAAGAACGGTAACCAACAAAGCCATCTTCTTCTCTTCTTAGCGTGCCACTTCTCTACGAAGGTTGGCGACCATCATGGCGCGAAAGAAGGAGCGAGTGCTCAATCCGAAATTCTTCAGCCAGGATGTCTTTCTTCTACCTCTCAAACAAAGACACAGGCACCAACAATTAGTTCCCCGTACAGCCCGTACACAATTAAAATCAAACATGTATTGTTACAATGGTTATATATCGATTATACAGATTTAATACAGAGTTAAAAATTTGTGTTTTTGTCTTTCGAACATTGAAACAAAGAGGCGGTAATACGTGTGTAGTGACTTGCGTTTAATACTCGGTCTCTTTGTGAGTCCATCTGCATTCACAAAACGAGGTGTTTAATTTTTTTTATTCCACACCGTTTCCTAAGATAATTTTCTTTAATAATTGTGTTCGTCGAGATCGAATGTCGATTGGGCAACAATGTGTTGTAGACGTTTAATTTAAAAACAATTTTTCGTCTGGCAACACATACAAGAACAAAGATTAAACGCGGCTGTTCGGTTTTGATACCTCATAATGATCGCCGTATAAGGTTACCTACTGACGAAAATTTAAAAGTCTATAGAGTTGTGTACATGTACGAACGAACTTTCAAACAAGCTACATGATTTTCACACTAAGTTACTTAGGTTTAATATGTTATTTTAATAAAAATCTATACTAATATATAAAGCTGAACAGTTTGTTTGTTTGTTTGAACGCGCTAATCTCAGGAACTACTGGTTCGAATTGAAAAATAATTTTTGTGTTGGATAGATTATTTATCGAGGAAGGCTATAGGCTATATAACATCACGTTGTGACTAATAGGAGCGAAGAAACAGTCGAAAATGTGGAAAAAAAAAAACGGGGAAAATTATTCATCTTTGAGGGCTTCCGTTGCGTGCGCTGCGAAAACCGTTCGAGATACCCAAATGATTCCCAAAATAACTATTCCACGCGGACGAAGTCGCGAGCACCAGATAGTTACAAATAAAAATATAAAAGCATCTAACAAAGTTCAAAAACGCAAGATCCAATCTTGGTGATTTCTTCATCGTCTGATTCTGCTAAAACACATAAGTATTAGTGTTTCCTAAGTATCACACATTTGAACTATTTGTTTTGTGTAAATTATTACTATAATGATGACAGGTTAATAATATTATTCAAAGTTCCACAATATGGATTTTCCTATACAAGTTCCAGGAGTCGAATGCGGCCATGAATAATTCATGAACAACTTCATACTTCCCGGGCAGCGTTTCGCAACAAAACGGGGCACATTTTTGGGAATAATTCATCGAAAAACGCCATTAATACAGGCATTAACATTATTTATGTTGAATTCGGTTCAAGTATCGACCGACTATTCGAATCCTTATTCGAGTGAGCGAATCGATTGTCTCTGGTATCTCGATTTATAAGGAAATGTTAAATATACAATTTTTATATCAGATACGTTAAGAAATACACATTTAATAGCTTTTTAACTGCTCAGTGCTCATCAAAGTTTTTTTATATATAAAAGTCGTCAGACAGGCTGACGGTCCACTTGAATAATTTTGTCAATTCTTTTTTAAAATATTGTATTCATTACACTATGTTATGTATAGCTATTTATTTAATAAGACATTAAAAAGACGAAATTACATTATTTTTATACAGATTCGCAAAAATAATTATTTATGCAATAATAAAAATAACTTAAATATTATTACTTTAATAGTATTTTTATGTAAAGGTAGTCCACTGAGACGGACTGAGAGTCCACTAACTTGATAGTAGGTATGTGGCTACTGTCGCGCACGCAAATGCGTTGCCGACCTTAGTGGAATTAAGGATAATATTTACTTACTACTTGAATATATTTCTCAAATATATTCAAGTAGATTAAGTAACTATATAATATATTAGTCTAATATATTAAGTAACTTAGAAAAAAAAGCTTTCCAATAAGATTTTTAACATAATTTTCTTCAACTTAATTGAACTTAATATGCCAATTTGAATTAATATCTAACTTAATTGTAAAAAAATATCTAGGCCTTGCATTCTGTAGTATAAAGAGGGGCGTCCTTGGAAAGAGCAAAAGCGACCACATTCGAGAATGCGTTCCAAATTTGATAATAAAATTTTTATAACTTTCGAACGGAAATTTTGGAAGCGAATTCGCGATTCAGGTTTGTAGGGTTCTAAGAAAAAGTTGGATTTTATGAATACCATATTTAGTTCAAGAAAAAAAAAAAGGCTAAAACTGTCGCGAAGTGCCCAAAATCGTCGAATGATTGGCGCGTGAGATATTTTGTAACAATGTGATTTCATCCGTATCAGACGAACGGACGCCGAGGATTCGTCCGTTAATTTTTTTTTATAAATACTAATAATAAATAATAACAGTAAATTTTGAGTAATATATATATTTTTTAAATTGAGTAAACTGTCTTCCTTATCCTTTCCTTATTCCATTATACTTACCTACTTTTTTATTTTGTATTATCATCGAAATTACAATAAATAAACATTGTTAATTTTTTTAAATGGCTTTTAATAGGAAATAAAAAACACACTTTTTAAAAATTTTCACTCATTATGCTTAATTTTAACAAATTGTTTTAAAGGGATAAAAATAAAAAATAAAATAAAATAAATATATATAAATTGTTTTTTCCTCTAACTGATTGATAGATTATAAGCTTGCCACAATAATTTATAATAGGACGAATACTTGATATGAATTTCTAAGCTTAAAGGTTTTGGCGTATAATTTAAATGAAGCTTAACCGTTAGAGGCCCCGCCTTAAGGACGGATATTACAATACGTCCTAATTCAGAAATATAGTTAGAAGAACAATCGAAAAAGGCCGGCACGTCGCAGCGATAAAGCAACGGATTCGAAATTTTAAATAGTTGTACCGATTCGATTTTTCATATATGGAACTCGTTTGTTTCCCGTTTTCGCTTGTACTAGTCGTTATAGAATATTAGCAGTGGATAAGATCGTTATCCAAGTAACGCACACAGACGCGCCGTTTATGTAACGTAGCGGGGTTTAGCCAGGGTTTAGCGGGGCGATTTTTACTAGCAATATGATAAGATTTTATTTTCGCCTTCTTTTTTTAATACTTATAATATTTTATTCACCATCTAATGAGCCCAAACACGGCTACTCTGCTGTAAGTTGCTGAGGAGTTGGGTGTCTGTCCCGCAGACTACTTGATGCTGCAGCATCAGGTCAAGGTTACATGCATGACATGTAACCTTGACCTCATCGATCGCATCTGTCATCGCGTCTGAACAGATTTCCCTAAATTATAGCTAAGATCACGTCGGCATTTTCTTTCTAAAAAAAAAACTGAATCAAAATCGGTCCATCACAGACACACGTCAAACTTATAAAACCCCATTTTTACGTTGGGCGTCAGAGGTCAAAAACAGCTGTTATCAAGCACTCAACTATTGAAAACATATAAAGTAAATACTTAATTTTAACATTAAGTTTAACTATTTACGAAAACATAAAAATCTGTAGGGCAAAAGTTTTTGAATATTTCTATTATAATTGTAGGGAAATACAAGTCAGCCAGTGACAGTATCCGAACTAGTGAGAATGGACCAGAGAAAAAATGGTCTCGCTATTTCGGTTGATTTGTTCGGGAAAAAAACTACTGGGAAAAAAAAGTCTCACTAGTTCGGTCAACCGAACTTTTAACCGAACTACTGGGAATACATCCGTATTTCTCTATACAGTACGGCGAGTGTCCATACTGTTCTTTAGTGTGTTAGGATAGTTTAGTTTTTAATATGCTGGTGTGCATACGCGTTATTGAAATTTCACAATGGATCCGAGTGGCAATATGGCGGATTGAACCACGGACCGTATCGGTCATGTTTTCCTTTTTAACCAATAAATTAGGTATTGGATTTCTATGATGCCCTTATTTAGCGGCGTTATTAACAATTGCATTTTTAGAAGTCGATTTGTAACCGAATAGAATAAAGATGTGATGTGATGTTAAGATAATACCTACCTAATACATAGTTCGTTTTTTTTTTTTGGACTTTGATTTATCATATGTCACAAAGTGGACAGCTCATCTGGCGGCAGCGACCAGTAACCATACTCTCGTAGAAATCTACAATTTTCAAAATCTAAAAATGAAGATCTAACTATAAATAATCAGTGTGTTTTGGATCTACATTTCATTGACTTAAGTATTTAATGACTGTATATTTTTAAAATTGGAATTCATTTTACTCGTTACAGTTTGGTTGGAGCGATTATTTTTCTTACTGGCCACAAAGAAAATTCAAAATTAATCGTCAAACTTCCATGCGAAACTATTCGTTTCCGTTTCACTTATCCATGAAACTAATGGATAAAATAATCATTGATACCTACTAAAATGGTACATCGAAATGACTTCCAAAAATAAAAAAATTACAATCGTCAACCAAAACGGGCGTAGAAAGTGGGTAATAACATTATTTAAAAGCGTACCGAATATTTCGCCGATACGCGCGCAGGAATTGAACTTGGGACCTGCATACTGATGTACGCTAGTTTAACAATTCCGTAACTCGCTTCCTGTGAATTCATCGTTGGCTTGGGAATTTATTTTAAATCGATGGAAGTCTTCAATTAGGTACTTCAAGTCAGACGCGGACTTCAAGTCTTCAAGTCCACAATTAGTTTGATAAACATAACATATGTAGGTAATTGGAAAGAAATAGCCTTTTACATTAATATCAAATCAAATCAAATTAAATCATTTATTTGCATACATGGGTGTACAACCAGATGTCATAGGTAAATCAACATCCCACCATATATTACCACATTTGATGTGCAAAATCTAATATTACAAGTCAAATAATTATATAAATGTCTTACATTAATTATTATTAAATTGAATCATAAAATCATAAGTCAAAATTACAATTTAAAATGCATCAGAACACTATTCTAGAGCGTATCTTTAAAAAAATCATCCAGAGCATAATAGGCTTTGCGTACTAATAACTCCTTTAGTTTTTTTCTTTATTAATTGTCTATTTTGAATGCTTGTGATAGAAAGGGGTATCTTATTATATATCTTAGGAGCCAGACAGAAAACACTTTTATGTAAGTATTTGTATGTAATATACTCTTATTTAACGGTGATCTTCTATAAGGGTGTGGTTACAGCCGCCATTATAATTTTAATTAGTATAATCTTAAATTTAAATTTAATATTAAAATATAGTATGCTGTTAGAATTAAAGTTAAATGATGTACAATCAATACAATTTTTTTACGTATTTTTTAACGTCAAATGAAAACAAAACTATGCATACAAAATGTCGCTTCAATTAAACGATTTTACTCTATCACATAAACCAGTAATCACGCAATAGAAATCACAAAGAAATTAACAGTCTCCCATAAACGTCTAACAGAAGGACCGATATAATTGATTTCACAACTGCCACAACACGTTCGTACGAAACTAACTCTTGTAACGTAGTGTTAAAGCCCTTAATTGAATGCAGTTCTTCGCGTTGTCAGCAAATTGGTGACTTCCTCGGAGATTTTTATTTTTATTGATAAAAGCGTCTCTCGACAGCAATTGGTACGGATTTGATACTGAATTGGACGAATTACTGTACGGCCTTCATCGTTGTTGGACAATAAATGCATATTATTTGGTTTTTATTATTGCCATTTTTTCATTTATTTACTTAATTCTTCTTCTACTTCTCTTGACAGAGTGGTTGTGGTCATCATTACAGGTGTTGGTGGCAAGCTTAACAACACGCCGCCATTCCTTCCTCGTGCATTCCTGTAGTGACGATGAGCCATCCACTGCAGCTTTAATCTGATCCGTCCATCTCAAGGGTGATCTTCCTCGTGGTCTGGTACCCTCAACCTTTCCCTGGACCACAAGTCGCTCAATAGCCATCTCCCCCCGGCGGCAGACGTGGCCAAAAAAGGTGAGGATACTGTATCGGAGATGACAAACGCTGCTTAATGCCGAGTTCTCGAAGTATAGACTCGTTGGTACGGAATTCAGTCCACAATACTCCGAGCATTCTCCTCCAGCACCACATCTCTAAGGCGTCTATCTTCTTCTTCTCAACTTCCCGCAGGGTTTACTTAAGACACTAGCTTTTGTTTGCAGCTTCCTCTGCGTGAAAAGTTAAAAGGTGTACTAATCTCTTCTACACAGTCCAATGTATGTCTGTGACAATTTTTTTAAAATCTGTCATTTTGACAACCTAATTTCGTGCGTCGTGTCGTGCCCACGTATGATGAGAACCAATATTTGATGCAATAACACTCATTCATAACAATTCTGGATCAAATCATTGTCCAATGGCCAATGTCAAATGTCAACCCGTAAAAAGATCAAAGGAGAAGGGTATAAGAAAAAAAAATTTAATCTACAATTAAAAATAGCCTAGGTGATTATCCTTTTTTTATGGACGGGAAATGACGTTTACGCACTAGGAGTGTGGGACTCGCCTGGCGAAGTCTATCGCCAGGAATACCCACTAAAACCCTCCCGCGTTCCACCATTAGCAGTGACGTATGGGTCCGAGAGCACAGCAAGGCCTTGTACTATCCTGCGAAGCAATCTAGATAGAAACTTAGGATATCTCCAGTGATCAGCGATTTTCTAATAGGAACACATTGAACAGATTAACATTTAATTTTATTATCGTAATTTTTATAATAAAATATCTAATTTACTAAAATTACTAAATTGTCATATCGATCCAGATGATGGCGTATGTTATACTGTATGTGTGCTTATAAACTTATCTTAATTTAACGCAACTACGCAACTTTCCCCTCATTCTAAAACTGTTTTAGTGTCAAATTTTCCATAGATGGACCCCGCGTCCACTTAGGCAACCCTTCCAAAAAAAAACTAAAATTAAAAAAAAAACAGGAGGGGACTTTTAAAATCGTTATTATAATCTCGGACGCCATTTTGCCTACTGCAGGGGACTCGCCCTTCGATTTTAAATCTTTTTTTCAATAAAAAACCCCTTTGATGTTTATGCGTTTCGGCAATATCTCTCGGTCGGCTAGATACGCGACATTTGGCCATTTCGAGGATTTCTCTGATGCATATTTTAGATTAAAAAAAAGTTTAATGGACACACACTCGTTGCCCACCCATGCGACAATAAGCCTCTGCGAATTTATTCGATGACGATAAATCATAGCTGTGTTTCACTTTTGTTAACCGATCCACTCTATCAAGACTGTGATCTAAATAATTATTAAAGATTAACTCTTAGATGCCGACTCGTGTATGAGCCGCGCGGTACATCACTAGCTATGTAGACACGTTTCAACACCGACATAGAACGTTCAAACAATCAACTCTCCAAGTTACATCCCTATTAATCAACTCATTTAGAAGACAAACAGCGAGAAAAAAGCCGTGTGGGAAAACATATTCGACCAAATTCGAATGAATCTAAAAGGCGAGCGAGATTTGAAAAGAGAATGAGATTTGAAAATGGAACACGCCATTAGGAGCGAACACAATGGGTCTCATTGGTCGATTTGAAAAAGGAACAATTTGTTAAACGTCAAATATGATGTTTTTTATTTTGTGTAATGAAACACGCTCGGCGTCATGTCTTAATAGTGTCGTGTGTTTTATTGAAACGAGGAACTCAATTTGTTTCATTGAAGAAAAAAATCTAAATAATATTCTTAGCGCTTTTAGTAGAGTAATAAACTGAATCGAATGGTCATAACTGAGTTGAAATAACAGCAGGTATGCTGTTGTATATGCCTTATACTTTTTACAGTCAAAATCGTCAGAAAAATCACATGATGATTATAATACCAACTATGATGCGGCATTAGCCACCTACCAATAGACTGTCAAACTGCTAGTCAATTATATCATGATGAAACTCATTCAAACTGAGGTAACTAAATAAGCTATTTTTAAATATTATTTGTACCTATTTCTAAATTAATCTAAACTGTAACAGCTTATTTTATAGAAATTTATAAATCGGCACTAGCCTTTGTAAAGTGCTCAATATTTATTTGTTTATTTATTAATTTATCAATAAAGAGGCTCCTACCAAATCTGACGATTAATAAAAGTATATATAATTTTTTTATTAAGTTACAGTTTCTCATAATAAACTATTCCACTTGTAATTTTTAATATTAAAAATAGAACTACTTATTATATTTTATGTGAAAATGTGTTATTCATATTAAGTACACTATATATATATCGTATGGTGCACATAATTTTTGCATTTATTTACCTTAAAGCCAACACTATTTTTGAGGCTGCTCAATTTTTAAAAATACGAAAGTATTCTTATTTATTCAGCAAATAATAAATCACACAGTGAGTGACTCTTGGCTCCTTCTTAACAACACTAGTTCAAATGTAGTTTCTAGTATACGTCAGTTTTTGTAGGATCACGTCATTTGTTTCTTCCATGTCGTCTGTATACTTATTAGTGTCAAAATTTGAAATAAGAACCCGTTTAAATAATTGTCTTAAAATGGTTATTGCAACGCCTAGCTAGACTAGCTAGCCTTACTTAATATTATTAATGTTTTAAAATGTTTAAGACTTATATAATAGATGATTCTAAAATTGGAATCTGTAATAGGTAAGTACGAAAGATATAGACTCAGACATCTAAACGCTCTCTCATTTCTAGATGGCTATAAAGCAATGTGGCCTGCTACTCTACATAGGTACCTATACCTCAGATTAGTAAAACGAGTAAAACAGATTACTTTTTATATTTTATATCTGGCAACCCTAAATTACTCACAATTTTGCCCGCAATTTTTTTCTGCATATTATAGTATAAAATGACTCTTCCACGTTTATCGCTTTTTCCATTTGTGAAAACCATTTCAAAATCAATTGGGTGATTTAGAAGAAGTTAGAAGAGAATCAGTGAATCAGACAGAAGCGTACAATGACTGCCTTGAAATATGTGTAGATATTGATAGATAGACATTTTGTTCCCCACTTTCTACCTAACGAATCGTTTATCGGAAGATCACAAACACGACCAATGACATGAAACTATCAATATTTCTAATAACATTTAAAAACAAAGCATAATTAGTTTCGTATACGAACGCGGCGGCCATATTAATCATTCGAACGAATTTCCGTGCTCCATGTCATACGGAGTCCGTTTATTAAAAATGTGACGTATCAAGATCAACATCTCATAGATAGAAAGAAACAGACATATGCGTGCGGCACGAGTGCGAGCGAGTTAGACATACGCTGACATTTCAACGGGTCATCAACCCTTCGGCCGTCCTGCTCTAACGAGAATTCGAAATTTGATTTGAATTGTTCCTAATTTGATATATTGACTCGTACGTTCCAAACAACGCAACGTGCCGGGCCAGTCTTGCGTTCCATTTTACTGTGTTTAGTGAAATTTGTTTCAACTGATTATAAATTTTAGTCTAGCTTCCGTTTGATGTTCATAATTGCTTTCACGGTTCTTACAATGATTGATACCAAGCAATCAAGTCCAATGCGCTAGTGTATGGTTCCTCATTCTATACCAAAAGCGACAGTTTCCAATTACCTACAAATAATAATAATAATAAGTGGGTCTTTTTAAAATGACCTAACATTAGATGAAGAAAATCAAAATAACTACTCTAATATTGCTCATATAACTTAGTTACTCAGGAAGAATTAAAATACTTAGACAGTTCTAACAGCGTTAGAACTTAGGTAAAAGTAAAAGTAATATTCTTACTTCGTAACCACAGACTATTCGTAACCAAGTAACGAAATAAGAAAAAAGAACTTTATTATGTAACTAGTGAGTCCATTTTTTAATACGTCCCAATCCCTATCCATAATCCTACTGTTAGAATTCCTCTAGGCCATGGTGAATAATACTCCACATAGTAGGACACTTATTTATTTGTTCTTGCTACATAATGATTATTATTTACTTATTATAGAATACCGACTAGGTAAAGCAAACGTCCTCACAATTCGACAACCCAGCGCAGAATGGCTGTCGCTTGTGTTGCCAATTTCTACCAATTGGTAGTGGTAAGTGCTACCACTACCGAAGTAGTGTTACCAATTGTTTTTTCAAATAAGTATTTTAAATGCCCTGCTCGTTTAGTTTTCTAACAGACGGCCATTCTGTTCTAGGAATGTCCTCATTCCGGAGCCAAGCTCGGTCATCCGAAATAAGTAAGTAGGTCCTCATACTTAGTTCGGAGTAAGAGTAAAAATACATCAGTTTGAAATACATCACTATCTAACATAATAACAATGAATAATAACAGCTATTTACATAATCTTCTGATATACGTCAGTTTTAAATACATCACTATGCAACATAATAACAATGAATAATAACAGCTATTTACATAATTTTCTGATATACGTCAGTTTGAAATACATCTCTATCTAAAATAATGACACTGAATGATAACAGATATGTACATAATTTTCAGATACCCTTATCTAAGTCAGTTTGAAATACATCACTATGCAATATAATAACAATGAACAATAAAATTATGTAGGTACATAATTTTCAGATAACATCAGTTTGAAATACATCACGATGTAACATAATAACAGATATGTACATAATTTTCAGGTGTACTTGAGTCAGTTTGAAATACATCACTATGCAATATAATAACAATGAATAAAACTTATGTAGGTACATAATTTTTAGATAACATCAGTTTGAAATACCTCACTATGAACATAATAACAGATATGTACATAGTTTTCAGGTATACTTGAGTCAATTTGAAATACATCACTATGCAACATGATAGCAGATATTATGTACATAATTTCCATATATACTTACATTAGTTTGAAATACAGCGAATAATGCTGCATATATTTTTGTATAAATAAGTGACTAAATTATTATTGGGTTTACAATGCACATAAACTTTATAAAGTGTATATTAATAGCACTATTATATAGATTCTAGCTAAGTTAAAATTACACAAAACAAGATTTTGATCATAATTATTATAGCAAATATTTTGAATGCAGAGCTTATCTTAATTAATTAATCTGTTACTACTACAGTAATTAATTTTTATTTTTATTACACTAGTCTGTAGTTATTAGTCATATTATATCAAACTGTATTTAATTAATCACATACGAGGTAATTCAGCCAGCATGCTTGAGACCCTGCACCAAAGGGACCGATGCTTTTTATTATAATTATTGTGTAAATTTATTGTGATTTATAAGTTTAGTTTATTGTATAACTATTAGGATTAGATTTTATTTTCAACAAGCCTTAGCAGTTTAACATCTACATAGTACTACAATACTTAAATCGTACTTAGGTACTTTTACAAAATCATTAATCACATTATATCAATTCAATTAGTTTCTTTTACTTGATTACATAAAATACCTTACAGTATAATTATTGTATAATACAGTATAATCATAGTAAAATTAAGTGCTAAACGTCTTAATTCTTTAATGAAAACCTTCTCTGGTTAGGTACATTATAACTACTTAAACTTAATTTTCTTGCATATTTCTAGATTTAACACGCTTACACATTTCACCACTATTTGACACATTTGGCACTCCACTATTACACACAATAAAAAGCTCAGCTCAGCTCAGCCTAGCTCAGCTCAGCCCAGCCTAGCTCAGCTCAGCCCAGCTCAACCCAGCTCAGCCAGCGCAACGTAGCTCAGCCAGCGCAGCGTAGCTCAGCCAGCGCAGCGCAGCTCAGCTCAGCCCATCTCAGCTCAGCTCTCTTCCCAATTCAATAGCCTGCTCATTATCCAGCTATAGCCACTTAGCCACCATTTTTCCACCCGAGGGAGTATGGTCCGCTCTAGACTGACTCTGCTCGCCATCGTTGCCCACCCGAGGGGCTCTCTTTTCAATTGTATTATAGCTACCGTTTGCCACCCGAGGGACACGGCCTGCCATTACCAATAGTCGTAGCTGCCCGAGACCGATGTTGTCATGTCTCCTTTTCAAGCAGCTGGTGCCCGTCCCGATCAACGTCAGACTGCACTCACTTCGTAACCAAACTGCGAATTTAGGGATAGAAAAGTAGATTTTAGAATTTAGGACTAACAGTCCAACCCTGCATTTCATTATTACTCGTGTCATGTCCTTGACCCAAACGTTCCAGGACCCATTGCTTCCGCTTACTACTAGTCTCGTTATCACCTCTCAGTGGTGTCACCCACGCCTTGAGTCTATCATTGGAAACATAATTTTATTTTGTATTGCCTACGGGATGACCTTCAATATTAGACACTATTGATGTCTGTCTTTATCTAAAATTATAATTAGTTTGTAGGGACCATTATTTTACGACACCGATTCAAGACTGCAGCGAAATTGCTTGGGTTTGACAATGGAGCCGCTATTCCAAGCTACTATTTTTTTTTTAATCCTATTTATACTATACATAGATAAACTTTATACCTTCTTTTCGTATACACTTTAGATATTATTTTGTAAATACTGTACAATTCTTTTTGTTATCTTTATAATAAAAATGTATAAATGTATATATTTATTTTGTAGACCATCTAAAATCGTAGTAGAATAGAAAACATTTACTTGCATACACATGACATACAGAACACATCCAAACATAACAAGACAAAATAAAATACATACAAATCTTTCCCATTTAACTGAGAATACACAACCAAAATTCCTTTGAGTGTGCGCCATTGCATAGGCCAATGCAAAGCACAGCGCCGATCCCACGCCAGTCCCACTTGACAGACGGTCACGCCAGTCGCCACTGCAGTACGGTTACTTGTAGGAGTTTAAAGCCATGACTGTTTAGGCTGCAACTAATCATATTTTTAAGATAACGGTACACCACCTCTTATTAGGTTGTCTTTAGTTATTGTTTATACTATTACTCTTTTATTGCTCAAAATTAATCACTTGGCTCAAGATCTCATTTACCCTTCTGTCCCTTAATTAGTAATGAAGTATATTTGTTTTCGAAAGCAGATTTAGACCAACAGGAGAAATATAATTCCAACACTTAAAGGCCAAGTATCGGAAGCTACCACAGAATGCGGCTGTTGAGCAATAGGTAACATTCACTGCATTTACCAGCCGTCTCCAAGTAAAGGGAGGATCACGGCAATTCAATTTTTGGACAAATACTCCGGTCATCTAGTACCAATCATTTTAAAGATTAGCGTTGCATAACAAAGTTATTGCCTGGCATTCATATGCAAAATAATACATTTATTTAGGAAAGGCGTTATGTGCGATCTAGGAGGCACTTCCAAACAGAAACGCATTTTGCACTCGTTGAATCAATTTGTGTGTTTTCTTAAATAAAAGTTACCATATAAATCCTAAAGAATAATTCACCTTAGATAAAATAATCGTTTCGCAAAGTTTAAGTTTAACTGTAAATAAACACTTAAGACATCTTATAATTTTGTACAAGACTTTTAAGCGGCAAAAGCAGTTTTGGACTAGTTCAAGCACTTGTTTCTCAAAACGCAAATTACCGTCCATTACAAATCCGAGGTTGTGCGCTTAATTCACTTTGACAACAGGTTCATCATTAATGATCATATCAGAGTTAAACGCGGCTAAGCTTCTATGGGTATATTCTCCTTTTTTTTTTATTACATCTTGTATTTGTTCACTTTTACAACTCATATAATTAAAATTGCAAATCACCGGCATATAAATGGTAAAACAGTTCTTACAACTTACTATCGCGAACATATCTCCGAGTACCTTTATAGTTGTTTTTGATTTTATTATGAACTCACTAAACCCATTAATGACGCCTAGAATTGTTACGTTTACTTTGTATGTTTTTTTTTTTATTTTCGAAACCAATATTCCGCGCTTATTTTTATTTATTTATTTATTTATTGAAAAATGTCCTGCAAATATAATAATCTGACATCGAGATCTATCTGACACACTCGTCATCGTGCACCATTAGATACCGTCCGTTATAATCTTCCTTAGTTAGTTTAGTAAGGGATCTTAGCGCAAAGTTCTACACAAAGTGCCGAAAGAAACTTGCCAAGCCAACGAACCGTCGCACCTGGTGTGCGTTTGTGTGCCCAGGATATTCAAAGACCGCCTGTATTTTCTTTTTGACGGATCTCTTACGAATCTTTTACCTTATTAATTTTCAATTCATAGATGAAATTCTATATAATTATAGGTGATTGAGTAGCAACGAAGAACTATTAAATTCCATTCAGATATTATTATCATTATTTAATTCTTAAAATCAAATATTTGGCACCTTTATATTGTAAACATTTATCGTAGTGAGTTACCATACCAATAGTACCTGCACTCAAAGGTACTAACTAAACTATCTTATGATCACAAATATTTGTGTCAGCTTATAAAAATAATGAAATGTTTAAAAACTATAGCAAGTTATAAGATTACTTTTACAATGAGAAAACCAAGACTTAAATCTTTCTAAGAGAGACCTGGCACAATGCAGGTCAAAACATGTCTTGCCTGTCACGCAAAGCGTCAAGTGGCGGGCGTCAACTCGCGTCAACTTCAAGGTCACGCTCGCCGACACCGATTGAGTAAGAAAGTTACGGTCCGTATCCGGATCGTATCCGCGGATATACGTTCTTCCGGCGCATCACTACTACCTTTTTAATGCCATCTTTATTCCTCCCTCACGAGTACAATACGGCTGACGTACGCGAAATGGGACTCTCTAATTACATTATTATCTAGCAACTCGCCTACTATCCTCCTGACTACATTTCGTTCGCTGTAGAGAAGACGATACGGTTTGAAGAAATCGGTAACGCTGAGTCGTTTTGTTAATAAATCTGTGGTATACATCGATAATCTGTGGCAACCTCTTTTTAGCAGACTTTTGGTTTTCTGCTTTCGCAGGAAATATGAAAACGTAAAAGTGTACAACCGACGTGGCATCCGAAAGCACGCGCTTTCTCGTCACATGTCACATGGTAAATACGTGCGCTTGTATTTATTTGTACATAATGTATATTGTGATTATCCATATAACGTTATAAATAATATGTATTATATATAATAAATGTGGTGTTATTTCTTTCATTCTACCCAACTCATTCTAACTCGTGTAGGCCGAAAGCAAGTGATTTCTATGTTTGTTTAGTTAGAAGATTAAAAATTTAAGCCATCTAAGGCGACAACTTCAAACTTACTTATGACCCGCTCAAGTCCCGAATTGTCGCAGTATAGAACTAAGTCCAAATGATTCCTATGAAGGATCGACTCATTTAAACCTCCGTCGTGAGAAGCTCGTCCCTCACCACCTAAGCCTCAATGTCAACCTGAACAGCGTCAACACCCAAAGCCACCAATACCTGGGTGACGGTGGGATACCACGCGACGCAAAACCTTTGAGGGTGTGGAGGTTCCACTTATCAAGAATGAGATTGAAATTTTTTTTTTTTTTTAGCTACTTCCCTGATCAGAGCACACGGCCACTAAAATCAATGCGTCTGGACTTCTCCACTCCGCTAAGCTTAACAAACTTCATGGAAATACCTCGCAGATATTTCAGTAGAAATTAGACCCTTGTGCATTGATTGGAATAATATTATTAAGTTTATTATGCAATCGACCGCATTCGTACCTTTAAATTTGCACATGTTTACCAGTCTTTCTTTGTCATGATTATCACATTTGAACTTACGAGTGAAGGAGTACAATAGCTAGATTACGATGTATCAAGCGGGGACAGAAAAGGACAGAGGATTCCACAAAATAGCACAATTCTTATGTTCGTTTCGTCTTTTTTTTTTTACTACCCTATCACAATATTATCAGTGCAAGTAATAACTAGGTAATCGTACCTACCTATCGAAATAAGGCCTTTACTTTCAAAAGGTCAGACTTTCAGATGGTCGTTAGGTATTTTACCAAACGAAAATTGAGTAAACTTTTTATGAATTCAAGTAAAGTAAACAAATTCTTTTATTTTGTTGAAAGTGAAGTGTATAAGTAGGTAGGTAATTATCTCGTAGTACAGTAAAGAAGAACATTTCTTTTTAAGTTTATATAACACTACCTTACCTATACCAATATTATAAAGAGGTAGATTTGATTGTTAATTTGTTTGCATTGAATAGGCTCCGAAACTACTGGACCAATTTGAAAAATTCCTACACTGCTAGGTAGCCTCATCATCAGCGACATAAGCCACGCCCCATAAAGCCACGCGGACGCAGTCGTGTGCAACAGCTAGACATAGATAAAAGAAACACGCATATGTTCCATGCGAAACTCATAGTTAAAATATACGTAAGTAAACTCAGAGCTATAATTTATGATATCTCAAATAAATATTCATACCAGTCACTTAAATATTAATAAAACAATACAATACATGAAGTATAGTCATACTACAACAATAATACGATATTGTTAAAAAAAAGTATATTTCCTTAGTATTATTTTAAAAAGAAAGTAGCATGCTCTCACAGACCAACTAGGAAATGTACAAAAGCTACTGTCCGTTTTGTAATGTAATGTAATCTTTGAAAACAATAAGTCTTACAGTACCTACTTGTGAAACAATTTGAATGTAAACCATCACTAATCTAAGTAATTTAGCAGGTAGGTTCGTATTGTAATGTTTACAATACGATGTTATATAATTAGGTATCATTCGAGTCTTTCATAGATATTATAAATATATCTATATACAATTATACATACAGAAATTCGTGAACAGAAAAGTTACAAGTACATACCTCAAGGGCCCGCTTACCGCACTTCTGAAAATGTTAGAATTCCTCTAGGCCATGGTGAATAATACTCCACATAGTAGGACACTTATTTATTTGTTCTTGCTACATAATGATTATTATTTACTTATTATAGAATACCGACTAGGTAAAGCAAACGTCCTCACAATTCGACAACCCAGCGCAGAATGGCTGTCGCTTGTGTTGCCAATTTCTACCAATTGGTAGTGGTAAGTGCTACCACTACCGAAGTAGTGTTACCAATTGTTTTTTCAAATAAGTATTTTAAATGCCCTGCTCGTTTAGTTTTCTAACACTACTATGTTCGGCAAGCGCATATATTTGCATGCAGCACCTGTGGCGTTGCTTGTGTTGGCGGTATTCCACCATCATCAAGTGAATCGTCAGCCTGTCTGTCGACCTCAACTTAAAAAGTGTTACTAAAATTTATACACGCGACCTAATCGTGTTATCTTTTATTATCTAAATATATTTTAAGTGGGATGTTTATACATTTTACCTATATTAAGACTAGCTGGTGCCCGTGACTTCGTCCGCGATCTGGGTTATGGATGAAAGATAGGGTTATGGATGAAGATAAGATGAAGATGCAAAATTTCATGGTGATCGATTCAGTAGTTTTTGCGTGAAAGGGTTAATTATTATTTATCTAAAACCCACAGAAGTGTAATCTTGTGCTATCATGTCACACTTTTAAAATATATTTTTTAAGTTAATACTAATATAAAATATTTGAAAAAAAATCTTAATAAATCTCAATAAAAAATATTATTTAACTTCAACTTCAAGTCATCGATGCTTCAAGTATAACTTCAATGTTATTAATTGTTACCATGTTACCAAAAAGCTTCGCTGTAGTCACGTTGACTGTAACATAGAAGAGAAGTAAAAGGCTTTGAAATTGACACGGGTTATCGGAATCGGAGTTCCACGTATCGGATATCGAAAGTAAAGGCAGGCGAAGCCGCTCGGTAAAGTTAGTGTTGTAATAAATACGAGTCACATTTGAACCTGAGCGGTCCTAAGTCTAAATTAAAATGCGTGCACACATTTCCATTGAGAACAAAAGCTACAAAAATGTTAAGCAGCAACTATAGGAGAATCATAAGCGGTCATAACTGGTTATTTGGATCCATTTATGGCGATGTAATCCTATTGTGAGATCCTGCCCCTACATACAGTTTTGTATGTGTGTTTTGTATGAATACTCATACAGATGAATGTGTTCAATCATTAATTTCGTCTGTAATTGAACGAGTTGCGATATGTTGTTGACAAAAAGCCGATGTTTCGAAGAAGCAAAGGGCCTATTTCGACTTAACACGCGCGAAATGCGCAGCGAATTTTCGTTTTGTTTTCCAATACCTATAAGATTCACTATCACTGCTTTTATTGTTACTCTACTAGTTTATTCAAACAGTTTACGAATTTTAAAAATCGAACCACAATATCTATTATAAAATCCTTTTAATTTAAACGGAGGCAAAGACGATTTAGATGTGGATTTTCATTTGTTTTAATTTTGTCTGGAAAAAGTCCCCACATTAACTTTGAATTTTTTTGGTATTAATTTATTGCTATAGAACGTCAAATACTTAATCTATTTCCAGCTTATTGCTATTTATTGGCAGAACGCATTGCATATTGATCCTTACACGAGTCCATGAGTTCAGTGAGTAAGTTAGGGATGCGAATACACTTGTGACCTATATTGCTTTATTTGTGTTAATAGGGCTACCATCAATTTGTTGTCAACATGACATGTCATTTAAAAACATTTTGACAAAGATACAAAAAATCTTTATCTAAGCTTAAAAGTTATAATATATTTTGTTTAGCGCCATCTCGTGTCAATTTTCACTGGGGTACACTCTTATAGTGCAAAACTATTATCGAGTCGAATTTTCGATCTGTGAATTCAAGGTAAGCTCCCCATGCTCAAGTATTAAAAGTGTACCGATCAGTTGAGAGAGCCCGACGTCTCAAATTTATACGTTCATAAAATTCTTTTGTCAAATTTACGTCGGAGTTCCAAATAAACTGGCTGCGACTCGCGTTCGGTTTTTCTGTCGGTTATTATGTCCGAACACGAAATACTCAGAAAATATTTCGATCGAAGGACGTACTTACGTAAGAAAGATGAGCACTTATGCCGTCTAAGGGTGACAAATTTGTCTATGTTTTTGCGGACTTGTTGAAACATTTAATATCTCCAACTTTCAAGAGGCCTACGTTACTTATTCTCTTGCAATAAGGGCCGGAGCTGACTGACGGTATAGTATGGCGAGGCATGCTTCAGCAGCCCGAAGGATCCTCTGGCACGCAGCAGCGCGCATTTCATCCCGTCCCGCGGCATGCTGTGGCATCCTATGACATGCTGCTGTATCATGGCATTAAGCTGAACGCTACGACCTCTTAGTTTGTATAAGGTTGAAAATGATAGATTCAGGAAAAAGTCCTTTCCAATGCCGTGCAGAGTCATAAAGTCAGTAAGCGCCGGACGTAAGGCGATTGCTTTAAAACATTTTCCTTATAAGCCTCATTACAAAAAAGCTACAGAATTAACACTTTTTGCATCCTAATTTAATAAATCCTAATGTAAATATTTTCATAAATCAACAAAAAAATCAGAATCGTAGTACCTATTAGGTATACATTCTTCCCTTTTTGTCAAAATAAAGACTTAAATTTTGGATAATTTTCGAATTGAATTATTTCTACAGCGTAAGCTAGGAGCAACTTTAGTTAATTCGTACTTGAAACATTTTGAAATTTAGTACATACAATTATACACATTACAAAATATTATCAATGAAAGTCGTGGGTGCTAAAAAAATCATTTTTTTAGCCCAGCGTCAAATTTAGTGAGACACATTCTATATTTTACAAAGACGCCGCCTATTCTTTTCGGCAATAAGTTGACTCGTGCCGCTTTTAGGCAGTAATAAGAATACTTGTAAACAAATCCAACTCTTATGGATTCAAGTTCGACGAATTGAGAATATTGCAAATTAATTCCAAATTTACCTATGTGAACCTATTTAAGTCTAAATTCGTTTGCTATTTAAGAAGGTAGCCCTCCAATGTTCCTTTATTCAAAACCGATCTAATATTGAAATCAAGTCTTAACATGTAAATATTAAGGTAATGAATTTCGCGAAATTTTGATACTATTTTTAACTACCTATTGCATAAGATAAATTGAATATGATTTTTAGTATTCATTACGCTGTGCTTGCGACAACTCGTGTGTCGTACGTATCATATCATCTAGTATCTTTCTTTCTTTATTCTTACCTGTTAAGAATTTCTATGAGTCCAGATTATAGTAAAATTTAACAATGTGGAAATTGTAAGTGTAAGAGACATAATTGTTAAGGTAAGGCAGTTTTTAATTGTATTTATAATTATTATTATTTTTATATTTTAAATTTAAAAAAAAAACTTAGTACGTCTGGATTTTAGCCGGATTTAATTTTATACTAGCGAACCGTCTACGACTTTGCGAAGAGTTAAAATTTTTAAAAATCCTTTCTTATCGCATTCTTAAGTTATATCAAACTTATGTACCAAATTTAAGTTTTTAGTCAAGAAGAATAATTGGTATTGTTAATATTATATAGATTATCCTAAATAGGTAATACATGTAACCTATTTTTGTGAGATTTTTTTATGTGCCTATCATATTTTATGAGATTCATAAAAAAATCAGAGCATGTTGCATTTTTTTAAATATGTATAAAAAACATTTGTCATGATTTAAATGTCAAAAAAATAGTACCTACTAAAGTCTAGATTCACATGATTCATGGCATTGCTTGTGTGAGTGACAGTAGCAACAGTAGCCATTTACCATCAAGCGAATCGTCAGCCTGCCTGCCAACTATTACATTAAAAAAAAATACACGAAAAATGTTCTCACGTTAAAATTGAATATCCAAGATAATCTTTTAAAAGTCGAACAAAAAGAAAGTAGCTGAGTATACATTCCGTCAATTATTAGTTGAAAAAAATCTCTACCGAAAACGCATTCATCATTTATCTAAAGCTGATATCGGGCTACTTGGAGAGTCCAGTTTTCTATTATTCATTAGCCATTGTTGCGTGGCCGGACGACTGTGCTGGGCCGACCTGAAATTCGGTAACTAACATTAATAATTACTTCTCAAAATAATACTAACTTTGATGCACGACTCCGATAATACTGCGGTACGGTCAGCAATGCAAATAAACAAATCATTTTTTTATGAGTAGAATTTCAGATGTGTTTATTTTTAATATATTGTAAGGAATGAACCTGCGTCGCGGAGCGGGAGGACGAGCGAGAGGGTCGTCTGAGGAACGGGGTTCGCCTGATGCGAGCCCGACACAACACACTACTCCGCGCGCGCCTCTGCAGTTCGCTCGTCACCTGTGCCTAGGGCTACCTTAGGGCCTGTTTTGCTTCTTTATTGCCTTTGTTAATTAAATTTGTCTATTTCTATTAAAATTGTCAATATTCTAGAGTGCTTTTACTTATTTCCTAAAATCAGAAGTGGGATTACGGCTCAAGCAATCAGCCTGACTGTGCCACCTTTTGGTTTATTGGTTTATTTTGTTACAAAGAAGCAAAATAGTAAAATTTTGTATTTACGTCATAAAGTTTCGTTCGTTTTGTAATTTGTGTAAAAAATAATAATTTTCGTGTCTTCGTTAAAAAAAAAAGCGATTAGTTCCGTGTTATTGTGTAAAATAGATTAGCTTAGCGATTTGTGTCTTATTTTAGTTTTCTATTTTACGTGTTTTGTGAAAAGAATTTTCAAAATAATTTAGTGTGTTTTTATGGTTTTTAGTGTTCGTGTAAAACTAATTAGTTTACTCTCTAAAGTAACTTGAAGTAGTATTTTTATAAAAAAAATAATAGTTTAGTTCTGTCTTAGTGTCCGTGAAATGTCTGAGTTATCACGACGACGACGTAAACGTACGCGTACGCCACCTGGTCATAGAGAAATCCGTAATAAATCAAAAAAACGCAATAAACTCCGTTCGAAAGACAGGTCAAGGTCACATTCCCGTGATTCGAATCGAAGACATCATCGGCGTCGCGTATATCCTAAAGACGGTCAGGAACAGACGCAGCGTGCGTTAAGTGAGATTGTTTCAAGGCTACAGCAACTTGAACGAAATCATTGTACGGCGAGTAAAGTAAACTCAAACCCTCCAGACCCCTTGATCGTAAATCAAACCAGTGAACCAAATACTTTTTTCACACCTCGTGAGTCCGGAGTACATAACGTAAACAATGACTCGGTTAGCTCTCAAGTGTCTCAGACGTTGCTTAACGAATGTAATACGAGTGCCAAAGCACTAGCCGGCGTGTTTAACTTATTAAACCATTCTCAGTATTACATTTCGAACTTTGATCCGAGTATACACGATATAGACGTATGGTGCAACGAAGTTGATCGCGCTCGAGAAAGTAATCTTTGGAGTGACGGCGAATGTTTATCACGAGTGGCATCTTGCCTAAAAGGTGATGCCAAAACTTGGTTGAATGAATGGGTAACTAACGATAGGACCTGGACTAACTTTAAGCGGGAATTTAAACCCCTTTGCCCGCGTAGGCTTGATTTGGCAAATATTTTATTTAAGGTTATGTGTACTACATCCGATAATTACGCCACTTATGCAGAATACGCTCGCCGGTCTTTACTGCGCTTACGTATAGTTAGAGGGTTAAGTGAGCATTTAATGACCTTAATAATTATTAGGGGTATAGCTGATGCACAGGTGCGAGCTGCGGCAATTAATGCTAACTTGACAACCGACAACTTGATTTCATTTTTATCGAACTATTCTAAACCCGTTCACGCTGAAAATGATTACCATCCACCACAATTAAAGCGACACGCGAATTCCATTCGGCCAGACCAACTAAAATGTTTTAAATGTGGACAAGTTGGGCATAAAAGCTATCATTGCGGTAAAATTTTGCGTAATGACCAACCTGAAAAACTTTAACCACGACTCACTCGCTCTAAGATTACTTGTAAATTTTGTAAATAAAAAATAGGACATTCGGAGAATAGATGCTTTGCGATAGAACGGTCCGAGTCACGAAACAAGCTTAATGTAAATCTTTGTCGTCATGTCGACCCTTCTCTGTCGAATATCGATGGTGAAATACTCATAACGACAGTGACGTAACCACCGCAGTAGTGCAAGGCATTCCAGTAGACGACCTAATAGATAGCGGGGCTAGGAGCGTATCGTTAATTTCAGAGGGAATCTGTAAAGATGAGATAACTGCTGTATCCTACGCCACCATAACTTACGTCCGTACAAAGAGTAGGCAGTACATAACCAGATTTAACGTCGCGTTTTCGGAGTCTGTTCATTATGTCGGCATAATTCATGGTGCTGACATTAATACGCCTGCTCAGGGTAAAGACAAGGAAAACATGATGTCTATACTGAACGAGTTTTTGGATGTTTTAAGATCTGGAACCGCTAGCTCCACTGTTATCACTGGTAAAATGCATATCAACCTGAGCAGCTCCACGCCACTAGTCTACCGCCCATACAAACTTTTCTTGTATGGAACTTTCTTTCTTGTTGTGAAGCGTTCCACATTTTTGAGGGTTTCAAATTACTGCGAAGAGTGTTTTACAAACCCTAAAAGAAGCAGGCTTCTCGATCAATTTACGAAAATGCTCATTCCTAACCACGACGTTAGAGTGCCTGGGCAAAGTTATCAGTTTGGGTCAGGTGAAGCCGAGCCCACATAAAGTAGAAGCATTAATTAGCAGCCAGGCTCTAGTGAATGTCAAACAATTTAGACAATATCAAGGTCTTGCCCCGTGGACGTTACGAATTGAAGTTGCTGTGTGGGGCCTATGGAAAGACACGTGCAGCGGCGGAATATATGGTTCCGTGGAGCGGGGAATGGTGCCCTGAGTCGTGTGCAGAATTCGTCGAAAGTGAGTGTGCTACCTGTGTGCATATTCTTTGAGATAGAAGGTTCGATGTAGATGTTACTGAACCTTGGAGGAGAAAATGGCTCGATTTAGATGTTACTGGGCCATGGGGTGTGTATTGGTTCGATGTAGATGTTACTGGACCATGGGGTGTGTATTGGTTCGATGTAGATGTTACTGGACCATGGGGTGTGTATTGGTTCGATGTAGATGTTACTGGACCATGGGGTGTGTATTGGTTCGATGTAGATGTTACTGGACCATGGGGTGTGTATTGGTTCGATGTAGATGTTACTGGACCAAGGGGTGTGTATTGGTTCGATTTAGATGTTACTGGACCATGGGGTGTGTATTGGTTCGATGTAGATGTTACTGGACCATGGGGTGTGTATTGGTTCGATGTAGATGTTACTGGACCATGGGGCGTGTATTGGTTCGATGTAGATGTTACTGGACCATGGGGTGTGTATTGGTTCGACGTAAATGTTACTGGACCATGGGGTATGTATTGGTTCGATGTAGATGTTACTGGACCATGGGGTGTGTATTGGTTCGATGTAGATGTTACTGGACCATGGGGTGTGTATTGGTTCGATGTAGATGTTACTGGACCACGGGGTGTATATTGGTTCGATGTAGATGTTACTGGACCACAAGAGTAATGGGTGAAGTATAGTGGGAAACGAAAAGTCAATGGCATATGTGCGTATCTAATTGTTCTTGCGTATTACAGACGAATCCGATGAAGCAGGCCTGGTTCAAAATGACAACGCTGCTGAAGTCGTGCCAGATTTTTGGAAGCGGTCGGGGACGACGCCCTGTCAGGAGAGGCCGTGTAAGGAATGAACCTGCGTCGCGGAGCGGGAGGACGAGCGAGAGGGTCGTCTGAGGAACGGGGTTCGCCTGATGCGAGCCCGACACAACACACTACTCCGCGCGCGCCTCTGCAGTTCGCTCGTCACCTGTGCCTAGGGCTACCTTAGGGCCTGTTTTGCTTCTTTATTGCCTTTGTTAATTAAATTTGTCTATTTCTATTAAAATTGTCAATATTCTAGAGTGCTTTTACTTATTTCCTAAAAATATATAATTCTCGTGTCGCGTCGGTGTTTGTTGCCAAACTCCTCCGATTTTTGTGTGCTTATCGGGTAGGTCTGCCAACATCTATTTTTTAAACCCCTAAATGTTAAGGGTGGTCCACCCAAAAAATTTATTTTTTATTTTTTCGCAAAACAATGTTTGCCGGGTCAGCTAGTTAATTTATAGATATTTTATAAAATCTATAATTTTTATAAAATATAGCCTATATTACTCGTTGATAATGTAGCTTTCTATAGGTGAAAGAATTTTTTAAATCGGTCCAGTAGTTTCGAAGCCTATTCAATACAAACAAACAAATCTTTCCTCTTTATAAAATTATAAATATTTTATACTATGTAAAGATAAGAGGCTGATGGTCTACTTGAAGATAGGATTCAGAGATTAGGAAAGGAAAGGAATGAGTTCTGGATTCCCTAACTCCCTAACTGTGAAATTACAGTACACATAGGTACTGTAATCTGACGCTGGACTTCCCCTACAGAAGTCCAGCGTGGTTTCTGCCGCCAGACAAGCTGTCTAATACCAAAACACCCCGATCAGAGCAACTTTTCAAGTCCATTTCCAAAATTGGCTCTGCCCGGGTTAATATCCCGGAGCCCCTGACTTCAGCACTAAGGCAAGCACGTTAACCAGTCAATCAATAGAATACGTAATACACTGGCGTGTCTTGCTACTTTTTAGAAATATAATATACTATTTATTATTTACAAATATATGATACATAGATCCTAGGAATTATAATTCAATAGTTATGACCAAAGATAATTGATTGGTCTCGCATCGAGGGTGCCGAGATGGGAAGGTGCCGAGATGGGAATAAACCTCGCTGCACTAGACTAGATAGAGTGCTATACAAAAGCAATAGCTCCGAAAATGTGGCAACTTTTTACTGTAGTGTGTGTAAAAAATCGTCCCTTTTTACCCAGTTTTATTATATATTTAAACAGTTTCACTACGCAAACTAGTATTTTATTATACCTAAAATTTAATAAAACATTCGGCACGTACACATCACAGACAGTTTGCAATGTGACTGGCTCGGGTACGCCGAATTCGGCGTACTATTTTATGCCGCATTTTACAAGTACGACTGCGGTATCTAGTCGAGCGCAGCGAGACCAATCATTTATCTACTTATGGTTATGACACAATAGTTCATTAATCTGGTACCTATCCTATAGCCTTTTTGGTCTTCAATTTGAGCCACATTGCCTTAAAGCTTCTAACGTTACTCTGTATTTTAATATTGTGTAAAAACATTGCATCACTTAATTAATTTCACGGTATGTTTGGATCGATCACATAGGATTTGTCGGTTATAGTTACAGATCAAACGGATCTCTGTTGACGTGACATAGGCCACTGATGACGTAACGTCGTCTGACATGTTACGCCGGAGATATTATGATTAATGATTTCAAATACTGTCAAGAATTAGCATGTAATGTACCTAAAGTGAATTAAACTTTTTATTGTCTTCATTTTTAAGTAGCTACGTTTTGCGTTTTAGAGTGACTTTAGCTAAAAAGGCGAACAGTACAATATTTTACAATCAATAACTGAGTAGGTTTAGTTTTAGTAAAAAGGTAAAAAAGTAAAGAGAAAAAAATTATCTTGGGCGGTTTTACAAAAATTTTGGTCGCTTTTGATTATTTCAAGTATTATGAAGATGAAATATGATAATTGTTATGTGCGAAGAAAATTATTTGAAAATTTACTAAAATAAAAGTTTTGAATAAAAAATCAATATCAATTATCAATAATTTCTGTTATAATTATGTGATTTTCGATAATTTCTATTTACTATACTTCGTACTAATATAATTATTTATTATACTATTAAAATTTAATATTATTTTGATATGCTAACGGTACTCAATGGCCACGTGTTCAAGAACACTATTGCCTATAGCCATTACAAATATTAAGATTTTTGTCAACCACCCGATTCAGTATTTCGTAATCAGAACAGATAATGTGTTTTATTATTAGAAATATTACAAACAACCGGTCGGATGTAATTACTCTAAGTATGCTTACTGTGTCTCTTAAATATCTATGGTTATCTTAAATAACCGAACAATTTATACAGTTTTATTTGTATATATAATGTAACCTTATTAATTAATTAATTAATTAATTAATTAATTAATAGTAAATACCTAATTTACAAGAACAGATACGTATTATTTATCCAGTGAGAGGTAAAATAAGAGCTTTATGAAATGGATTTGAAATATTCTGGCAACCTAAAGATCTGATTGTTTCTTTTAAAGTCAATGAACTATTCGAATTGCTGTCCTTTGAAAATAGCATATTTTTCATTATTATTTGAGATATTTAAATTTTTTCAACGTAAGAAATGTATAATATCTTCACGTCAATTTTTTTTTACAATGAGTACTTAATGTCTAAGAAGTAAGTATTCGTTGCACTAAGAAGTAGACAAGATAATGTTCTTATTCTGCGCCTTTGAATAAATGCAACTTCATTGATGTGTTGTCAAACGTTGCCGACTAAAAGTGTTCTGTGTCTTGCTTTGTACACATAGCTGTATTATATCACAGACAGTTTTTCTAAAAATTTAGGTACATGTTAGAGCAATCATTGAAAAACCTAAGGTGGAATTGAATCAAAAATTTTGTTACTTCCAAACAAAATCTCAAGCCAGCGATATAATCTCTAGTATGTGCCTGAAGACAATTTGCATAAGAAATAATATGCATACGTAGTCTGTCGCCGTGACCTTTCATTGCAGTGTTTTAAAATCATTTCGAATCGAATATATGCGCTTTTGCTGGTTTGGTCATGGACCTAAGTATTTGCTTGTGATACATATTTTTTTTAATTGTAAATTTATGAATTGTAATTCAAGAATTACATTCTATATTGTATTAATTACATTATTTAACACATAATTATTACATATCAGTTTAACTAAACTTAACTTAATTTAAACTAAAATTTACCTAAGAACTTACTTCTTTACATTTTAGATTTTAGAGATGTAATGAAGCGCAGAAGATTGAGTAATAAAAAAAATCAATAAGTAGTAAAATAAATTTTGGAGTAAATTAAACTTTTTATTATGTCCTTTTTAAAATTTTGAAATTATTATTTTTTAATTTTTATTAAGTAATTAAAAAATAACACAGTACACACTAAATATTGTTTTACTAGCATCCCGTCTTCGCAAATATCTATGCAACCTACACTCTGGTGCAATGAAATCGCACATGTAAACATTTTTTTGAAAAATATGGTGTTATTTTTTTTTTATTTAAAAAGTCACATATTTTTTACAATAGGATGAAAGGTTATTTCAATACCTATTCAATGATACCATATAAGCGGTGATAAGTTTACCTTACTGCCGAAAAGGAAAGCAAAAACAACAAACCCCAAAATTGCTTACTTAGCGCACTGCAGTTTGCGATAGCAATTGCAGGTATAAAAAGGCCTGTTTTGAGTAAAACGTCATCATTTGCATTTCAACGCTCTACGTGAAAGGACGCCTAGTGACTACAGTTGCAACATTCTGAAGAAAATGGATACTACTCCGGAAAAAGCCGCTCAAGTCGTTGCTCTAATTGAAGCAGGCCAGAACCAGAGTGCAGTAGCTAGACAGCTGAATATCAGCCGATATTCAGTTCGTCGTGTATACCAGCGCTATCGGGAGACTGGTGGCTATGAACGGCGACGAGGATCTGGTCGCCCCAGAGCTACAACTCAACGGGACAACCGATTTCTCGTAACGACGTCATTGCGAAATCGACGACTGACTGCCGTTGATCTTGCACAACACCTTCAAGAGGTACGTGAAGTGGAAGTCAGCCGGTGGACAGTTAGAAGAAGACTTGCCGAAGGTGGCCTGACTGCGCGTAGGTCAGTAAATGCTCCTAATCTAACACCAGCTCACCGCCGCGACCGTCTTCAATTTGCACAAGAACATGTGCACTGGACACTCGACCAATGGAGAGCAGTCCTGTTCTCAGATGAGTCCAGGATGTGTCTTCACGGCAATGATGGTCGAGGAAGGGTCTATAGAAGGCCTACAGAGAGATTCTCCCAGTGTTGCATCACAGAACATGTGGCATACGGCGGTGGTTCGTGTATGTTCTGGGGAGGCATTTCACTCGAAGCGAAAACTGAGCTTGTCTTCATCACGGGGGCCAATATCAGGCGACAAACAAGAGGATTGACATCTCAGCGGTACATTGAGGAAGTTCTCCAGGAACATGTCGTACCATTTAGCGGTTTTGTTGGAGAGAACTTTCTCTTTATGCATGACAATGCAAGACCCCATACAGCTGCTATAGTACAACAATACTTGCAAGAGGTAAATATCCCCGTGATGGAGTGGCCAGCTCGAAGCCCGGACCTTAATCCGATCGAGCACTTATGGGACGAGTTAAAAAGAAAAATAAGAGGCAGAAATATTGCTCCAGCCAATCTTCTGGAGCTACAAAATGCGCTAAAGGAGGAATGGGAAGCCATACCACAAGACTTTGTCAAACACTTAATAGAGTCTATGGAAAACCGGTGTCAAGCGGTTATTCGGGCAAGAGGGGGTAACACTTCTTATTAATAAATGTTTTTTCACTACATTTTGTGATTTTTTTTTTTAATAATCCCCAATTTCCGAACTTTTTAGTTAAGCAAAAATCCGCTGATAAAAATGTATTTGTTGTTTTTGCTTCTCTTTTCGGCAGTAAAGTAAACTTATTACCGCTTATATGGTATCATTGAATAGGTATTGAAATAGCCTTTCATCCCACTTAAAAAAAATATATATGTCTTTTCAAATAAAAAAAATAAACAATATTTTTCAAAAAATCTTTACATGTGCGATTTCATTGCACCAGAGTGTATATTGAAATCTGTTTGATTTGTAAGAAGTTAGCTGAAAAACAGACAAAGGCGGACAGCGACCTTATTAAATACTAGCTGGCGCTAGCGACTTCGTCCGCGTGAAAAAAGTAGCTTATCCTGTGTCCCGTACGTCTAAATGTTTATCTACCAAGTTTCATGAAAATCAGTTAATTCGTTTAAGAGTTATGGAGGAACATACAATACCTAGATATAGATATTAAATTATTCGCTTGAAAAACTAAATTTAAATTACCGTTTTCTTTTGCGTTCGAACGAAAACGTTTTAAGAATGAGAGTTTTAAGTATAGACTCGTTTTTGTAACAAGTTACTAACATATGTATATATAAGTTTATTACAATATCTACTAAGTTAAAGTTGCTTCGGGCAATTACGGTACTTATTTCTCAGTGCTCCACATATTTGGCTGTCAGCCGCCGATTAGAAATTCGGCGTTGATGGAAAACAGTTACTGACTATCCATTATTAGGGATGTACGTAAACTGTATCGAATAACTTGTTATAATGAAGTAATCGACAAAAAAATCTCGATATTTATAAAGTTCAATTATTAGAAATTAGTTTTGTTTTTTATCTTTTCAAAGTATGGCAACTTTTTTAAAGTTTGCGAGCGTAAAACATTGTATGTGTGAGGATTCTAAACAACCAAAAAGTAAGAATAAATTGTAATAAGTAATCTGTTTTCTTCGCAAGCTTTGTTGATAATGTTGATAATGTATTAAATTGTATTAAATTAGTGTAAGCCTGTTTCTCTGCTTACTTCTTCACTTATGCTTCCTGTATAAGATTTTCACTAAATTCAAGTTTTTGATAAGGTTTTCACTAATGGAAAGAGAGATCGAGAAGTTTTCGTGTAAGTAAGTAGGTATAAAACTGCATTCAAGCGAAACTCTGGCACTATTTTTTTATTTTATTTTTCTTTATAAAATATTAATAATACAGATCTAAGTGCACATAAATAACTTTAAGATACCTAATAAAAAAAAATTGAAAAGGAACACACTGAAAAATAAAGTTTAATTTTTTTATCGATACATTTTAAAACACGCTCCATCACTATCCGTTATTGGCCATACATTCTGATACGGTTCTCGAAACTACCCATTGTCTAATAAAGTATACTGTATGATAAAGATGATTGAACATTTTTTTTCAAGTAACAGATTAAAAGATTTCGTCGTCATTCAAATCTTATGTCAATATAATAATATGAAAATGTAAATTTTTCCGAGTGTTTGTCTATTTCACGCGGCGAGTCTCGAGAATGTAGATAAATATTGGAGATTTTTACGAGTATCGGCCCGTTCGTAATGGCTCTCGAAAAAGTAGCTGTTTGCGTTCAGATAAGTGTCATTACGAAATGTCAATATAAAAATTATAGTACACTTGGTACCTACCTGGTTTTATGAATCCTAACTAATAATATTTAAAATGCAAAAGGCAGTTTGTTTGTTTGTTACAATTTCACGCGTTAATTACTCAAGCGATCACCGTAATATTTTGCATTTACAACGTCAGGGGTTACCTTTCATCGAGGAAAAAGGGACGCAGACGAATTCGCGGGAAAAATCTAGTGATCCTATAATATAAGTTAAAATTTAAAAATAAATATTATAACCCTAAAGTCTATAATGTCTGCTCAAAATATAAAAATCACATAGAGAAGTGATAAAATTTTTACATTTCAAAAAATATTTTTCAATATTTTTATGACACAAAAGATTTATTAATTAATTCAATATATATTTTTTAATATAATATATATACATACATAAACCTTTGATGAATAATAACATCAAAAACATAAACCTATGAATAGCATCGTGAAATAAGATGACGTTAGACATCCTTATAGCTCCCTTGAATTTATCAATATTAGAGTTATAAACACTTTTAACTCCTATCTTCGTAATATTAATATTATTTGATAAGAAATCGACTTTCTTTCAAATAATATTGTGACATACATTAAAAAAGCCAACCAGTTATACTGATTGAATCAAATCTCACGTAGAGGAATTCGAAATTCAAAAACTATAATGATTGATTGTCAACCAATGACAATCGCGTATTCAAATTCCTATTCCGATTTGAATGTGAAACGAGTTCTTTTTCCTGTTGAATCGCTTTTGTTGTTGTCGGTAACATTTTCATATGTTGTATAACAATAACAAATTATAATATTTGTACATTGTTTTTATTTAATTAATTAAATTATCGATGACATGTTTGTTGTAAGTAATTAATGACATCTGGAAAAAAAATCACAGTAGCTATAATTATTAAGTTATAATTAAAATTTATAAACTAGCCCAAACATGCTATATTTGCTGTAAGTTGCTGAGGAGTTGGGTATCCCGCAGACTACTTGTAATTTTTATTTATTGTGTATTAAAAAATTACAATAATTATTAAATTTTCAATTCTTTTCAGTTAATACGAGTATGACGCACAAAAAACTGTTTAATTGGATCAGGTATCTTTTTTTTTTTTAAATAATTATTATTAATAAATACATTACGTTGCGAAAAGACCACGGCAGTGTTTACTTCATTAAATACTAAATTTGTATTCGATTTTTAAGATTCGAAACATTACGAGAAACATATGAAATTTAAAAGAACACATCGAAAACCAAAGAGGTTACATGTCTAAAAACAACGAACATTGTTCTTGTTTTTTTTTTCGAATTACTAAAAAAGTTTTTAATCAGTTGGCCTTTTGTATTCCGAGTGCAGGAAAGTAATCTAATATACCGATACAAGACAACTTAAACAACTGTTCGTACGTTTAAAACCACATGTTTATCTTATAATTGCTGGCTGTGTGTGTGCACAAACTAACGGCCATTGCACACTAAGCGAGTAGTACTTGATCAAGTAACAATTACTGAACAAGTGTCGAACTAAACTTAATTTTAAAGGATTTATTAATATTTAATATTAAACGTGTAAGTTATTATTCAAAACATTATTTTTTATTATATTTTTGTATTATTTACTTATACTTAATTAATTATGTCGTATTTGCTGTATTAATCAGTAATGTATTAATATGACTAACATATTATAATATATTGAATAATAAATTGTCTTTACTGACTATTATAATACTCTGTATTCTTTTTAATTTCACTTCTGTTTGCGTCATTGCTTTGATCCAGTTATTTGGCTATGTAAATACTTGGGTATTTTTAAATAGTGAAATGAGTAGATCTATGCATACTAATGCCATTTATTTGTAAACATTTAGTTAATTCTTAAAGAGATGATATTCAAAGTGTAACTTGCACGGCAACTAATCACTCACCACAGCGGCTCTCAAACTCTACTCGCTCGATGTGTAAGAAACCTTAGTGTGGGTGCGTAAAGTATGTAATTAAAGTATGGAAATAGTAATATAAGTTTTGAAGTGTTTTCTCTATAAAACAGTCGAGTGGCTGGGAACACTCTTGGTACGATGACCCCGATTTTTTTAACCACCTTCAGATATAATAGCAGCACAGTTTACTAACGCGTCTGTTATTGGTGGACGAGTTTGAGATTTTAATATTCATTGCTTGATTGTATTTGTATTGGAATTTTCACTTTTGAAAACTGTACACTGTACACCTACCGTTGATAGAATAAATACTGTAATGTTTCAGTCAGTAGTCTATTTATTTATCACAACTTAAGGTCTCATTTTAGGGCAGATGAGTCTTCTCATTTGGAGAAAATTATATATATACAGCAGATATGTTGGTATTTCACGATGGTCTTCTGTGAGGGAGTGGTTACTGCTGCTGGGCGGTAAACTTCTACTTACTTTACTTTACTTACACACACACACACACACACACACACACACACACACACACACATACGAGTAGTCATCAATCATGGTTATTGTAAAAACGACTTTTCTAACTGTTAATAAACATTTTAATTTTTAATTTTTTTAATTTTCTTTTTTATGTCAAAGTCGACGGCTGACCGTCCACTTGAAGGTAGGTGACTAAGTTTGCCTATAACATAAACAACGCCACAGGAACAGCCATGTCTCGGAACGGGTGTTGAAAGTGCTTGTGCTTCCGGAATCCGGCCATAGTAGAATTAACAATAAGGGATCAGAAAGGGATAGAGTAATTGGCTCTGGCATCCTTTACACACTAATCGAAACACAAAAGCACACGTGCTGTCATGTAAGAGGGTAGTTATTGCCGCTACACGACTGCCGAAGTTAATGACTGCGAAATGGCAGTGTCACTACTTAAAATATGTACCTATTGTATTTTAAGTAATAGAACCTCAATAGAAACTAAAAACTTTTCTATTGAGATTAATTACTGGAGATAATTTATAAGAAAAACCAGTTCAAAAACCAGTGATATAATAAAGTAACTTTTTCCTGCTACCAACGATTTTTTTAGTGATTAAGATAAAAAAAGACAAATTGTTTATTACGGATTGAACGCTCAACCGGTAGCGGTTGTGTTGATATTGCAAAATTTGTCTTGGAACAGTTATTGGGGTCATTAATCTACAGCTGATCCAAAAGTGTCTGTTTATTAGAAAGAAACAAAATGTACACTCAGACATATATTTTTCATTAAAAAAAATATTATAAAAGTTTTTTAAAGCAGAGTTAAGACGCGTATAACGTAATGTAATGTAAGGTGAATAGTGTTACGAATCGTACAGGTATACCAGTGTACATATAATAAACTATCTGTATTTATTTATTAATTTATTTATTTATTTTAACTAATATATATAAAAAAAAATTCTAATTTTTTAAATAAACAAACAATGGTTGTTAATAATCCCACCATAGTTTGTATGATGATGACACGTGTTAACATTTTGTGTTTGACTGTACTCTGTTGAGAACCGGATCAATTATGCTCCATTTAAAAGTTGTTGAAAGTAGTAAACGAAACAAAACAAAGTAATGTATACACACATTTCAAACAAATACACATTTATTATATAAATATAAATATTTTATATATTTATTATATATTTTATTATAATTTTATATATTTTCAATTTATCGCATACCTTTTAGGGTATTCCCTTTTGATTGGTACCATTTGATGACTTGATTGGCTCAGCGGTTGAAAACTTAAAACTCTGTCTGCTGTGCCAGAGGTCGCGGTTTCGATCCCCACTGAAAACAACATTAAAATTTATGAATACATCTGTATGTCTTATAAAAATCTATATTTATGTATTAATAAATTATATAATTATTTTTATCAATTTTCTAGCACCCATAGCATATTATAAGCTCTGCTTAGTTTGTGGACAGATGGCGCTGTTAAAAAGCTTGTTGGTAAAGCTTTGTTTACAAAAATAAAATTAATTATCTAAAAAAAAAATCAGCTTAATGTTCAGACTACTTTTGACGACTACACAGAGTTAAATAATTCATAGTTACTAAAATTAATAATTAAAAATAGAATTACTACTTAGTCATTGAATAACATATCTACTTACATATATTTTATTCTCATAATTACTAAGAAGTTGTTTCCGAATAACAAGACTGTTTGAAGACTATATTACATTGTTAGTAAAAAAAATAAAGTTAAAAAAGTAGGACAATAGTACCAACCTCGCAACCCACGGTAATTGAAAATAATAATTGAATTCGTATTAAGAATTCGAAATCAGAATATAATGCGTTCCATATTTGAAATTCGCGCGGCAACGTTCCTACGCGCGTTGTTTTAGGGTTCAGTCGCGGATAACACGTAAAATTAATTATTGTAACTGTTTTCTTTTATGCTTATAAATCAAAAATTTATCTTCATTCTTATCTATATAATAAAAAGTAATGGTTCTGATATTTATTTCCGCACTAAGAGAGAACACAATACCATTGTATTGTTAGAATCAAACATTTAGTATTCTATGCACTTGTAAAACATTGCTAATTCTTGTAAAACAAGTTGCTCTTAATTAATGTTTACTTATTTATTAATTATATTACAATGCTATTTTTATTGTTATAATCATTTCTAATTATTATTCTTAAAGACGTATTGATAAATGATGTCTTTTTATAACAACAGTTGGTCACACCAAATGAGGTTCCTGAAAAAGTACATAATACTTAATTAAATATTTTGTTCTGTGTATTTAATCGATGTACGGAACTCACATACTAATTCAACTAGGACAGATGCGGAACCCTCATCAATTACGCGACCCACTCTTAACCAATTTTATTTTAAATTTGAAATTTGAATTCGGCATCGTGTGTGCTCTATTGTGTAGCAAATGGAATTCTTTGTAATATACGTTACGTACTTTGTACTATAAAAGACCAGTAACAAGAAAACCTCATTCGTTCTTAAATTCTCAACCAGGGAGGGGTCTAATTACGTTTGCCTAGTTCATGACACGCCTCTGACGCAAAAGATAAGTTACTTTTGCAAAATATTGAATAGAGATCTTTGTAGATAACATTTTTGTTTGATATACGTTTCTTGTGTAATTTTTGTATAGAAGTAAATTTGTTACTCAACTCTAAACGGGAAAACTGTTTTTTATTAAGAGTCGACATCACGTTAGGAATCGAATATGCTTGAACCTTTAGACAAATTGTGCTTGAAAATTACTTTTTTATAATAAAGTCGACAAAGAGGCTGACACACAGTCATAAGTTGACGATCAACACTTCACGGCTGACAGCTGATGGTAAGTGGCTACCGTCGCCTATAACACAAGCATCCCCGCAGGCGCTACCTGTACGCCAGTAGGATATGGATAAGAGACACTCACCGAAACAAAATAGCACACATGCTGTTGCTTCACAGAGGTCTTCTGTAAGGAGGTGCTTATTGCTGACAGACGAGTTCCACAAATGACTGCAAAACAGTGTGCATTGTAACTGTATAATTATTCTCTCTTATAGGGAAGAACTATCCAATAACTTAGGTTTCAAGATTGTTTTATTCGTAATAAATATTCACGTTTATTCTTTGATTATTTCGAAATTAATTCCATAAAAATACTAGCTGACCCGGCAAACGTTTTGCGAAAAAATAATAAATAAATTTTTGGGGTGGACAACCCTTAACATTTAGGGGTATAAAAAATATATGTTGGCCGATTCTCAGACCTACCCGATAAGCACACAAAATTTCATCAAAATCGGAGGAGTTTGGCAACAAACACCGCGACACGAGAATTTTATATATTAGATTAATGATTCTTCAACAAAATTTACTCAGTGGTAATACCTTGAAAACTTAATACCTAGATACAATTAATTTTATATACCTAGGTACCTTTAAATTTTAGTACTAATATCAATGTTTTTCTATCACAATAGAGTAAGTAATATCGATCGCTACATAATATTATCAGGTACTTATTATAAAAGTAAGAAATGTGTGTCTCTAGGAATGTGTGTGTGTGTGTGCAATAGGCCATACGAATACGTGATGCGTGTAACAAACGGACAATTTACACCGGAAATTTATGAATTTAAATGAGAAAGTGTTAGGAATTTAATGACAAACAGTTCTAAGTAAATCGTGCTTTGTCTTCCTGATTCACTGTTACTTGAATATTATGTTAAGTGTTGTTAAGTATATCTATTTTATTATGTTTTAATATAATATATGTTTCGATGCAATAATTTTAAATGTTAAGTACTTAACTGTGTTTGTATTCGTATATTTTTAATGTATGTCCGTCCACATGATGGATAGGTGGCTAAAGTAGCCAAAGTTTGACTATTACAAAATAATATCATACAACTTACTTATAAATTTATATCTGTTTTTTTTGTCCGCTCTCTCGGTTTCTCCGCTAACTTTTTAAAGCTAATGAATTTTCATACGGTTTTTCACTGGAAAACCGTATGAAAACTCTTTCAATAGAAAGAGTTATAGACAAGGAGCGTGCGAAGCCGGAAGCAGGCCGCTAATATTATATTAAAAAAAATCACTATTCCGCTAATTTTGTAAAATACATAAAAAAACCTTCGAACCCCAAAAACTTCTTCCCCTTTTAAAATTTAAATTAAACAGCATATCCCCGAAACTCAAGCTTTTTTGATTGATCAGTCATTCGGCCAGTGAGTGAGTGGTATCGATTTTAAATATTCCACTTGCATTCAGTTTAAATATCGAAAACCAATTGATGAACTCGTAAACTAGAACACGTTCCAATTTTAAAATATAATTCGACATTCAATTTTAATATTCTAGATTGCTTTCTTTTTTAATTTGCAATCTTGGTAGACATTCGATCTTGAAAACAAATGAGTTCCGATAACAAGCCAAGTAACCAAGTATCCTTTTTAGATTTTTAGAACACTTTTTAGATTTACACAGTTTTTTTTTGTAAAGATTGATAGGTAAGTTGAGGGTCCACTTGATGGTTGGTGGGTACAGTGGGCTGCCGACCTTAGAAGGATAAAAGAAAGTTGAGAGTGGTTATGGAAATTCGCTGTGCCATCTCGCTCTCTTAAATACAAGTGCCCAATTCAACACTGACAAACGCATTGTTAATTTTATTGATAATTGTTAAAAATATTATTAGATATTATTATATTATAATTGTATTGTAGCTATAACTATCCTCACATTGTCTCTTATATTGCTATTATAGACATGCATACATTGCATATTTCTCCTTGTGTTGCTCTTTTAGAAGAGCTTTTTTTTTCTTTTTGCTTAGACAAGCCACAGGCCACAAATTGTCCATCAGACTGCCTGTCGCCATTTATCAATGAAAAAAACTACATATAGACAACGGATTTGCTTCTTTACTGAAAAAAGAAGAAAATTTAAAAAAAAATCATATTAAAACAAATTGTAAAGTTACTCAACGTACTTACATACCTAATTAGGTTGTATATGACAGCTACAAGGCGTGGCCTCTTATATATAAGTACTGTGACATACGGACGCAAGGCAGTAATTCTCCTTTGTATGCTAATGGGGAATTATATCTAGCCACTCGAAATTGTAATCTTAAAACTTGCTTGGAATTTCTTCATCTCTTGTTTAAAGCATTGTTGGCAACATTGTTACTTTCCGATGAGCTTTATGCTAGACAAACAAAAAATATTGTGGCTCTATAAGATCGTTTATCTTTGCCTTATTAATTGATTGAAAAAAAAAGTAAGCCTTCTAAACTCTTTGTTCCGGCTTTGAATACGCGTTCGAAGTTTAAAATATAGGCAGTGGAAAAAGATTTTTGTGTTCTATTATATAAAAAAAGTTGCAGTAAAATGTCAATAAATAGTAAAAACGGTTTCCTGTCATTTTTCTAACAAATAAATTCGATACATTTTGAAGTTTTATTACAAAAAGGGAAAAATGTTACACAAGCCGATTATAAATTACTAGCTGGTGCCCGCGACTTCGTCCGCGTTCTGGATGAAAGGTACTCTATTTTCTTTCTGGTGTCTCAGACAACGTGTAAGCAAAATTTCACGCTGATCGGTTCAGTAGTTTTTGCGTGAAAGCGTAACAAACAACCAAACAAACTCCCATTCACATTTATAATATTAGTAAGGATAATGTTATCACCTACGAACATAAAATAATTATTATCATTAAACATTTTGAAGGATCGAAATACGTCCACTCAAAGTGGACTAAGTATAAGTAAAAGATTCCTTTTTTAAAAACAAAATCGAGCCGTTCTAAATTTAAATTTTTCAAGTCGAATTTAAAATCAAACTGTGACACGGGTCTTTAATCGGATGAAACTTTGGAAATTTTTATTTGGAGGAATGTTAATATTTGAAGAGTTTTTGATCGAGCCTCTACTAAAATCAGTTTCTTGTTATATTTTTCCTTTTGGGTTTTTATACATTTTTTAAGCTCATTCGACCCGACGTTAATTCGTTTGAGTTGTTTCAATTCCGATACATAATTAATTTGTTATTTTAAATTTTACATAACCTGCTAATACTAAATCCATAGACTAAAAATTGGTCTCGCTTCACTCGACAAGACAAAGCAGTCGTAATTGTCAAACGCGAAAAAAATGATACGCCAAATTTGGCGGACCAGAGCTAGCCACCACCCAGTCACACTGCAAGCTGTCTGTCATGTGTACATGCCGAATGTTTTATTAAATTTTGGGCATAATTCAAACTAAAATGCCGGGGTGCGTAGTGAAACTGTGTAAAAATAATACCACAAAAAATAAGAAGAACACTGGGATCACATACCATCAGTAACTATCGTATAATTTCGAAATTTCAACATAAAATAATATGAACCCAAAACGCCATTCAGTGTTGCCGCGTATACAAGAATCAATTTCCCCATGGTTGAGATTTTTATAATGTGAATTTATTGTTTTTATTTTATTTTATTATATAACATATTTAATTTATCTAACCTAGTTATTGGGAATTATTTAGAATCGTGTGGGAAGATTTTAGGGTATTTAAAGGTTAAATTAGTTAGATATGGATGTTAATTTTATAAAAATATAGTTTTTATGGAAAGGAAATGAGTCTACAATTAATTTAATAATATTTTAGAACATAACCTAAAATTGTTTACAATACAAATAAATATGTAGGTACATACCAGGTTTGTTGCAACTATCAGCATCAGCATCACTTAAAAACATTATTACAACACACATATTCAGTACAACACATAAATTTTCACTGTTTAAAACTGTTTTCATTTATTTAATTTTGTTGTATCTACTTTTTACATACGTGTTTACTTCAAGTTTAATCTTCAACCACAGAGCCAATGAGCCACAGAGTCATAAACATTATGGAACCTAACCTATTTGTTTTCATCCAGTACAAATGTCTTGTACCTACAACATGTATGTAAATATTGATGTACTATACAAACAATTTGAGGTCATGTTTTAAAATCTATATAAAATTAATTCCTCTATGCATATCTTGAAAATTCAAACCTTGCACCTGGTAGTCCAACATTTAACGTCCGATAGCTTGAAAACTATGGACATTAAAAAAAAAAGTTTCAAATAAAAGTTGTGGGGAATAGATTGATCTTTAAAAATGGATTGATGCATTTTATTGATTAATCCAATATTATAAGAGTTATCGACCGAGATAGAAAAATGTGTTAATTAAATGAGCCATAAAACGTAAGCGGTGAGTTTTACAAAAAAATGCGTAACAAATAAAAGATGCGAAATAGTATTCTCTACAATAATGGTCTCTATCACTTTTGCCCTAAAGTGCATAGTTTCCGAGATATCGGCCAGAAACGTTTTTTCAAGATGGCGCCTATGCTGTCACCGGAATCTGTCAGCATTTTGTGATTGTACACTCAGTAAGTGATCCTAAACCTTATAGAAAAAAAAAATTGGATCGGTAGGATAATGCAAAGTTGACCAAAAAAAACGACTATATTCACTGTACTATAAATTAATTGTAGACTGATTTCCTTTCCATAAAAACTTTATTTTTATGAAATTAACATCCATTTCTAACTAATTTAACCGTCAAATACCCTAAAGTCTTCCCACACGATTCTAAAGCCAACCCTTATTAACCCTTATTTTTAATAATAACTTGTAAATATTACATGTAAATAAAAAAAAACTATTAAAAATAAGGCCTAATCATTGATATAATACATATTTTCCATTTTTCTATATATATAAATATATTTATACATTCCGTTTTAATTTATTGTTCATTTTTAAGTATTTTCTGAGCTATATTTATAACTTAATTAACTAATAGACCACAGCATAAAATATTTTTCCCATTAACTCGGGTAACAGTTAGCAGCTGGTAACACAATTCTTCACGCACACTAGTTGACAATGTCAACTGACAAATGTTGCTTAAACACACTAGAATAAAAAACGGCCGCATTTACGGAGCTGTCGTTGTTCTATAGTCCTCTATCTAGTCTAGCGTAGCGAGCGAGACCAATACAAAATCATTGACTAAATCTTTATTTTTTGTCTGAACAAACATACAGACAGACAGACAGACAGACGCGGGCAGCGACTTTAGTTTAATTACACAAAGTATATTTTACACAAAAAAGGTTTTGTACAACAAAGTATCTAATTGTCTTTCCTCCAGCAATGAGTGTATGTGAATATAATATCCAAATTTTTACTACATACTTATCTATTCAACCTTGTACATTGTCATGGTGATATTTTTTAACCGCTAGAGGTATTTTTCATAGTTGCTCTGTGCTGTGATAAGCCGACCGTTGTTTGACAGGCAGCGTGCGCAAGAGCAACTTATGAGAAGTAAATGGATCTAATACGAACTTTCATTGTTATGCGTGTATAATTCTTTTTGATTTGGTGACACAGTAATTTATTCGAAACCGTGGTTGATATCTACACACGCGTAACTTGCACGCGCCGATAAAATCTTACTGTCGCTTGTAAGACTCAAAATAATATTATAAATTTTTGGTTGGTTTTTATTTAAGAAAACAATAAAAAGCGGAAAATATATAGTACTGAAAATGACTTGGTGATTAATGAAAAGTAATCTATACCTACTTATAAAATCGTTTGACCTGGGCTGTATACCATAGTCCTTCGGATAAAATGTTGCACGAGCTAATAATTCGACGGTGCTGGGACGACCTAATAATATCTACTGTCAGTATTCGAGTTTGAAAACAGAAAACAGAAAGACGCATCATTTGACATAAAATCTGTCACATTTGACAGCTGGCCAAGATTTAGCCAAGTCAAATAGTAGAAAATTTATGACCTGGCAGATCATAATTAGCTCTGACAGGTCGCCCGGAACGGGTATGATCAAATCTTGTGTCCAGCTTGGTCCCGTGACGGTATTTCCAGAGTTTATAAAATAGACTAGCTGGTGCCCGCGACTTCGTCCGTGTTGAAAAAGCAATATATCGCCTGACATCGTTATTGGTATTATTCTTAGCCAGGAGTTAGTTTCCTTAATTTTAGATAATCCCTCGGGAGCAGTACTTTTTCTGAATGAAAGGTACCCTATGTCCTTTCTGATGTTCCAGACAACGTGTATGCAAAATTTCATCGTGATCGGTTCAGTAGTTTTTTCGTGAAAGAGTTACAAACATCCATACATACATCCATACATCCATTTATAATATTAGTACGGATATTTTCCTTAAAAAATTGTTACCTTGATTCGCCCTAAATACACACCAAACAATTACATTTGGTTACAAAAGAATTGAGCAATCGTGTGTCAAAATTCCGGACCGAGCCTAATAGAAATTAATACCGATCGACATATCGATAAAATGCCGTCCGTAGATGTCACATCACTAAGAATTTAGATGTAGACATCGACAACAACTGTCACCGTGTCGCGTGACCAGTAGCGTCAGAGGCGGTCTTGTTTTTCTGTTGCGCACTAAATAAATAAAGAAGAAAACATATTTTTTTTATATAAATTTGATTGCTTGACGTCGGAAATTTTGGCTCCAGTATATTTTTCCACTAATGCCAGCAATAATGTCAATTTTTATGCACAAGACTGGATAATTCCACTCATCCCTTAATTTGTGGAGTTTACTCCTTAAGAATCGATTTTCATAATATAAGCCCGGGGTATGAAAATTCATGGGAGTGAAATCAAATGTCACATGTCACACGTTACGCGTTACAGGCTACAATATGCTTCAGTACATATTAATATAATATAACATATTATAATAATATGTTTTAATTATATTAATTAAATTATTAAATTATATATTTATCGTTCGTAAGGAGTAAACTCCAGTCCTGCGTCGGAGTTGACACACACGCTTTATTTCCACTTACCAGTAGAGATAGGTGGAAAATTTTCATCCATGTATCCCTACTTGACACAACCACCTTGTTGTGATTCACTGTCGATAAAAATAATTCGATTGCACGTGTAATTGTCATGGTTTTATTATTATTATTGGATATTGTGTTGATCAAGGCTGCACCGAAAATGGTAATGTTTGACTTTAATGGAAACAATATATGATTACATTATGGATTTAACTTAGTCATGTCATGCGTGTTAAGTTTTCTAAATAGATTTTTAGACTCAACATTTACTTACATTTGAACATTGATCTGAATTCTGAATGATATTCTAAAAGAAATATTTGATTTAGTCTACACTACCAACTCGTTCACGGCTTCGCATTTGAATTTGAAGCTATATAAGTATACAAAAACAAAGGCTTTAGTGAAAGCCTTTTCAAAATCCTTTAGGTGGTTTAGAAGAAATTAGTGAAGAAACATACCTACAGATGTTCTTCAACTCTCGCGCGACTTCGTCCGCATAACTTTATAAAATATAGCCTATGTTACTCGCTGATGATATATAACTTAAAAACAGTGAAAGAAATTTTTAAATAGGTCCAGTAGTTTCAGAGCCTATTCAAAGCAAACAAACAAACAAACAATCAAATCTTTCCTCTTTATAATATTAGTACCTAAGTATAGATATAACTATCTGTGTCTGCGACTTACTATACCAACTCTATGTTGGGCAGCTCACATGCATCATCTGTCGCTTTACTTGTGTTATAGACGACGTCTATAACACATATAACACATACATATATATAACACGTCTATATAGACGACGTCTATATGCTTGGTCTGACGACCCTTTTTTTTGACGAGGAGTAATCCGCTTACAGATTCCCTACCGCTGGCTAGACGGAAGGGATATGTGGGGGTCGCCCAGCACCTGATCGTAGCGGCACTGGGAATACCCACTAAAACTCCCCGGTGCCTCCTTGCCCTGTGAGCGGGGTGAACCGGGCTCTGCCAAGGCACCAACTCCGATCCACCCCAGAGTGGACTGACGACCCTAACATAAAATACTAGATATAATATAGCGTCATCAAACGAACCGGACAGTCATTCACGTTCTATCATTGCGCAAAACCGAAACCGAACATCGGTACAAATTGCTTTCTGTAATGATTACAAAATCTTTTGTAATTACAATTCTGTATGTCCACAAAATGTTTAAAGCTCAATCTTAATTAGTTTTTCTAAGTTATTTGTGACCTCTTAACATTCTGAACGAATTCTAATAGTTCAATTAACTGTCTAATCATTAAACAATGGGTTTGTTAATAACTGTTTTTTTTTTTATTTGTGTCCAAACAACAATAGGTCAGTTTTCATTGGACCGCATTCTTTTATTATTGTCGGCTTTCAAGGCTTTTTTAGATTTAGATTGTAATATGAAGTTGTGTAGAATGTGATATTCATATTTTGTATGTTATGTATTGTAAGAGAACGGCTGGACCAATTCGGCTATTTTTTTTTTAAATTTTCCGTTGCATTCCGAGGAAGGTTCTTATTAAGAGAAAATGTAGAAAAATTGCCCGCCAACTTTTTTTGTTTAAATGTCACAAGCTGGTGAAGCTAAGTATCTTATTTAAATTAAAAAAACAAATACAATTTTTTTTGCATTTTTTTAAAAATACTCTATATATATTATGTAATATTTTTTCTACGTATTTACATATATAAAGTTACGTCTTCTTTATGTGAAACTAAAAATAATATAAAAAAAATACCAAAAAAATTTAAATATTTTTTTCTAACATCATAATAATATGCGGATACAGTTAGTATGATAAAACACAGAAATTAAAAACAAAAAATCGCCGAAGGCAACTAATAAATTATTGAAAAGTCGCCGTTTTGAAATTGGTTTCAACTTTTAAACATTGTACACACCCACATTAATATACAACTCGATCTAATTTAATTATGCGTTGATAGTGAGTATAGCAATTAATCAAAAGGTTTTTTAAACAAGTTTTTAAGTATGTTTATTTATATGGAAAACTTTTAAGTAAGTACCTAGTACATTTTTATTTGAAACTAGCTGGTGCTCGCGACTTCGTTCGCGTTCTGTATGAAAGGTACCCTATGTCCTTTCCGGTGTCCCAGACAACGTGTATGCAAAACTTCATGGTGATCGGTTCAGTAGTTTTTGCGTGAAAGAGTTACAAACATCCATACATCCATATACATACAAACTTTCGCATTTATAATATTAGTACGCATAAAAAGTTACGCGGACGAAGTCCGGACAACAGCTACTATGAAATAAAGTCGCTGTCCGCCTGTCCTTGTCTCCGCTAACATCTTCTGGTTCTGAAGTATCAAACAGATTTTCATACGGTTTTCTCTAATGGAAAGGGTATAACGATTTGCAGTTAAAATGCATCAATTGGAAACCGGCGGTGGGTCTCTTGTTAAAAATAAAATAAAATGTAGTTGAAGTTGAAGTTGAAAATAAAATGTACTCTGCTCTTGAAAGTTTCGGAAATAAATTCAAAGCGCTCGTATGTATTCCACAAGTGATCATTATAGGCCGTAAACCCACCAATAAAAACGATTAGCGCCAGATTTGAATATTCAAATATCGAACGCTTTTTAAATGTGAATGAATATGAGCTACAGAGAAATAGAAGGGACTACCTTTATTTTATTTAATAAGAAATCTTTACATAAAAAATAAAATAAATATGATAAATAAAATATAAATGACTCAGTACTTAAATATATAATTGTTGTACTAGATGACTCGGCGAATGAAATAAAAACCCGTTCCATACAAAAATGAATTTTATTTACAATGTTTTAGATTATTATTTAGGTTATTAGGTTATTCTGCTATTCGGGGCTGAGACAAATTCAACCAATCAAATATCATAAAAATCGGTCCAACCGTTTTCGAGTTATTAAATTTCATAACTAACACGACTTAGTTCTTAAACATTTTTTTTAACTAAAAAACCAACATAGAGTTATGAGATTACTAAATAAAATAGCTCCCAGTAGAATAAAATACGGTTTTAAGCTTAGTACGTACCTACCAAAAATGTAAGATGCTAATTCTAATAACAGATCTATTGAAATATTATTTTATTGAAATGTATGCACGAAAAAAAATTGCTGTACAATAACAAGAAAGGAATACTCACATTATTTTTTTCAAGTTTCATGAATTATTTGGTGTAGCATTTCGTAGCAGGTCTACGAGTTTCGTAGCCCTTTAGTTACGTAATAAGCGATTACACGAATATCCTGATTATGTGGTAAACACCTCATATAGTAATTTAAAAAAAAAGGTTACTTTACTACTGAAATTTGTCTAGGTATCTGTTGTTTTATAATTTCTCTTGTATATTATATTATTTTGGAAATATTTGGAAATAAAGTGTAAATATTTAACTTATTAATTATAGTTAGTCTATTCAATATTTTTTTGTTAGTTGTTGTTGTTCATCTAGGTATAGATTGAAAACCGGTAGTTATTATAGCAATATCACTCAAAAGTAAACGCTAATAGATCGCATTCTCAATTAGAAAGTAGTTACAGAAAATAACTACATTTCTAAATAATATTTGCATTTTTTTTTAATTAACGTCCTCGCTAACAATCTGCACGGACAGGAAAACAAGTACTATGAGTTCAGAGCTTAAATTTTATCTTTACTAATATTATAAAGAAGAAAAATTTAATTGTTTGTTTGTTTGAATTGAATAGGCTCCGAAACTACTGGAGCGATTTGAAAAATTCTTTCACTGTTGGGAAGCTATATTATCAACGAATAACATAGGCTATATTTTATATAAAGTTACGTGGAAGAAGTCGCGTGTAATAGCTAGTTAGTTAGTCATATTATGAGACAATAATAATATGTCTTATCTAATTATAATATTAACGTTTAAAGTGTTATTAACACCATTATTAAATTCTAAACAAAATTATGTCATAACTATAAAACCTACTTACTATATATACAAGCGTTCACATCCGGCTTCGCATGGATGCAATATCTGTTGCAAATAATGCGAACACAATCAACTTTGCAAATCTTACGAAATTTTTGATCGAAAAAAAATCCTCGTTTATCTCTTTCCATTAGCGAAAACCGTATTAAAATCGGTTGAGTGGTTTAGAAGAATTTAGCGGAGAAACAGACAGACAGATGCGATCAGCGATTTTATAATTTTATGGTAAGGTACATAAGAAAAACTAACCACGCCACGTGTTCGCATAATTATAGGTAATGTAACGACATCGCATGGTAAAGACATCTACATATAAAATACTGGCCACTAAACTCTAAAAACATTGAAAAAAAGTTACTCAAACATGCGTCGCTACAAAAAAGGCTCAAAAAGTCAACGTTCCAATTTAAAAACGGCGTTCGAATTATGATTTAAAACGTGTTCCGGAGAAACTCGACGTTTCTAAAAACGTACATCTAGCGTCTACCGCCGCAGTCATTATACATACGGGTAATGAGTAGTGTACACAAGAGCCGAACGGACATTCAAAAATACATTGATTGTAATCTACTTTTTCTAGTACTATTTTGATTTAATTAATTAAGCTTTACTTATATTAATTTTGATTAAATTAACACTTAATTAATTAAGTAATTACATAATAATATACAGGCTTAAATTTTGTAGTTGATTGTATGAATAGGTACTACCTATATTAGCTTTTGCTCGCTAGTTCGTGCGCGCTTCATTTCGCTAGTTGTTCGGTTAGTGATCGGTTAATCCGTAACAAACGAACCATCTTATTTTGTGTTTATATTATTAGTGAGGATGAATATTTGGAAAAAATAATATTACAAAAACATATCTAGAGTTTTACTTAGTACTTATACAAAAAACGTTATAATAATATTTTTTATACTTTATTTTATTTATTTGTTCTACCTTTATATTACATTTTTATCTTCATGAAAGGGGTATTTAAAATACCAATGTTCATAAACGGGTAATTTTATTCAATGACCGTTTAGCTCTTATGTTGAACAAATATAGTGTACTTTATAATAATATAATGTTTCAAATATTTCAAGGCTAACCGTTCTCAGCTGTCAATCATAATAAGCTATCTATCTTCGTCTGATTTACATTTATCGTTATACATACGTCCCGCTCTAGCACGCCCAATCGACCGACTCGACTTGAAAATTTGATTTTAAATGTGGAATGTTTTTAATAAGTTCTTTTATTTGAATTTTTAACATCTTTTTCGACTACTGGCTTATATTGGTTACTTTTGAGTTATTATTTTAAGTTTTAAATATTAAAGAAAAAGTGATTTAGAAGCGAAATATCCCGTCTCCACCATCCATGCGGCAGGCAGAGTTTTTTCATATTATCTTAAAGAAGTTTATCTTATTATTGTTCCTTGTACTAAGCAATGGTAAAATAAATTGTAAACAATGGATAGGAAAATACCTATGCTCTAGCATATGGATGCTAGAGCACATTTCTTACTCAATGAAACACAGTGGTCTTCTGTAGGGGCTCCCTCTTTGTCGCAAAACCTCAAATGATATTTACAAAATCTAGAAAAGAGGCCACATTAAAAAGTTCATTAACAAAATTTGCCCTGCCAGGAATCGAATCCGTGACAGAGACAGAGCTCTAAGACTAAACGATTTAACCACACGACCAATGAGTCAATATAAATAAAATTGTCAATCTATACTAATATTATAAACCTGAAGAGTTTGTTTGTTTGTTTGTTTGTTTGTTTGAACGCGCTAATCTCAGGAACTACTGGTTCGAATTGAAAAATTCTTTTTGTGTTGGATAGATCATTTATCGAGGAAGGGTTTAGGCTATATAACATCACGTTGTGACTAATAGGAGCGAAGAAACAGTCGAAAATGTGGAAAAAACGGGGAAAATTATTCATCTTTGAGGGATTCCGTTGCGTGCGCTGCGAAAACCGTTCGAGATACCCAAATGATTTCCAAAATAACTATTCCACGCTGACGAAGTCGCGAGCACCAGCTAGTATTAAATATTGAAGGAATTTAAAATCGCTATCTAAAAGAGTATCCCGATAATGAACCAGTCATTGTTTAAATATATGTATTCTAAGAAACCGTGAACTAATTTTGCCATGTAAGATTTCTTGATTACTAAAAGACATTAAAATGAAGATAGGCGACTTACTGTTTATCCGAAGTCCAGACGCTAACGTCGTCATTCCTCAATACATACTCATTAGTCTCATGACATTGTAAATTTAATTCTTATAAACAATTCGACGCATTCCGTTGAGCGCTGATAACAGAAAGGTGTCGCTTCAAGTTACACATAAACATTATTCAGATTTGCCGAGACATTTATAAACAAACGAAATTTTTTTTTTACATAAATACATTTAAGATAAACAATTTATAAATGTTGTAGTTTTTAACTACGCATTATTAGCACATATTAAATAATAGTTACTATGTTAATAGCACAGCATCTTATTTCCTATGAAATAAGTATGCTGTGTTAATAGTTTGAAGGTCAAAATTTGATTGACCAATCAGACGAAGGTTTAAATCCTAGACCTTCGAGACTAAATATTAGTCGATTATATTTGTGGGCAAGAAAGAAATTACTGGCTACAAATAGCAATACCAACATCTTAAGGGAAGCCACATATTAGCTAGTAACGCGCGGGCAACGCGGTTCGTCTAGGTTCGACTTTCATATTGTTGCTTGCGACAACTTCGCAACTGCACAGACACATTGTGCCATCCTTATTGTCGCTTTAGCAACTAATTTTATAAGGTAAATGATAACTCTATCGACAATAGTTGCCTATGCAACAGCTTTATCGTGTGTACGACAGGACAGTGTGTGTGCGGAGGTCGCTTCAGCGACTGAAAGTGAGCTAATATCGCTTGATCAATGGACTCGCATTGGTCGGGTCGAGTGGTAAAAGTGCTCTGTTCCAGGAGTTCCGGGTTCGAATCCCGACAGGCCAAATACTTCTCATTTATTATACTAAGCTTATTATAGGTACATTGTATATACTTCTTATGTAAACCTTGGGCTGGGCACACTGCAATTCACATTTATAGGTAAGTATACGAATTGTTCCTCAAAAGTATGCTATTATGAAAACATAATAAATTTAGACTAGTACTTTCAACATTAAAATCTGCGAAATTCATAAACAATGAACGTTCTATCCTTTGGGATAGATTAAACACGTGTCATTTGTGAATAGAAATGAGTCATTTTTACAAAGAACTACTTAAGACATTGTAGAGTTTATTTTAATTGTAACAGTTTCAATGATTTCACAACTTACTGAATCATTCAATCAAATAATCAATTCCATCTATTCTTTTACATTTGCCTACTACCTCTAACAACGGTTTGTGAGACGCGTAATACAGACTGTGGGTCCTTGTAACTTATCGCCTTTAAAGCGCCTACACACGGTCCTAAAATCGGTATCAATATCGCGGCAGTGGTGGGGAGCCCTCTAGATCGCTCCCTAGATCGCCTCTAATTATGTTTACGATTTGCCTTCACATGAGGCGATAAAGGAAGAGATCTAGGGAGCTAACCACTACTGCCCCGATATTGCCACCGATTTTAGGACCGTGTGTAGCGCTTTTACAAAGTTTCCTTAGACAACGTTGCTTGTGTAAGGAAACGGTAGCCATCTACCATCAAGTGGATTGCCAAACAAAACAACTTGATTATATGGTTATAAGCTATACAGTATAAGTACGTGAACAATTGTACATATTTACATACTTAAGCTTAAATATGATCAAGTAGTATATGTGTTTATCATTATTTTTGACGCTATTTAGTGTCAAAAAGATTATACATGTGTGTATGGGTGTGTGTGTGTGTTTTTCAATCCAAATTTGACATTTCTGTATGTCAATGATCTATTACCGCACCATCTGAGCACATGGTTGGCGTCCGTGAACATCTAAGAAATAAAAAAAATCTGTACTGACTCCGCCCGTACCCTTTTTAAACCGCGCACAGTAACATAGATTGGCAGTTAGTTAACTTTTAATATTATGCTTTTTCGATTGTCCTCGTGTTAACTTAACAACACAACATTTTTGAAAAAAAACTTTGTTTCCTGGATTGTTTACAATTGCTAGGGGAAATAAATACTTTCTAAGTAATACTTTTTAAGTACTTTATTAAATAAATCCTAGTCTAGTCACTAGACTAGACTTTAGTGGATGTTTTCAAAAACATCTACGTCTTATTAGCTACCTATCTAAAAAGTTAATGATTAATGATCCTAGGTTTATCTTGAATATTTCTAGAAAGTTCAATCAGGTAATCATTAAAAATAACGATAATTCTACTGACATTTATTTTGTCTCTTATAAAGAGGTTATAACAAGTTCTTAAGATACGATTACTTTTTGTTAGATGAAGCAAGATTATCTACTGTTTTTGATGGACGTTGTGTGTCGTACTAAAGCCGACAACATCGGAATTCATTAATTCCATTTAATACCGAATACATTAAAATATTCAATTAGTTATCGTACCTACACGATTTTTTTAATATTGTTTTTAAATTTTTATACTCATATTCGTCCAAGTTATCGATCAAGTCTTGTCACTCGAAACTTATAAGATAATTAATTTTGTGTAGTTTCAGTGGTAATGTTCGGAATAATTTAAATAAATAAACTTAAATCGGATTTTTTTTTTTAAGAATAGGTACTTAAAAAAATGGCTGGTTCAATGGACAGGTTGGTATTATGGACAAAATGGACATATAGTAAAAAAACCGTCGATAAGATAATAAAAAAAAACACAGTTTTATTTATACATAGAATAATGAAATAAGAACAAATCTTGTAAGTTTTATCATAAACAACTATTTTTTTGTTTTTTTTTATCGTTTGTTAAACAACATGACTGAAAGAATATAGACTACATCTTTTAAAATCTTGTCGAATAACAGAGTAATGTTATCGCGATAACATTACTCTGCTATTCGTCAACTCGGCCGACTTATACTAGTACAATTCTTCAAATTTTAATAAAACCAAACAAACATTAACGAATTAATCGATATTTGTAATAAATCGAACGAATGACCCTCCACATTAGGGCGTAATTACATTGACCGAAGTATTTAATGCCGCGACTGTTTTAGAGTGTAGGCACATTAAAATTTATACTATTATTGCAGTAAATTATGATAGTTCCCCATTATATATTCCATACACAGTTCGGAACGGCTGAACGCATTTTAAACGTATGTCAGTCTGTCCTTCGATGGCAGGAAAATGACAATCGATTAGACGGAAAATTTGCATTTTAATATTAAAATCATGTCCTTCTTTATGCTGCAGTGTTATGAGAGAATTTAATGGCGACAGTAACCCAAATAGCAGCACATGTGCTGTTGCGGATTCTTACCCTGTTATCGAAGGTGTTATAGTATCACATTTGACAAGGGTTTAACCTTGTCCGAAAATCAGTAGATCACTAGAGAAGAGGCTTTATTTTTAATAAGCTGTGCCCGCGACTTCGTCCGACGTAAGTTCGTCCGAATATAAACACCTTAGAAAATATCTGAAACCTTGGCGCCGCAACGGCGACAGTGGCGACATTTTTTCAGGATAAAAAGTTATCTGTGCGCCAAGTTTTACCCAAATCCGTTTTGCCATTTTTGCGTTATTGAGTAAGTTAGGTACTTACTCATGAAAAAATCTAAACATCAAACTTCCGCCTACTTTGTAATATTAATAGGATTGTCAGCCTGTCTACTACCTACCTTTATAGCTTCCTAATTTTTATTTACATTATGTTTTCTTTGAAATCATAATAAGATACGTAAATACCTATATAAAATGTTATTAAGTAGTTCGACGATGAAATATTTTCTTTACGCACATGCATTTAAAAGAATTTTCAACAAACCTTGTCATCGTTTCAAGTGTTTCTTACTAACAAGACTTTGCTATTAACAATTGATAAATTAATTTACAACTGAATATGAACCGTATTATTACTCGCTTAACGTCTTATTTCAAATGAACATTTCCAATGAACTTGAATTTGACGAAGATTATTTCTCAGAAATTCATAAACATTTTAAAGTTCTGATTGCTATACGAAACTTTTATATATACAGGATGATTACGTTAATGGTGTTTGTTTTTTTTTTTAAATTAAATTTTAAACACCATGTGTTATGTTGAAATTATTTTATACCATTGGATTTTGATCTATATATTTATCCTATATATTTTCCCTAGGTACATTGTTTTCACGAAAATTTTCCAAAAAATATTAAATGTATTTTCAGTGTCAATAATTGACAGAGAAAAATGAAAAAAAAAATTGATTGCTTATTTATATTTTAAGTAGCTGCTGCCCGCGAGTTCGCCCGCGTAACTTTGTAAATTATATACTAAAACCTTCCTCGAGAACCACTCTATCCGTTAGTGAAAACCACATTAAAATCCGTTGCGTAGTTTTAAAGATCTAAGCATACATAGGAACAGACAAACAGACAGACAAACGCGGCGGAAAACTTTGTTTTATAATATGTAGTGATAGTGATTTTGAACGCGGACAAAGTCGCGTGCAACAGTTAGCTATTCATAAAATATACCACACATAACGATCTAGAAAATAAATCATATTTTCAACCGTATCTTATCTTTGCCATTTTAAAACATCCTGTGATTACTTATAACAATAATATTTCGCGATCTGTTTATGTCTGGGTGTTAAGTTACAATTGCATTTTACCGAGTTTAATTCGTGGATTCGTGCGTAGCTTTGTGATAACATGTTCTAATGTTACTCATAGGACCACCATGACTTTTACACCTTTCAATAAGGTTAGTAAGGTGTACAACTTTTTAATGGTAGACGTCTGACCATTTTTTTTTAGATTACGCTACTTCCACGTCCACACGACGTAAGTTATTTGTACTTATTCTATGACTAATCTAATATATAAAATTCTCGTGTCGCGGTGTTTGTTGCCAAACTCCTCCGAAACGGCTGGACAGATTTTGATGAAATTTTGTATGCTTATCGGGTAGGTCTGAGAATCGGCCAACATCTATTTTTCATACCCCCAAATGTTAATGGTGGTCCACCCCAAAATTTTTATTTTTATTTTTTGGCAAAACAACGTTTGCGGGGTCGACTAGTATATGATACATAAATTTTACAGAAAACAAGCACACATAAAAAAATTTCTTTTAAGAAATTAATTTTCAATGTCAATCTATCAAAATAACTGTTATTCCAATTCTTTGATTTGTCATTCCGTTCTGAGTGTGAGGCAATACGTAATTTGATTGGAAATTTATGTATTGAAATACATAAAGTTCCGAACAGGCTTCTATTACCTGCTGAACATGGAATTTCTATATTAATTTCAATAAGTAATTGTACACCACGTTACCAAATCAGTCATGAATGCCACGTTAGTTTTTTCATCACGTCTCGCTCAAAGCAATCTCGTTTTCTCAAAAATAGATCTAACAACGATGGTGAACGCGTAAAATGCTGTATCTTGAAAAAAAAAATACTTGATTTATTCTTAAGTTTTAATTATTGTTAAGTAACACCTACTTAAAAATAATTAAAATTTACAAATAAAGGTCGTCAGATAGACTTCTTTATCTGACTACTATTTAGTAACCGTCGCCCTAGTGGGAATGAACCTTATTAACCCAAGCAATGTCATAGGTGTAGTGCACTTGGCGGAGTTGCGGAGGAGTGTACGTCCGACCTCTCAACTCCTCCTATAGCGGACGCGGAAGTTTAGTCGTTAGGTCTACCCCGCAACTTTCGTCTTACAGCCAAAATGACTGTCTAGATTTGGAACATAGATTTCGCTAAGAATCCGGTAAGAGTATAACTATAGCACATACTATAGTATAAACAATAAATTTTTTTTTTTCGAGATACATCAGTTTACCCAGTTACCGTCTAATATGTTAAATATAATTAATTTCATACAGAGCCGGTTGATCGATGCGTGTTACTTCCATTTTTTTTAATACCGTCATTATTTTTAAATTACACTCTATTACGTCAATTCGGCTAGGAAACGGAACCGTTTTTTTTTTCTCGAAATTGGTTTACGCCAAACGGCTTGTTTTTTGTTCGGAACACAATTTTGCATATTATTTTCTTAAGTAATTTTAATTTAATGATAATGAACCTAGACTCCTTGGTGTGTAATTTAAAAAAGTAATTTACTTGAATTTGGAACGCGAACCTGTTTTAAACGTCGTGTTTTTTTTTTTGTTTGTTTCAGATGTTAGCGATCGTTGGCTGATTTTAAAGACTGATTACCACATTTATGAAACCTAGTAGAAATGATAGATCCATGAAGTGTTCTTCTGGGTAAGTTATTTATTTTTTTTGCGATAGTACATACTTTTTGTTACAATCTTGATTTATTTTTTTATATTATTCAAGATAAGGAAAGTGAAGACTTTTTTTTTTTTTTTCATTTTAATTATTGTCTGTGAAATTTATTTATATTAGGCACCAGCATTAGTTTTTGCACTATAAAAAATTTTGCTTTTGAAGAAAATGTCACTAAACTTCGAAAATATTAGCGAGCTGTATAAAATCATCATTAAAAATGCTAACCACCCCAATTATATTATAACAATTAATATAATATTGCCTCCAAACAATGGAGCGAAAATTTAATTTCGAATTCAAAACATTGTACAGTATTCAGCTAATCTTGTCAACAAAAGACCTATTGTCTCTTCTTGATACATTGTTTCAATTTATATCGAAACGAATGAATCATTGTTATGATTCGACACAAAAATTGTATTCTTTAAAAATTTGATTGTTTATAAGAAAACGTTCGGGTCGATGGAACCGTCATCTCTTCGTTTTCTCATCGCGGACGCATTGTTAACTTAAGTTCTTCGACCTTCAACCGCATCCTGAAGCAATTATTAAAGTTTCCTGCTTACATGCAGACAGACAGATAAAATTAATTTTATTGTGTGTATATAATTTTCTCTAATTTTATACGGTATATTATGCGTCAAATGAGAAAGAGAATCGAGCTAAGAGCAATAAAGGAGAGGAAGTTTAATTATTTTGGGCACGAAATGAGGAATGAAAAATTATTTAACTATTTTTCAGTATGTGTTAGTCACAAAAATGGCAGTTGTTTGACTTAGGTACTGTGCTATGCCATAGACAATCAAAATTGCAGATTAAGTGTTGACTTACTTACTGTGCTATGCCATAGACGCGATTGTCTATGGCATAGCACAGTAAGTAAGTCAACACTTAATCTGCAATTTTTATATATTTCTCTGGTGGTAATATCAACTAAGCTATAAAAAACAAATTCTAAAACTATATATCTAACAATATTCTCATGTTTTCAGAGAGGGCTCGTTTCAAACTGAAGTAGAAAGGGCCCCAATACTGCAATGACTACTGCAATGGCAGCACACCAAGAATCAATACATGAGAGACTGCAGCCAACACCCGAAGAACCTCTATATCTTCACCATGCAACGGCGCCCTGGCCTTCAGAGCCAGCTGACCATCAAGAGGAGCTTAGTACTGACGCACCACCTTACTATAGCATGCCGAAGAGGAACAAACGAAAGAATTTTAAACCTCGGTGCGCCCCCAACGCCACCTACTCTGACGAGTCGAATGGAGTCGAAGGCGAAGGTGCAACTAGTCCTGTTAATGGTAACGAGAGAACAACTTCTGATCAAGCAGAGGAAGAAGAGAAAGATGAAGCTTATGCAAAAATAGGAGTCAAAAACTTTTCTCTGCTCAAAGGTGGTGCAGTAGATCTAAGTAGGAGGCTTAGTACTGATTCGAATGAAAATATAGATACAAATTATCAAAATAGATTGCCCGATGATAAAAAGATCGAGTCTTTTCAGCGATCTTATATAGATAGTTTGCAGATTAGTCAGGAAGCGGACAGGGACCGCGTGATAAATTTTAATTTGCAAAATAAAAACTTTTGTGCCAAAAATCCCTTTGCTATATCACAATTAATAAAGACAAATTCTCCACCCAGAAGAAGGCCTTCTGATTCTGACGAGGATAAGGGTCAGGATATAAATGCCAACGAGAGAGTTGGCGAAGGTCAGGAACCTATGGATTCCGGTGAGACGCAACAAAACGGTGATGCGCCCAATGCAACAAATAGAATTTTGAGCGATTATGCAATGAACACGATGAAAGAATTATTAGGAATATATGGTTTATCTTCGAACGAAGTTGCTGATGCTATAAACGGACACATCAGGGCATTAGAAGCTTTTCAAAGTAAGAAAACCAACAAAATAATTTATTTTATTTAGTCTTTTAACGTGTTAACTAAATTCCCGAATTTAGTTGTTTTTCTGCTGTTGGCTTTTACCAACAGTTTATACCAAAAAACAGCTTTTACCAGAGGCTTCACTTGCATAAAAAGATTAGTTTAAAACATTTCCCAAGGATCATTTTATCTACATTGCATATTTCCTAAAATAGGCTTAGTGGTTCAGCCAAGAAAACGTTACAGACAGACATAAGGACTTTCTTGAAAGCTGTAAAAATGCTTATAATGAAAATTCTATTGCTATTTCGTTATATGCGATGAGAGCAGGAGAGTAAAACGCTTCTTAACGTTCTGCGTGACATGTATTAAATCACCAAAGAATTTTCAATTTTCACCCGCGTACTCTGTGCAGACGCATGTTTTTTTGTGTTTACTAAATAAAAAAGATTTTTTAAGAAGACTAAATTTGTTTTTTTTTTATTAGCAGGAAAACCATTCACACACTTACCTCTCAGTCTGAAAAGACGACACGATTCAGGCGATGGAACCGAAAGAAGCTTCAGAAGGTCGTCATCAGCTACCGAAGATGAAGGCTCTACAAACATTACACCTCCGAAAACACCTGACAATGATCTGGAAGCTCAAAGGTATTTGTGAACAAATCTCCACGATTTTTACCACATTTACAAATTTTCTTTGTTAAATCAAAAGTACCCAATGAAAGTAAAATTTTATTTGTAAATTTTTATAAGTACATTTTATTAAATTGATTGTTAATAAATATGTTTTTGCTAAAATTAATTATAATATTTGTACACAGGCAAAGAGCATTGCAAATAATCAATCAGCAGTCGATGAGACTGTTCAGATCTCAAGCACAAGAGGAAGATGGCAGTTCTGATGATGGAGAGCAAACCCTTGACCTCAGTGTGTCCAGAGATGATGGACAGGTAAAAGGTTTTTCTATTGTAGATTTTTTTTGTAAATTGTAGAATCTGAGAAAAAAAAAATTTTCCAGCCCCTTTACAGGTTGGAATCTAAAGTTTAATGCATCCATCGATATTACATAATATATAATATTCTAGGAACTTTAAGAAATGTCCCTGAGAGACTCCAATTTTGATTTTTTATTAAATTTTCCTGGATTAATAAAAAATTATAATAAAATTAAAAAAAACATCTATAAAATGTGCATACTCTTTTCTATTTTACCCTCGTCGAGAGTCAAGGTGACTCTCCTAACCACTCGACAAACGTTTACGTCAATTTGTTTATAATATAATAATTATAACAACAATATTATAAATATTCAAATTTATATTTAGTGTTTAAACTTTTAGGAACAATCAACAACCTCGAGTGCCGGAAACAGTGTATCAGAGTTTGAACAACAAAGTTTACTAATGCGAAAGAACTTAGAAGATTTAGCCAATTTACAAATGCAGGTGAGTATTTTTAACTCTAACTATTGATTTTCTAAATTTTCACTTCTAATATTTTTTTTCTCTTTTATAAGGACATTAACGAATATATTTTTTTAAAAAAACTTAGACGATTAGTGTTCACTTTTATTGCCTAAATAGCAAGGTATTTAGAGACTAAGGCAAAATATAAGCTCTGATTTATTAACAAGCTTTTAACAAGCTTTTAACGCTTAAAAGAAATAATAAAATAAAATAAGTAATTTAAATAAATAAAATTTTTAAATCACGTTTTCCAAGTTGATTGTAAATATTTTCAGGGTTTTTTACAAAAACAATCGTCTATGATGGACGCAGATGATTCCCAAGAGAGAAAACTTCAAGCAAGCGGTAAGTAGCCAAATATATATTTTTTTCTCAATATTTGAAAGAATTTTTCAAATCGGTCCAATAGTTTCGGAGCCTATTCAATACAAACAAACCAACAAACAAATTTCTTTATAATATTATATTACATATTTAGTTCATTAGTCAATGGATTTCCTAATTCGCTAAAAGGAGATGTGGAACATACGGTAAACCATTTAGAAGCGAACAATTAGTACATCTTGTTTTCATTTCCATTAGTTTCACTTAACAAAACAATGTTACTGAGAATACACCTTTTTATGTCACCAGTGTCTCACCGGACTAAGTTATTTTAATAGAAACACGCTAAATCCTTACACAGTCTATTCTATAATATTGTAAAGAGGAAAGATTTGATTGTTTGTTTGTTTGAATTGAATAGGCTCCGAAACTGCTGGACCGATTTGAAAAATTCTTCCACTGATGGGAAGCTACTCGTATATTATCAGCAAGTAACATAGGCTTTTATAAAGTTACGCGGACGAAGTCATCACTTTTTATACAGTTTTATTATATTTTTACACGGTTTTACCACGCAAACTGGTATTTTATTATGCCCAAAATTTGATAAAACATTCGGTACGTACATATCACAGAAGCTTGCAGTGTGACTAGCTTGGGTACGCCGAATTCGGCGTAGGTTCTATTTTATGCCGCATTTGACAAGTACGACGGCGGTATCTAGAGCGCAGCGAGACCAATCATTCATCTATGAATAAACCATTATAATATGATATAATTAATTGTCAAATCTGGACCAGTTAACGAATATTAATTTATATAACTAATAATTTACAATAGAATCAAAGAAAATAGCATGAAAAATTATATGGGATAATTTTGTTAAGGCTACTGTCTCGACTCCTTGATTGCATCAAGTGTAATGAACTGCATAAAAGTGACATGTGTTCACAATAATTTTCTGTCACCAAAGTACACAGTGGCCGTTGGCCGCTGTAATAATGAGATTCTAAAACAAACATAATTTCAATAAATAGCTGTCCACAGCTCAAAATATTTCTCCACAAAATTGTAAATCACTTGCACGCGCCCGCGAAAACTCGCACGTAACTAATTTATTCTGTGTCTCCGGTTCATTTTATGCCTTAATTATTGATTCTTTTACAAATATTTAGTTGGGACACTGAACTAAGTTCAAATACAGGTGTGAGAAAGTGTACAATGTTCTCCGTTGTTCGGCTTTTTTTAAAGAGTGATAAAAATTGTTAAAAAAAACTAAAATAATAGGTAAAGTACAAACAAGATAACTCTTACGCGAGTTAATTACACGCGAGAGTACACTAAGTAATAACTCAAAATGACTCAATAAAAAAAAGTAACAAAAAGAAATTCATTGTTTAAAAACAATTTTTATGATTTACAAGATTTTTGGTTTTTGATTTTCTGAAAAATTAAAAATTTAAAAAAAATTCTGCAACATCGATCGGTATGGTGTTTAGATAGTCTATTTTGTCAATCGTTTTATATTAATAATTAGATTGTGTTCCAATTATAACCTTGTGTGTGGCTAACTTGTAGCGCTGCTTCATTCCCATACAAATTTATGTTTACGCATACGACGCGTTTCATGGAGTATAATTCGCACTAGGCCCTCTGTAATAGTCACTCACACAGAATACCTATTTAGCAAGAGTCTGAACAAATAAATTGAATTGGTGTAGTTTTTAGGCAACCATTCGTCCCGGTTTCCCCAGTGGCCCCAGTTGGTAATTGTAGAAACCTCAGCGGCTCTAATCTTCTTCAATAGAACGCATATTTACTCAATTGGTCGGGATCGGGGACCGTGAACACAACTCACAATAAACATGACTCGTAATATGTGAAACTTAACATTGATGCAATAACGAAAAAAGAGTTTTCTATATTTAAAAAAAAAGCGACATTTAAATGAACTTAAGAACGTTACAAAATAATATATAATAATTATTGTTAAATGCTGAAGAAAATTTAAGATATGTACCCTTAAGTATTAATTTGAATTTAGAATTAAAATATATATATATATATATATATATATATATTATTATTTTCTGCGAATCTCCACATAATTATAATGTTTAAAATAGTACCTTTAAAGTGTTATTTTAAATTTAGAACGTTTAGACAAAACGTCGAAAAGAAGTTTGAATCTTTTAATATAGAGTCTTTCTACTTTTCAGTAATCCGTACTAATATTATAAATGCGAAAGTTTGTATGGATGTATGTATGGATGTTTGTAACTCTTTCACGCAAAAGCTACTGAACCGATCACCATGAATTTTTGCATACAGACACATGCAGTGTCTGTAACACATGCAGTGGCGTGTCTGGGACACCAGATAGGACATATACCTTTCAGCCAGAACGCGGACGAAGTCGCGGGCACCAGCTAGTTTTTCTATAAAATATTATTGAAACAGTATTTATTAAAAGGTTGGACATGGTTATATTGTATTCTTCGCAATAACAGCACAACTACAGATTGCTGTAACATATTATGTGCTGTTTTTATTCGATTCATAATTCATAGTCAAGGGACAAGAGAAAAAATGTGTATCTTTAGTGTGTGTATCTTTAACTTCGGAAACACACTTCTATCGTGTCTGTCGTGGTCTATTGAATGGTCCCGCGTATGTAACCATTAAAAACGAGTATCCCTCAGTACCCTCGTCCAGAGGGGCCCCAGTTTGCTCGGCAAATAGGCAAATAGCGTTTCCCATTTACTGTGTAATGGTCTAGTTACCAAGTTTCACTGATGCGTCCGGTACGCACCGATTTGTTTGATTGGCGTGCGACGCGCCGGGACGCGCATCATTCGATCGACCTCTCTTCAACGATTGTTCACATTTAAATACGTAAATATGTCCCCAACCATCCCAGAAACAAATAGTATCCACCAGCTAATCAGACAGAAGTCCGTTCTGGTTAAAATGTAAAAAGAAAAATAAGGATTTTAAGTTTTTGCTGAGATTTTTTTCAAATTTCTCGTCGGATCTTTCGTCGGACTTCGATTAAAATTTGTAAAAAAAATAAAAATAATAATAAGCTGTATACGAGTAGGGTCCAGCCGTTCTTGAGTTTTACGCTTAGCAACACATGTTTTTATACAGTTAGAACTAGCTGGCGCCCGCGACTTCGACCGCGTTGAAAAAGTAGCCTATCCTGTGTACCGTACGTCTACATGTTTATCTACCAAGTTTCATGAAAATCAGTTGAAACATACATATATACATACAAAGGATAAGGATAAAGTTTACTTAAGGTTAAGGTTCTATTAAGGTATGGTTATATTAAGATTGTACCTATGTTGAAGGTCATCATAAAATTTCATATTTATAAACTTGAAAGTACCTACGACATTTACGAAAATCTTATATCTAAATACTAAACCTAACCTATCATTTAGATAATCTGTCTCTTTCGTGCAACAGTTAGACTATATTGTTGTCTCGCTCTATATGAAGAAATTTTATTGAAGCTCACGTCCCGAGGCGATAAAGTTGTAATTTATTTAAAATTTGTTAATTATAGCAATTAAAAATCCACGGCTTCTTCCATGTTTCTATGTTTATGGCGTGTTTTTGAATATTTATCAACACAACATCGAATAGGATCGGTTATTATCGATTATTCGTTATTTATTAATGTGAGAAGCTCTAATTCGAGATTGTTCGGTTCCGGTGTTCAATCGATTAATTAATCGATTAGGTTGTTGTACTTTTAATTAGATTCCGATTACGAATGATCTTTTTATGTTTATGACTTAATCCTATATGGATTTAGACGTAATAAAAGAACAGTTTTTGTTTTAACTCGAAGTGTTTTTTTTATTTCACTCCAAGAATACTTATACTTAATACTCACAAAGTTGAGTCATATTAAGTCCGTACTAATCCTACTAATATTATAAATGCGAAAGTTTGTTTAGATGTATGTATGGATGTTTGTAACTCTTTCACGCAAAAACTACTAAACCGATCAGCATGAAATTTTGCATACACGTTGTCTGGGACACCAGAAAGGACATAGGGTACCTTTCATCCAGAACGCGGACGAAGTCGCGAGCACCAGCTAGTATTATAAATGCGACAGTTTGTTTGGATGTATGGATGGTTGTAACTCTTTCATGCAAAAACTACTGAACCGATCATCATAAAATTTTGCATACACGTTGTCAGAGATACAAGAAAGGACATAGGGTAGGTACCTTTCATCCAGAAAAAAGTAATGCTCCCGAGGGATCATCTAAAATTAAGGAAACTAAGTCCTGGCTAAGTGTAATAGCAATAATGTGTCAGGCGATATATTGCTTTTTCAACGCGGACGAAGTCGTGGGCATTAACTAGTATTTTATAATAATACTAGCGACCCGCTCACGCCTTCGCCCGATTACGATAATCTCTACTAATAGAATTAGAGAGAGACAGAAGGAAAAAATTAGGAGGTTAGTTATGCGGAAAGTATAACTAAATAACTAACTACGTGTAATATGTTTGTATAATTAATTAGTAGATATTCCATATTATGGACATGTAAGTCATCATACTAAATTGTTCCTAACTCTTTCTGAAACTCAATTTTATGAAACTTAAAAATTAAATTATCTAGTGTAAGGTAATTTAATTTTTACATAACACTGGCACATATTTATAACTTACTAAGATTCGCAGACGTATTAGCGAGCAAAATCTAGTCCTACCTATTTCTTGTACATTATATATGTATTTGTACAAGTCCTTGATCTGCACCCGAGCAAAGCCGGTGTGTCGCTCTAGTATTTATGTAGGTATATATTTTAACAAGCCATTCGGGGATCGAACGTTGAATAAAGCCGCGATACATCTCGTTCATACATCGTTGTCTGCGCATATGTTGCTTGCATCAACTCACTCTTTTGTTAATTAACTTAGAGCCCGAACCCTCAGTATCCTCCCGACGGAACAGCGAACCGAATGCAGTAGACTTTGTGCCAACAATTTTTTGTTAGTCAATAAACTGAAACTTTCCACCGCGAATCACAAAAGAAAATGATACACAGATTTGCCACGAGCTAAACAAAACACAATAAAACTCGTAAACAATGCAACGTCGAATCTCCGCGCATTTATGAAGCCTTGAAAAAGAAATTAAAAAAAGATCACACCTCCACGGATTTAATGTGCGTATAATTTCTTTGTGGCACCGCGCAAAATGTGAACAGACGTCATAAAATATGCATTTCTTTAGATGCGTGTGCGCTGATTCACACATCGATAAGGGGGCACTCACACAAACGCCGTAGATACGCTGTCAGCACGCAGAGCGGCACGCACACTGCCGTCCGTCCACAATAACTCAATCTTACTACAAGCGAGCGCGCATAGCTTTTGCATATTCATTCGAGTTGTGCATTTTGTATCTTTGTATAAAATTATAATGCATTATGTGACCCCGACGCACCATCGTACTCGTTTTTGCTTCTCAATATAGCAACTGACTCTCGCGACTGGCTTTGCTTGCTATTAGTCATGTATTTTTTACCTGTCTTGGGCATGATGTCTTCGTTAGAAAATTAAAATTTGTAGCAATATAAAAATTGTTATATTTATTAGTGTTAGATAAAATTTTAATAAATAAATATCCTGTACACATAGCACTGTTAGTAAATGGATATAATTATTGAGTAGAACTTTAATAAAAGAAATATTTATGTATATTACATACTTAAGTTAAATTCGCGCACTGTAGAATTGTCTGATGAAGAGGATTTTAGAATAGTCTCCATCTCTCAAATCCAGAGGTCAGATTTTCATATAGTTTCAATAATGTATGGGTTAATAAAATATTGCAATATAATAATTTAGATATTATATTAGTTAATTTATCTTTATGAAAGTAAATGTGCCATTTACAAACAAACAAACGCCCAACGTTCATGTTATTAGACAGGTTGTAAATTACAAACAAACACATTATTACATCGGTTAGGTTATTACAGACAGACCATGTAATGGAATTCCCTCCCAACTACAGTTTCCATAGATTAAACACGACTGAATGGTAACACTTCATTATGCAAACATTATATTTTACACGTGTTTGCTTGCTTGTTTTATGGTACATATTATCTACAACTCGATTCTAAACCGGCCTCACTTGACGGCAACAAATTATTTAGCAACATTCTAAAGAAACCTTCGGCATAAGAGGGGTAATTAAAAAATAAAACAAATGATATTAATGAATATCATTAAAAGTAATTAATGAATATTTAAGATTATTAACCCCTTACAGTGGTTACATCTGGAAATCTATATTTCTTATAAAAGTGTAAATCTAATATTATAGGTAACCTATTTTTAATCTAAGAAAAGCTATATATTAGCATTAAACTTCATCCAAATCTTTTCAGCTTATTTTCGTGTATCTTGTGTTTATCTTTATAATTGGTCTTTCTTTTAAAAGCTTTTCATTGAAATAATTTTATTATAATTTTTAACAAAAATGGTCCCAGAAAATTGGCTGACTTCGCTTTCATGGTGATCCCTGCCGCCAGCCGATCTGCCCAATTTACGACAGCGAAAGCCAATAAGCCCTGCTTGTGACAATTTTCGTATAAAGTTTGACTTAATTTACAATTACATATGAATTACTCAAAGAAAGCGCGCACTACTCTTACATCAAGCATACGATAAACAAAAATAAAATCGGTTGTGAGACAATCAAAAAAACCGTCGATTATCGCCGCAATAATCGCTCCGCCGATGTCGACGTCCGATACTCGCTGCGTCTATCCATCATTGTGCACCTACCTTTATTTTTCAAAGGATACAACAGAATTAAAAAACAAAGCCTCATTGAATTTATCTCTTTCAGCGATTTGATAACATTCAAGGCAGAACATAGACGGTTGGTTAAGTTAGAAACTTTCTAAAGATTAACAGAGAGTTATCACTAATTGACGAGCGATCGTAAGACAGTAAAAAAAGGATTAAGAACTGTACATATAGCGAGTGACAGTCGTAAACAGAACAAAAATCAAACAAGATCATGCGGAATCATTTACTGCAATCAGCCCGTGCGCAGTGCGCGACGGGCGACGGAGATGGGCGAACAAAGCCGAACGCCATCAATTACGTGTGATCAATAGCGTTTTAATTTCTATAGGTCCTCGTAATAATTTTATAAGATTCACTCTTAAAACATATTAATTTTTGTTTAACGTTACGTGTATGATTATAACAAATTATGAGTACGCTTTGCTGTGTTGTAGACATTGCTTTCTGCAGTTCTTGTCTTATTATAGTAATAGGTAATTATTATAGTATGCCTTATTCCTAATTCAGAGGCTACGCAATGTAATATTACTCAGGTTAAGATATCTATATTAAGTCGTAGATGTATGTTAATAGTAAATGTTTTATAAATAAGTGTTTTAAAAAAAAGGTATCATGTAATTTAAATCAAGTGAAAACTGGCTAATCTAAAGAATGTGAGTCTTTATTTAATATAAATATTAAATCTATGAAGGTGTTTGTAGGTAACTCAATCATAAGTAAACTACTTTGCGAATTTGGATAAAATTTGGCACACATAATGCATTTTCAAAGGGAATCGGGTACTTTTTATATCGGTCATAGAGAATTTTATCTTGAGAAATTTATCATAAGCGAATATATAAAGGTACCTAGGCATAAATAGCTGTAATAAAATAAAATAGTAGAAAAAAAGCGTTTTATATTTCCAACACTTGCTTAAAGTCCATTTAGAAATTAACGGTGAAACAAATACGTAAAGCAGTTGCTTTGTCAAATGCATTCTCATTACTATGCTCTATTAAATTATCGACCTTACTCTGTATGAATTAAGTATCAAATACAATAACAAAAATTCTCACATAGCCCGTTGCTCTTTTAAGCAGCCTCCAACGAACACCAATGCAATAATATATTGCTATCACCATACATAATGCGGACTCGCCAACACCGTATCTAGATCCTTTATCGATCGATGAGCATGATTTGATCTACGCATATGTACCTCAATAATTACCTGCCCTCTTTCATTCGCCGACTGAAGTTTATGACCGACCCGACTGTGTAAACGTCTCAAATCATATCGACGAGTAATTAATGTAACTTTGATACAGATAATTAAGAAGCAAAACACAAAGAGCAGCAATTATTGTTAAATGAACAGTTCGATGATATTGTATGGCTTACAGTTAGAGGTTTGTTAGACGTTAGAGAAGTCAACGGTGCGAATGATATAAAAATGTTTAATAAGCGATCGTATAATAGCAGACAAAAAAAGCACCATAATTATTCATTTCTTTGGATCATTTATCAAAAGAAAATTGTGTAATAAAACATACTATAGCGTTTATAGTAGATATACTTCATATTAATACTGTCTTGCTGACCGAAACTTCGAAAAGGCAGTGATGACAAAAGGCAAAAAATAAACAAACACTGTAATAAACTTCAAGAAAAACTTAAGAAATTGAAATGAACTTAAACAATAAAATTATTTTAGTTACTAAACCGATAGTGTAGGTTTTGATTCGGATACTATTTCGACGACTGGACGAACACTAAGCTACCTACAGATTAAATAATTAATATTATTTTAGAAAATATAAATTTGTACTAGAAATTATAAACAGTAAAAAACAACAAGAAACAACGATCAAAATATGTTATCGGAAATTTTAAAAAAATTCAATTTTTTTTTTTTAATAAGTTGGAAACGTGAATTAAATATAAATAAAATACAAAAAATAAATCGTGATTCTAATTAAGGCGACATAATAGAGCTGTTTTTGTTCGACCAGGTGTTACGTTTTATAAAAAAAAAAAACCGGAAAATAATGTTAGTCATTGCATTCGTGGGTTGCGTTTACATACATAACATCAAATATTTCTTTATTTTACGTAAACTAATTATTACAACAGTATCAGAAAACCTAATGAGTTGATACATATTTTTACAACACTAGCTGTGCTCAGTGGCTTTGCCCGCCTTGAAATTGTACAGCATAAAAACTTTTCAGAAATACTGACAATCAGAACTAATACAAATGCCGAAATAACCTGTCTGTCTCTGTTACATTTTACGCCTATAATTTGATCAATTTTGATGAATTTTGGTATGGAGATATTATGTGACCTAGGAGAAAGACATAAGCTAATTTTGTCGTAACTTTTCAACTTTAAGTTAACTTTTATATAACTTAAAGTTGAAAAGCAGACAGCAATCAAAGCAACGAATGATTTCTCGGAACCAAGGTAAACACGAAATTAAAATTGGTACAAAGTAAAAAAAAAAAAAATAGAAAATCTACAAAAAGATCCCACGATACTAAAACGACTTTAACAATAAGATACATTTTTATCTATACAGGAAAACGTTTAAAACATATTCCAAATCTTGGTTAACAATACCTAATCGATCGAAGGAAAAATAAAAACTAGACGCATACCACCTTATCGGGTGTATCTCCCAACGAAATATTACAATAAAAAGTACGTACATTCTTGCAAATCTACATTTGCCTCTCGCTCGACGGTCGCATGTGATTTTCAATCTAAACACTAGGAAATAAAGTCGATAATAATTTGTGTCAGTCGCAAAGTTAAACTTGTAATACTTTGACGTAATGTTATATGGAATATGATTCATCTCGTTTCGTAGTCAGTACAAATCTGGATACGAGATTCAATTTTAGTTCAATTAGATATGCAGGAACTTCCATATAAGTTATGGTATCAAATAATGTTTTTGTTAACAGCGTTTTCGAATTCATTTAAGCATTGTTAAACTAGCGACCACCCCCGGCTTCGCGCGGATACAATTTTTTTTTTGCAATTTTTTTTTATAATTGAAAATTACATTAGATACTTAAATAGACCTGAGACCTATCTATGTCTTTTAATATACTGATACTAATACTAATCTGTACTAATATTATAAAGAAATACTTAAAGTTTGTAAGTTTGTTTCTAGCCTTTATTTGTATGTAGGAACTACTCATCCCATTTTAAAAATTCTTTCACCAATAGTTAGATAGTTTTAGAATGAAAAAAGGCTAAAATTAAAAATACCACACGGGCGAAGCCGCGGGCATAAGTTAATTAAAAATTAAGATCCAACGCTAAAAAGCACAGATTAAATAATACTATCGGCAAAAATAATAATGTCAGGGGTCAATGTACAATATGTCATGCGTCATATCTTTTACTTTTCAACGCAGACGAAGTCACAGACATCAGCTAGTATTAAGTTGAAGAAGTTACATAAATTTTGTTTGTTTGGTAAACTTTTTTATCAAGTAGCAAGCTGACGGTCCACACTTAACGTGATGTGTCACTTGGGAACTTATAAATATATCTTTCTCATGTTACTTAAAATTTTATAATTAAGTTATAAAATCATTATAAAATCAAGTTTCAGTACTGACTAGTAGTTACACTTTTGTGTTGCTAATATACTTTGCACTTTCTAACTTAACCTAACATTAAATCAAATGACTTCAGTATCAAATATAGTTTTACTAATTTATTTTTATTTATTGTCAATTTATGAAATATTTTATATAATATGTCAATACTGAACCTCTTCGTTCAATACACCCATCGCCCCGCCTCATTACCTCATCTACGATACAAACAAACTTATAAATATAAATATTACATCCACATATTGAGGCTACACACCAGACTAACGAGATCTATTCATTCAATAAAAATACCAATAAATTCAACGAACGAGCGCAGATCAACATTAAATGGATGACAAGCGTGAGGACAAATGTAATTGTACAGTTAAAAAATATGTTAACGCAACTGGATAAGATTCAAAATCGATTGTCAAATGCGTTAGCGAGGATCGTGGATGTGAGTTGGTGTAACCGCATTTACATTTTAGAGTCACTTGAAGAGAATAAATGTCAATTGAGATTGGAGACGGTTTTAAGGATGGTGTAGCTGTAGATGCTTGATGATGGTTTGATAGTTGACACTGGAGTTAATATGTGGAGTAACTGAGTCATATTTATTATATAAGTTTTACTAAACTACATACTTCGATCATTTGAAATCGAACACACATTTTATAATTTTATTTATATTTTTATATAATACTAGCTGGTGCTCGCGACTTCGTCCGCGTTGAAAAAGCAATATATCACCTGACATCGTTATTGCTATTACACTTAGCCAGGAGTTAGTTTCCTTAATTTTAGATGATCCCTCGGGAGCAGTACTTTTTTTCTGTATGAAAGGTACCCTATGTCATTTCTGGAGTCCCAGACAACGTGTATGCAAAATTTCATGGTAATCGGTTCAGTAGTTTTTGCGTGAAAGAGTTACAAACATCCATACATAAATCCATACAAACATTCGCATTTATAATATTAGTACGGATTAGCGAACGCTTCCGGATTCGTACACATGCTTCGTACAGTAACATAGGCTATATTTATAAAATATAACCTATGTTAAACTCGCTGTTAATGTAGTTTTTGAGTTTATTCTTTGCAAATTTATATTATATATATTTATATAAAAAATACTATTTACACTCCTAAATTCTGGCAAATATTTTGCTATTAAGTTGATGGTCCAAATACCTCTACGTCTCTAGTAACTTCAAATAGCAAAGAAAAATAGTATGGTATGGTAAGTATTACTTTACGGAACTTATCTACATCTTCATTGACATTTCTGTTCAATTAGTGTTAAAGAACTGTGGTAACCAAAAAAAAAATGACATTTACTCTATTTCCACTCAAATGCCAATAGGATTAACTCTCAAGGCGTACTTGTTGATCGACAACCACTCTGCTTAAACTAAAAACGTGTGAACTTATTTTTAATAATGTATTGTGATACATATTAGGTTTTGTATACATTTATTTGTATTTGAGAATGAGGATAAATTATATTAATTACTAGCTGGTGCCCGCGACTTCGTCTGGGTTCAAAAATAAAAACATAACAGACAAAATATATGAACAATATTCCTATCATAATTTTTAATGCTTGAACAATATTAACAACTCTATTCTGAATTTTTTTAACAATTTTACATTAAAAGTTGTTGTATAAAGAATATAAGTAATATAATATATTTAGAAGACGTAGATTTTCTAATTTTTTTATATGTCTGGAAAGTTACAGAAAAGTAAGCAGATACTAAAGAAATCTTGGCCGAAATAGCAACTTACGGATTCGCCTCGTACTTCCAATACTACTTGGCGGACAATTTGCTTTATTTCTGTCCTGGGCTAGTAATGTACTTTGTATTTTGGAGATCAACATGAATTATGGTCTAAATATAGGACACTAAAGGAAGTACCCACACCCATTTTTCTTTGATTCATAAATCCTGTTACAAGAACTTTCGTCGATCAGAACGCGTGGTTCCACTCGTTGAATTCAAAAACCCATTATGTAGAACATTATGAGGACCCCATTGTTTCGGATGAATGAACCGGCACAATATCTTACGAAATTTCCTAAAAAACCACCTTAGTATTATGAATGTTTATTATGTTGAACGAATATTATCTGATGCGGTCTCTCCGCCCATTGTTTTTTTTGGTTTCATCGAATTTACTCATAACCGGACCTCTAAGCGTTTGCTCGCATACAAAACTCATTTGTTGATTTAAAACTTCTAAAGACACACTTTCACAACATTCAAAACCTCTTTATCTCGTCTCTTTATCTTTAATCTCCATAAATTAGAGGCAGAAGTTTCCTAACGCTTATTGATAACTGACAACTCGTGTTTTTTGGTTTAATTTCGCGAAGAATCGTGAGCGATTATAGCTTCTAGCCGTAATTCTGAGCAACGTTAAAGTATCCATTGGATGGATCCCCACTTCATTAATAACAACTTGCTCTCTAAAAATGTTAACTATTATTAAGTCCACGTGAGTTCATGCACAGAGATTATGTAAGTCGTCAAATTATCAAGCTGTTCCTTCGCATCCATTGTGTCGGCCACGTTAATCTACATAAGTATAGGTATTAATTCATCTTTCAAAAGTGATTTTGTAAAAAAACGCAGAGGTGGATATTTCAACATCGCCAACAAGCATATACGAGTTTCTCTTGAGGACAGCTCGTGCAATCACAATTTCAAATACAATACAATGTTTTGTTGGTACACGTTGGTATTAGTTTCTAAAGGCATTTTATTGTATTTTAATACTTATATATTCTGTCCTGGCTTTGCACGTGTACAATTGATTAAAGGCCCGGCTTTGAAGGATTGATTACTTATTTAAACTTATATTAAAAGTTGAAAGTAGCTAAGGTTTAACACATGTAGGAAAATGGCTACATGTCTTTTCTTACTTTTCATATGATTGGGAAAAAATTTACAGATTGATATGCTTTAACACGAAATCTACTGAAAGAATAGTTGATTCCCAATCGCCTTGGCATTATAAAAAACTGATGTCGGTAAGATTGAATGGTCAAAGATTTCATCCCATGTACCTACATGTGATAAATAAAATTTTGAATTCGAATGTAAACTGTGTAAAATGTGGCGAGATTTCTTAGAATGTCGAGTACCAAACTAGTTTCCAAGTGTTTTATTCGACACAAAAAAGAGTTGATCGACAAAAACAGTTGTGTATAATATAATGTACGTAGTGTTGTAGAGTCAACGATCACTCACAATGGCGAGCGCTCCAGAGTGACTAGGAGAAAACATTGATTAATTACCATAATAATTTATTTGATACTCCAAAACTTGATATGGGGAGGGGCAAGTTACACAATCGCGTTTAAGTTCCTATGTCGGGTAAAACGATTCACGAACTAGTCGGTAACGTAAACGCACAAGATAATGATACAACAGACTAGCGAGATTTAAATACGATGAAAATAGTACATTGTTCTTTTGTGTATGATGCATGGTGGTGATTTGGCTGTACCAAACAAAAGAATAAGTTTGACGGAAAAGGAATGTCTGAATGTATAGTTAGTAACGATTGTTGTTTTCGACGATATTAGCATAATATAGATTTTTTTTATTTATTTAACAAATATGGGGTTTTTTTTCGGGAATCTTGATGGCCTATTTGGCTCGGGCTGCGTATTTGTGATGCCAAGTGTAATGTTGTGAGACAGATTAACAAGACGAAGTATTGGACCATGAACGTAGTCGAAACATGTCCGCGGTGACATTTCGCGTAATAAACAAAATGTATAATTAACAATTAAAGTTATAGCCATGGATTCAGTCCTATCTTTGACTACAGACTTTTGGTTTAGTTTGCAACATTTAGATTAGACTTATGTAGAATTTTCTTTGTCTTTACATAAGTTTAGTTTTTAATATTTTATAACTTTAATGAATATAATTATCATCATCAGCCTGTGTCTTTCACCACTTGTCTATCACTAATTAGTCAATACACCAATACATCACTAATTTGTCTATTATTTCTATGACTATAAGTTGAATAGCTTCAACATTCACGTGATGATGTGATGAAGTCTTTGTTGATGAGCTTTTGTGTATTTTTTTAATAACTGCACACACAGGTCTACTTTTCGTCCCTATGAAAGTCGCCTATGAAATTATTTAAACATAATCTGACCAAGGGCCTAATTCAATAACGCCACTTAGCAATTTCTTACTTCAAAATCACGTCAATTCCTCAAATGGTTACGATATCTGCTAAAAAAGTTATTCTCTTATATGTAAATGCCATAACAAGACATTGACGGGTTTTGACAAGGTAGCGTGAAATCACAATTGTCATACGGAATCAGGGCCCTGTTTAGTGTTTTGCCTTTTTTAACAGCGAATTAAACTACTAATTTAATAGAAAAAAGAATGACAAATTTACTGCTTCAAATACCCTTAGTACCGCGTGTAACTATTAATCTATCCTCTCTTTCTTGATTTTTTTTGTAACTTAAGTAATGTGTTTTAGCTTTCATCCTGTCTTTTACTCCCGTCCAAGCTTAGAGCTTTTTGTTTATGGTAAGCTTACACTTAACATGTTTGTTACAGGACTGCTGTCAGCTTTAAATCACCTCGACCAGGCTCGAAAGAACTCCCTTCAGACAACGGTTGACTATTCTAGATACGTCAAAAGGTATGAACGATATTGAATATTTAATCAAATATTTATTATGAATTTTATCATGTCCAGTGTACATGAGCGGAAGTCACAACAATACTGATTTTATGGTATATGAGGTCATTGATACTGTAGTATGGGAAATTACTTTGAATTTAAACAAGATAGTAAACCGATGTTAATTTAATTTGATTTTTCTAATTCATATATTATACTTAAAACATATATCAATACGACTGTATATTACTTTTTTATTTTCCGAACAGTGGGGATCAAAGAAAATTGATTGGTCTCGCTGCGCTCGACTATATAAGCGCTATACAAAAGCAATAGCTCCGAAAATGTGGCAACTTTTTATTGTAGTGTGTGTAAAAAATCATCACTTTTTATCACTTTTTACCCAGTTTTATTATATTTTTACACAGTTTCAATACGCAAACTGGTATTTTATTATGCCTAAAATTTAATAAAACATTCGGCACGTACACATCACAGACAGTTTGCAGTGTGACTATTTTATTCCGTATTTTACAAGTACGACGGCGGTATCTAGTCGAGCGCAGCGAGACCAATCATTTATCTATGAGTGGAGATATTACCCTATCTCTTCTTACTTATCCTTTATTCTGCTATGGTTGACAATGCACTTGGAGCACCTGCGGGGTTGGTTGTGTTTTTCCAAGGCCTAGAGACAGACCGGTGGGTTATGTCCGACTCTCGCCCCGAGATGATAGTGGGGTAGAAATACAGACTAAACCTCTTGACGTATTCCGCGTCCGCTATAGGCCAAGTACCATCAAGAGGATTTCAGCCTATCTGTCGACCTTAACATTTTTTTTAAAAAGTGTAAAAGTATAAATAACAGTAGGCATTCCTCAGTAGGGATAGGTGGTACGCGGCTAAGGCATGTACATACATTGCAAATTTCGCTGCTCTTCTCGGCTCCTGAATTTTAGCAATTTTAACGAAAATATTAATTACCTAATTGGTTTTCTACTACGAATAAATTATACTAATTATACTATTATTCGTAGGTTTTCTATATTTAAAATTTTGCATATTTTCATTATTATTATTTTCTAACATATATACTGTACCCTGCAAGTTATACAGTACTTAGATCATGTTTTAAGTCTAATATTTACTTTCTGACTCAGTTATAATACAGACAGACTCAGTGACAGTAATATTATAATTTTACAGGTACAGTTCAACCCTAGAATGTGGCTCGTCTTACTGCAAAGATCTCGGTTACCGGGAGCATTTTCATTGCATGGACTGTACTGCCAGAGTGTTCTGCAAGAAGGAGGAGATGATCAGACACTTCAAGGTACCCTTACCCCTTTTTCATAAAACATTTTTTTAAATACCTACTTTACTTAAAAATTTCTTTGTCCTCTTATTTTTTTTATATACCTACATAAAAATCAATCGCCGTGCGTTAAATATCGCAAAAACTCAATTCGCCTTGGTTTCGTTGCATCATGACAGATACTTACGGTCTTACTACAAAAACATTAAACACACTTTAATCAGGTTTAAAACACGTGTTAAAAAAAAACTTTACTACAAAAGAGTGTCTAGGCATTGTTTAGGGTTTAACAATGCTTGAGCATTATTTAAATTTAACCACCGCCATATGCTAGTTTAACGAGTGTCTATCTAGTTAACGGCCTTTCTTCCTCTGACGTATTGTGTCAAATTTCGTTTTGCATATACTTAATAGTTAATATTAAAGATTTCTTTTGATTTTATAAATGAGTATGGATATTTTAAATTTAATTGACATGGAGGATATTGATTACATGGATAATTTTTGAGATAGAATACATCGTGAGAGAATTAATCCATTTGAATATATAACTTTGGTAACAAGATTATTTATTTATTAAAGGATGATCTACCATGTGATGCTAGAGGTGGATCCTCAAATAAAAATTTTATTTAACAATTTTAACAAATCAAACTTTACATTTGACCACATTTGACAATTACGTCAGTGTTAGTTACGTTCCATTATGCTCAATATTTTTTGGTATTACGAAATTTTATAAATAATCTAACGTATTTGTTGTAATTTATTACTTATTCCAATCTTATAATTTGCTGATATCATTAATATAGTCCGTAATAATAGCTTGTGAAAACCAAAATTCATCAGTATACGCCTATCAGATCTGCGTAAAATGAAAACGACATGAATGCAGGGCGAGTGACTGAATGAATGTTTGCCAAGGTTGCCATATTTCAATAACATTCACGTACTTTAACACTGTCTACCGAAACAAGCGCTAAATAAGGTTTTGTGGTAGGGACATTTTAAACGCTCGCTGACCAATGCTTAAATGCTTAATGCTTGTCTAACTAAGCATGTGTTTGAACAGTGCTTACTGAATCTTTTGTAGTAAGACCGTTAATGTCTTAATATCTAATATTCCTCAAAAATCAGGCACTCGAAAGCAAAATGAATTTTTAAAATTTAACTCGTTCAGTTAAAAAACAAATTCTTTAGCTTTATTATAATTAGTAAAAATATTGTGTAATAACAAAACTAATATTTGTTTTATTAATAACAAAGAAAACGTTCAATAGAAGACCAAAAAGAAAACATAATTACTGGTATCTCGTTATTTTTACTATAGAAAAAATAACGAGATACCAGTTAAAACATTTCACGCTTGTTGGCCTGTTAATTACCAACTGGATTGTATCTATTATCTTTTATAAATTTTACAAGTGGCGTTAAAATATTTAATTACGTACCCTCATACGAATGAGATGGTGTTGCATTTATTGAGGACTAGCTGGTGACCGCGACTTCGTCCGCGTTGAAAAAATAAAACACCTTAGAAAATATTTTTCCTGTGACGACGATGGCGCCGCCACAATTTTTTATATTTTTATAATATCCTACCTGGTGCCAGCGACTGGTGCCAGCCAGCCAGGAGTTAGTTTCCTTCATTTTAGATGATCCCTCGGGATCAGTACTTTTTCTGGATTTAAGGTACCCTATGTCCTTTCTGGTGTCCCAGACAACGTGTATGCAAAATTTCATGCTGATCGGTTCAGTAGTTTTCGCGTGAATGAGTTACAAACATCCATACATCCATCCAAACTTTCGCATTTATAATATTAGTACGAATGATCTCACGGGAACAATACTTTTTTCTGGATGAAAGGTACCTATGTTAATAACCCTATGTCCTTTCCTTGACAAAGTGTATGCAAAATTTCATGATGATTGGTTGAGTAATTAAGGCGCGAGACGAGAAGGCAACAGACAGACCGACAGTTTCACGTTTATAACAGCTGATATTAGTATGGATAATTATGGATAAACGCGTGTATGACGTCGTTGAAGAAAATTTAAAGTTTCATAAGGAACATTCACTAATTGATTGAGATCTATTCTTCGTCTGGTAAATTTAGGTACTCGTAAGATAATTGAGAAAGAATATTTACTTTAAAATAAGGGAATCACTAAATTTACTTGGATAAAATTGTTAAACCTAGAATAAATTTACGGTAGATTTTAACGGCTTCCTTATATATAAATTTGATATTAATTTGACAGTGGCACAAGAAACGTGACGAATCATTAGCGCACGGCTTCATGCGATATTCTCCATTGGACGATTGCTCCGAAAGGTTCAGCGATTGTCCACACAACAGAAGTCAGACGCATTACCACTGCATTCAGGATGGTTGTGATAAGGTACAATATTTCTTTCTAATCCTCAATAAGAACAAGTGTGGATTTATCTATATACTTAGAGTTAATGCAGAGACGGGTGACTTTTTCTTAAGGCACAGCAGTTTATGGCAAAGATGATAAACAGCTCATTATTTACTTGTGAGACGTTCTGACTCAAGGCTCCTTGGGATGATTCCTGGCAGGGCTAACCATGAAAATAAAATTTTCAAAGATTGATTTAGTCTGGATCTAGTAAACAGTGGCCGAGTACACTGCATTTCGCAGGCAATTGGGCATCCCGTCTTGTTGGAGTAACCACGCCCTTACACAGAAAGAGTTTCGCAGTCATTTGCGCAACTCGTCTTGTAGCAGTCTTATAGCAGTCTTGTGTCATGCCTTTACAGAAGATCTTCTGTGTCAGCAAGTGTTTTTCTATGAATGCATGCCAAAACTCCATGCCCTATCCCTTAAAAAAGTACAGGCTTAATTTTCATTTGATTGGAAGTGGCTTCATCATCACAGGAATGCCTAGGAATTCTAATAACACCAGGAAAGACTGCAAAAATTTGTTTATCCAATTTTGTTATTGCCTAAATGGATTATAGAACAAGGAAAATCAATTATTCCAGGTGTACATTTCAACGTCGGACGTGCAAATGCACGCAAACTATCATCGTAAGGATTCAGCAATTCTCCAAGAGGGATTTCAGAGGTTCAGGGCCACGGAGAGCTGTTCCGCTCCACATTGCGTGTTCGCTGGCCAGCGGACCACACATTTCCACTGCAGGCGACCTGGATGCACTTACACCTTCAAGAATAAGGCTGATATGGGTAAATTTCTTTGCAATCACAATTTTTTTTATATTAAGGTTTGACAACAATCTTGATTAAGGTTGACGATCCGATTGATGGTAGGTGGCATTGCTAACAGTAACATGTGTTACAAGTGCGCTGGCGACGATAGTAGCATTAAGGACAGTAGTTTGAGAACTGATAGGGAAATGAGCTTAAAAAATTACCTACTTTTACCTTAAATTTTTTTCGATTGTTTAAATATTTTATTATTATTTATTTCATTGCTGGTCAAAATACTAATGCATTTCATGAACACTATAACCGCTACAGCAGTTTCAAGCTTCACTAAATATAATGTATCTTTTTGCAGAAAAACACAAGACCTACCACATTAAAGACGAAGCGCTCTCCAAAGACGGTTTCAAGAAGTACATGAAGAACGAAGCTTGTCCGTACCGCGACTGCAGGTTTAGCAGGACCTGCAATCACATTCACTGCATTAGACCTCACTGCAACTATGTCCTTCACTCGAGCAGTCAAATCTTCACTCATAAGAGAAAACACGAGAGGAAAGAACAGGAGATGAGTTTTGGGTAAATATTTTTTATTTATTTACAATATGGTACATCATATGGTACATAACACATATATGATACATCATCACAGGATTATTCCTAATTCGATGTATGTGTTCATTTTTATTATTCTATACTGTAACAAATATATTTCAGATTACCAACCTCAGTCATACAAAATGCTCTTCTTCAACAAGGCACAGGAGACCTCAGCATGTATTCTCCTGGAAACCTTCAAGGAGACGAAGAAATGTCCAACTCTATGTTGGAATGTGATTATTCCAACACTTTCGTAAGTACTGATTTTATTCAATTTATTTCAAATATTTCAATTTTTTCCAAGCCCTAAATCTTCAATGTATCTATGTACAGTATCACCTAAGTATTTGATAGAATTGTTTTCTGAAATGCGACATTAAAGGAATTACCGCGAATATCTAATATATAAAATTCTCGTGTCGCAGTGTTTGTTGCCAAACTCCTCCGAAACGGCTGGACCGTATTTGATGAAATTTTGTGTGCTTATCAGGTAGGTCTGAGAATAGGCCAACATCTATTTGTCATACCCCTAAATGTTAAGGGTGGTCAACCCCAAAAAAATTTTTATGTGGCAAAACTTGCTACATATAAAAAATATTCCGTACACTTGCTAACGTACACAGCCACATTTTTTTGCCTTAGACTAGTTATTGAACACGACTTGTTATTATAGCCTATGTGAAAGTATTTTATGAGTTTATTAATTACGAACAAAAATACAGAAATACAAATCTTTTCTCATTAAAATAATAACAATCAATCATAATTTGTTTTAGACTCCAGCCTTAAGCGAGGAAGTGACAAGGAAGTATATAGAAATATTTAATGGTGGCAAAGAAGCTGAAGACAAATGTAGCAAATGCAGCGCCTTCAATAAGCACTACCACTGCTTGGCCGAAGGCTGCAAAATGGCTCACAGGTATTTTTTTATTATAGAGGCTTTTATAGCTTTTATAGAAAAATTAAGAACATTAAATAAGTTCAACTTAATTTTCATTTGATTGCACCCTATAAAATTTTGAGTATAATATTTTGCTAATATAATATTTTGAGAACACAATAAGCCATTTAATTGAACATTTTTAATCACGGTTGTCCCAAATGTAATATTTTGTGAATATAATATTTTGAGAATATAATAATTTGCGAATATAATATTATGCTCATAACACCTTTTTTCTTACAACCTAAGTACTTTAAAACTACATCATTTTCTGAACTCATGTTTTAGCTATAAAGTGCTAAGAGTAATTGTAAATAAATACACCCAAGCATATTCGCAACGACGACCCTCATGGCGGACCTTAAGGTGTAAACACACGCCAATCCTGAAAATTTGCATTTTTAAAAAAATATGTTACAAGAAACTGACAATGCAATTGGTTTGACAAAAATATATGTTATACTTAAACATGTGAAGAACAAAATGTTTTGTTTAGAATTTCAATCGAAGTAGTAGAAACCCCACAATAAAAGTTAGAACATAAGAAGAATTTGGCCTATGTTGAAATTTGTTTCGAAAACGGTTTATTGCGCGCAAATGATTCCTACACCGAATAATAAGTCAATGTCATTTAAAAAAAATGTATTGATTTTTTTTTTTTTTTTAATGTTGTTTTAATGAACAGTACAAAAAACCACAATTGTCAGGCCTGTTGAATTGTTTCCGCCGCCTCGGAACTCTAAATAAATGGAGCTACATTGTCTCAGTGACTGCGTTGAGGTGTGGATTACGTTTGTGTTTTTCGTGCGGAATTAGTTTGATATATATAAACATTCTAAAGGTCATATCGGTGAAGGTCAAATCGTCAATGTCATTCGCCTTTGTGAATCCCTTAAGGTAGATCCTATTGAGTATAGTCAGTAAAAAAAAACGAAGAGGTTCATAAAAAAAGACTTCATCATCATTCAATCCTACATAATTTATGTTACTTAATACATGATATCTTATATGTTTATTTTCTATTTAACAGTTGCCAGAGCACAATGACCAAACACGCCATGGAACACGAACAACAAAACCAAGTGACCGAAGCGTATTTCATGACATATTCTCGCAATAATCCCTGTGGAAATTCAGCGTGTCAGCATATTAGAGATATCACGCACTATCATTGCACTTGGGTAAGTAAATGTTGCCTCAATATTATTAGCACACTCTACTTCGGGTACATTAATTAAACCACTTTATGTTGAGTCAAATGTTTGTTCAACTGACTAATACTCTTTTAATCTCATACCACCGAATGAATCTGAATGAATGAACACCTCTTATTGAAACGTCATAGAACACTTTTCAATCAACTTCAGTCGACATAAACAGCAGACGCTAACAATATTGATAAATATAAATAATTCACACATTAAAATAAGAAATTATTTAAAATACTTAAAAAACCGTTTTCAGGAAAATTGTGGAGCAGTGATACTCTCATCAGAAGAGCATCCATTCCGTCGTCTGGAACATCATCGTCAACATGCAATTTTAAGCCCAATGTCTCCAAATCTAGCTGCTAGATTTGCACCTAACTTCACACCGCAATTATCAGCCCAATTACATCCAAATATGGCTGCGCAACTGGGACAAGTTCCCAACTTGCCGAATCTTCCTCCAAATTTGGCCCAACTTGCTCAAATGGCGCCAAGTCTGTCCACTTCACTGACTCCGAATCTTCAAGCTCAGTTGAATCTCGGACCTAATCCCGGTGTAGTACAACAGCAGATTAATCCTTCTAATTCATTGGATGAAATGTTCAGTAGAAAGAGAGGGAGACCACCAAAGAATAGAGTTGTCGAAGTTTGGACTGATAATGTAAGTACCACTGAAATGATATTTTAGACCTCTAGTTAGGATTCATCACTTCGAATTTTACAAAAAAAATTCTAAGAAGTAGATTAACTAAACTATCTGACTTGGCATTTGTCCATTATGATATATTTTGCGTAGCTTGACATTACAAAGATTAGTATTACAAAAAAAAATTCTTGTATTATCAAAGAAATTTGTAATTTTGTTTCAAAAACTCATAAATATAATAATAAATTTAATAAGGATCTAAAAACGACAATCCATCAGACTATCTGCCTGTTCATGACAGTTGAACAAATTTCAATTTAAAATTTTTGTTTCCTTAAAAAATAATTTTATCTTTCTTTTAGATAACACCTCAGGCGATTTTCACATCATTCAAATTGCCAAAAAGCAATCAACTTCCACCAGTGCCTCAACCTCCAGTTATTGCTACGATCGAGGAATTTCCGGTAAGAGGATTGGAATTTTTAGGATATTATAAATTTTCAGTATTACTAGAAAACACTGACTAATCAATGAATTTTAATTTCAGCGTATCAAATTCCAACAATTTGAAGTGTTTACAAGCCCCGACACATGTATTCAATCGTATACTAACTGTCACTTGAGAATGACTAGATTACATCTGCATTGCTTCAACTGTAGTTTCGCAGGAGAAAGTCACACCATTATGGAGACACACATGAGAGAATCTCACGGAATCACCCCACTACTCGAAGGATTCGATCATTTTTCATCGTTTGAGCAATGTGGTGGTAAGAGTTGTTTCAAAAATCAACTCAGATCTCACTTTCACTGTGCTCAAGGCAACATTTGTCCGGCAATTTTGACCCAATATTCGGCTATAGCCACTCACAAGCACGGCAGGGGAACTCCAGTCATAAAAAGCGAAGAGGAAAAATCTTATGAAGAAGCCAAAGACTATTCTTTGAAAGAGAGGGCGTCTGTGGACAGCGTTTGCTCAACTAAAGAACCGTCCGAAAGTTTTACGCCAACCAACTTCTCAATTAAGAGTGAGTTTGATAGAGACCAAGATAACGTGTCCGGTAAGTGTTCTTCTTTCTACTCAATTATCTATTCACATTTGCAGCACTCGTATATTTTATTATAAACTAGATGGGCTACATTTTAACTGCTGGCTTCGGCCAAGTGCAATCGGGAGAGTTAATTAATAATAATTAATAATCCAGAGATAATTGTGAGGACTTCTCACATATAAACAATCTTACAAAATCCTTTTTCTCTCTTTATAATATTACTATATTGCAATAGTTATTATATGAATTTGCGAGTGGCATCTTATATATTACATGCTTTTTCTTAAAGAGTACTGCTAGTTATGATGCTTACTTGGAGTTCTATAACAGCAGTATTATCTTACTGCTTTTCTTTACTTCTCGTATTTTCGCTTAAGGTAATAATTCTCTAAAATTTTAAAAATCTGCAATGTAAATATTTTTTTCAGTAGTAAAAGCGACGGGAACTTTTTATCCGTCGTCTCACCTCAGGAGCAATACCTCATCACCTCGCAGTATTTACGACGCTTCTCCGTCGAAGGATTTAAAGCGTATGGAATTTGATCAGAAAAAGCCATACGAACCACCAAAACCATCCGGACCAACAATTCCTCCATCATGCCATGATCAAAACTGTCCTCTGAATAAGAATGCTGGAGGGATGAACCTGCACTACCATTGTCCTCATTGCAGCCAGGCTTATGTGGACTTAAAGTTGCTGTTCAGTCACATGGTGAAGAAACATAGCAACACTATGGATTCAGGACCAGTTGGATTGGCAGCTACTAAGGTGAGGATTAGGATTTCTACTCTTTTTTCAAATTACCAAGTCTCATTGTAGTAGGGTCTATTATATCGTAGCCTTTTTGATTTTTGTATAAGCGTCTGTGTTTCCGACCTCTTTTCCAAATCTTAGCTCGATCCATCGTCGGCCTTGTCTTTGCTGTACAAGAGCAAACCTATTATTAATAAAAAAATATGATTATTTTCAAATTTTTAGGAAACATTGGAAAGAGAATACCCTGAGATCTCAATTCTTCCATCGACTGCGACTTCAGCGTCCACAAGTCAAGCACCTTCGCCTGGACAAAGGCCTCCAAATCCTGCAGAACAGGTCATCATCATATCAATATTATCAGCTAGTTTTATCATTATCATATCATCATTGGTGTTGTCAAGTCACCACTAAGTCAATCACACTAACATTAAAATTTGCCATTGTCAAGTTCCAAAACTTTTTTTTTAATTTTAGGTACAGGCTGTCCAAAGTCTTCTTCTACAACAATATCTTGCTGGAGGAAGAAAGGCAACACTCCAAGATCAGTTGAAGATGCAACAGCAATATTCCACTTTGGCTGGTTTACCAGGATTGGCGCAAGTTGCGCTCTTCTCTCAAGGGTAAGTAGTTTCATCACTTTGAGCTTTAAAAACTAAAGCTTATATAAAATTGTTGATTAATTAATTGTTTATATTTCTCTTCGTTACAGCGGATCTCCTTTTCCTCTCTATCCAATGATGTACCCACCGGAGCTTCTCTTGGAGCAAGGTCTTCTCCAATCTCACGGTATACCACCAGGCATAGACAAGGAGGCCGAAATGATTGCAAAAACGTGAGTGTACATTAAGATTCTATATTATTTAGCCAATTTTTTTTATGTATAATTAAGTATAAATATTTAATAATGCCATTATTGGTCATCGATTATCTTAATAAAACCCATGTCAAAGACTCTAACTTTCCTTCTATTCTATGCGTTATTATGAAGTTAATAATTTATAATAATGACATCTACATGACATCTAATGACATCTAATAACATATACTCTGTTCAAGTTAAGACTTGAGATTTGCTGGTATTCTCATTATTTTTCAATTTTTATGGGATTTTTAAACCTTTGACACTTTCAAAATTTTTTTTATATTTAATTATTTTCAGTAGACGGACGCACACTGCGCGTGGTCCTCACATGAGGGTGCTCAAAGACGAACCGATTCCTGAAGGTTATCTGCGATTTAGATTCAACGAGGATTGCGCATATCAACACTGTGGCTATAGGTGAGTGTATCATAATAATGCATATTTGTTCTAATTAATTAATAATTAAATTAATTCTAATTAATTAATTAATTAATTAAACTTGATGTCTTAAGAAACAGAAACAATGCATTCGACGTAGAGAAACAATAACTTTTATATTATACTAGACTCGCTGCTGCAGAAACTGCGCATTTAGTTACGCAGAAAATTCTCCGAAACTCGAAACTTATTCTTTTCAACCTTTTTTTTTTTTATTAATTTTATTCTTTTCTTTTCGAACCCTAATCTTTTCAAGGTTCGAGTGAATAGGCATCTTCTGGGTGAGCTCGCTCCATCTTAGGCCTCATCCTTGCCACTTGGCTGGTTGTTGGCCAAGAGCAAACCCATCTCTTATAAAAAAAAAAAAAAAAAAAAAAAAAACTAATTTGCAAGCAAGCGAAGGAAGTAAGCGAAGAACGCGTAAGCGCCTTATTTTACATGGCGCTTTAGACCTTTTGGTCGCGAACTTACACTTGGTGTTCCAATCACCAAGTGACTAGTCATATTCTACTAAATTATATTAAGAATTACTAAGTACTATCAATACTACTAAAAATAACTTAATACTACTAAGTACTATCAATACTACTAAAAATAACTTAATACTACTAAGAACTACAATATAGTTTAACTACAAACAAATACAAATAGTACAAACATACAACTACAAAGAGATTACAATATATATGCCATATTGTAATCTCTTTTATACTCATTTTAATTTGCTGACTGCTAACTGGATTATTAAATAATTTTATTTTTGCAGGGAACATCAAACCCATTTCCACTGCACACGTAAAGACTGCGGATATTCATTCTGTGATAAAACCAGATTCGTTCAACACACAGCCAGACACGAAAGGTAAGACGATTTTAAAGACTATGATAAAATTGATTATACTGGAGTACTTCGAGTGGCTAAAATATATTTTACAAGATCTTCAGCTTACGATAAATAGATTTTTTAAAATCATTAATTTGCCTGTACACGGGAGTATAACCAGATCTAACAAATACTTGTAAAACGACGCTTGGTTAAGTAGTATTGGTTCGTTCCTTTATTTGTAAGTAACGTAAGTAGCCATGTAAATGGGCGGCACGAATGTTAACGCCTATGTAATCCCAGGAAAATCAATGACAGATCACTTGATGGTAGATAGCTATTAACACAAGTAACGCAATAAGGATAAGTAAAAGTGCTCATCCGACCTTAATGGGATTAATGACAAGGGTTAACGAGGGACAGGCGCTGTCTATTCTTACTTACCGGAACACGACTGCACACTTGCTGTTATTTTGCGGTTTCATAATGCTTCAGACTGCGCAACGCTTTATTCCCTGTCACTATTAAATAGTGATCATAATAATAAATAAATAAATATCTTCACACATTCCACACAGCACCATCTAGTTCCACACTAAATAACTAATGCTTGTATTATGGATACCAGAAAGTTGATATATTACATAGATGTATTGACTCAGGTACAAAGGTATTATAACTTAAAGACATTTGCCCCTAGCGGGATTCGAACCCGCGACCGTGTGGTTAACAGCTAGGGTTACTAGCCACTAGGCCAAACGTGTCGTCAAATAATTAATAATATGTTATTAAATAGAGAATGATATTTTCAGATTGGACACATTGATGGGTGGTGACTTCCAACAGTATCGCGCAAACGTGTACTGTCAAAGACCTGATTGTCCACACGCCTCCACTTTTGGTAAGATTTTTGTTTTATCATTTTTTGATATCTTATAGATGTTAGCTGTGTTCGGAAGCTCCGAGATATCTTCTCGTCCGAAATTCCTCAGTGTATACTTAGGCTTCCAAGTTATAGGTAGGCTGACGGTCTACCTATAACTTGGGTTTCTATAAGAATACAGACGCGGTATCCTCTGCCTGTCGTATGGGGTCTGATTGGTGATTGGTTGACTGACAGCTGATACCCACAAGGTATTCGGGAAGAATAGAAGGTTTTACCTACCCCTCGTCGAAAAATATAAACAAAAAAACATTGACGGTCTACTTCATAGTAGATGGTAACCGTCGCCCAAGAACACGAGCAACACCGGGGTATGCAAATGCACTGTGACTCGTCTTGAAATTTACAACTAAGATTATGTTTATAATAATAATAATAATAATTTATTTATTTTCAGACAAATTAGTCCACAGTAAATTACATAAAAAAAAATTAATAATAACATAAATTAATTAATTAAACATAACATAATTTATGATGATGTTTCACTGATTTCCTCTATAACGAGTTTGTTTTGCGTCAGGTACAGGTCAGAACAAAGCGTCGCACTTCCACTGCCTCAAGTGCGAGTTCGTCTGCACCGACACTAACAAAGTGGTCGCCCATCGTCGACAACACCAGAAAATGGATTCCATACAAGCGGCTGGATTCGAGAAATTCCCACCGAGCAAAGGTAAATAATGATTTGTCTTGTCTATGACTATGGTATTATAGTAATATAATAAATAAATATAAACATCTGATCTTCGCAAATTAAAATACCATCTAGTTCCATACTAAGCAACTAATGCTTGTATTAATACCAGACAGATATAAATAAATATCTTCACACATTCCACACAGCACCATCTAGTTCCACACTAAGCAACTTAATGCTTGTATTATGGATACCAGACAATTGATATATTACATACTTACATTACTTTTTTTTGTAAATACATACATATTATAAATATGTATGTATTTGAAATAATATGTATGTAACAGATGATAAACTACGTAGATTACTTTTTTTGTAAATACATATTATAAATACAAAACATCCATGACTCAGGTACAAAGGTAAATGTTAACACATAAACATTTGCCCCTACCGGGATTCGAACGTGCGAGCGTTTGGTTAACCATTAACAGCCTAGGGTTACTAGCCACTAGCTAGACCAAATATTATTTTAACTTTTGACGACACGTTTGGTCTAGTGGCTAGTAACCCTAGCTGTTAACCAAGCGGTCGCGGGTTCGAATCCCGCTAGGGGCAAATGTTTTTATGTGTTAACATTTACCTTTGTACCTGAGTCATGGATGTTTTGTATTTATAATATTATGTAAGTATGTATTTACAAAAAAAAAGTATTGTATGTAATGTAATGTAATATATCAACTGTTTGGTATCCATAATACAAGCATTAAGTTGCTTACTTTGGAACTAGACGGTGCTGTGTGCAATGTGTAAATATAAATAAATAAAAATAAAATAAAAAAACTTACTAATATTAACTTATTTGTTGCAGGTTGTGGTTACGAACCCCAATGCATTCACAGCAAGAAGCAAACACACTACCATTGCCTTCAGTGCGGATTCGCAGTACTCGGTCTATCGCAGATGACTTCACACAAGTACAAACACCAAGAAGCCAACCTCGGACCTTCGACCAGCGCCAACTGTTAAGTGATTATGACCTTTATGTGAACGGCGTTAAGTTATAAATTTCAACGTCAAATTACACTAAATGAAGAGACTTCACAATTGAAAAATATACTGTATTTTATAGTGCATTAAGTATATTTAAACTACACGTTTGAGAGTTAAAAAAAATTATAGTAATAATAAGGAATTGAAAAATTAAAGGTTTTTTTTTCTTTGAATTGGGATGTGAAAAATTGTATTAAAACTGTAACAAGAGAACAACTTAATAATGCAAATATTTAAATATATATAAATGTCTTAAATGTAACATTACATTTTCATTCGTATTTTTATGAATCTAAAGTTGAATCATTTTAAAGTGAAATATAATTTGGTAATTAAATTAAACAAAACTGAATTGAAAAATAGTGCCTTAGATGCAACCTGAATAGATGAAAAAAAAAGGAAAACTTAGTGCCAAAATTAATGTTACTATAATGATTGAAAATGAGACAATATTTAAGTGTATGACTATGTATGTGCTTGGGACACTTGTGTATTAGTTTTGTAGGGAATTGTATAAAATTTTCCACAAAAATAGGCTGCGAATTTTGCATGTTAATTATAGAGTGTGTATTTACCTAAAACCCGACCAATATTAGACGTTAGTTTTATAATAAAAAAAATATATTTATTACGATCCCCATTTAAAAGACATTTTTACGAATAGTATTATTAAATTAGTGTTCGTAATAAATTATAAATAAAAATTATAAGGCAATAAAATTTGGGTTAAGAACGCCATTTTGTGCCTGGAGTATTTAAAAATTTTGACAATATTTATCTTTGTTACAATTTCTCAAAAATATTACTGAAATATATGTGCTCAGGATTAAATTAATAGAAGAATCGTTGACTTCTATATGTATATTGATATATTGATATATTGATATATTGATATATTGATATATTGATATATTGATATATTGATATATTGATTCTACTAGACTTGGGGATCTGAAAAAGTATTTGTTTTCAAATACGGTGAGAGATTACTCTAAAGTTGGCGACCAAAAGGTCGTAAGCGCAATGGAAAGTACGGCGCTTACGCGTTCTTACTTAGCTTCCTTCTTTCGCTCGCTTGCAAATGAGTTTCGGAGAATTACCCGTAACTAAATGCGCAATTTACGCGTCCCGTTCAACGAGTCTAGTAGGTATATAAAAATCATTGATAAATCAATCAATTAACTAACTATGTGCTCACAACTCACAAGCAAAAATAGCGATATTTTAACTGTTAAATATAAACTAAAAAAAAGATTGACGTTTACCGATACCTATTTACTCGAAAACAGGGCAACATATTTCATTAATTTATTTAATGAACTTAATTTTTTTAATTTTTTATTTCATTAATTTTTTCAATTAATATATTTCATTAATTTTTTTTAGTTGAACTTTATTCAACTAAAAATATTAAAAATCAGTTTACCTATATTTACTAATACATAGAAATAATGCCAGAATAATGCTGACTGATTACTTTGAAAATATCGTTAATTTATTTTGAAAATATGATAACATTGTGGGTCTAAACTTGTGGGTTCAAAGGGCTTCGGACCCTTTGAACCCACAAGTTTAGACCCAGCGACGAACTTAAATTTAAATTTTTCTCATTGGTAATTCCTAACACAATATTTCCTGGTTAACATAAAAAAAACCTTTACATATTTCTGAGAAATTGCAACAACAATTCACTTATTAAAAATTATATTTAACAAAAAAAAGATTATTTAATTAAAAAAATGTGTCAATTTTATAAAACAAAAAAAAACGTGTAAATAAGATTATTAGTAATATTATATATATATTAAAAAATATAATATGTTAATATGTAATTTGTTATCAGAAATTGGAAAACAATGTATAAATTAAAAAAAAAAACAATGTACAGTAAAAAAAAGTATTGAGTGCTAAGTGAATCATGAGGTAGCCATAAAATGCCATATATTCATTCGTAATTTAAGTATTATTTTTAAATAAACTCAACTCCTTCAACAGAAAAATACCGGTTTTATTTTTACTTCACTTGACATACAGGCATTACATTTAAGCTCCTGCAAGAATGGTAGGTAGAGCTGCAAAAAATTAATATTTAAGTAGGTACATCTATTTTTGAGTTTACTCCTAAGCCCAGGGTATGAAAATTTATGAGAATAAAATCAAATGTCACATGTCACACGTTACGCGTTACAGGCTACATTATGCTTCAATAAATTATATATTTATTAAATTATTTTTTTATCGTTCGTAAGGAGTAAACTCCAGTCGTGCGTCGGAGCTGACACCCACACTTTTTTCAATGCAAATAATTGACATTTAAAAAAACATAAATTTAGTTATAAAAAATTGTAGAATTGCCTCCATTTTACAGGATCATTAAATGGCTTGTTTGATTATGTCTTAATGTGGTCTTGATTATATTATATTCACCTGTGGGAGAAAAAGTCTCACTAGTTCCGTCACGGAACTACTTCACCGGAACTACTGGGAATAATCCATTATGATCAATACCTACTTATTCTAGAAGAGTGGCTGAATATATCTGCAGGCGAATTTATAGCAATGTATGTATTTGTCAAAAACCGACTGGGTAGCGTATAATTACAGTACTTTTTTTTTAGTGAAAACCACATAGAATTTATAAAAAAAAGACATAACAGGTATTTGTAAAAAAAAAAAATATTTCAGTTTCTAGATACTATTATATTATTTTTTAAATATCAATGCAGAATATTCCGAAAGACACAGAAAACTAACTTGCTAAATTGAAAAACATCTTACTGTACGTCTTACCTTTTGCATTCCCATTGAGAGATTCCCCGACGTCCATTCCCGTTTAGTTATAGAACAACCAATATCTATCTCCAAATGAATTTAACAGTTTACTTTACACAGTAAAATTAATTAATATTATATTATTTAGTAACATAATCCCGAGTATATTCTCAATTTTAAAAATATTTTTTGAAAAAATAATATGACGCTAAAATATTATTACAATGAAACTATAAAGAAATGTCCATTGTCCAGGTCATTTGATTTTTTTAATATTTTTTTCAAAATATAATTTATAAAAAATATTCACATTATATTTGTATCAATAAAAGGATAACATTATATATTTTTATTGTATTAAATAATTTTCTATTACGCTTAATTTGAGAATGTACTTTTACACTAATTCTTTGTAATTATCGCCCTAATTTGTCTCTAACCCAATGAAGTATATTTTAGTATTTTTTGTTTTATATTACATAAATCTATATTATTCATAACTAGTGAATTATTATTCATAACTAGTGAATTATTATTCATAATTATTGAATAATAACCACACTGAAATAGTTTTACATGACTCCCGCATTTATGAACGCAAAATTTGTTTTTGTGTTAAACGAGTGTGAATCATTTTAGCTATGTGTAATCATTCTTAAAGTGACCTACATTAATGTCTTTTTTTATAGTTTAACATTAGGGATTTTTTGCTAATTAACTTCCTATCACCTGACAGTATTTCTTAGTATAAGCACATATTTAAGAATACAACCCGTTGTTCCTAATTTATATTTAATTCATACTATTTTTATCATTTTCGAAGTAAAGACTTCTTTGGGCACGTTGGGCACTTTTGGCACTGCAATCGTGTGACCGTCACGCTCAGTAATGCTCAGTGACGCTCAGTGTGTATATGTCGTCGGCACATCGTAGAATTGGTGTGGAGAAAAAGGCACTACAATCGCGTGACCGTCACGCTCAGTGACGCTCAGTGACGCTCAGTGTGTATATGTCGTCGGCACATCGTTTCTACGATCATGATATTCCTGGGCAGATCATATTTCTGTTAAAACTGAGAGGTTCGCCTCACTCCTCTCCGCTTCTCTCGGACCCCCAAATTTATTTCCATGTAAACCTAACAATTTCCTCCTCTCTTTGCTTCGCTCCGCTCCTCGTCGCACCTATTTTTGACTTTTGGTGAAAGATTTTTGATTTCATACTTTACGATTCTACGATGTGCCGACGACATATATAAATTTTATATATTTTATGTATTAATATGAAGCTAAGTTTTCACTTATGACAGTTTTTTTAAAACAATTACATCTTTTTTTACTCATATTCAATTAAAACAACCATTTAATTGTTTTTTTTTTTAATTAGTTCAACCTTGAATTTTTTTCTACTTAATTGAAATCTTGTATCATGTGTAAACTTTAATTATTAAGAATCATTTTCTATTTACAATTTAAGTATTATTTCATTAGATAAATACTCTTTTTTTTTAATTAAATACATTTTATTTAACCAAATTATTTATATGACTTATTATTAATAAAATCAATGCTATTATACCTTTCTTACTTATTATATTTATAATATTTATTGATAACATACGAAAGCTTCTTAGTGAGTTTATTTTATTTTAAAAAAAAATGGACGGTGCCATGTTAATTTAAAGATCTATAAATTTAATTAATAGATCGCTTATATGATCAGAAATCTCGAATATTTATACTGTATATAATAATAAAGTATATATGTGAAATATATAAAATATAATATATATAATATTAAAAACTGATATTTTGAACACAGTGTCTGGAATTGAAGAATAATACAGAACTTTTCATTAACAACTTCGAAGTCTAAACACTTTGTAAAGATTTTTGCATATGGCAATAATCTTTATCGGTTATGTTAATTTCAATTTCTTTCGATTTATTTCTTTCGTTATTGGTTGTTACTTTGTTTTGTTATCTAATTATATTTTTATGTTAATTTCAAATGATATGAACAAACTTGGGCGTTTAGCTGTTGTAATATTTTTTTTAAATATTTTTGATATTTTAATATTTAACTAGCGTTTGCCCGCGACTGCGTCCGCGCTCTCTTTTCTTACGCGTTAGGTATTATTCAATCTTTATAAACTATTAATATTACTTAATATTTATTATTATTCAATATTTAATTTTATAATGCGAGGAAACAGTATTTTTTCTGGATGTAAAATATATATGTATATACTAAGTATTATATTAAAATAAAAAATATATAACTATAATAATATCTGCCATCTGAACTTTCTCACGCACCGTTTCGATGAGAGATACCTCATTATGTAAAAGATAACTCACTCATTAGATGAGTGACTCGATTACTCATTAGATAAGTAAGTAATTCACAATGAATGAATAACTCACAATTTAATTGAGTAATTATTCACTCAGCAGATATGCGACATTACTTTCAATGAAGTTAGCTTTGTAACTAACTTCATTGAATAGATTACTTAATAAATCTAAGTATGAAATTCAATTAACTTGAAAATATTTTGTTTGATTTTAAAAATATAAAATGTTCAATATGATATGCAAGGTTCAAAATATCACTAAAGAAAATCAAGGTTCAAAATCTTTAGTGTTTTCTTTTTATTAAAATACTAGTTGAAAAAACTAGGTTGCCATAACACCGATCAACGAATGAAAATTATATTTTTTTATAAAAAATAATCGGTATCCGGAATTTTTGAAGTTTTTTCCAAATTTCCGAAAAAATCGGAATTTAGAGAAAAAAGTATATAAGATCATTCCTCTGTTTAAATGCAATATTGTGTAAAAATTTCAAGTCAATCCGTCGGCTAGTTTTCGAGTATTTGAGTAATACACAAACCAACACATTTTTTTTTATATTACATAGATGTCATTTTGTTTCAAGTGATAAATTCAAAAATTTATAAATGATAGAAATGTGTCAATGTCAAGATTGAATTAAGCGTGGAACTCACAGCGATACAATCGCGTACTTAATGAAAACAATCAAAATTGTTTTAATTCCAAATTCAAATTAAGATTCGACAGTGTAACCCAAAAGATAATTAACAATTGTATTCGAAGCAATTTCATTCATTTGGAAGACACAACTTCTGTTACTATGCAGAAATAAAAACAATATATTTTACTTATTTTTATCACTTACTCATTTTAGTATCTCTAACGTCACCTTAATACGGTTAGTGTAAAGTTTCACATAAAATCTCTAAAGAATTTAATTAATTAATTAATTGGTTTTAACGATCTAATTAAAGAACTTTTATTATTATTATTGTGCACCTATTTATTTACTTTCTTAATTTTAATTTTTTTACAATAATATTTATATGAAAAATAAACAATATAATATATCATTGAAAAAATTATTATTAAATTATAAAAAATCTCTTCCCGCCTCTGTCTATTTCGCCGTTAACTTCTACTAAACCATCGAACGTGTTTTGATACGGTTTTCACTAATAGATAGAGCGATAAGCGAGGTATTTGTATTATATTATGATTGGCAGTAAAAATTTCATCAGTGCGAAGCCGTGGGCTGGACGTTCATGTATAAAACATAAATCGACAATTTTTATAAATATAATTACACATTTCTAATAAATTAATTAATAATTAATTTAATTAGTAATGTCTTATTAAAATTACTACACATTTTTAATAAATTACTAATTAATTAATATCTTATTGACTTAATTAATTTAATTATTCATCTTATTAAAATTTCTACATTTGTAATAAATTAATTAATAATAAATAATTTCTTATTCATTCTTATTCAAATTAAACTCAGATTTTTAAACACACCTAATTTCTGAGTATTCAGCTAAACGCCATAGTATGTTCATGATTATTTTCCTAACTTTCCTAAACCTTTCCATATTGTGTACCTACCTTATGTTTAAATTAATTAATGAAAAATCCTTATTTATGTACTAGTATGTACCTAGCTTTAAATTTTAGTTTACTTAAAATAAGTAGTTCTCTGCGAACAGTAGATGTTTGTTTATAACTAAATGGAGTGTTTGATACAGATTTTCTTGAGTCGTACAAAGTCCTGAATAGTTAGTTTTTTATGTATTTGTATGTTAAATTTTTCTAGCCGTTTGTTCGAGATTATGATTGGTATGTAATTAGTCTAGTATTGTTTACCTCATGAGTTCTAGAGAATAAACGAAAATACTATATTATTGAACTATTTTATTTCAAATCCCAAACTTATTGTATTCTTTAGACTTTCGTCCATCGGACATTCAGACGTACGGAAGGTTACCATCCTCATCTTGTCAAAATCCCCCTTTTTCGGACCAAAGGTTTGCCTTAAAAATAAAATAAAAAAATGCCACGACACGTTTGGTCAAGTGGCTAGTAACCCTAGCTGTTAACCAAGCAGTCGCGGGTTCGAATCCCGCTAGGGGCAAATGTTTATGTGTTAACATTTTACCTTTGTACCTGAGTCATGGATGTTTTGTATTTATAATACAAAAAAAAAGTATCCATAATACAAGCATTAAGTTGCTTACTTTGGAACTAGATGGTGCTGTTTCGAATGTGTAAATATAAAAAAAAAATGCCTTCATAACACGCACTGCCAAGGATTCGAACTCCCGTCCGGCTTCTGTGTTTCCGAACTCATATAACCAAAATATTTTTAAAATTCGAGTGAATAGGCATTTTCTGTGTGAGCTAGCACCATCGTCAGCCTCGTCTTGTTTTATGTTAAGTCGACAGACAGGCTGACGGTCTACTATTGATGGTAGGTGGCTACGCAAGCAACGCCATAGGCGATAAGGATAAGGAATAAGGATTAAAGATAAGGGATGGGCTCTGGCATACCTTACTCACCGAAACAAGGGGTAAGAGGGTGGTTACTGCCGTCAGATGGGCTGCCAAAAAAGGCTGCGGCAGTGTGCCCTGCCACTACTAAGCTACACTACTTTGTTGCACGGCTAAATAGTGGCTAAGGGCAAACTATTTAGCCGTGCAACAATTATTATTATTAACAAAAAGGTTAGCATCTCATTTTTTCATCAAGTAGAGACTTAGCCCGGTGCCACTCTTTATCTCAAAATACCAGTCACCCTATAATAAATGAATATTAGTATTAAAAGAAAAATCAAATCAAAATTCTAATTAATATAATTCAATTTTGTACAAGATCTATTTTCGTTCGCACAATCTAAAAACGGTCCATTAATTCTTCATTCCACAAATTTAATATTATACGAACATAGAGACATACCTACACTATTTGGCAGAAACGTAACAGTTCGGGCGCTTTTCCACTGGTGTCGGCTATAGTGTTAATTCTGCAAATTTATTTTTTCTTATTTAACAATGTCGTCTTTTCTTAAATAGTCCACTATGGACTTTCTACTATTGGATATACTCCTACCTCATAATTTTCCAATATGTCCAGTTAGAAATAACTTGGAACCACCGTCGACGTAGATCCTTATCAGTAACTAAATAAAAAAAATAGTTTATATATATATTTTTTAATAGTTTCGTGTACCACTTAATTTTTTATAAGAAAAATATTCTTCTTTATTTCGTCTTTAGTAGGTATATTAGCTGTAAGAAGAGGTGGACATAATCTGGAAAATATCGAAAATATTGTTGTTGACAATATTGAAGGAAAAGAATATGAGGTTGATCACCAACAAGATGGAAGTAAAGGAAGCCACGTATTCTGATACTCTGTCATGTTTAGGGCAACCATGGACAGGGGGCGATGAAGGCAGATAGTGCGAACGAAATTTGGACTCATGACCATGATTCTCATCGGCCGAACAAATTGTAAATCAGTAGGTTTCTTAAACTTTTAGTTTAATTTTAAATTACCTTGGAAGAGAAAGCTATTTTAGATGCGTTTTTTTGCTAAGTGAACGTGAACGTCGGCGATATTGAATCGGATTTACGGATTACTTACTCACTTTTTTGTCTGTCATCTTTAGATTTTTATTATTGTCTGGTCTTCACGAGCAGGTAATCTACCTATATTATTCAGTGTAGCCAGCAGTTATTTAAGAAATATTTTAAACGTTTATTATTATTAAACACGTATAAAAAACTATTTTTTAATGAATAATTAATCTTTTTTAACTTCATTCTTGAGGTAAAAAAAAATTAAGTAGTTCAATGACAAAACGACATTGCTATCAAATGGAAAACTACCATCCCGCCCCGCATACCTCCGCGACGGATCGATGGCGCGCAAGCGTACTACTCGCCAGAGTATTGAATGGGCCCATTCATGGAGCAACTGGTGCCTTTAGAATGAAGTGTAAAGCTATACTTGTATATACATATAGCGGACATACTATGGCATCGTGGCCAGCCGAAATTCGAAATTTGTTCGAGTGGCCGGTCAAAGCTTTTTAATTTCCCGGACAAAGGCACTTGGTCTGTACAGCCTTTTAAGATCCATATTATTTTTAATTGCGCCTCCTTTAAGAATTTGATATGGAATGTACGATTCATCAATGTCTCCTGATTTTTGTGAAATATTTCAATGTAAACTCGACAAATAAAGTGCTTTATCACCCTAAGATTGAACATTGTTTGTATGTTGTAGAATGATAAGGTCTGTTTTCCTTTGAAAATTCAAAGTGACAATTTCTATTGCTATCTTTATTAGTGATGACAAGTTATGTCAATCAGTAATCAATACCTATTTCAAATCTAAGCCTTAGCGAATTTTGAAATGAATGGAATTTGTAATCGAAACTGATATGGCGCTTTTCTTGTCTGCTTTACATTGGACCGAAAAGAAAAAGGGTCGGTTAGAAAATATTCAATATCTTCAAAAATACCTTCAAAAGTTCAAAAGAATATTTTAATTTGCTTAAATATAAATAAAATTTATTTAATTTAGCTTTTATTTCATAAAAGCTAGGTAATGTACTTTTGAAGATATTGAACTTTTTCTAACCTTTTTCTTTGCGCCTTGCGGTCCAGTATAAGTATATGGGGAGAATAATGTATGATGAGAGTTTTGATAACATTTACCTACTTACCTCTAATAAAAACGTTTTAAAATTCTAAAAATTTTCACAAGTCGGACGGATAAGTCTAATTGTCTCATAAAACGCAGGGTACTTTTTCATGTTTTTCATGCTACTTCTAAAAATTCAATATAACCAAGAACATACGTCTTCTGATAGGATACCTAATAGAGTCGAGAAATTGGGCCTAGATTCTTTTTTGCGAACAAAATAAGTTGTTGTATAGGTAAATATATTTATTCTATAGTGGCCTAGTTCTGCCGTCAGACGAAACTATTAGATGTAGCGCCTGACGAAATGCGTAAAGCAATATAACGCGTGACATCTCTATTGCTGTAATATACATCTCGTTTGCCAGGCGTTAGATCTTTATTTTTTTTAAATATCTTTTGGCCGCGGCTTCGCCCGTGTAGAATATATTAGATCGGGTAAACATTCAGGAGTGGAGAGACACAGACTGATTAAGAAGTCTTATGAATTATGAAATTATGAAGTAACTTAAAAGAAAAAGGAAGATAAAAACTTGCCAACTCTTTTTATACCTACCTGCAAAGATAATTGATTGGTCTTGCTGCGCTCGACTAGATAGAGCGCAAAAGCAATATCTCCGAAAATGTGGAAACTTTTTATTGTAGTGTGTGTAAAAAATCGTCACTTTTTATCACTTTATACCCAGTTTTATTATATTTTTACACAGTTTCAATACGCAAACTGGTATTTTATTATGCCTAAAATTTAATAAAACATTCGACATGTACACATCACAGACAGTTTGCAGTGTGACTGGCTCGGGTACGCCGAATTCGACGTACTATTTTATGCCGCATTTAACAAGTACGACGGCGGTATCTAGTCGAGCGCAGCGAGACCAATCATTTATCTATGCCTACCTGTATTGAAATGTTTGAAAATTGCTAAAACAAATTGTTTGTTCGAGAACTTCGTTCGAGGTGTTGTTACCTTATCTTTATTTAGAGACGACGTCATATATCAGTGCCCGGATATATCCTCTTCAAGGCCCCAGTGACATACGAAAATCGGGAATCAAGCTACCAGAAAAATTGGATCCAGATTTCAGGGTTCCGTCTTTCGTTAGTAAAACATTGTGACAAAAACTCAATTTTTTTAATTTATTTATTTATTTTATTTTATTTAGGAAAATAAACAATTACACAATATATAGCAAATATAAAGAAAGAAAGAATATATATAAGTAGAAGTAATCATGCAATCAACAACATTTTCCACGGATTGGTACATTGGTTTACAGAGAAAACTACAAAAAAAAATACATTTTAAAAAAAGAAAAAAAAACCTAAAATATAAAGACGAAAAAAAGAACAACACCATAAACTAAAGCAATTTAACCTAGCCAGTTGAGAATAGGTCTAAACTCACGATCCACCATCAGCGGTGATGTGTGGGTCTGAGGTCACAGCGAGGAATGGAGTATAACCTGCCATTACAAAATCTCAAATCTTGCATTCAAACATGAGTAATGGATGTATTTTTAGTAAGGAAATGAAAAATACTAAAGGCGTCGCTGCGAGGACAGTACTAAAGACAAAGTTTATGAAAGAGTGCTTTCAATGCGCCTAGATAAATAGAGAGTTGGAATTGCCAACCGCTAGAGGGCACCGTTTACAAATTAAAACAAAATAAAGCAGACTCGTTTATCAAAGTCCCACGGAACAGAGAGCGGCTATTGGAAATGCTTGTTGACTTGAATCCATTGTGTAAAGACGCGGGCGGAATTCTATCACGGTGCTTCGAACGAGAATGTTCCTTAAACGTTAGAATATAGAGCTCATTTTAGAACTCGACACTGTATAGCTTGGTTTAGAACTCGGTTACCAACTTACTACGTCTCTGGCTGCGACGAAACAGGCCCAAACAGTCGCCATATTAAATTTGTTTGGTCAACATATAAGGCAAAGAAGGCAATAAATTTAATATGATTTAAAAAATATATTACCTACTTAATGACCCGCTGAGGATTCGCCTGGGATGAAATTTTTCACATACAAAACCTTCCTCGTTTTTCCCTCTTTTCATGAGAGAAAACCGAATCAAAGTCGGTTAGCCGGTTTTGGAATCGGTTTTTATCCAGAGCTGTGTTATGCAAATCGGGGGCGTACACCACAGGTGCGTACACCACTGGGGGCAAACGCCACGGACCCTCATAATCTAGGCTGTCGCCTCTTGCCCACTTGGCGTTGATTTTTAACACAATCACCACAACCTGTATATGTGTCTATATATCCATATATATACCTATATTATACAGCGTTATATTTGTAGCCTGTTGTTACGCGTGAAATTCATCTAATAAATAGGTATTTCATTTCCAAATTCTAATCTGATAAGAGAATGATTTTATCATTCTCTTATTCCACATTTAGACGTTAATTAAAAAGCAATTAAGCTTTAAGATGAAAAATGTTGGGTTCGGTGGGGTATGCCTACAATGTGAGCGGGAGAGTCATTCTCGCGCAAAAATTGATATTTGTTGTCTGATTGTCTATCTGTCTAAAAGGAATTTATATAATATTATTTTCTATTTAATTATATATAATTATGTATTAACTTCTTATGTTTCTATAACAGAAAAGTCTTGATTGATTCTCCCTCATTGATTCTCTGACAAAATTTAATTGACTTCTTAAACATTTTCACCGTGAGGAATCAAAGATTTATATTACTGAGAACAAAGTCGCTGAAAACAAGAACACGTTTTGCTCAGACGACACCTATAGCATTACTGCAATACACACCAATGAAAGCTGCATATTTACATTTACACAGCGCCACGCGCCAATATGAGTTGAAGATACTGTCTTGTAGCATATTATGCTAAGGCTTATCTATTTTGTTGACCTTCCAAACCAATAAGTTTCATGAAAACTGCGAGGAAGATGGTATAGTTAGGGCTACTATGATATGATTTATTATCTAAGATGATGATTTGGTACTAAATACGTTAGCACGAAAGTATTACGCTTATTGTTGACCGGTTATTTTGAATTACTGGGCATCATCATCCTCGTCAGCCTGTGAGATAAGATTCCCTGTTGGATATAGTCCCTTCGCATTCAGCCGCTTCCTGCGATGCCTTTCAAAATGTCTGTCTATATGGCCTCAGGGCGTCCTACGCTGTGTTTTCCAATTCGTGGCTTCCATACAAAAACTCGTCTACCTCATCGGTTATGCGCTCTATAACAGATGTGACTGCCCATTGCCACTTCATCTTAATTATGAATTATTATGTAAAATTACTGAAAAATAAAATTTAATTATAAAGCGACGCTATCAATGGGACCATACCATATTCAGGCACGCCTGTTGTTAATTGCTGCCGCTCTGTGTGATGTGACATCGCTCTTATCTTCACTTTGGCCCGCTATGGGAATAATGGAGGGAGTAAAAGGTCCGACCTTATTTACCCTTGACACTGTGTGCCAACGCGTACTTCAAAATCATTTTTTTATTAAAAAAATCACTACAAATTTTGTTTCTAACTATTCAGACGCGAGTATATTTGTTATTTATTTGTATTTCTTGTATTTACATTTAAAAAAAATTAATACATATATATTTATAAAGTAGGTATTACTAGTAGAGATTTAACTTGTCATTTATTATTCAAACTGACAACTCGCCCCGGGCTTTGCAGAGTTTTTTGCAAGTTATACATTTTATCAAACGTTATAAGTTATAAAACCTTCTTCGTTTATCGCTCTTTTCATCAGTGAAAACCTTAATTATAAAAACCTTCGGATGACCTAGAAAAAGTTAGCGGCAAAATAGATAGAAGCGGACAGCGACTTAATTTTTTAATATGAGATTGTATATAGGTACATACCTATATAATATAGATAAGAAGAATGCACAGTTTAATATCAAAACAACAAAAAAAACAATGTATTTGAGAGATTATTCCAAAAAGAAATATTATAAAAAAATATTCACTTAAAAAAATAAGATTTCAATTCTGTTTAATAAAAGTAAAAGTTTAATTCATTTGTGGACTACGTTTGTGGGTGTTTATTTTTTTTAGAAGTAATCTTGGTAAATGTTCCTTCGACAGCAATCTCTGAAAGAAATTATTTTGGATTCCTCATTTCATTATTCATGAAATATGTATATACTCGTGGTGTTAAAATGTTGATTGCTGTTGAGGCCACGTTTTAAAATTAAGTTGATCCCTTTATTATTATTATTATCTGCTTTGTGGCTATTCCTGTCTACTAGAGTACCAGTATCACATCGTCCATTGCTGAAATATTGTGATCGCCACGTAAACTAAAGCTCTCTACCAATACCTACCACGTCAAGGAACTGTAGTACTTTTTTGATAGAGGCATTCCTCACATCTTCACAAGCCATTGTGTGGCTTCCTAAGATGTGAGTACGCTTGTGCATCAAAGGGCCACACTCGCACAGGATATGCATTGGTGTTTCTTCTGCTTCATGGCAGAAGCGACACTCTCCCGTACTAGCGAGACCCATTATTTTAAAGTTGATCCCTTGATCATGATCACAGAAATTCCTTACATTACACTGTTTGATCTGTACTTAAGTAGGTACGTTTAGCTTAAAATTTAAATTATTAATTTTAGCATGAACAACATACGAGTATAAATTGGTGATAGGAAGCGTTACTTTTGAGTTTAGTAAAATAAAAATAAAAAACAAAAAAGAAGTTTTTATTTTTTATTTTATTTATTCTCAACACAAATAGGTACCTACATAATTACAGGCGCAACTTTAGTATTTTATTAAAGTTTTAAGTTCAACTGTACAGAATCACCTATTATTCAAAATCAAATTCATTTATTTTCAGGTAACTAGACCCATATTTTACATTTTTATACATTAGTTATTAATATTTATCTAAACAGTTACTAATTAATTAAAATAAAAGCAACTTGCCGACTTAGATGTGAACATCATCACTACATTTATAAAGCAAAGTCCTCCGCCGCGTCTGTCTGTCAGTCGTTGGACTGCACGTCAGAAGTGAAAACTAAGCTTCACAAAATTACATTAGATGACAGAGTCGCGAGTTTAATGGTTTTTTCCATCTCAGAAGTTGTTCTTTTTTAAATTATTTTAAAAAATCTGCATTTATGCAAAGGTTTCAGATTACGTTACATTACATTACATGACAGTGTCACGAGTTCAATGGTTTTAGCCCATCACAAAAATGTTCAATACGCCTAAAGGAGTTAGTTTTCCCTTCAAAAAAAAATTAAAAGCGACATTTTAGAGCTCCACGAGCTCAGAGGAAATACTTCCAATCTCATAAAAAGGACTTCTGAGGTTAATATTAGTAGGTATTGGATATTCAAAGTTTGATAGAGGCGTCGGCAGCAATATCATTGATGCGACCCCTAAAATATTATCTAAAGTTCTTATTGAAAAGTCAATTTCTTTGGTTCTGATAATATTATAATACTAACTGCTGCCCGCGACTTCGCCCTTGTAACTTTGTAAATTATATACTAAAACCTTTCTCTTGAATCATTTTTTTTTATTAAAAAAAACGCATCAAAATCCGTTGCAGAGTTTTAAAGATCTAAGCATACATAGGGACAGACAGACAGACAGACAGCGTGAGGCGACTTTGTTTTATACTATGTAGTGATAATTATGCCTAGATAAGTATATAATCATCGTTGCATAATAATATGTCTGATTCTAGACATGGCGTTTCACTTTCAATAAGTTTACATTACTACGAAATTTTGTATAAGTAGATACAAAACTAATCTTAAATTATCTTAATTTAATTTTTGTGCGTGTACCTACATTATTTAAAAAACATAAATCCATACGAATCATTCGACTGAAGAGATGGCAAATCCTGCATTTGGACCGTCAAAGTTAATCTGGGGGAGATGCTCCCACATCAGATTATAGCTTTGGATTGCTGATAAATTTAGGAAAAAAAATCCATACGAAATAAAAATTATTAGAAAATAAATGAACTCCAGATAGTGTGAGGAAAAAAGTTCTTCTGTTCCACACTGGTGTGACAGAGATTCTACACTTTTGTTTTTGTAATTAAAATTATTTTGTAAATACTGTAAAATTGTTTTTGTTATATTGTAAACTAGCTGGTGGCCGCGACTTCGTCCGCGTTCTGGATAAAAGGTACCCTATGTCCTTTCTGGTGTCGCAGACAACGTGTATGCAAAATTTCATGGTGATCGGTTCAGTAGTTTTTGCGTGAAAGAGTTACAAACATCCATACATCCATACAAACTTTCGCATTTATTTATATTAATATTAATATTAAATATATTAAATATTAAAGTACGGATATAACAAAATAAATGTATGTTAAACTGTAAAAAAAACCTTTTTACACCTGAACTACTGATTCCATTTAAAAAATTCTATCTTCCAAATTCAAGATAGATAAAAGTATAATCTAAAAAGTAATAGATTAAATTATAACTGTCTCAAGGCCTTAATTAGATTTTAATTACTTTTATTATTTTTAATTTAACTCCAGACCAATTCACCAGCTGAACCTAGTTATTGGTTAAAAGCGAAAAATAATTACTTTCTGGGTGTCAATGTTGTCTGACATTTATAAAATGTGTTGCCAACAATGAGATTGATCAATCACACCCATTATTCGCTTGGTTGATTGATTGCGCGGCTAAATGGAAAATTTTCCAACGGGCGTTTTCTTTAATCGCTTCTTCTGCGAAACCTCTTTATGTAACTTGAACTTCGTGCAGCGCTGAATCATAATTACTTTTCGATAGTACTGTGTACTATGTTAGTGTTCCTAGTATTTCTAATTTTATTGATCCAAATTTTAATAAAGAGAAAATTGAGTTATGTGGTTTATGGTGCCTTGGTGTACAAGGTACGACGTTTTCTTGGGATATTTACAATGAAGGTGTAAATCTAAATACTCAAAAAAAATCTAAAAAAAAAATGGAACTTATCTTATTGAATCAAGATAAGTTCCATTTTTTTTTATATAAGTCAAGGTAGCGCTTGGCCGCGATCTCACTTGATATTAGGTGCAGATGCGGCCGAAGGTGGACCACGCTTACCTAGTAGATGCCCATTTACCCTACGTTTGAAGACCCCGAGGTTGTAATTTTGGGGAAACACAGACGCAGGAAATAAATTCCACTCCTTAGCAGTTCGGACAAGGAAGGTGGAACTGTAATGCTTCGTGCGTGACCGAGGAACTTCAACCACGAAGGGATGAAACCCCTGCCCGCGCCTCGTGTTTCGCAAGTGGAACGGTTGCGGTTCCGGTTCCATGAAGAGATGAAATGATATTTGTTACCTCAATTAGGAGGATGAAAATTACAAAAAAAGCCCACTCGAAATAAATGAATAGGTATATAGATTGCTCTCTGTCTGTCTGTTACCTTGTCACGCCTTATCTACGGTCATTGTGAAATGTTGTATATACTTTTTTCAGGAATACAGGAAAGGACATAGGGTACCTTTCATCCAGAAAAAAACTCCGAGGGATCATTCAAAAATAAAGTTGTCAGGTGTTATTTATTACTCATGTGTTTTCTCAGGTATTTTCTCAATTTTTAACGCGGATGAAGTTGCGGGCACCAGCTAGTATTTATATAAAGCATTTCCTTATCGTTTCGGAACAGAAGTGTGGGTGTGACGGAGACAAAATGAATGAAGCTGTTGTAAAGGGATGTAATATTATTAGATGAGTTATAACTGCTGAATCTTTAAAAAGGAACACACTTTATTTTTTGATTTGATAAATCAAATTATAAACTGTGTTTTGGCTGTGCTCCGGAATACACTTCGAGAACGAATGAGAAATGACGAGATCCGTAAACGTACGAAAGATACCGACATAAGCGAGCCGTTCATTAAGTTGAATTGGCAGTGGGCAGGACACATCCGTACTAATATTATAAATGCGAAAGTTTGTATGGATGTATGGATGTTTGTAACTCTTTCACGCTAAAACTACTGAATGGATTTCAATGAAATTATGCATACACGTTGTCTGGGATACCAGAAAGGACATAGGGTATATTTTATAAAGTTACGCGGGCGAAGTCGCGTGCAGCAGCTAGTACTTAATACGAAGAGCCTTTGGGCCGCTGGGGCCGTAAGCTAGCTAGGCGTTTTTTAACGTTAACGTTGGTCTGATAAAAAAATCAGGCGTTATTTTTTTATCATTTTCAATGTGGACGAAGTCACGGACATCAGCTAGTAAAACAATAATTCTTGTTAGTTCATAGAATGACACTGCTCAACAGTGTAACTTATCTCTACAATGACTCAATCGTGCCTCATTATCGATTAGCAAGCGCAACACTAGAGGACGGCAGTTATTTATTTCTGCGAATAAGTAGACGTTTATTGCAAGTTTCTAAACTGATGGTTTCGGCACGCAAATTCTAAATTCTAAACAATAAATAATAACAATTTCAAAATATTATAATATCAGCAGACGCTGTCCCGTTTGAACCCTAATAAATCTGTAACCGGATTCCCGGGAAATCCTTTTTTTCTGGATACATTACATACAATGTACATTTACATGCTTACGTTTACTGTATCCGTTACAATCTTTATGCAAACTTTCATGATGATCGGTTGAGCGGTTAAGGCGTGAAAAAAGTAACAGACAGACAGACAGAGTTACTCTCGCATTTATAATATTAGTATAGTAAAAGTGTAGTATGGAGTATGAATTTATTGCTCATAATTATGCCTACTGTGTGTCCGGTCATGAACTAGCGGTATTCTAGGTACCAGAAACAAAATTAATGGGACCGATTTAAAAAAAAAATTCACCGATTGAAAGCTACATTATCACCGAGTACCATAGGCTGTGGACGAAGTCGCGTTCCACAGCTAGTTTTTATAAAACATGTCTGAATTGCAAGTTTCATACCAAAGATAGTGCGTCAGAGCTTTTTTTTTTTCTTATTAATTCTTCACGACTTGAGGAAGTCAAGGCTCAACAAACTACCTTAATTTAGCAGTAAACATTTGCTCAATAAAAAGTTGAACTCAACTTTTCCATCACATTGGGAGCTTTCGCGTGGGCGTCACCCGAATTTATACTTTATGACCTGAGGAATATTTGCCTAATACTTTTTCTTTTTGCTTGGGATTTTTCTAATAATTTCATTTAATCCTTTAGGTAAAAAATTCTGCGAAATAAATTTTGATTGCCTTGCAAACAGTTGGTTATAATTAATAAATTTTCAATACGCATTCGTTTTTTTTTTATGTTATATATTTTTTTTTACGTTGGGATATGTCTCACAGCGCCATCTAGTCCCAAACTAAGCATTGTTTCTTTGTAAATATATACAAAGACTAGCTGTCTCACGCGACTTCGTCCGCGTATGTCAATATTAATATACTTATTCTTAGAGACTATAAGCACAGAGCTGAAAGCCGCCACCGTTAATATTTTTTTTCTTTTAGCATTTTTATATCTGTCGTTATTTCTAATTTTAAAGTGTCATGTCTTCACGTGACTAGGAGTCTCTAATCGAATGATCCGATTATATGTTTTTTTATGTATAAACAATAGTTTTGATATTTTTTGACGCATATTTTTCACGGGTTACATTATTGTAATTTTCGAGTGATCTCAAATTATTATTTTTAAATAAAATACCTACAGCCTATGTTACTCACTGATCTATAGGTAAAAGAATTTTTAAAATTGGTTAAATGTGCTGAGATCATATAAAAATGAAAATCAAACGCCTGGCAAAAGTATAACAGCAATGAATATGTAAGTCATTATATCGCTCACAAGCTGGCGCCCGCGACTTCGTCCGCGTTATAAAAGTAGCCTATCCTGTGTCCCGTACGTATAAATGTTTATCTACCAAGTTTCATGAAAATCAGTTAATTCGTTTAAGAGTTATGGAGGAACATACATACATACATACAATACCTACAATTACAAATTTATTATTAGTATATTCATACATATTTATTTTCTATCTTAATCCTAATTTTTTTTTACAATATAATTATATTTATTATTATATATTTTACTAGCTGGTGCTCGCGACTTTGTCCGCGTTGAAATAGCAATTACCACCTGACATCGTTATTGCTATTACACTTAGCCAGGAGTTAGTTTCCTTAATTTTAGATGATCCCTCGGGAGCAGTTTTTTTTCTGGATGAAAGGTACCCCATGACCTAAAATACAAACATACATACAAACTTTCACAAAAGGTGCTGGCTGAAAATCAGCGCTGCAGCCGCTGCAGCCTGCAAGTGCTTGTATAGTACAACCTTAGCACAATGCTGAGCCAGTAATCGATTCACTGCCGCGAGGACACACACATCTTTTACCTGTTTTTTATTAAATTCTGTCTTGTTATTTTTGTATTATGTTGTGTGTGTCTTAATGTTGCAATTTTTTTTCAATGATTGAAAAAAAAAATAAGGGAAATAAGAGAATATTAAGAGAAAATTTGGAAAAAAACCCAGATTTTTTTTCTTTAAATTATACATCAGCTGCCTCAGACGAATAGATTTTGACAGAGGGATTTCTGTCTGGTCGCCTGGTTATAAATATAAACCCAATCAACAAATATTCCCAATAATAGCTCTGCCATTTCGACGAGTTCATAGACGACATCTAATCCATAGATAAGTACCATTCGCCAAACACAAGCACTCATTAAATTCGGAAAACCCCAATCAAAGGTACAATTACGGCCGCCTACAAATTCCTTCTGACATCAAGAGCCTGAAGTACGTGAGCGGAGCGCCCTTTGGGCTTAGCTTTCCGTCTCTTTCCCACTCGCTGTTAAATGTATATATGTCTGTTTCACTCAAAAGACACCCACTCACAGCTACACCTACGTTGTTACAGGCCCTGTTTTCAGCCCGCACATCAGTTCCACCCCCGCCGTCTAGGTACACGCACGCCACAGAATCACTCCGCTATTCTAGAAGAAAAATTGAAACGAGTGTCTCGGGACTCGTAGACTCGGGTAGTTTTTGAGTTAGTAACGCGTCGGCGATGAATTTTTGACAATAAATATAGTGTAAAAAAATACTGGCGCGGATTCGACAATAATAACTTAATCGGCCTAAATTGACGATTTTTTTCGACTTTTTTGAGACTTTTCAAAAAAAAAATTGTTCGGTTTTCAAGCGGTTTTTGTGGCGTCAGCTGGGGCGTGTAAGAACAACAGGTAAGTTTAATATGATTAGTTTTAACATTATGTACTTTACCGATTTGTATATATTTTTCTATTGTGTACAGGGATTCTAAAAAATTCTAAAAAAAAGTGCAGCGTTGGATTTAAATTAACTTTATCATTATAATATGCTCTATTTAATTTTTCTTTTTGATATAATTATAAAATATAGTAGGCATAAATTAATCAATCCTACAAATAATACAAATATTATAATGTATATTGTCATGTATGGATTTTTGTTACTTTTTGGGTAACAAGAGCTTGGGACTTAAGTTTGGGACGCAGATAGTTTATTACCTACCTAGATTAACATGTAGGATATACTTTTCACCACTCTCTTCAACGGTAGCGGCGCCACCGTCTTCACAGAGATCATTGGCGTCACGCATTACCTATATCAGGTGTTGTATTTTTCATTTTTAACGCGTACGAAGTCGCGGGCACCAGCTAGTCGCTCTATAAAGCTTGTGTTGTGTGTTTGTGTGTGTGTGTGTGTGTGTGTGTGTGTGTGTGCATGCGTGCGAGTGTGCTTGCGCGTGCGAGCGTGCTTATGTATGTGCGTAATTGCATAAATATTTATTTTGCTCTGAGCTAAGCAATCGAATAACGACGCGTTACCCTTTTCATGGTTTTCTTGCACCTTTGATTTACATGTTTCCAAATGCCCTCTTTAAAACCAGTATATTCAGCGGGTACTATCCTAGCGGCCACTCTCTACCATAACGTACTCATAAACCATACACCTACGAATATACCATTTACAGTTGTTTTAAATAAGTTAATCGGCCGCATCTGCACCTAATATCAAGTGAGATCGCGGCCAAGCGCTGCCTTGACTTATATAAAAAAAAAAAAAAAAAAAAAATGTTAAAATTGTGTAAAAAATTTTTTGACAGGCTGATGGTCTACTTGATGGTAGGTGGCTACCGTCGCCTATAACACAAGCAACGCCTGCAGGTGCTTTAGTATTAAGGATATTGTATTGAAAAGAATTTATTCCAAAAATAGTTTTCAACATCCTTGAACGTCTCCTTTGTTTTACTGTGAGATAAAATTATGAGAATATGTATAGGATATATAATAAATGTAAAAATGTACCGGGATGGGACGATTCGTCGCCGCCAATTCGCCGCCGCCGATTCGCCGCGGCCGATTCAGCGCCAAGCCAATTCAGCGCGGGCCGATTCGACGCGGGCCATTTCATCGCCATTAGTTGTGGTCTTTTGTTTATTATGCGCAGATTGTAGAAAGCAAAACAATTACATACTACCAAAATAGTTGTTTGTCTCAAAATAATCGTTATTTAAGGGTTCATTGCTTTTTAAGCTATCGAATACTTGTTAAAAGGAAAAAGCAAAATATATAGGTTTAAGTTAAATTGAAGATACTAAGGACTTTTTTAATTTTTACACCTTGACTGTCAGTTATTAATGTTTTTTTACATATTGACAAGTCTTATCTATCGAGTAGATAAATGGAGACAAACCCCAGAGACGTGGTATTGCGTTCAATGCTACACCTTGTTGGACTTAAAATAATATAGGAATTAAGTAACATTATATTCTCTATTTTCCTTCATATAAATCTATACTTACTAATATTATAAAGCTGAAGAGTTTGTTTGTTTGTTTGTTTGTTTGAACGCGCTAATCTCGGAAACTACGGGTTAGAATTGAAAAATTCTTTTTGTGTTGGATAGATCATTTATCGAGGAAGGCTTTAGGCTATATAACATCACGTTGCGACTAGTAGGAGAGAAGAAACAGTCGAAAATGTGGAAAAAACGAGGAAAATTATTCATCTTTGAGGGCTTCCGTTGCGTTCGCTGCGAAAACCGTTCGAGATACCCAAATGATTCCCAAAATAACTATTCCACGCGGACGAAGTCGCGAGCACCAGCTAGTTAAAAATAAAGTTTTGTGATGTTGTTGTTGATACAAAAACGTGACAGGAAAATGTAAATGATTGGTCTCACTACGCTCGAATAGATACCGCCGTCGTACTTGTAAAATGCGGCATAAAATAGTACGCCGATTTCGGCGTACACGAGCCAGTCACACTGCAAACTGTCTGTGTACGTGCCGAATGTTTTATTAAATTTTAGGCATAATAAAATACCATTTTGCGTAGTAAAACTGTGTAATAATATAATAAAACTGGATAAAAAGTGATAAAAACTGACGATTTTTTACACACACTACAATAAAAAGTTGTATAGCGCTCTATCTAGTCGAGCGCAGCGAGACCAATCAATTATCTTTGGTGACAGGTTTAAGAGCCTAAATTTAGTAGGGATAGTTCCCTACTAATATAATAAATTTGTAAGTGTGTTTGTGAGTTTGTCTAGCCCACACGGACGGAGAAAAAAAAACAACATATTAAAATAATATATTAGATATGGTTGTATTTAAAAGTAATAAAAAAATGCTTATACTCAGATGGGAATAAACAAATTATAAAATATAATAATTCTTAAGGAATTGAAGGACATGTAGGTATAGTATGTGACACAAAATAAGTGACAAAACAACAGGGTGCTAAACAAACAAAAGGTTGGGTTATTTTCTACCTGAATGCCTGCCCTTTTTTCCTACTAAACTAACTATTATTGTGCTTTGTGAGAAATAATACTTACAAGTTCACTTCTGACACGTGTTGGACCATAAATCATTGCATAATAACAATGATAAAAAGGGTCCTTTTTGCACCGACAACACTTCTTTTGTCTATAAATTTAAATTTGCAACCGAATTTTTAATTTTTTTTATGACGCGCAGCTATAGAAGAAATACGTTTTTCTTAGCAATATTTTCAACTTCACATACTAAACTGTATAGCAAGAATTCGAGATCGACGAAACCATCAAAGAAGCAAATTAAACTTGCTGTGTCTTTATTGAGCGAAGAATCAGAAAGGCTTAAAAGAAATAATAAGCGTTCTATAAGTATGGCTATAAAACCTGACATAACAATAATTTTTTGACTACAGTAAAACATACTATCTGGTGCCCGCGACTTCGTCCGCTTTCTGGATGAAAAGTATCTTTCATCCATTTTGCGTGAAAGCGTAACAAACAAACAAACTCACATTCACATTTATAATTAATAGTAAGGATAAGAGTGATTTAGTTAACAATAAAATTATTTTTATACTAGTTATGCTCGCGACTTCGTCCGCGTGGAATAGTTATTTTGGGAATCATTTGGGTATCTCGAACGGTTTTCGCAGCGCACGCAACGGAAGCAATTTTCCCCGTTTTTTTTCACATTTTCGACTGTTTCTTCGCTCCTATTAGTCACAACGTGATGTTATATTGCCTAAAGCCTTCCTCGATAAATGATCTATCAAAAACAAAAAGAATTTTTCAATTCGAACCAGTAGTTCCTGAGATTAGCGCGTTCAAACAAACAAATAAACAAACTCTTCAGCTTTATAATATTAGTATAGATTAAATCAACTTATCAATCCATAATATTACATCAATGTGTATCGATACCTTTGAGTTCAATTGGTGTATAAACCAAAACCTAACTTTTCAAGAGAATATAAACCATTTACAATTAACGACGATTTTTTACGCCTTGAGTTGATAATAAATTATGGTCGTTACATCATAACAAAACTACAAAAAACATTCGGCTTTTACATTGATCTAAAACTCTATGACCAAAAATTTCTGGGATTGTATAAACATTTGTAGGCAAATTTCTGTATATATATCGTATATAGAGATCGATAGAGAAAATTTTTTCTGAGAAAAATGGCATATATAACTCAATTTGGCCAAAATGGTTTATATTTACTTACTTCGACATTTCAATTACTTCGATTGTTTAGACAAAATGCATTAAAAAATGTACATAAATATGACGAACTAGGGTACATGTAGTTGGTATATGGAATTATACCAACTCGGATATTGCACGAATGCGGCCCGTATTCGCTCTATTTATGTTCAGAATAGGTGGATAAATGAAACTAAATTAAATGGCGATGAAATGGCCGGCGTCGAATCGGCCGGCGGCGAAACGGCCCGCGGCGAAATGGCGGCGGCGAAAGGGCGGCGACGAATTGGCGGCGGCGAATTGTCCTAGACCCAAAATGTACATGTATATAACATATAATTTTTGATATATTCTTCCCTCTGGGCTCCTTCTAACCAAACGGTAAACCAGAATTACCATAGAGCGCTAAGTGTTACAAATATGGAAATAATAAAAAAAGTGACAGTCGTAGAACTGCACGTCAGAAGATAAAACTTAGCTTCACAAATATAGGTAAATTTAAACACACACACACACACATAAGCACAGAGAGACAGAGAGAGAGGGAGAGACGCGAGCTCAGTGCTTTTTCCCCATACCTCAGATTAAATAAGAGTTACTATTCAGATTAAAGAAGAAGAAAGTGCCCAACGTGCCGAAAGAAGTTTTCGTTTAAAAAGAAAACAATATTTTTATCAGAAAGGATTGAAAAAACATGTTTATTAAGACATCTTGTTTCGGTAAAAAGTAAAATTATAAATAGAAAACCAAAAAAAAACAAATAAGTAACAAATAAGTATAAATATATTTGAAAGCTGTTCAACAAAGCAAAAGGATGTCTTTATGAAACGCGTAAATGCTTTTGATTGAGTACAATTACATTTTGCCTTGTTATACCTACCTATTTTTTTATTTTTGGTGTATCGATTTCATAATTATAAAAGCCCGGTATATGAAAATTTACGTGAGTAAATTCTGGAAAGTAAGTAAGTGATGGTCAAAAATCTCAAAATCAGCTTGGTTGTGAGGGCTGTGAGGATAAATTTTAAGATGCCTAACCTTGTGATATGCTATATAAAAATTTAATCTATTTTATGTATTTGCTAAATGTTACATGCTGTAAAGTTAGCATTAATATTACTCTATATTTTTCAGTAAAATCTATAATTTTTTCTTACCTAATGGTACAAGTTTCAACTGTTAAAACGAAAAGACACTGCTGCCCTGGACTCTATACAAAATTGATTGATATTCAGTAGGTACTTACCGTCTTTGTCAAGCAGGTTATGTTAAATTTAACTTATCCTACGTGTAATTGATGTATTTCTACATCAATTATCTTATTGAGTAGCGGTTCCCAGAAAACACCGATCAAATACACCGAATAAGCGATGCTAAAAATAGACATGACATAGAAAGGAAATAGCTTTTATCTGAAGACGATTTTCTCATTAACGTACTACATGTATATATGTAGTACATCAATAAGAAAATCGAGAAAGTAGTTTCCGAACTGAAGTATTGAATAACTGAGTTGAGCAATGAAAGTTTTCTTTGAAATTCTTTAAGTTATTTCCTTTTCAATAATAATTACCAGTTATTTGGTTAAACTTCGTGAATGTGATATATATCTAATCTATCTATATCTAGTATATCTATATTATATCTATATCTATATCTATATCTATATCTATATCTATATCTATATCTATATCTATATCTATATCTATATCTATATCTATATCTATATCTATATCTATATCTATATCTATATCTATATCTATATCTATATCTATATCTATATCTATATCTATATCTATATCTATATCTATATCTATATCTATATCTATATCTATATCTATATCTATATCTATATCTACATCTATATCTATATCGAGCATATGATATAATTTGGAGAAGTTTATGTTAGTTAGAACATTTTTTTAGGTATTACTTAAATTTCTAAGAAATCCAAATAGGTGTTGAAAATGCAGTACATATAGGTGAAGATAAAATGGAAACATAGGATATTGATTTTCTTTTCAAACTCCAGAATCTTATATCTAAAAATGGCAAGCTTCTGAAGGTAGACTGTTGGACCTTAAGTAACGAGTAACCTTCCGGAATCTTAATCCGTAATAACTTAATCCTTAATAACTTAATCCGGAAAACACAGTGAACATTTTTATAAAATCCATTAAGAACATTTAAGAAACGGAATGTTTTAAAGGGATTTCATTTATCAAGCGGACATTTTCGTTTCCGTTTATTAGGATTATATTTTTCATCACCTTTCAACAATGTCAGATTCTCAAAAAAAATATTAAATTTCATTATTACGAGTATTAACAGCATATAATATTCTACATGCACATTACAAAACAATATTTTACATTACTTATAGTCTTTAGACTTAGATATTATTTGATTAGTATTTGAACATACAAATGAAGAAAATAAATGTGCGTGCGTGCTTCTATTCGTGCGTGTTTGCTTGCGTGCGTGTTTGTGTAACTTCAAATCGGAACTGAGAATTTTTGGCATAGTACAAGCAGCAAGCAGTAATTCGCGGTAATACTTAGATGCCGGTAATAGAAATTAAATAAAAGCACAAATGAAAACACGAGTGTTGTATTTTAATGCGTTGATAAGTGATTTCAGACACCTTTCCGCTAACTACCTTGTCGTATAATGTCCGGCAGCGAACTTGCGCATCGCTTGTATTAGGGAATAGAGCCATCTAGCTTGTGTTTAAAAAATTAAATTACTATCAAAATTGTACCCTGACGTAGACTGTCATAATTATTTTATGCCGATTTAGTACTCGAACGTACCAATTAAATACGGTTGTAACTTGGTTAATAATATCATTAATCTATTCAGAACAAGAACTTCAGATGACTGTTTCAATTGTAAATATACGGAAACACGGTCCGTTCCGGACAAAATTAAATGTTACCAACAAAAAATATTTTTAAAAAATATTAATAAGTCATGCAAGTTCAGTCCAAATACTTTACAAAAGAAAGCATACATAACGGAGTTAATTTTGTGACAAAAAGAGTCTTATTTTTTTCCGAAGTAGATATTCATATATATATATATATATATATATATATATATAAATTCATATATACAATTCAGCTTCCATATGTTTGTGTCCACAAAACTCGAAAAATAGCCAATGTATTGACTTAAAATTTTTACACAACATTGCAGAGATACTTAGTGTTGAGAGAGAGATGATGAGACACAGAGAGACCGGGCTGAAGCTAGTATGATTTATTTATTTATTTATTTTATTTTCAACATAAACCCTACAGAAAACAAAATAACATTCATTAGATACAGTATTACTACCTACATTGGCAATTACAGGGTTTTATTATGTCGGAAATGTTATGCAACGTGTTTTTAATCAATGTTACCCTACCATAGATGAATGATTGATCTCGCTGCTTTCGACTAGATACCGCCATTGTACTTGTAAAATGCGGCAAGAAATACTACGCCAGTCACACTGCAAACTGTCTGTGATGTGTACGTGCCGAATGTTTTATTAAATTTTGAGCATAATAAAATGCCAGTTTGCGTAGTGAAACTACACAGTTTATAGTGATAAAAAGTGACGATGTTTTACACACACTACAATAAAAAGTTGCCGCATTCACGGAGCTATTGCTTTTGTATAGCGCTCTATCAAGTCGAGCGCAGCGATACCAATCAATTATCTTTGGTAAAATCTATATACATATCATCTATAGATATGTATATTGTGTGTTTCTAATCTAAACGACGCGTGATTACATGTATTGTGTGAGTTGCGGTGAAGTTTAACATTTATCTGCAAAACGCGGCGGCCCCACCTGTAGTTTAGGCCCGTATGTTTCCTAAGGAGTTTGTGAAGACGACACTTTACGTAATCCGGTTACATTGAAACGCTGTCAACGTTTTATCGCTACACGCACGCGTTTGTGTTGACGTGTTTATTACTCGTAAACACTGGCTTAATCTTTAGTGGCATTTATAGCTACGTTGTAAGGTAAAGGGTTAGACAATTCAATAATCCACGTACACTTACAAACAAACATACAAACTTTACCTCTTAATAATATTAGTATAGATAATATATATAACTAGCTGACCCGGCAAACGTTATTTTGGGAAAAAAATAAAAAATAAATTTTTGGGGTGGACCACCCTTAACATTTGAGCGTAGACGTACACGCCAACTTTCTTATTTTGAATACTTTTGTACTTACTTCTACATGTAGTTCTGTTTCGCCAACTTTTGTAGGAATTCGTATTAATATTATTTAGGGGTATGAATATATAATAGATGTTGGCCGATTCTGAGACCTACCCGATAAGCACACAAAATTTCATTAAAATCTGTCCAGCCGTTTCGGAGGAGTTTGGCAACAAACACCGCGACACGAGAACTTTAAACGAGAAATTTATTTTCATTTATGTACCATGTTTATGTACCGTGTAATTTGTATTATAGAAGAAAACAAAGACATAAAATCAAATAAATTTGTTAGAAGAGAAATAAAGTAGTCTTTAAGAATCTTTTCCACCATTTTATAAACCACACCAACTGTAACTAGACGCGATAAGCAATTGACCCGGTTTTCTAAAGTAGTCTTTAAAAATAGCTCCGACGACTACTCTACAACCTCCTCGAGTTACAATATTGGATTTAGGTACAGTACCTATACATTCTTGAAGAGTTTGTTGTTGGAAACTACAATATTTTCCATACTTATATAATAGAGAAGATTTGTATGTTTGTAATGAATAAACTCAAAAATTAGTGGTCCGATTTTGAAAGTTCTTTCACCTATAGAAAGTAACATTATCAGCGAGTAATATAGGTTATCCGTACTTAATATTATAAATGCGAAAGTTTGTATGGATGTATGGATTTTTGTAACTCTTTCACGCAAAAAATACTGAATGGATTTCAATTCAATTTTGCATACCTACACGTTGTCAAGGATACAAGAAAGGACATAGGGTACTTTTCATCCAGAAAAAAAGTACTGCTCCCGAGGGATTATCTAAAATTAAGGAAACTAACTCCTTGCTAAGTATAATAGCAATAACGATGTCAGGCGATATATTGCTTTTTCAACGCGGACGAAGTTGCGGGCACCAGCTAGTTTTAAAATGAATTCGCTGTCCGCCTCTGTCTGTTTCTCTGCTAACATTTTCAAAACCATTCATGCGATTTTGACACTGCTTTCAGTAAAGGAAAGAGTGATAAACAAGGCAGGTTTGTGTTATACAATTTGTAGAAAAAATACATCCGTGCGAATCCGAGGGCGAATGACTAGTTTAGACATAAATAACTAATGAAAACTCACTAAACTGGGGCAGTCGAAAACCGATAAAATTTGTATTTACAGAGTAACATTATGAAACTTTTAGCGGTTCAAAGTTAATTGATGTCAAAACTACTAAATTATTTTGTCAAATTGTTAAAGTTTGTTTATCTATTATTTAGGTACTGTTTTCATTATTTTAATAAAATTATAAACTAGCTTCGCTCTCTAATCCGTACTAATATTATAAATGCGAAAGTTTGTATGGATGAATGGATGTACTCTTTTACGCAAAAACTACTGAACTGATCACTATGAAACTTTGCATACACTTTGTCTGGGACACCAGAAAGGACATAGGGTACCTTTCGTCCAAAAAAAAAGTACTGCTCCCGAGAGATCATCTAAAAATAAGGAAACTAACTCCTGGCTAAGTGTAATAGCAATAACGATTGCAGGCGATATTATTGCCTTTTCAAGGCGGACGAAGTCGCGGGCACCAAAGTCATTCGGCCAAGATTCTGTAATCTTGAGTTTATCGGTAATCGGTAATTCTGAGACGTACTGAAACTTGTACATTTGTACACTTCTACTTGACACATACATGTGTAAGTGTACATGTAGACTTGTACTTGACACATGTACAAATGTACACCAGTACTTGACATGTACACTTGTACTTGACACATGTACACTTGTAATTGACACTTGTACACTTGTACTTGACACTTATACACTCTTGTACTTGACTCTAGTACACTTTAGGAATGCTTATTTTCATGTTATTTTATGAATTTTCGATTTTAAGAATTTTTTTATGATTTCGGCAATGATTTTTCCATAAAACATTACTATAAATACTTGATCTATTTCCATTTATCATCACTGGCAACACACAGTGAATATGAGACTTGACAATTTAGTGATTCTGAACAATTTAGACAATTTAGACGTTTTGTAAGATTTGTATGTTTTCTAAGTTGGATTTTCCACAGCTGTATTCGAATAAGTTGTTATGAGAAAAAGAGAGCACTGGTTTTTTTTAAAGTAGGGTTACTAGACCAAATGTGTTGTAAAATATGAAAATATATATAAAAATATTTTCATAGCTAAAATAACGATCGCCCGTTCCACCTATTCCTACTACTTAGTGGGGATTCCCCCTGGTGTATAGGGATAAGTGAAATTTATTTATAAAGGTTTTTCTTATTTGATTGAAATAGGGACCGAATTTAATTTGGAGCTTTGAACTATAAATACAGAATAGCTTGTTAATATATTTTCTGTACATTTCTATGTCTGTGTGCTACCAGATAAGGGAGGAAAATTAAGTAGTATGGTCTCAATATGTTTTCCTTTTTGGAGAATTGAAATTTGACAATTGATATTTAACGCGTACTTATAAAGATAAAGGAATAAATAAAATTAATATTAAGTGAAAAATTCAATAAAAAATAATTAGGATATATTAACATACTTTTAAAAAAATATTTAAAAAAATTGTCAGTTAAGTGAAAATGAAAACTAACTGAAAACGCCATCTGTTAACATATTAACAAACTATTGAGGAAATTATGCGTATTATGAACCAGAAGTACTTTAATTCGGGTAGATGGCGCTTATTTGATACAATTCAGACGTCACTGAGGGTGTCGATCACAGAGCTTGAAGGCGCGAGTTCAGTGAGAAGTTTTCTAATTTTCGTGAACAGTCCCGCTATCAATGGAACCATACCTTTTCAATTTATCTGTTCTTATTACAGAACATACATATATAGATACATTGTTCTTATTCTTATTTACTGCTTATTATATTCGGCTGTTCGCTTCAGGTACCTTATTCCTTTCTACAGTGTATACTTTCAAAGTATTTAGAATTAATTATTATAAATAACTTTCTCCGAAAGCTCTTTTGTTATGAAAGCTACACTCAGCTTATGAACACATTTTTATTTATTTATACTATATTACATTAGCTGAAAAATGAAAGATATTAAGCCTGGTAAAATAATATAAGTAAAGAATATACAAACATTAACCGCGTGACACTTTTGCTTTTGCCGAGAATTGTATCTTTATTTTTTGATAGCTGATGACCGCGGCTTCACCCGCATGGAATATTTAGACTACAGATTTAGACTGTGTCTTTAGTCTAGCTAGACTATAGAAGTCTCACTAGAGACAGATACAATATTCCCTGTGTCACGTTCTTCAACAGTACGCGAGCTTTTATTTGGAAACGCGACCTTTTAGATTTAGAAATCACAAGGTTTGGACATAAAAAACATCTTACGCCTACTACAAGTCATTTGATATTTTGTAGCGTGGGTTGAACCCGTTTGAACCCTTCATATATTATATATGTATATAAAGCTATTGTTAACATTCAAGCATTAACACGTGATACGTTTATATGTTCATATTGTTTTTCCATAAAAGAACGCTATAATGTTGCCTATCTACCCTTTTAACTCAAGAATAGCCATTGTAGTGTAAAAAGAAACATCTATGTTATTTTTATAACTAGGTGGTTACTATAATTGTTTTCTGTATTGGAGTCCGCAGGCTCCGAAAAGTTAACCGTAACTAATTGATTAACTTAGGCTGGGTTGCACCATCTTACTTTAACAATAACAAACGTCGCAACTTCAGTTAATTCGCAGTCATTTTCTCTTATAACAATAACAATTTTCTCTGATATATCTTTTACTCTTATAACAAACTAGCTGTTCTCCGCGTCCGCTTAATTTCATAAAATACTAGCTGGTGCCCGCGACTTCGTCCGCGTTCTGGAGGAAAGATACCCTGTGTCCTTTCTGGTGACCCAGACAACGTGTATGCAAAATATCACGGTTATCGGTTCAGTAGTTTCTGCGTGAAAGAGTTACAAACATCCATACAAACTTTCGCATTTATAATATTAGGACGGACTAGCTGACCCGACAAACGTTTATTTGCCAATAAATAAAAATAAAATTTGGGGTGGACCACCCTTAACATTAAGGGGTATGAAAAATAGATGTTGGCAGATTCTCAAACCTACCTGATAAGCACACAAAATTTCATCAAAATCGGTCCAGCCGTTTCGAAGGAGTTTGGCAACAAACACTGCGACACGCGAATTTTATATATTAGATAGCTTTCTGAATGTGAAAGAATTTTCAAAATCGGTCCAGTCGATACAGATTTCCTCTGTTTATAATACCTATGGGTATAAAAAAAATCTTATTAATAATTATAAGAATTTGCGAAGTTAAATAGATATCAATTTCGTTTTGAGATTGATCGTTTTTTTTAGAGTTCAAGTTTTAGCACCACCAGACTAGTTTTATAAGGGTCTTATAAAACTAGAAAACATTTACCCACTGAAGCAGATACATAAATATTTAAACGATAAACCCGTCTAAAAGGTTTAATAGTATATATTACAATAAAAAGATATTATTTGCATGTATTCCGTGATATATATTATGATAAAATGTGTTTGCACTTGTGCCAAAATCCACGAGGGAAATAATGGACCACTTTTATATGTAGAAAACGGCCGCCCGCTTTGGCCTAAATATAAAAATATTGTGTTTGTGAAAATAACAATAGCAGATAAAATATTTATTATTATTCGATTTGGGTCCATTTGGCAATAATATAATTTTGTAGTCAGTATCTGGCTGGACCTACTTTTCGATGATATTTTTGACAATACGTTTTAACAATACGATCGGTGGGGTATGTGGGACTTTACCCAGTAAAACCCGGTTTTCTTCGCGCCGTCTATGGGACGTTAGGGTACGCTACCTTCTTTCCCCGCCAGACGAGGCCCGAACATTGCGGGCTCCACCTCAATTAGGCGCGGAGTGTAACCTTCGCGCTGAAGATTCCTCGTTGCCTGATATTATGATGACAGCGGACGACCGCTGTCATCATAATCGTATGTCCGCCGCCCCCGGGCGAAGCGGCACATACCGTCTGCTCTCCACCTCTCGCAGCGGGCAGGCAGCTAAGGGCTTCACTTCTGAAGCACCCCATAACCTCTTCTCAACGGCACAACCAACCGCAGAGACGGAGCGGTCGGAGGCCGCTTCTACCTGACACTCTAGGATAACCCCTGCTCCACGGCATTAAGGGTGGACGGCCCAAAGGAGGTATCCCACTGACATTTCCACATCAATCGCGGCAGCCCGAGAGACAGGCTCCATCATGTGTTGTCGCGGAAGAGTTACTAGGCCGGGGTGGCAAGGCTGGGTGTTCACTCTTCTGGACGACTGCAGAGGGCGGGTTACTAGGCAGGCCGTGGCTACCGGGTCTTCACCATCCTCCCAAAGCCGCGATTGCAGTATTCTGCCAGACGATCCATCCCTGCCGTAGAGCTCCGTCTTCGCGTGCGTTGCCCAATTACCACTGATCGAAAGAGCTATCCGACACTCTTTTTTGGCCTAGTATCAGTAGCCAGATGATCGGACTGATGTGACTTTTTCGTCTTAGTAGTCCAATGATATAGAACATCGGACTACTGAGCCTTATAGTGCTAACACTCTGTGATTCGTATTCGTACGTTTAAGTTACGCCTACGGAACTATATAACTATTTCAAATTCCGTTTGTATAATTAGAGAAGTACCGTCTATGTGACGCAATGCGTAAGTTTGCGGAGCTATTACCGGCCAGATAGAGATTCCCTTATCCCGGGTCCTAACTAAACTTAAGACCATTTTCCCTTTATTTGCCTTGACGGAATGGCTCGAGGCCGACTTGAATTTACAATTTGAAGCGAAGATATTTCTTTCCAGTGCAAAGAATTTCATTTTGCGCTAGCTGGAGCCCGCGACTTTTTCCGCTTGAGAAATATGACATATAAAAAATATTATTTTGTCATTTTTATCGCTACAACGTCGGTGGCGCCGCCACGGCGACAATGACGCTCAATTTTTTTATATTTTCAAACTATCCCTAGGGAATCTAACATTTTTTCAGGATAAAAGGTATCCTATAATAAACTATCTATCTGTGTGCCAAATTTTATCCAAATCGGTTCGGCGGCAGTTTTTTCGTGAATGAGTAATAAACATACAAATTTTCGCAATCATAATTATTATTATCTACTAGTGACTGCTCCCGGCTTAGACTGGAATGCTATTTTTTATACACACTTTTTATTTTTATTTTTTATTTTTTATTTTTCTGGATCGCGGCCAAGCGCTGCCTTGACTTATATAAAAAAAAAACACAAACTTTCCTCGTTTATCCCTCTTTCTTTAAATGAAAATCGAATTAAAATCCTGACAAAAATATAACGGCAATAGTCAGGTTTTCTATTTCTAAAATGTTTCAACGCGGACCAAGTCACGGGCACTAGCTAGTAATATATAAAACAATGTAGGAACTTTCGGAATATCACAAACTCTAGATCAAAGGGTGTCTCGTCTGCTTCAAGTTGCCCACCGCAATTTGCTCACAGATGCTCTGAACTTTCAACAATTTGTTCAACTCTAACTATATTTAACTATACTCGTAGATCCGTATCCGTACTAATATTATAAATGAGAAACTTTGTACGGATGTATGGATGGATGGATGTATGGATGTTTGTAACTCTTTCACGCAAAAACCGATCACCATGAAATTTTGCACACACATTGTCTGGGACACCAGAAAGAACATAGGGTACCTTTCATCCAAAACGCGAACGAAGTCGCGGGCACCAGCTAGTATTCATATAATTTGGTATTTAAATATAGATTATGACTTGTTTCTGAGTTTCACACTATCATAGCTACCGTTAATGGTGTCGTTATTTATAGTCATACTCGTTTTTTTTAATATTATTGTCGACAAACAGGCTGATGGTCCACTTGATGGTAGGTAGCTACCATCACCTATAACACAAGCAACGTCATAGGTGCTACAAGTGCGCTTCCGACCATAGTAAGGATAAGGGATAAGGAATAAATGAGGATAAGGAAGAGTGAGATAAGGAAGAGATGGGGATAAGGAAAAGTGGGATAAGGAAAAGTGGGATAAAGAAGAGATGAGGATAAGGAAGAGTGGGATAATCAAGAGATGGGGATAAGGAATTGGGATATGGAAAAGTGGGATAAGGAAGGACAGAAGAGAAGAAGTATCCCATACTCACTCACCTCACTCACTCACTCAGTTTATTATCTACAACTACATATATATACAATACATTTTACCCAAAAAAAATTTTGTTCCTGTGGGATATTCAAAAAACGAACTTCAGCGCATACGAAGTTGCGGATACAGCTAGTAAAGATATAAAATATGATTTGTAGCAGATCATATTTTATATAAGAAATCGTTTGACTATTGCCTAAGGTAAAAGCACCTATTACCGCGGTGTTTCGGGGAATTTTGACTTTAGAGTGAAATATTTTGTAATCAGGTCTATCCTCGGCAAGTAAGCATTTTTTTAAACATTTTAGGGACTCTTTATTATTGATTTCTCTCACTTCTTTTTATTTATTTTGAAGCGTAGTATTTATAATTATTTTTTTAAAACAGGAAGTCGACATCCCCTATTACCGAGGCATGCTAAAAGGCTTTTTCTATTACCGCGGTATGTGGCTCCTATTACCGAGTATAGAAGGAAAATAATACTTGTTGTCCTGATGGTTCCGTATAAAATAAAATATATTTAAAAAATACACAAAACATTGCGATCGACTTTATTATTATCATAATTAAGAAACTGAACAAATGTAGAAGAAGACTATCACAGTTACCTTCCACCTATATTAACAATAGTTTATAATATTTTGCTTATTATAACTAATCTACAGTCTATACAGGGTTAAATTTTATTCACTTGTAGTACTTAATAAACTGCATTAAATCTAAGATATATTTATTTATGTAAGTTGGGTATAATGAGAAAAATAACAATAATAATTACACAAATAACTAAAATTGAATCAATAAAATCAATTTTTCGATTATTCTCGATTATAAACACGTATATAAACGCTACCTCTTTTTACTAAAACTTACTTAAAAAAAACCCAATAACTTTTCCATAATTACTGCGAAATTAAAATTAATTACAGTTATTTCTTGTCGGGACTAGCCAACTTATACTTGTGGCAAAGTCTTTGACGTAGTGGAAAGCAGTGGGGTGAAAGCAGACCTGACATCAAAACTGAATGTCCTCGATTATGATGTCATGAATTAATGATCAATAAATCAAAATCACAGCAGAGTAACATGATAACACCGTCTTTGTTAAGAAACATTATTTGTAAATATTTTTATCAAGAATAATTCATTAACGGAACCCTAAATTTGGACACTGGTTACTACAACACGATACGAATACGAATACTGGTTGCCTTATCACTCGGTGATAGATTTTATATGAAAACTGTATTTCCGAGTACTCTGCACTCGTTAATAGATTCTCATATAATCTATTACCGAGATATGCCGCGGTAATGGGAGTAGTATACAATATTTTTAAATATAATTCCGACCCTTAAAAAAGAATACTAGAAAGATTTTTTGGTGTCACTTCGAAAAAATAGAGATAAATCTTCATGAAAAACAGTATTTTGAATGACAAGATATGCCGTATTATCATTCTTTTCTCAAATGAATATTGCATATATTTTATGACGTTTTTGACACCCAGTACAAAATTATACTTTAAGTGCTATGAGTTTTTATAAAAATAATGAGTTTTAATGGATTTTGCATACATCGAAAATAGATTTTTCGTTTATAGAATACATGAGGACTGGAAGATTGGTCAATTTTTACTAATGAGATAATAAATAATTTAAATATAATAAGCAAAATAGGAACCTCAATATTTCCATTACCGAGTGTACCCTCGGTATTAGAAGCTGCCTCCAATTTTAGGCATCTATCACCGCGAGTTTTATTTCTTAATGTATGTGTTTATTGAAAATTTTACCATGAAAAGTAAAAGATAATACTCCTAGAAACACGCAAAAACAAGTAAACAGCATCCGTAGTCAATTATAAAGTATTTTACCTTAAAAATCACGAAACAAAAATATGAGTGCCCTTACATGAATTGCCCCTTGCTTGTATGGACACAACCTGATTGTGCGTTCCCGTCGCACAAATTGATCGTTTTTGATCTGTTCATCTTTGGTATGTCTACCAACGCCCATTAATTCGATGTAAAACACTCCAAGTTAGAACTTGTCCGAAATAGTATCGTGCTAAAGTTACTGTTATTAAATTTAAATACGAAAATATCGGATACCTCGGTAATTGATGCCGATTTTGCATACCGCGGTAATAGGTGCTTTTACCTTATTCTATTTATTCCCGCCAATGATAATAGGAATTACTTAGTAAATGTCTATTATGGGCTTAGAGACGAATTGTTGATTTCGCCCACGCGCTACCTACCGGATCTAGTTATCTTTCAAGGAAAATCACGATATTTCGGATGAATATTTCTTTATTATAAATAAACGAGTTTGATCGTGTGATTTATTCCTAATTAGATGTATCTGTTCATTTTGAATAATCATATTTACATAATCATATAAACATATTAGTTTGTCAATTACATAAATTATAAAAAATACAAAAATTTCGAAAATATGCTTAAATGACATGAAGATCATTTTGTAAGATAATTAAACTACAAGTAACATTTTAAGGTACTCTTTACGTCGGGATATGTATTTGATGCAGACCTTGATTTTGTGTGAAATTGATTACGATTAGGTACTCGTACATTTGTCAATATGAAATTGAAGCGTAGAAGTAATATAGTTAAGGTACTTACTTACTAAGTTTTCTTTCTTAGTTTTCGTGAGGTTTTCGTCTCGCAGCAATAATATCGCAGCAAATATTTGAATTCTATAAGGAACTGGAGTTGAATCAAAATCTAATATATCAAATTCTCGTGTCACGGTGTTTGTTGTGCCATTGTTGTGTTGTTTGTTCTCCTCCGAAACGGCTGGACCGATTTTGATGAAATTTTGTGTGCATATCGAGTAGGTCTGAGAATCGGCCAACATCTGTTTTTATACCCCTAAATGTTAAGGGTGGTCCACCCCAAATATTTATTTTTTTATTTTTTCGCAAAATAACGTTTGCCGGATCAGGTAGTGATACTATCACATTTTAAAAATATTTAGGCCCCATTGGCCCGGGTGAATTCAATAAATTTTTAAAAAGAACATTAAATAACTTTAAAAATCTTTTTAAAAATAAATAACATTAAATAATCTGATTAAATAACTTCTTATCGAATTCGCATGTTTGTATGACTATGTATATGTATGAAATTTCATATAGTCCACTGGATTAAAACATATAATGGTTTAATCCCATTTCTAATTGATTTAATTTTAATATTTAATATTTTGAGCTTAAATTATCTATCTATCTTAAGCACTAGGTACGCAACTAATCTAGTACATAGTTATGGACGCAAATTTTTCCTTATATAACTCAAATGTGAGCAAAAGCTAGTATTCCTATATTTTATATGCGCCGCATTTACTATTTTATAATGATTGATAAATTAGTACAACTCTCAGAACAATACAAATTCTCAGAACAGAAACATACGTACAACCGTCAACGATAATCAGAGTAAACGCATAGACAATACACGTACACAGAATAGTTACTTACATATGCCATAGAACAGGGATATTTTGAGGACAATTCACAACATCCTAAAATATTAAAACTAAATTGCATACGGGAACTAGTTTATTTCCTGATAAATTAGGTACTCAAACATTTAGTTAGAATAGTTAACCCGTACAATGGCAGTTAACAAAGTTGTAAGCGTGTTTGTGATTTTAATAAACACATGACATAAAATTGTCGGCGGTTGAGGGTTAATTTCGCAACAACTTTCAAAAGCACGTCCGGTCTAAAGTTGAATGTTTTTGTTTAAATGTGTTTTGTATCATTTCTAAATAATAAAATGTGTTCTAATAATAAATAATACCTAAATATAAAATATGTTTAATGTTCGATTGTTCAAAGATATATACTTCATTGATCCAGGAGTCCAGAAAAGGATGAAGGGTATATCTTTCATCCAGATTTTTTTTTATTAAAAGTGACAAAAATATATCGTACCTACTAGCTGGTGCCCGTGCGACTTCGTCCGCGTTCTGGATGAAAGGTACCCTATGTCCTCTCTGGTGTCCCAAACAACATGTGTGCAAAATTTCATGGTGATTGGTTCAGTTTTTTTTTGGCGTGAAGAGTTACAAACATCCATACAAACTTTCGCATTTATAATATTAGTACCTACGGACTAGCTGCTGCCCGCGACTTCGCCCGCGTAACATTGTAAATTATATACTAAAACCTTCCTCGGGTCTATCCATTAGACAATTTTTTTTTCTATTAGCTCTCCTATAAAAAGTGTAATTTTGATTTGTGGCCCTTTAGTTTTTAAGCAGCGATATGTATATACTCCTCAACAACTTCGAAAATTTGAATTTCCAATTTTTACCGAGGTGGCTATAGGACTACAACACGAGGCCACCCATGTACTGCAAAGGGTGGTTTGCTGACTTGATATATAATAAAAAAAAACATATTTGTACTAGAGACTCGATAATATTTACCAATACATTTTTTACGTACGCTACAAGCCGTCGAAGGAAAATTGAAGGGCTGAAAGTAATCTGTAGTCTGACGCGCGGAATACCCGCGCGTGGGTGGTAATATTCATATACATGGCCATCCATTCAATGCGACCTTCTTGTCCGGTCCCTTTGTAAATTGCGTTACTGTTACAACTCGATATTTTCTCGAAGAAATCCTCCAGTAATTTATTCTGAAAGGGTCCTAATAGAATCCTAACATAATAAACTAGTTGACCCAACACACGTTGTTCCGTGAAACCCTATTGGATTGTGGCAGCTGATGTGTAATGTATGTAAAGAAAAAGAAAATTCCTTAATTTGGTCCAATCTTTCTCGAGTTTTGAGCTTAGCAATACTTTAAGCCGTTTTTGTTATTTATAAGATAATAAAGATTAAATAAGAAAATCAAATTAATTTTCTTAATTAAGAAAATTAAGTTAATCAAACGGTCGCGGGTTCGAATCCCACTAGGTTTATTTGTTAACATTTTACCCCTGTACTTGAGTCATGGATGTTTTGTATTTATAATATGTATATAATATTTACAAAAAAAATAATTGTATGTAGTATATCAACTGTCTGGTATCCATAATAAGCATTAGTTGCTTACTTTGGAACTAGATGGTGCTGTGTGTAATGTGTGAAGATATTTATTTATATTTATTTATTTATAGTATAAAACGATTTCTTCAAATAATCCATTACCTCATCCCTACTTAATCCTTAATCCTTGTATGGGTCGCCAGCATACTAGCAGCACCTATGGCTTTGCTTGTGATATTGGCGACTGTAGCCACCTACTATCATGTCTGTCTGTCGATCTTAACATAAATAAATAAACATAAATAACATTAAAAAAAAACACATTTCAAAAGGTTTTATAAGAATCCTTTCAGTGGACTTGGGTTCCGAGGTATAAAGCTTATAGGGCACTCTCTATAATCCTTTTTGTAACATTTTATTCATAACTATGAATAAAATGAGTAACCATACTGGCAAGTATGGTTACTTATTTCTTTTAAAGGCAGTGTTTCCAGTAATATTATAAAGCTTGACACATGAAAGTATGATGAAAAATGTACTTTATCAACGCCTTAATATTCAGTGCAAACAATGTTTAAAAGGACCTGAATCACCTTAGTAGCCCTGTTAAACCATTGTTCAAAATACAATAAGCGTTTACAATGTGCAGTGATAAGCCACTTTAGGCGAGAGGCGAGGATACGCCTTTGTCAAGTGAGGTCCATGCTCGTCTTGACTTGACTTTATGTCATTTCTTTTATAGATATAGTAAAATATAAACAACTAGTTTTAGCTTCTAACTTAAACTTAACTTAAACCCTTCTTCTTAGGCATTGAAAATTGACAAGAAAATTGCATCGTCTAAAGGGGGCTTAATCCTACTATTCGTCGCTTCATGTGTAGTTAAATAAAAATAAATATCTTCACAGCACAGCACACACAGCACCATCTAGTTCCACATTAAGCAACTATAGGCTTGTATTACGGATACCAGATAGTTGATATACTACATAGATTACTTTTTTGTAAATACATACATATTATAGATACAAACATCCATGACCCAGGTACAAAGGTAAAATGTTAAAATAAAAATTTGCCCCTAGCGAGATTCGAACCCGCGACCATTTGGTTAACAGCTATGGTTACAACCACTAGACCAAACGTGTCGTCAAAGTTGGAACACCTGTGGCGTTCCTCGTACTATTATAGGTGAACCATAGGCAACCATACTCGGCGCGCTTTAGCAAATCACGGGAGATTTAAATTATACTTAGTTTGTTTTGTATCTAATATGATTTTTTCAAAATTATACAAAACATTAACTAACATTTCATAACCTTATTAATATCCAAAACTCAAATCCACTAAAGTTAGAATTTTTGTCAATAATAGTTTGTGTAATGTCTACAGTTTGTAAGGGTTATAAGTCCACAAACTGATATCTTTATCAGTTTGTTAATATGTACATATCTTAATATCAATGATTATTGCATTGGTCTCGCTACGCTCGACTAGATAGAGTACTATACAAAAACGATAGCTCAGTAAATGCGGCAGTTTTTTATTGTAGTGTGTGTAAAACATCGTCACTTTTTATCACTTTTTACACAGTTTTAATTTAAATTTTTACACAGTTTCACTACGAAAACTGGCATTTTATTATGCTCAAAATTTAATAAAACATTCGGCACGTACACATCACAGACAGTTTGCAGTTTGACTGGCTCGGGTATGCCGAATTCGGCGTAGTATTTTTGCCGCATTTTACAAGTACAACGGCGGTATCTAGTCGAGCGCAGCGAGACCAATCATTCATCTATGCTTAATATCTTTATAATGTAAAAAACTTTATAAATGTCTTAATGAGCGCCCATAGCCTGGACTAGATATAAATAATTTAATACTGGAACTGCTAAGATTAATACAATGTCAATTTATTTAAATAATCTAATGTACAAAAAAGAGGGCCCTCTTAAACTAAAGTTAATATTGTTATAATAAAATGTAACGGCGACCACAGAATTGTTAATTAAGTATAGGAAAGTGGGCCAAACGAAAGTAATGAAAATATTTACACCATCAAACATTTTTTGTTGGCTCGGTTAGGAAAATGCCAGCAACATGAAATCAATGGACATGACGTTAAATTTTTTATTCAAATTCATATATTTGCAGGCAACTGGACTCATATTTTACATTTATTTTAATATAATATAATATACTAACAGTAGTAAGATATAATGCAAGACGAAAGAAAATAAAATTATTTCAAAATTTGATCATTATCTTTTCTTCTTTTTTCTTGGCCATTTCAACAAAAAATTAAAAGCCAACATGAAGCTTAGTTTCAAATCTGTATTATTATTTTATTACTAATTTTAAAAAAAGAAAGAAAGTTTTAGTAAAAGAAAAATTTTAAAAAAGTATTTTAAAGTATCAATGAAACGAAATTTAATTAATTAATTAAATAATTAGATTTAAATTAAAAATTATTGGAATTTAGAATTCAAAGTACGTCATTGTAAGAGTACATTTTTAGTATTTTTCACTCATTTTGGATATTCTTTCGTTTTTTTTTTTTTTAATTTTTGGACAAAAAATCAGACGGCTTTGAAATCTTGTTCGCCGGTCCTTGCGATGTGTGAACAAAGTCATAGACAAAATAACGACCGAATCGCTGAATGAATTGAAGTTAGTTCCAAAACGAGCGCCCTAGAAATGCTTTGATTATTGAAATAAAAAAATGTTGATATGTAAACAAAAAATCATCAAAATTAGAAAGAAATATATAGGTTGAATATGACTGAAATTGCTGAACAAAGAAACTTGGCCGTCTTAAGAAAACCTGAACCTAGGTTGAGTCTTTCATAATGCTCTGCACAAAGCCCGTCTATTAATTTTAAACTGTCGAGTCACTGTAAACAACCTCTTTGGTAGTTAAGTTTTATTACAGAAAACCGACCAAGAATTTATTACTTTGTGTTATACTGCTTCATTTCTATGCATTTTTTTAGTATAAGTACTCGTTTTTTTATATGGTTGCTACATAAAAACACAAATTAGGCCACATAAATGATATACTTTCTCTTCTGTACGTGTGATAAATTGAAGTCGCCGTCTGCATCTATTTGTTTCTTCGCTAGCTTCTTCTAAACCACTAAACGGTTTTCACTAATAAAAAAATCGATGAACGAGAAATGTTTGTGTACATAATTTGCAGAAAAAATTGCATCCGTAAAAAGCTTGTGTTCTATAAATATAAAATACGACATATAAATACTTTATAAACAAATTTTCACATAAACATTTGACCATATACAGACAACCTGCTGAGTGATGATTTGTCACTCAACCAAAAAAAAAAGAGTGCTCCAGAAAGTTATTCGAGCGATTACTTTTGTAAATTGTTATTTTGTAATACTTTAAATAATTTAAAAATTACACATTATTAGTAAGGAGTTTGTAACCCTTTGCTATTATTTCCTATGAGTTAAGGCGAAGTCTATTCTTAATTGTAGGCATGATAAAAGCCAAATTTCAGAAATAGAGTATTTTCTAATTGTCTGATTATAAATATTCCGCTCATCATTTATCATATTAAGCAAACTATAACAGAATTCCAGCATGGGTTTGTCAGGGGCAGATCCACATTGACTAATTTGGCCGGCTTTGTTGAGGGAACTCTTGCTTGCATGAGTGTGGGACTTGAAATTGACGCTATATATACGGACTTTAGCAAGGCCTTCGACAGGGTTGACCATTTCATCCTCCTTCACAAACTTGAGTCTGTTTTTGGTGTTCACGGGCCTCTCTTGAATTGGTTCCGATCATATTTAATGGGCAGGACTTCAACAGTTGTTGTAAATGGGTTTAGATCTAGGTCATTCTCACCTACTTCAGGGGTTCCGCAGGGATCGCATCTTGGACCAATATTGTTTACCATGTTCATAGACGACATTAAATATTCAATACGTAACTGTGACTTTGCGCTTTATGCAGATGATTTAAAATTCTATAGACTTGTGAGTTCTAGGGAAGATCAGAATCTCTTACAGGATGATATTAATGCCATAAACACCTGGTGCGTATACAATGCCATGGAGCTCAATGTCGATAAGTGTTATCACATCAAATTTTCACGTAAACATAAGAAATTTGACACGAGCTATCATTTGGGTAACCATGTATTAAAAACTGTAACAGAGGTAAGAGATTTGGGGATCGTTGTTGACTCTGAGATGCGATTCATCAATCATATAAACAACACAATAAATAAGTGTCACAGAATGTTGGCATTTATTATTCGTAACACTAGGGACTTTAAGTCAGTGGCGGCACTGAAAACGTTGTATTTTGCATTGGTGTGTAGTAATGTGGACTATTGTTCTCTTGTTTGGTTTCCAAATTATCAAAATAATATTCAGCGCATTGAGCGAGTGCAAAAAAAGTTTCTGAAGAGACTCTCTTTTCTTTCGGGGATTCATCGTTCAGTCCACAACTACGATGATAGACTAAATTACTTTAGCATGAAGTCACTCCATTGGCGGAAAAAGTTTCTGAGTCTGGTTTTTCTTTTTAAAATAGTTAACCAGAGCATTGATTGTCCGTCCCTCACATCAATGATTAGATTGAATACTCCAAAAACGTATGCTCGAGCACATAACATTAGACCGTTTCATACTTATATGAAACTTATTCAGCAAAAATAAATATGGTAGCAATACACCGATTTCTTGTGCTTTGAGTAATTATAACATTTTTCACAAGTGTGACATTGACATTTTTTCGAATAGAATTGGACAGTTTAAAAGAACCATATACAGTGTGCCATGAATGATTTTTTTATTTATGTTTTTTCTTGTTTTTTCTTATTTTCTTGTTTGACATTGTTTGACTATTTGATTTGATTTATTTGATTTAATTTTTTTTTTCTCTTGCTGGTTTTGATTTTTAATTATGTGTAATTTGATTCATTTATAATATAATTTTATTATTCTCTGATAATGTTGTGCTTTCCTGTAATTTAAATTCATACTTGTAATGGTCCTTTCTGTGTGTTGTATGTTGTGTTTGAGTATGTCTTTAGTTGGTAAGCCTTTTAAAATAAATAAATAAATAAATAAATAAATAAATCATTAAGAGTAGGTATACATTAATGGAAATGAGTCTTAGTATCCTAAGATAAAAAATATATAAACATAAAAATTATAAAAACCACTTCAAAATGTTTTCCTGAATTCATTCAATTGTTCTTAGAGCTTCCAATAAAATGATTTATAAAATGAAATTAAAAGTTTCTAGAATTTCTTGTAGCTGGTCTAGAATTTCTAAAAATTAGAATTCTAGAAACCACTTCAAGAGGTTTTCCTGATTTATTTGTTAATACAATAATGTTACATTTAGATAGTCCATAACATACTATTGGTTCTGCCGATGATTTGTAAACCAGTAGCAGTAATTTGTAAGGTGTTTTGTTTATTCAATTCATTCAATTGTTCTTAAGAGCTTCCAATAAAATGAAATTGAAAATTTCTAGAATTTCTTGTAGCTGGTCTAGAATTTCTAATAATAATTAGATATTCTAGACCAGCACCAAGAAAGGTGTTAAGTAACAATATTACTCTACATTGAATTAACTGTATAATATCGACATGTGTCGCCAAACTACATTATGCAAGCCATTAGCGAGGAGGTCGGCGATAATCGAATCAACTGAGTTGTGCTGAGAATGATGAGCAGATATTACTTCATAATAGCATTAATGGTTTACGCTTTGAAACTAATTTGGGAAAAATTAGGCTGTCGTACTGACTTCTTTAGAGTTAGTAGCTCAATCTGTATAAGATGAATTTTATTCCGAATATTTCATATCGACTAATAAATGCTTTTACAACATAGGTTCGAACGGGACATACAAAAGATTAGCAGTCAAACGGGCACTTTTTCATAGCTAAACGCCAATTTTACCAACTGAATAAAAAATTAAAAAGATATTTTATGGCTTTAGACCCTTTGGACCCATTAGTTTTGACCCGCTGAATAAAAATGCTAGTTGGACCCACTTTTAAGTGCCCGTCTAACCTACTGTGGGTCAGAACAATATTAAATACAGTGATCCGGTCCCGGCTTCGCGCGGTTGCAATTTTTTTCTACAAATATTTTTTTACATATTATATTAAAACGTTAAAATTATATTAAAATTTAATATAAAAAAATATTATATTAAATTGGTTTGAGTATGCTTCAAAAGCTCGAGAATGTGTAGACATGGTGTAGACCGATTTTAATTCGCTCTGTTACAGTAGTACAACCAAGAAGTACTACTGGTAGTTCCACATATGGAAAGAGGAATAAACGGGCAGAGTCGCGTGGACGGTATGACACGACATCGGTGCCTCGCCACCGGCTATCCAGCGCGGGAAGGGGACGAGCGACTAAACTAACCGGCTTAGGCTAGGCTAAGTGCACATACTCATTTGGAATATCATTAGTAACTTTTTTTCTTAACAGCCTGTGCTCGTATAACTCTCGAGAAGTTCCGTGGGAAAACTTTTGTCTATATACTAACTTGATGAGTACATAAGAATATTTTTATATATATATGTATATAATATCCGATAACTTGTACACGTGCCGTCACCTGCCGAAAGAGTTTCGGAAACTTTGAGAGGTCTTTATCGGAGTTATGCGAGAAACATATTATATAGGTATTGTGAGCACAAAATGTTTTACCCTGTCTGAGTGACTTGACTAAATATATTCTAAGGGAGTTTAGTTTAATCATTATCTATGCATAGCGACCCGCTCCCGGCTTCGTACGGGTGTTATTTTTTCTGCAAATCTAATATATAAAATTCTCGTGTCGCTGTGTTTGTTGCCAAACTACTCCGAAACGGCTGGACCGATTTTGATGAAATTTTGTGTGCTTATCGGGTAGGTCTGAGAATCGGCCAACATCTATTTTTTATACCCCTAAATATTAAGGGTGGTCCACCCCAAAAAAATTTTTTTATTTTTTCGCAAAACAACGTTTGCTGGGTCAGCTAGTTATATATAAAAACCTTTCTCGCTCTTTACATTAATAAAAACTGCATTAAAATCCATTGCGTAAGTAGTTTAAAAGATATAAGCTTACATACAGAGATACAGAGGTACAGGCGGCGAAAAACACAGTTGCCAGTCGCGTCGTAATTTCCGAGATGGCCGGCGTACCTTCACTTTCAGGTACCCCAAGGTTCTGTTCTGACAGGAACCGTAGCTATCCCCGCGCTGAATAGCCGTGGCGTATCAATAACGTCCCCGCCACCCCGCCAATCAACGGCCAAAACGTGTTCGAGATGGCCGGCGTACCTCCGCTTTCGGGTACGCCCAGATTCTGACAGGAAGCGTAGCTATCCCCGCGCTGAATAGCCGTGGCGTATCAATAACGTCCCCGCCACCCCGCCAATCTACGGCTGAAACGTGTTCGAGATGGCCGGCGTACCTCCGCCTTCGGGTACGCCAAGGTTCTGACAGGAAGCGTAGCTATCCCCGCGCTGAATAGCCGTGGCGTGTCAATAACGTCCCAGCCACCCCGCCAATCAACGGCCGAAACGTGCCCGAGATGGCCGGCGTACCTCCGCTTTCGGGTACGCCAAGGTTCTGATAGGAAGCGTAGCTATCCCCGCGCTGAATAGCCGTGGCGTGTCAATAACGTCCCCGCCACCCCGCCAATCAACGGCCGAAACGTGCCCGAAATAGCCGGCGTACCTCCGCTTTCGGGTACGCCAAGGTTCTGACAGGAAGCGTAGCTATCCCCACACTGAATAGCCGTGGCGGAGCACCGATGTCGTCTCATAACGTCCCCGAGACCCCGCCAATCAACGGCCGAAACGTGTAGTCCGATCAACTGGATTTTTAACAGTGGTCCGATCAACTGTATTATCCAACTGTACCAACACCAAGCCAGTACCAAGCCAGTTTTAGCCAGTACGAATCCGCAATAACCCCGCAGTGTTCCCTACACTGCTATCTCAGTGATCCTCAAGACGGCTCTGCCACCTCCATTAACAAATATTTATAGATAGGTATTAAGTCATTAAAGAAATCCCAGATTTCTAGAAAATTTTCTCTAACGAGCCAGTCGTTATATAGTATTAAACCCGTTTTAAATTTACATAATTACTTGGATGGTGGGCGGCATAGCCGGTATCACAATCAGAGGACTGCTTAATAACGCCCACGTTTGTTTTAAACTTACCACTTTTTATCGTTTTAAAAATATCTTTTTGCAATCTTAAATTTGCATAATTTTTTTGTAATTCATTTATTACATACAAACTGATCCTGACAGTCGTCCTGTCCATTTCATATACAAATACCATCCAAATTTGGATTTTCCAAAATTGGTATTATTGATAGCCACTTACCATCAAGTGACATAAAAAAAACGAAGGTAGCCAAGACGATCCGTCCGTCTATCCGTACTAATATTATAAATGCGAAAGTTTGTATTGATGTATGGATGTTTCTAACTCTTTTACGCAAAAACTACTGAACTGATCACCAACTAAAATTTTGCATACACGTTGTCTGGGACACCGGAAAGGACATAGGGTACCTTTCATCCAGAACGCGGACGAAGTCGCGGGCACCAGCTAGTGGGTTTATATTCTTAAAATACAGAATTTCCACTAGTAAAAGTTTAAAAAAATATAGCAATAAAAATATTCCTCCATTTAAAATTATATTCTAAAAGGAAGCTGTAAGTCTTCAGAGCAATTTAGTGGATTTAGCAAAAAGCAATTAGCGGTTTATTCAGCAATATTAAGGACGATGTTGACAACGCTTGAGTTGTGTAATGAAACGAAATTCTTAAACCACCTTAATCTTTGCCTTGCTGGCGTTTTATTTAAATAATTTTATTTAATTCTTTTTCGCTGACACGGCAGCAATTTTGTCTACAATCATCATAATTGACTGTATATACTATCTGTATAATATCTGTATATAAAGACTAAATTGTATAATATTAGAGGTTAACAAAAAACAAAAAAATGAAATATGCAATTAATATAATGCATAGAGATATGATATTAGTCTGACTATTCATAGTATTTTTCCTAAAAAATATATAGGTAAATAATTTTCAAGCAGTTTTTTTCGGTGGAGATTTGCATATGTTTTCCACTAAAGTGAGCATGTGTTAGCATATCAAGCAGTGATGAATAGGTTGTATTAAAAACAGTAGACAACCTCTTTCCTACTTATTTAATCCTCGCCAATTTGTAATGCTCTGAAACCTTGTGATATTAACATCATCCGCAACTAAACCTCGCTGGCCAGTATTGCTGACGGTACTGAGTGTGTCACGAGATTACGTCATCAAAATGGCGGCCAAGCGCTTTGGCAATAACAGCAATATCGTAATTAAGTATTACTCTGAAGGTAAATATATTATCCAGTATCCACTAACTGTTGTCCACGATTTGGTGATCAATTAAAAAGTTCAGCGGTTTAGACGTTATAAACAAAAAAAACTTTGCAAACTTTCGCATTAATAATATTAGTAAGCTACAACATGAACATGTCTACACTTATAATTTGTGTACACTTATAATTTGTATTGGCAATTCTATTTATTTTAAATTATTTTCTTTTGAATAGTTTCCTTCATGCTAACTAATAGTTCCCTTCAATCCTTGTAAGAAATTATTAAAAAATCGAATTCAAAATTAAAGAAAAGAACGCCTTCTCTATAAAAGTTTCAGAACGCTAATAATGAAAAAATATATAATTATTACCGTACATTTTTTAATATGAAGAACCGCAGTTAAGCTGATACGGCCCATTTGGAGGCAAACGGTTACGGTCGCCTATAATCACAAAACACAAGACTTACGCAAGTACGCTGCAAGCTGTCAAAATAAAAGACCACCTGGGGGTATACAAATTAGTTTGAACCTTGAAAGAGAGTATTATTCGTCACATAGTACCTAGTGCCAATTTTCTGACTTATTTCTTATACACGAAGATTAAAATGTCAACATGACATATGTTCTCTTCGACATTTTGTTCATTGGAAGATTCATCACTGTCTCTTTCTAATATACTGTGGTATAAATGTTTTTAACTCGGGCCTCGTTACGTGAAGTGCTCGCCGCCCCGTCTGTTTTGCGGATCGTTGCCGTTCTGCCCATCTTCAAGATTGTCTCAATAGCGACACTCCAAATTTTAAACCCCTATATCTGATACATTTTAGAACAATATTTAAACATAGATTTTTTTTTTTTTATTATAAGAGTCAAATGATTTCACCAAGAACTAGCGACTAATCCCTAGTATTATCGGGAAATCATCGAGACCTATACGTATACGTATATAACAGTGGACATGTTACGGCTGAGATGATGATGACGATGATGATGATGATGATGGTGGTGGTGGTGGTGGTGGTGGTGGTGATGGTGATAATGATGATTATGATGATAATGAAACCCACAAAGTCATTTTGAAGATATATAAGTATTTGTTATTATTTATATTTTGTCTTGAATGACTTCGTAGCTAGAACTAATCTAAACTAATCTAACCTTCTTTATAAGTTCTTGTAACTTTTATCCATTAAGTAAATACCTACATACATTCACCTACGTATTTACTGTTCATTAACTTTGAACGTTCTTACAGAGGCAAAAGGTTACATGCCTATCCATCTGTATTCATACATATAATATAAATCAAAAACTAAATATTTATCGATTGTACATTAAATATTTTTTCAAAACAACAATTTCTAAACGTTGTACTTATGTTACCGAAATGAAAAATATAGATTTTAGAATTTTTGTGTAATCTTAGAAACGGATCATCCGAATTGGATGAAATTACAATAATAAATAATAATAATAATAATAATGCATTTATTAGCTCCACACAATCACAAACCACAGAATACAGACAATACGAACTTAATTGTAACACAGACAATGGTCGTAACTGTATGAGCGCCTGGTGCCCGTGGTAGGTTTTAAAAATTATGGCACACAGATAGTTTATTACCTGGATTTAACATATAGAATACTTTTTATACCAGATTTTTTTTATACTTTTTATACTTTATTTTCAAAAAACGAACTACAGCGCGTACGAAGTTGTGAGCATAGGTAGTTAAGTTGTCTATCTATATACAATATTATTATATATAAAAGGCGATGTGTATGTATGTATTTATGTTTGTTCCATGTGGACTCCGAAACTGCTGAACCGATTTTGATGAAATTCCTTCAGATAGTTTTGGTAAATTTAGTAACGATCGGACGCGGACAAACTCGCAGACAAAAACACCAGTTTACTATAAATACCGAATTGTAATAAATTCTTTCTGAACTTAACAAAAGTCATTTAAAATTTCTTTATAGCTATAGCCAGTTAGAGAGAGCACCGTCTGTGGCCAGTAAGTCCTTAATCAATGTTCCAAATACAAATTGTGTAGAACTTCGTTTCACTTGAGCAGTTAATTTGTGTTCAAATTGTGTATTTTGTTAGGCAAATTAAACAGCCGCTTTTTAATTACTTACTTTGAATAATATATTAACAATCCCTTTTTGTGCTGGCACTCGGACCGTTCGTTTTAAACAAAAACGAATAAATCTAACTTTTGTTTTTTAAAAATTAACTTTAAACTGTTCTCTTTTCTTTTCAAAAGTCTTATAGTGATAGGTACATTCAAAACTGTAGTGGTTATGTACATAGATGAATGATTGGTCTCGCTGCTCGCTGCGCTCGACTAGATACCGCCGTCGTACTTGTAAAATGCGGCATAAAATAGTACGCCGAATTCGGCGTACCCGAGCCAGTTACACTGCAAACTGTCTGTGATGTGTACGTGCCGAATGTTTTGTTAAATTTTAGGCATAATAAAATACCAGTTTGCGTAGTGAAACTGTGTAAAAATATAATAAAACTGGGTAAAAAGTGATAAAAAGACGATTTTTTACACACACTACAATAAAAAGTTGCCACATTTTCGGAGCTATTGCTTTTGTATAGCTCTCTATCTAGTCGAGCGCAGCGAGACCAATCAATTATCTTTGGTTTTGTAGTATATATAAAGTACTAGCATGTTAAAAAAAAAGGTGTGTGTCAGATCCGACACACGACTTAAATTTACTGCTTACGAACGATTATAAAATTTAAATTTTCCCAATTCGAACACGCCGAAAGAACAATATTGTTCTTTTTTTTTATATAATATCGATAACTGGCCCAATATCTCTGAAACTTCAGCTATTCTAAAATATACAAAAAAATATAACGTAACTTTAACGCATAACATAACGCATTCGTAATGCATCGTAACAATTTTGATTTTACTCCCATAAATTTTCATACCACGGGCCTATAACTCTAAAATGAAATGTATAATCATTATATCAATATACTAATATAAACCAGAGATATACTATTTCGTTGATATAAACACAATCAATGACGAGGGGTATACAAGGCAAAAATATAAAAGGCGGGATTAAAAAATGGACTCAAGTAAGCAATTTTGTGATACAATAAGTTGTGAAGGCAAATATTTCAATATATTTCAATATATAGTTCGTTTTAAACAAAATTTTTTGTTTAAAACGAATAAATCTAACTTTTGTTTTTTAAAAATTAACTTTAAACTGTTCTCTTTTCTTTTCAAAAGTCTTATAGTGATACATTCAAAACTGTAGTACAAGCGGCAACAGTCCATTTGATGGTAACACTAACACAAGCTACGCCATAGGTACTGCTAGTGCGCTGCAGACTATAAAAGGATAAGGGATAAGGATTAAGGATAAGGGATAAGGAAGGGATGGGGTAATGAGCTCTGGTATCCCTTACTCACTCAGCGGAAACACAACAGCACATATTTCACGGTGATCTTCTGTAATGGTCTGAGACATTAAGGATAAGGGATAAGGATTAAATATAAGGGATAAGGGAAGGATGGGGTAAGCTCTGGCATCCCCTACTCACTCACCGAAACACAATAGCACATATTCCTGAAAGAAATGAAAATCATCTCGACTCTACAATAAATGTGAAGTTTATATTAGAATTGGAAATAAACGGTGTTGCCTCTTCGTTTATGAGATGTGATTGCAACCTCTAGTTCTTGACGTAATATCCGGTTTGATCCGGATCGCCCGCCGGCTATAACCGGTCTCTGCCGGTCAAAACTGCCCGCTAGCAGATTGCTTTCGAAGCAATAAACCGTAAAGATTGTATTGTTGTTTGAAATGTGGCTTTTCCGATACCATTTCGAATTTAAAGTTAAAGATTCTTTAATTTAAAAAATAAATGTATTTTATTTATTTTTGACGAGGAGAAATCCGCTTACAGATTCCCTACCGCTTAGACACCCAGGCAATACCCACACGAAGGGGGGGACCTTGTGCAGGCACACACAGCTAGCCAACCATGTGCGCAAGGTCCCCCTAGGCCATCTACAGAAGACGGGCTTGATATGCTCGCCTTCTCTAGACAGCCAGGCCTCAAGAAAAAGTCCGCACTCGAGTGCGGAGAACACCAATGGCGGGAGTGAGCCCGCCTCTCAAAAATCCGCACACATAACTCGTGTGCGGAACAAACAATAACATAAGGCCTGGGAGTGCGGCCGACCTCCAACTGAGAGACCCGCGAGGGTACTTCCCACGAGCGCTCCGCTACGGACTCCCGCTTGGGAACCCGCTCGGCACGCTCGGTTGTACGCCTCCTTAGCACCCGAGGACCAGGAATGGCTAGTAACCCTAGTATAACCAAACGGAACGGTCGCGGCTTCGAATCCCGCTAGGGGCAAATGTTTATGTGTGAACATTTACCTTTGTACCTGAGTCATGGATCGATTGTTTTAATTTTAATTCACTTATTTCTTCGGGAAAATTATTATAGAAACGTAAACACTCTCCTTTTCTATTTTCGTTATCTATTCTCTTTAGCCTTTTGTTGATCAGAGCAACATCAATAAGCTATATTAAGCTTAAATTAAATATAGACTTTGTATTAGTTTAATAATAGACTACTCTCATCAAAACAATAGAATACATACGTCATTTCATTAACTCTTAGAAATTTGTTTGTATTGTTATGTCTATCACATAAATGCTTTTATAGGGAATAATACCATTGTATCTGATTGAAATATTTGCCTTCACAACTTATTGTATCACAAAATTGCTTACTTGAGTCCATTTTTTAATCCCGCCTTTTATATTTTTGCCTTGTATACCCCTCGTCATTGATTGTGTTTATATCAACGAAATAGTATATCTCTGGTTTATATTAGTATATTGATATAATGATTATACATTTCATTTTAGAGTTATAGGCCCGTGGTATGAAAATTTATGGGAGTAAAATCAAAATTGTTACGATGCATTACGAATGCGTTATGTTATGCGTTAAAGTTACGTTATATTTTTTTGTATATTTTAGAATAGCTGAAGTTTCAGAGATATTGGGCCAGTTATCGATATTATATAAAAAAAAGAACAATATTGTTCTTTCGGCGTGTTCGAATTGGGAAAATTTAAATTTTATAATCGTTCGTAAGCAGTAAATTTAAGTCGTGTGTCGGATCTGACACACACCTGTTTTTTTAACATGCTAGTACATTATATATAATACAAAACCAAAGATAATTGATTGGTCTCGCTGCGCTCGACTAGATAGAGAGCAATAGCTCCGAAAATGTGGCAACTTTTTATTGTAGTGTGTGTAAAAAATCGTCTTTTTATCACTTTTTACCCAGTTTTATTATATTTTTAAACAGTTTCACTACGCAAACTGGTATTTTATTATGCCTAAAATTTAACAAAACATTCGGCACGTACACATCACAGACAGTTTGCAGTGTAACTGGCTCGGGTACGCCGAATTCGGCGTACTATTTTATGCCGCATTTTACAAGTACGACGGCGGTATCTAGTCGAGCGCAGCGAGCAGCGAGACCAATCATTCATCTATGTACATAACAATAATAGAATATAAAACAACCCATTAGAATAAAGTATTTACCAAGAAAGCCTACCGTAATGTATTATTATTGATCTAATATCAGTGCGTCGTGGACCAAATATTCGCCTACATAAGCCTTTTCGGTTAGCTAGCTGATCTAAAATTAGATTACGGGGTCGCGGCACAGAGGGTAGGTACATCGAACATTTATAAAATTACTAGATAAGTTATTTAGTTTAGTACCTTTATTTGGTGTGAATGCGTCTTTTATTGAGTGAATTTTACTGCCATATTGGAAGGCATTTAAGAAAAATGAAGGTAACTAAATCAAGGGATTCAGATTGATGCTTACAAAGAGAGAATATTATTGTATTTTTGTTTGTAATGAGTAAGTAAGAATTTTTAAAGCGATTTTAAATATTCTTTCACCTATATAAAGCTATATTACGAGTATAAGCGAGTATCATTATCGTTGTGTGTATGTCACGCGGACGAAGTTGCCTGCAACAACTAGGCTATCATATAAGTATATTAGGTATATCCAAAAATTTATTACAAAACTGGAACTGGAATATAATATAATATAATATAATATAATATAATATAATATAATATAATATAATATAATATAATATAATATAATATAATATAATATAATATAATATAATATAATATAATATAATATAATATAATATAATATAATATAATATAATATAATATAATATAATATAATATAATATAATATAATATAATATAATATAAATAATATAATATAATAATATAATATAATATAATACAATATAACGTAAAGTAACGTAACGTCATAACATAACATAATCTAATATATAAAATTCTCGTGTTGCGGTGTTTGTTGCCAAACTCCTACGAATCGGCTGGACCGATTTTGATGAAATTTTGTGTGCTTTCGGGTAGGTCTGAGAATCGGCCAACATCTATTTTTTATACCCCTAAATGTTAAGGGTGGTCCACCCCAAAAATTTATTTTTTATTTTTTCGCAAAAAACGTTTGCCGGGTCAGCTAGTATAATAAATAATAACTAATAAATTTTATTTCCAAGAAATGATAAGAATTGATGAATTTTCAAAAAATAGAAAAGAAAATGACAGAAATACAAAGAAAAACTAATGTTTTTCCGTGGTGAGGAAAGATTCACAGAGTACTTATACACGTTCGTTAGCGTACTTCAAATTTATATCTGTATTCTTACGTAAGTCTAATATATCCTTACACCACGGCGAATATTGGGATAATTTGTTATCGATATGGCTATTGTTAGAGCCTAAATCCATTTCCGCTTATTTCCGGATACCGGATATTGTTGTAAGGGAATAGGAAATTCTGTGGACGGTTCCTAATGTCCTATCTTCAAAAATTTAAAATTATTTGAGCGTACCTGGACGACATTGTTGGATATTGTGATCACATATCACATTTTCCAATTTAGCAGTATTTTTTTGTGTAATCCTAAATAATTAAAAAATAATTTAAAAAAAGTATAATTGAGTCACAGTTAAAAATCTTTTTTCAGCCTAATTTGACATTAAAAAAATAAAATCATAAAAATACTATAATCCACCGCAAAGACTATAAGTATAATTGAATCCACCGTGCAAGTTATTAAAAAAAAATCCCCATTTAAACAAGATTTCAAAATGGTAAAAAAAGTGACAATTTTTTTATAAGTACCGTATAAAAAGCAGTTTTTTGACATTACAAATAGACGCTTCAATTTTATTTTTTATTAGTATAGAAATAGTTAAAAAATATATATTAAAATTGTCGTGTTTCAAATATCAGAATACGACAGAATTTCCTTTGAGTGAATTGCACGTACTTATATGTGAGAAATATACAAATACGAAATCAGAAGATATTTAAACTGAATCTAATTTCATTATATACATTTTTATATATATTTTACAAAGCAAAGCAGTTGATACTGAGAATTTAAAATTAAAAAAAAAATGGTTTTTTTTTCAGTATTTTAATTATAATTTCTACCATGGCTAAGTTTAGCTGTCGCAATATGATGTAGGTATATTGTATGAGATTAGGCATCTAATAATATGATGTTTGACCAAAGCAACATACCTACATTAATATTTACAATCAATAATCAAATACCCATGTCCTTAACGCTTGAATAAACGATCCGACCAATGACATCTTCAGTGATTGCCACAGACTACCCCACTTTGATAGAAAAGAGTCTTTATACGTCAAATAATCCAAGAGGAAAAAGGTTATTTTTCTCTTCTGTGACGTCCTCGGTTTCGTATATACTGATTAACATCTACTGCCACTTGTTGCGGTCTCTATTTACATAAACGAGGCATACACCTCACCCCCTTCACTCACCCCTCACCCTTCTCAGTCCATTAATTACGAACACTGAGTTTAATGTATGGAAAAACGCAAGCAGTGAGTTTGTAACAAAAAAGAATTTATTTCTGTTATCTTAAATGAATAATTAATCTTTAAAATCCTGTCTAAATCTCAGTCAGTGGGTATCATCATCATCATCACTATCACTACATATTATAAAGCAAAGTCCTCCGCCGCATCTGTCTGCCTGTCTGTCCATATGTATGCTTAGATCTTTAAAACTACGCAACGGATTTTAATGCGGTGTGAATAAAAAATAAAAAATTGTGTGTGTCATCTCCGACACACGACTGGAGTTTACTCCTTACGAACGATTATTAAATTTAAATTTTCACAATTCGAACACGCCGAAAGAACAACATTGTTCTTTTTTTAAATAATATTGTGTAGGTGGCGCACTATGAACTACTGATTTTTTTTTATATAAGAGATTGGTTAGCTCTTGACCAACAACCAGCCACGTGGCAAGGATGAGGCCTAAGATGAAGATCCTAAAGGATTTTTGTATTATAAAATAATCAAAAAAATTAAACATAACGCATTCGTGCTCGCATTCCGTTTCGTACTACGGGCTTATATCTATATGCAAATCTTAAGGAGTAAATTCCAAAAAAAAAATAAACACTAGCCTCGATAGCTACTTGGAGCAAATAATACTCGTAAATGGCGCTCAAAGCGTATTTACTCGAAATGCCTCGTGAAAGCATACAGAATTTCTTGTTAAAATTAATACCCATATAACATCCGTCTCTGTCGTACGCAGGGATTGTAATAGAGAGGAGCGCGGGTTGTCAATATGAATTGCTTTTGAAATTTCAGTACTCCACCGTTCCACGTAATTGGAAACCAATATATGTACGTCGTGTATCTTTTACACTCTGTACACGTATGTACCTACGGAACAGACTTCAATATTACTCTTATTTAAGACGTCTATTCCATATCGCATTATTTTGAAAATAAATATTTTTTATTATTCCGTGATGGGTGGCAGCAGATTTTGAATAAAAACGCAGTGTTTTTATAACTTTCTGTATTTTAAAATAAATAAATCTTCTATTACAACGAAAAGCAACTTTTATTTCTGTACGCTTATAACAAATGACATCTGTATATTTGTAAGAGAACTCACGCACACTCTTGCCTATTAAACTTTTTTAATGGAGTTTTAGGGCTTGGTTACGTTGTTAACTCAACATTCCGGTATAAAAATATTTATTTTATTTTATTTATAGCGGAATAATACAAATATATTATATTTAGCATACATACTAAAATCAGACCACATTTCCATTTAATGTAAATATTAATGGAAAAATAATGAATTTAATAAAAATATTGATTTGTTCATCATTTTACCACTAATCCGACAAGCAATACAAGACAGAAATATAAAATTACAAGGAAATAAATATTCGTTAGAATCGCAGAGCTATACTTTCCTCTTAAGTTGGACCAAATACCACATACTTACGAAGTGTTATTAAAATCGGTTCAGTAGTTTAGGAGTTCATTGACCTCAAACATGTGACACGAAATTATATAGATGTAGAGATATCGCTACTTATAAAAAAAAATAAAGGGCCATAATCCAAAAAAAGTCAAAAATGTTTTTATTGCAAAAATACAATCACAATCCTTTATATAATATGCTGCAAAAAGACTTATAGTTATTTTATTCCATATTTAGAATATTTGGATCATTTTTTATATATTCAAAAGTAACTTACATATATGCTTATAACATTAAATGATACTTAAAAAGACGCTTCTAACGATGTAAAATATGCATATATTTGATATATATCCTATTTAATAAGAAAAAAAATAGGCAAAAATATTTTTATTTTTTTCGATTAGCTCTCCTGTAAAAAGTGTAGGTAATTTTGATTTGTGGCCCTTTAGTTTATAAGCAGCGATATGTACAATAGATACAATAGGTTTTCCTTTCAAATTGCATTGAAATTATTCTGAACTGTCCCCAACAATGCAGATTGCAGACATATAAACACTACTAGGCTTACGAGTGGACTTTATCCTTACCTTTAAGAGTTTCTTATTTTTCTTTTCAAAAGTAATAACAGTTAAAGCAATATCGCAAAGTTATTTCATTAAAGTGAGTGAAAACATCCATGGAACACCTGTTGGCGGAGCTTAATGTGTTTTGTGCGCGAGTGTACATCAAAGAGATGCTACGCTGCGTGCTGATTTCGCCTGTCTTGTCTGTGTGAGAACCTATTTTGATCGGATACCGTATTTGCACAGGGAGTCGAGTGTGTGAAAGACTTTTATTAGTTTTCTTCGTACGTCCAATTGACTGTTGATGTCTGTCTATACATATACTTATATATATGTTAAGTGTCTTTAAGGGGGCACTTTTAAAGATCAATTCCATACTACGTAATTCTGTGATTACTCATTAGTAATTGGTCGTAGCAATACATAAGAAAATTAAGAAAACATGACATTCTGACATATCATATAAAGGTTTTAATGGAAACAACAAATTGGAAATTGGAACAAACGCCATAATATATTATATTATACTATATGACCTTTATAATAGTGAAAGAATTTACCAAATAGATGCAGCACTTCCGTAGATCACCCAGAATATTAAAAAAATAATTCGAAAAGTTCACGACTTGATTTCATTTTTATTAAGAACAAAATCTGATGTTTCACATTAGTTAAACTAAGGTACAATGGATATCTAGTCAATAAACATCAAGTACTAATAACGTCAATAACTTTCTATAATAAAGGCTTGTCAAGTTAACAATGAACGACATCTACGTGAATGTCACAACTTTATAACTCATTGTAGTAGCACAGTTGTTCGATGGATATATCTGCACATAAACGTCCGGATATATGCACATCCGAGATTATACGAGGCGTATCGTCACATTCACAGAGCACAGAATCGCCACGCTGCTCCCCACTAGAGACGGCAGTAATAATAATATTCAAGCAGCGCAACTTCAGGGCGCATAATGGCTGCCAGTTTCGAAAGAAAACTCGCGCGTAGGAACGTAAACATTATCTTTTATATATTATAATGTTATAATCTTATTATAATATGTAAAAACGTGAATAAGCAAATGACAAGTAATTAAATACAATTTTTAGCTTTTAAAAAGTGCGAGTTGACTTTTTCTTGGAACACAAAACCTAAATAATTCCTAATATGACCGCACTTTGTACTGACCGCATTAGCGATTGCGGTAATTGTATGGAAAATTGTCAATTGTCATTATTGTCAATGTCAAATTGACAATTTCCTATATAAATGTTTTACGCACTCACTAAGCGAGTGCGGTGGACTTGACTGACTTGGACTGGACGGACCTGTTTTGGAAAACTAATCAAAATTATGACTTGACTGAACTTGACTTGACTGACTCGTATCGGGATTTGCTATTTTTGACTTTAATTTCAATTTTTTTTTATTTTAAAAAAGGGTATTACGAATTGCTATTTTTACTAATGACACTGGCAAAATCATCGGAGAAGATCTGATGGAGCCAAGACATTAAAAGAAGAAGAAGAAGAAGAAGAAGCGAGTGCGGTCATTGTAAACGTACTGGTGTGAATAAAAGGTTATGCACCCTGACACTTTGGATTTGTATGAAAAGCGTTGACCATGCCGTCTCTAGCAGCTGGCGGCGCGGCGATACTTTGCTCTGTGGTCGCATTAGAACAAAATCCTGATATCTGAATGCGACATTAGGCGTGGGCTTCTAGCATTTCTACGTAGGTACATTTGAGTTGTCTGATAGGATAATGTATTGTTCCGGTTAAATAGGTTAAGCCTTTTAAAGCTTTTATAGAAAGATTGACCTTTACGAGGGACGCCACAGCCTTTAATAAAATTCTGTGGGTGTATTATGCGATCATAATCCCAGTTAGTCAATAAACGAGTTTAAATTGTACGGTCTGGTATAATTAATAAAAACGTGAATTATTTACTTTGTATAGTAATTGTGGGCGCCTACTAAAATTGTTATATGGTTAGGGGCTTCAGCGGAATTTTTAATTGATCGTCATTTCGGCAATAGGACGTCCACTGCGGGACATAGGCCTCCCCTATAATTTTCCAATAAGACCGGTCATAAGCAGCCTGGATAAACCGTAGGCCCGCGGCCTTTATCAGATTGTCTGTCCACCTTAGTGTTAGTGGACGTTCTACTGCGCTGCCGGGCCGTACTACGCTTGGCTACGCGCTACGCTTGGCTACGCGCTACGCTTGACTACGCGCTACGCTGCTACGCTGATACTACGCTTACGCTTGACGTTCTACTAGACAACTTTCCGACCCCAGCGGCCGTGGACTCTCCGTACTTGTGTCCTGCCCACTACCACTTCCACTTACTGATTATGTCGGTAACTTGCGTACTCTATGTAGTATATGTACCTCATTTCATATCAACCCCGAGTCGAGTATAGCCCAATATAACCCCGAGACTTCTCCATAACTTGCTGAATGACACTGAGCTTTTTTATAATGCCCATAGTTATCGAGCATAGCCCAGTGTAACCCCGAGCCTTCTCCATAACTTGCTGAACGACACTGAGCTTTTTTATAAGGCCCATAGTTAGAGATCACGTTTCCACTGGCAACATATATTCTCGGAATAAAATTTCTCGGAGCTTTCTGAACATTTTTACATTTTGTTAGTTTAAGAGGAGCCTCATTTAAAGATATTTATCAGTGGCCCCTGGCACACTGCGATTAGCAGTCATTTGGGTAGCTCGTCTGGAGGCAGTAACCACTGTGACAGCATATTATGTGCTTTTGTGTTTCGGTGAATGAGTAAGGTATGCCAGAGCCCATTTCGCTATAACATCCTAATACCTATCCATAATCATTCTATAGTCGGCAGAGCACTTTCAGCACCTATGCTTGTCTTATATGCAACGGTAGCCACCTACCATCTAGTGATCCGTCACCCTGTTTGTCGACCTTAACATAAAAAAACAGCAAGTAATAAAATAATGGTCTTTTCCACAGGATGGGGTGGCTATACCGCGCATGGGGTGTGGTGATGTGCGCCTGCGCAGTGCTAGCACAGCGAATAGATCAAGAGCCGCTGTTGTCACCTCGGCCGGCCAGAGTTCGGGACCGCGATGCTGGTAAACCCGACGAGCCCACCTGCGATCAACTGAAAGCAATGTGGAGGTAAGGTTTAAACCCCAAACATTTCCTTAGGCCTTAGATAGTACATATAAATTGAAGTCGCATTCCGCGTCTGTCTGTGTATCGTGTATATCCTCCTACAATATGTTAAAATATTCTTTTTTAAACCACAAAACGGATGTCAATGCGGTTTTCATCATTAATTTCAGATTTATATTTATATTTATATAAATATTTATATACAAAAAACTTAATTAAGTTTTTATGTAAGTAAAAAAAAAAGTTGTCGAAACTGTCCGCTAACCACTTTAATACGATTTTCATAAGGAGTGAATGAGTAATGTTTGTGTATATAATAAAATTGTATCTCGAGCGAAGCCAAGAGGGGATCGCTAAAGAGTTGTTGCTATTTTGGATATTTGAATGTTTTTTACTCAATCACGTAAAAACGGCTGAATGGACACACAATTAATCCGGTACTACCTGGATTAACATAATAGGATAGGATACATTTTATCCTGAAAAATTGTTAAATTCCCTAGGGATCGCATAAAAATATAAAAAATGCGGCGCCACTTTCGTCACTGCGATAAATCAATTTAATTCATAATTAATTTAAGAGCGTCTACAAATAAAAAGGCAATAAGAATTTGATTAAGTTAAATTAAACAAGGTATTATTAATTATATTAATAATACAAGCTTTGAAATTTCTTATTCCTTTGCCACGAATATTAATTCCATTTTTAAAAAGTCTTTGATGCAAGTAATTTTAATGCATTTGTGTGCGTGTCACCATGTGAGTACATACACAGGTGAAGGCGTAGTTTTACCGGCTTCACTCTGCCGTCCACAGGGCTCTATCCTTGCCTGCTTCTTATTTTAACTGATATTTAAAGACATTAAAGTCACTCTTTAAGTCTTATATAATGTATAAGACTTATATAAGTATAATCTTTAAATATACAATAAATAAATACTTAATAATAACAAAAAATAAAATATTAAGTATTTATGTTATGTATATTGTAAAAAATTATGTATTCTTAAATGAATAATTGGTGTTCCCTCCTATACACTGCCGGTTGTCCAATAGGATTTCCCAACATTAAAAAAAAGTTAGCGTTACCACTTAGCGTGGTAGAATAAGATTTACAACATACACACAAAAAATATACAAAAAATCAATGATTTTGTATTGGTCTCGCTCGCTACGCTAGACTAGATAGAGGACTATACAACAACGACAGCTCCGTAAATGCGGCCGTTTTTTATTCTAGTGTGTATAAGCAAAATTTGTCAGTTGACATTGTGAACTAGTGTGCGTGAAGAATTGTGTTACCAGCTGCTAACTGTTACCCGAGTTAATGGGAAAAATATTTTATGCTGTGGTCTATTAGTTAATTAAGTTATAAATATAGCTCAGAAAATACTTAAAAATGAACAATAAATTAAAACGGAATGTATAAATATATTTATATATAGAAAAATGGAAAATATGTATTATATTATAATATTATAATAATATTTACAAGTTATTATTAAAAAATAAGGGTTAATAAGGGTTGGCTTTAGAATCGTGTGGGAAGATTTTAGGGTATTTGAAGGTTAAATTAGTTAGAAATGGATGTTAATTTCATAAAAATATAGTTTTTATGGAAAGGAAATCAGTCTACAATTAATTTATAGTACAGTGAATATAGTCGTTTTTTTTGGTCAACTTTGCACTATCCTACCGATCCAATTTTTTTTTCTATAAGGTTTAGGATCACGTACTGAGTGTAAAATCACAAAATGCTGACAGATTCCGGTGACAGCACAGGCGCCATCTTGAAAAAACGTTTCTGGCCGATATCTCGGAAACTATGCACTTTAGGGCAAAAGTGATAGAGACCATTATTGTAGAGAATACTATTTCGCATCTTTTATTTGTTACGCATTTTTTTGTAAAACTCACCGCTTACGTTTTATGGCTCATTTAATTAACACATTTTTCTACCTCGGCCGATAACTCTTATAATATTGGATTAATCAATAAAATGCATCAATCCATTTTTAAAGATCAATCTATTCCCCACAACTTTTATTTGAAACTTTTTTTTCAATGTCCATAGTTTTCAACATAACCTAAAATTGTTTACAATACAAAGAAATATGTACATACCAGTAATATAGAAGGCTTATAAAGTGTTTGGAAGTGAGAGAAGTGGAACAATAGATATTAGTTTTATAAAAATATTGTTTTTATGGTGAGGAAATTCATTGACAATTAATTTTATATAGATTTTAAAACATGACCTCAAATTGTTTGTATAGTACATCAATATTTACATACATGTTGTAGGTACAAGATATTTGTACTGGATGAAAACAAATAGGTTAGGTTCCGTAATGTTTATGACTCTGTGGCTCATTGGCTCTGTGGTCGAAGATTAAACTTGAAGTAAACACGTATGTAAAAAGTAGATACAACAAAATTAAATAAATGAAAACAGTTTTAAACAGTGAAAATTTATGTGTTGTACTGAATATGTGTGTTGTAATAATGTTTTTAAGTGATGCTGATGCTGATAGTTGCAACAAACCTGGTATGTACCTGCATATTTATTTGTATTGTAAACACTTTTAGGTTATGTTCTAAAATATTATTAAATTAATTGTAGACTCATTTCCTTTCCATAAAAACTATATTTTTATAAAATTTATTGGACATAGTAATTACGAAAATAATACTGGCCATATAATCCGATATTACATACATGCGTTACCATAGTAATAGAAAAATAACAATATGATATATAGAGAAAAGTTTGTGTTTTGTACATAGTTCATTTGTAATTTGTATAATAAATTATACTCTGCTAAATAAGTGTGTTTATAATATATCTATAACATCATTAAAATTAACATCCATTTCTAACTAATTTAACCTTTAAATACCCTAAAATCTTCCCACACGATTCTAAATAATTCCCAATAACTAGGTTAGATAAATGAAATATGTTATATAATAAAATAAAATAAAAACAATAAATTCACATTATAAAAATCTCAACCATGGGGAAATTGATTCTTGTATACGCGGCAACACTGAATGGCGTTTTGGGTTCATATTATTTTATGTTGAAATTTCGAAATTATACGATAGTTACTGATGGTATGTGATCCCAGTGTTCTTCTTATTTTTTGTGGTATTATTTTTACACAGTTTCACTACGCACCCCGGCATTTTAGTTTGAATTATGCCCAAAATTTAATAAAACATTCGGCATGTACACATGACAGACAGCTTGCAGTGTGACTGGGTGGTGGCTAGCTCTGGTCCGCCAACTTTGGCGTATCATTTTTTTCGCGTTTGACAATTACGACTGCTTTGTCTTGTCGAGTGAAGCGAGACCAATTTTTAGTCTATGCAAAAAATGTTATAAGATTCATAAAAATAATATATAACACGTTGTTATTAAGCGAAACAATTTCTCAGACAGACAAGGCGAGTGGAATGGGACTGTTTTGTGTCTCGGGCACAAAGCGGTTGTCAGGAGTGAAGACATGATAAACTATTCAATGTACGTAATAATTTCCTTCCTTGTTCGAGACATAACTTCTACACAAGACTGACAATGTTCAATTTTCATAAAGTTATTTGTAATTATATTTACTGTTGACTCTTCTGCGAGTACGCATACTACGGATTGCTGTGGAAGTTTATAAACTACTAGCTGGTGCCCGCGACTTCGTCCGCGTTGAAAAAGCAGTATACTGTGAGTCAACCGTAACTAGAGTTAGAGATATGCAGTCGCGGAGTTTTCTTTGGGATTTTAGAAATACTACAATGCTACTCGTAGTATACACCAGTAAGCCATGTAATTTTTTTTTTTTGTGACTTTTTTGCAAAATATTTTTTTTTTCTTCTATTTACATAAAAATTTAATTAGGTTTTATTATAAACTGGCTGAGTCGGAAAACGTTGTTTTTTCATACTAATTATATAGAGAGTCAATCTTAAAAGATAGACATATGCTTTCGCGAACTTTTTTTTGAACTTTTAAAGAGAGACAATTCCATCATACAGGATTTTTGCGTAACTAAAACCGTTTACGTACCGCACGCAAGGAAAATTCTCATAATGAATCTTTTTTTCCCGTTTTTGCAATATTAGTTCAGATATAAAACTTCCTTATTATAAAAAAATCTAATACTATTCTCGTGTCGCGGTGTTTGTTGCCAAACTCCTCCGAAACGGCTGGACCGATTTTGATGAAATTTTGTGTGTGGTAGGACTGAGAATCGGCCAACATCTATTTTTTATACCCCTAAATGTTAAGGGTGATCCACCCCAAAAATTTATTTTTTACTTTTTCTCAAAACAACGTTTGCCGGGGTCAGCTAGTTATAAATATAAATTTCCTTTTCGATGACTCAATAATTATTACTTTTTAACATCTAAATATAGATATTCTAAATTTAGATATTCCGTCGGAATTCACGAATCCAAAGCGTAATTATAGGTCTTTATTTACTCTTCAGAGAAACCTTCAGAAGGTCTTGCCCGTGTAAAATATCGATGTTTAATTAAAATTGTAACACGTTCTATGTAATAACCGTAATAACGTATTCGTATTACGTAATGTAATAAAATAATTAGCATCTGTGCGAAGCCTTTATGGACTAAGAGAAAACCTTAGACTCATTTGAAACCTGGGCCGTTCTGGAATCCTCGCAACGGAGCCAAAAATAACATAATTGTACGTTTGTTTGTACCATCAATTTACTACAGCTATGGATTTCGCACGCCATACAAAACACTAGGAACTTTCTTCTTCTTCTTCTTCTCTTTTAATTTTTTATATTAAAATATAATTTTATATTCTAAATTATTGTGTTATTTACTTTTCTTATTATTATTAATTAGTGTATTAATAGTTTATAATTTTTTATTATTTCAATTTTAATTATTATAACTAATATTATTATTATTTATTTTTTGATATTTATTTTACTTAAATATCAAAAAATAAAATTACAACCCATGAAACACGCGATACAGGCTTGCATGCCTGGTGTGTGTTTTCATAGGCAATAAACTAAATATATAATGTTCCTGTAATTAAAAAAATAAATAAATAAATAAGTAAATAAATAAAATAAAAGTCTTGGCTCCATCAGATCTTCTCCGATGATTTTGCCAGTGTCATTAGTAAAAATAGAGCAATTTATAATAGCCTTTTTTTAAAATAAAATACAGATCCCGAGACTAGTCAGTCTATAATTCTTTAAGTCTAAAAGTATTCCAAAACGGGTCCGTCCAGTCCAAAGCAGACAAGTCAAGTCCCCTACGAACTTTATATGGAACATTTGAAAGTGACATTTGCGTACAGCATGAATTGTGTCATTTAAAACTAACCAAACATCTGTCATTTACAGAAAATGTGACTTTACGTCAATACTTTGGAGGTTTAAAATCAATAGTAGAACTGACGCGCGAAGGCAAGATTCCGCCATGATTTCGTTTTAGGCGTATTTTTCATATCCTAGGCAATTGTGACGCAAATTCCATAGTTGTATTAGTACTTCGATGGTTTGTACTAATGTGACAATTAAAAAAAATTTTTGGTTATCTCTCCATTCTCATCGATACATGGGCGTAATTTGAATGACGTCTCGGTCGTATGACGTCATAAAATTAATGACACGTAGCCTACACGTAAGACTTCTTCCTTATAGATACATAATCACTGGATTAATATAGATTAGACTCATGACCTTTATTATCATGTTATTATAATAAAGGTCAAGGAAAAAGTTTTTTCGTATTTTATATACAAATCGAAGATATTTCTCTATCATTGTTAACTTACAGATGAAATGATGAAAAACCTATAAGCCTATGAAAAACCTATAAGCTTGCTGAGTTAGCCTATAAGTGGAGTATACGATTGTTATATACTGTGTTACACCCTAGACACACCTAGACTACACCCTATTCTGACCTTGCTTGTAAAGATGTAAATATCTATGGATATCATAAAGTATCATAACCTCTGTCCGTTCTTATTTAAAAAATGTATATTACAATTACAAATGTTATTAATTTAATTTAAACATTACTGTAATCTATAATTGGTTATATAATTTTAACTATATCTTTATAATAAATACTTAAATGAATTTACAATATTTACAAACTAATAACTAAATAAATTATACCTAAAAACAAAATTCTATACAAAAATGGACCCCGCGGCATTGTACCGTGGACGCTGGCAGCATTTCCTCGTTGAATGGCCAAACTAATACGTTGGCCGAGGAAAGCGCCAGCTCTCCGATCTCCCGTCGCATCAACAAGCCTCCTCGAAATGTCTTTGAAGAGGCCCATTGCTTCAGGGCCCCACGGACCGAGTGTCTCAACCCCGAACGGTATAAAAACATATTCCGCGCCGAGACCACTATATTACAAATTGTTATTAATTATCAACAGGTTCTCTAAACGGCAAGCGCGAGCCCCTGAAATCATGAACGAAGTGAATTCATACCGAGACCCGCTTATGTACAACGAATGGCCCGTATATACTGCTGTGCCGCGAGCAGCACCGAGGTAAGACATTTTCTTTTTTTAATGGGTCAGCAGCCACATAACCTAAGGCCTAAGGTGAAAAGATTAGAGCTAAAGCTAGGAGCTACGCTTATGTACAAGATACAAATGATCACATCCATAGCGCTTAGCTATATAGCAGACAGTGTGGACGGGACAGGACGGTTTTTGGCCGATTCATTCATGCAGATTGCATTTTAGTCGCTGAATTTTTATGTATTATTATTATTATTTTTGCTTGAAGATGTAAATAGTTAAGTTTAGTTTATTTAGTTTAATTTTTTTTTATGTAGTTTACTAAATATGAAATATTATTTCTCTGATATTTTTTTTGTATGAACAGAACAAATACGTCACTCTCTAAGAAATTAGTATTGATTGAAATTTAATGCTTCAATTTAATACAATTCTATTATTTATTTTTTATATTAAAGTCGACAGACAGACTGGCGGTCTTAACTTATGTGAATAACTACGTCACTATCTAATAAATTGGTGTTGATTGAAATTTAATGCTTAAATGTAATATAATTCTATTATATATATTTTTTATATTAAGGTCGACAGACAGGCTGGCGGTCTTAACTTATGTGAATAACTGTTTTGTTTCAGATTCAGATACCAATATCCTCCGGTAGCCCGCGAAGCGTACGGTCGCGTTGTCACCAAGGCGCCTCCGAATGTTGTCCGCACACCAGACTATGATGATGTAAGAAAATTATATTACCTACTACTTCTTTTCTTTATTTACACCAATGAGTTAATTTTTAGAACCTGTATTAAAATGGTTTTATACCATTTTATACCAAGTCTTATACCAAGTTTTATACCAAGTCATGGTGACAGCTTTAATTAAAAATTATAAACAAATCCCCGACAGTCTGTCGAGACCATTATAATGAGCCCGAACACGATATATCTGCTGTAAGTTGCTGAGGAGTTGGATATCCTGTAGACTACTTGATGCTGCAGCATCAGGTCAAAATACTACCGAAGTAGTACTTTGACAAGTTTCGAATCAATCGATTCTGTGGAAGTTAGGGAGATTCCTTCGTCAAGTAGGAAATGAGTTGATGATCTTCAAACTTCGTAAATTTATACATAGAAACCACCTTGATCATGTTCGGTCTTAAAAGAAATAAACCAGATCAATATCGGTACACTCATTTAGGAGATGTAATGCCACAGACAGATACAGAGGTCAAATTTATAAAACTCCTCTTTTGCGTCACAGTCGAAGTGTCAGTAATTCTATTTACAAAAATCAACAATGTTCCACTTGACGAGATTGTTTATTAAAAAAAAAAACAATTCAAGACGAGAACAAAGCTTTTAGAAAAACTTTTTTAAACAACTTCAAAGCTTCTCATTTATTATGAAATGGTTTAGCTGTTATGCCTTTTTCCTCGTCAGAGTCCGTTGCGTTAGCCTCTTTGAAGTGTGCTAATTGGATTGTTCGTTCTTTGGTGTATTCATTCCACTTCCTCGACGAGTTAATCGCTAAGTACTTAAATTCATTTAACCAAACACTTCAATAACATTGTAAAAATATGTCTGTGGTTGTAGTGTTACTAACTTTTTTATTAGATTTATTATTTTCTTTTAGCATTTTTATACGCGTCTTAAATTCTAAACAAAAGTACGATTCGAATAATTTAAAGAGATACTTACAGATCTCAGAATCAGATCAGATCAGATCGCGAATCAGATCTCCACTCACCATGGAGAGATCGTGGGGTGTGTGGGACTTCTACCCACTAAAAACCCACAGTATTTCTTCGCGCCGTCTATGGGCGGGGGTTATGGGACGCTAAGATACGCTACCTTGTCTCACCACCAGACAAGGCCCGCCAGACGTGGCCCGCCAGATGAGGCCCGCCACACGAGGCTCGCCAGACGAGGCCACGGGCTCCACCTCGATTAGGCGCGGATTGTAAACTCCGCGCCGTGAAGAGATGTGCCGGAAGCCCTCGTTCCCCTCGTTGCCCGGTGTCATGATGACGGCGGACGATACTTACACACACCTAAGGCGTGGTAAAGCGGTTCTGGTCAAACTATAGCCTCAAATGGAATGAAATTGTTTCAGATGTTTGGAATGTTGAATGTACCGCACACATCCGGGAAGATCTTGCGTTACCCAGGCCCGTCGCGATCTCGAGGTGCACCCCAATCTTTCATGATACCTCCTCAAAGAGACAGGTAAGTGTTGAATTCTATTTCCATAAAAAAGGTTACATGTACGGTATTTATTGTGATCCATTTACACTATTTATTGTTGGATATTAAAAAAATCTAGAAATTTATATATTAAAATATTGACATCCATCAATACACTCAAATCCATTGCGTAGTTTTAAATATCTGAGCGTACATACAGAGGGACTCAGTATTTACTTATTTATTTATTTAAAATCGAATATATTTCCGTAGATTTGAAGCCCTGAAGAAACTGATTCGCCAGGAGCACGTTCGTGAGCTGCAAAGAAAATACGAAACCGAACAGAAGCAAGAAATTAAGGAGTTAGCAGCTGGACGAGGGTGAATATTTTTAATTTAATCATAATAATATTATAGTTTTATTAGGAAATACGTCTTTATTGGCTCAGCGGCAGTTGCTCTGCCTGCTGTGCCAGAAGTCGCGGGTTCGATCCCCGCTTAAGACAAATACCTATTTGTATATAGTATGAAATGTTTGCTTTGGTCTGGGTGTTTTTTATATGTATGTATAATATTCTTTGTATATATTTCCTTTCTAATCTCTAATCAAAAATCAAATCAGCAGCACATTTGCAACAGCAATACCGTTGTTTCTGTTATAAGCGACGGTAGCCACTTACCATCAAGTGGACAGTCAGCCTGTCTGTCGAACTTACGATAAAAGAAAATAAATACATAATATTCACACATTCCACACAGCACCATCTAGTTCCACAGTAAGCAACTAATGCTTGTATTATGGATATCAGACAGTTGATATACTACACAGATTGCACAGATTACTTTTTTGTAAATACATACAGTATATTATAATTACAAAACATCCATGACTCAGGTACAAAGGTAAAATGTTAACACATAAACATTTGCCCCTAGCGGGATTCGTACCCGCGACCGTTTGGTTAACAGCTAGGGTTACTAGGTAACAAACGTGTCTTCCAAAGGAAATAAATTTTCCTAAATAAAATTTACTAACTAAACTATACTTTCTAACCACCTTTAGAGCACGATACATATACAGTAGATAATTTCTCAATTCATCGCCAGCACAATTTCGGCCATTGCCTTCTACTCGTAACTGCGACGAATGGGTCCAAAGTTAAAATGGGTCGTCCATAAATAGACTACGATCTAAGCACGGCTCTTCAATATATTTCTTCTCACAATACATCGAATTTATTCACGGAATTTCTCGCTACGTTTTTCATACAAAATTGTTTACGCCCACTCCTTGTTCAATGTTACAACTACCCACACATTGTACTCCGTCAACTGACGTACTCTTAGGGCGGAAAACAGTTTTTTAAGAAAACTTTTACACCAACATTTTCAACTTAGATTAATGATTAGTCTCTATTTAGATAGCGCGGTCTAGTAGATACCGCGCTATCTAAATACAATAGCTCCGTGAATGCGGCAACTTTTTATTGTAGTGTGTGTAAAACATCGTCACTTTTATCACTTTTTACACAGTTTTATTATATTTTTACACAGTTTCACTACGCAAACTGGTATTTTATTATGCCTAAAATTTAATAAAACATTCGGCACGTACACATCACAGACAGTTTGCAGTGTGACTGGCTCGGGTACGCTGAATTCGGCGTACTATTTTATGCCGCATTTTACAAGTACGACGACGGTATCTAGTCGAACGCAGCGAGACCAATCATTTTTCTATGGTGGTTTAATTAATGTATCTGAAATAGAAGGTGCTTTGAGAAGTTGAACTGTGAAATCATAGTAAATTAATTGTTTATTTTTTAGCGGTGAAGATTACGTTTACGCTAACTACGGGGAACAAGAGCCTCGCGGTCTACAGCCAATTCACCTGGAATATGCGGCAGACGAACCTAACGCCAGGCAGCACAAGTAAGTAAATTTATTAGTAAAACAATAAGGAAAATCAGAGCGAAATATCATAAGTACCTATATGTTTATACCGAACAAGTAACATATATCTATCTATACTCCCATTCCATAGTTTATATCTATACTAATATTAAAAAGAGTAAAGATTTGTTTGTTTGTTTGTTTGAATTGAATAGGCTTCGAAACTACTGGACCGATTTGAAAAATTCTTTAACCTACAGAAAGCTGCGTTATCAGCGAGTAACATAGGCTATATTTTATAAAGTTACGCGAACGAAGTCGCATGCAACAGCTAGTGTATATAAATGTGAAAGTTTGACGACACGTTTGGTCTAGTGGCTAGTAACCCTAGCTGTTAACCAAGCGGTCGCGGGTTCGAATCCCGCTAGGGGCAAATGTTTATGTGTTAACATTTACCTTTGTACCTGAGTCATGGATGTTTTATATTTATAATATGTATGTATTTACAAAAATAAGTATTGTATGTAGTATATCAACTGTCTGGTATCCATAATATAAGTATTAAGTTGGTAACTTTGGAACTAGATGGTGCTGTGTGGAATGTGTGAATATATTTTATTTTTTACTAGCTGGTGCTCGCGACTTCGTCCGCGTGGAATAGTTATTTTGGGAATCATTTGGGTATCTCGAACGGTTTTCGCAGCGCACGCAACGGAAGCCCTCAAAGATGAATAATTTTCCCCGTTTTTTCCACATTTTCGACTGTTTCTTCGTTCCTATTAGTCGCAACGTGATGTTATATAGCCTAAAGCCTTCCTCGATAAATGATCTATCCAACACAAAAATATTTTTTCAATTCGAACCAGTAGTTCCTGAGATTAGCACGTTCAAACAAACAAACAAACAAACTCTTCAGCTTTATAATATTAGTATAGATTTATTTTATATCTTAAGCCTGACCTAGGTAAACTAACTGGTGATTGTCGACAGGAAACCACCTACGGGAAGCCGCCAAGTGTCTCAATTCTCACGATACTCCGACATAATGTTGCCACCAGCCCGACGCACCTTCTACCACACCTACCAACCCTATTTCGACTACGTAGCCCCCGAGATAGTACCCTACGCGTACTGAACACCAACAACCTTCGGATCCGAGTGTTAAGGAAACTTCGAGGAATCTCTATCTCCCGGGACAAGCTCCCACGATGTACAAAAAAATCTATCAGGCTTTAAATCTGTTACAACCCTATATCCATATCGATAATCATATCTTAACGCTTTTTGCTTCTACGAATGCGAGCTTCCATCGCATTGTGCAATAATAATTTTACCTATACTTAAAAATAACCGAGATTTACTCGATGTATAAAAAAAAATTATACTCGACTTTTTGAATGATCGCATTGTATTTTTCGATAGATGTTAAGATATTAATTGAAAAAATGTCATGTTTAAATTAATTATTATTACTAGGATATCTTATATTGTCCTAAAATAAATATAGTACTTCCAAATTAAGACAATAAACCGCACTTTGTATCTTATAAGACGTGCAATTGAAAATTTTTAGTCAATTCCCATTAATTTAACGATTTTTGACAATAAAAAACTAATGTACGACAATAAAGTTGTGTATGAATGTTTACTACTATAGAAAATAGGTGTGTCGCATTGTTCGTTACCAAAATTTTATGTGTTAAAACATTTAAGGGTATTTGTTTTACGAGAGTCGAACTTAGCTATTGCTGGACTCTATTTTATTTGTAGCACTTTTAAGTTGATATTTAGGCGCTAAGCAGACAGAGCAACTTTGATCTCAATATTCCGGCAAGAAGCGACTCGAATCTAGCTGTGCAGAACTAAGAAACTGCACAGACATAGCATTTCTAGTTGCGAGTTTAAAAGATCGATAAAAGTTTTCTGTTGCTGTACTCGGTGACAGAATCAGTTTCAAATTGATACAACTAGCAACTTTCAAACCTAGTTGTGTTAAGTCAGCGATCGTAACACGTCGATCAATTTTACTCCCCCCACGTACCCGCAGTGCCATTCTGCCAGTCTTGATAATGATATCGTTGAGTTGAAACGTCTGACGTTTGAGGGATTTGAAGTTTATTTAGAATCTCCGCAAACCGTAAACTTGGCCTTTTTGTTGCTGCAATTGGCAACTTTTAACAGAAACTTTTAAAAAGTTGATAGTTTCTTCAATCGAGTTGATAGTTTCTTTAACCAAGTTGATAGTTTCTTCAACTGAGTTGATAATTTCTTCAACTGAGTTGACAGTTTCTTCAATCGAATTGATAGTTTCTTCAACTAAGTTGATAGTTTCTTCAACTAATTTGATAGTTTCTTCAATCGAGTTGATAGTTTCTTCAACTAAGTTGATAGTTTCTTCAACTAAAGTTGCTCTATCTGCTTAGAGCCTTAAGGATTTCATTAAAAACAAGGCGTTGTCTGAGCCCGACAGCCTCTTAATAATTAAAAAGTATCCTTCTGATATTTTTTTCTAGTATTATTATTATTAATAATTTTTCCATTAGAGTAATTTACGCAAAAAGACAATAAAAATTTGTTTATTAAATATAAAAAGGTATTAAATACTGTAATGTTAATATCGTGTACCTATTTATTGATGTACTTAACGCAGACTGCCGTATGTGTAGCTTCAATTAAATGTTTTAAATGTTGTATAATTTAATATTATATAAAATGTAGATTAAAATGCACATTTTATTTTCATTTAATTTAATTTTTTACCGGACCCTGGTCAACATACTGGTTGAAAATAAAATCAACAGTCATGCTACACTTATTATAATATTTTTAGTTGAGTTATAATTCGCATTATGGAAATCATATGATTTTCATTACAACTTATATCAGACTATGTCAGACCCATGACTTGTATCAGATTTGAAATATAAATTTCATGTTGCTTAAGTTAATTGTGTTAAAATAAAATCACAATAAAAAATGTACAATAAAAGGTACCTACTGTTGATTTTCAAAGCCACTAAACAACTTTCCAATGACCGTTTTGACAGTCGAATAACCTCAGACCAAATATGGACTATAGACAGAGTTTTGTGGACAACATAGTGAAGCCGGTTTTAGAAACATGACGTGTGCGTAGGTCGTTTACTCTGTATTAAGGTTTTGTATGCCAAGCTATAACCTTAATTTTTGTTTCTTTTTATTGAAAATATTGGTTTCCAAATTCATCATGCTTTTTATTTTTTTGAAGAATAGTTTTCATTGCTCAATTCGGTATTTTCATTAGTAAATATTTTAATAAGGCGAGGCGTAGTTTGTTTGCATTTGTGTGCGTGTAACCGTGTATGTACAATTGTACACGGCGAAGGCGTAATCGGCTTCTCTCTGTCATCCACAGGGCTCTATCTTGAATTCTTGTTTTATCTGAGGGAATGACTGATGTAGTCATTTCCACGATCTCATTTGATGTTACTATTATTATCATTATTATGAATAAATTAATTATACATAATAATTGTTGTGATTAGACGCTAAGTGTAATAATACTGTGTTATATTTAAAAGCCTTCAAGACGGCTAGTCGGCTTCGGTCACGGGGCAAACCGTAATAAAAACAATATGTTCACCGCCGAGGTCCGACAGAAAAAATGCTTTAACTACATTTTAATGTTCCATGTTTATTGTAATAGTTAATATTGTAAATTAGCATTCGCGTGTACGCGGCTTGTTTAGTATTTGTGAATTATTGAATAAATAGATGTAGGGTCGGAGTCAGCCTAAAGGTGAAATAGCGACTCGGAAGTAGATCTTGCTGACAATAAACAAAAAAAAATACCAAAAAAATATCTTTTGAAATGTATGTCTTGGAATTCTCAAAAGAGGCTGGTGAGAATTTAAACTTTTTATGGAAAAAGATATACAACATAGTAATGAGTACAGAAGTATATTGTCGATTTCGAGACGTGCTCTCTCGACGGAGGCGCGTATCGTACTAAATCATAATTAATCTTGTTTGGAAAATCGCTCACACCCGTCGCTTCCTCATACCTCTCCCCGTGATTGGCCCTCGCATAGCGGCCAGAAATGATTTACCAGGGAAAGAACCGAATATTTAGGATTACCAGTTAAAGCCTCATTTAAATTCTCAATAAATAAATATAAAAACTACTAAAACATAAATTTTTTCATTATCCAGTTTAAAAGTCGCACTGAAGGTCAAAGGCTGTACTTAAAGAGAATTGTTAAATATGTGTGTATATTTCTTATTATATATATCTAAATATGTATATCTATCTATTGACTTGATAGTATCGACAAAGGTCGACATAACCTCACAGACTATGAAATTTGGCTTTAAAATTACTCATATTTATAATGGCTTTAAATGAGTCAATGAATTCATTAAACTCCTATTTTACGTAATGAGCTGTCATAACAGTTCTCAACCTACATAATATTACGATTTAGCGAAACTACATATATATTTTGTATTATAATTTTTTAACAATATTCCGTAGTATTTTACAAAATTATTTTATTGTCCTTTTTAAACTCATTAATCTAAGTAGTTAGTGATACAATGAGTAGAGGTCGATTGAGACTAAATATTGCAATTAAAATTAGGTGTTTAATGTTTAATGAATGTAGAATTTTTGCAGTTGCATATCTTACCCGATTAAATACTATATACCTATATACATATATGGAATTCATGAAATAACCATATCAGTATTATTATCTTAGATATAAATGACATTATACTGTAAAGCCGTCGAAAGTGTGATAAATGTCCACTATGTTACCATAATAGTAGAATCTTTCAACTCTGGCAACACTCAGCTCCAGTATAACCAGTAACACCAATGAATTAAGAGACATTTTTAATTAGTTGTTTGAACACCAAACTATGTTTTAAAATAATAAGAGCAATTGTAAACCAATCAAAATAATTCCTCAAAGAAGTACTATCACGGAAAAGGAATGTTTATCTGTTTGCGGTTCATGATATACTTGACTTTAAACTTACTAAACTGATTACTAACTTTATTTTCGCTTAATATGGTGTAAGGTACGTCATTGCAAATATACCCGCATCTGTTATTTAATTATGACAAAGATTATCTGGTAGATGATACCAACATTGATAAATTGTTTGCTAAATTATCAATGTTACTGATGAACTCTTGGCATCCCTGCCTAACACATGGAGGGTATTTATAATTTTGTCGGATCTCGCACTTAAAGATTTCTTTCTGCGATCGTACATTGGAGACATATATTATCACACAAGCAATCTGAGTCTATAGTAAATAGAGTAGAAACGTTTCAAGATATGTATAATTAGCTAAATTTTTAAGCACTCATCGTGGTTCTAAATGGACAATAACTGATCGACAATAACATATGTTATACACCTTGAAAAACATTAGATATAAATAAGCATTTCTAATGCGAATTAAAATTGTAATTTTCGCCAGACCGCGTTTATACAACAATATGGGTCAATTACCCAAACTAATTAATGTTTTTAAATTGTATATTTAATTGGTGTTATATAATTTTTTTTTGAAAATAAAGATAGATACTCCTGAGCAGAATGTTCTTATTATTGATACCTACAATGCTAAACCTGCTAGAATTAGTCATAGATATAATTTACCTATTTATTTTTATTTTTGGAATTTTCATAAAAATTTAGAAGAATTTAAAAATTTAATTTTGATTTAAAGAAAATTTAATGTTTTTGAAGAATATTTTTTTATTATACCTATATAAAAATCAATCGCAAAATCTCAAGAATCGCAAGACCGATTTTAATTCGGTTTTCACTTGTGGAAACAGGAATGAATAAAATAAATAAAGAAGTTTATATATTAAATATATAAAAATTGTACCCCTGGGCAAAGCCGGAGGGTGTCACTAGTAAACATATAAATGGATTTTGATTGGTTTTAATACTACTCGTATGTGTACTAAGTTGTACGTTTTTCTTCTTCACAGACTTATTTTTTTTTTTGCTTTTTTGATGGTAGGTGGCTAAGGGCGCCTATAACACAAGCAACGTTACAGGTGTTGCACCCGGGGCCCCTGAGTCAGCTCTCTAAAGGCCACCATTCACGGGCACTCCATTTGGCAGCGCTCTACATCAGTGGACAACATCCAAATTCTTACCACTTAAGTCGCCATTCACGGGCACTCCATTTGGCAGCTAGTACAGTCAATCTGTCAATGGAGCGGTGAAAAAATTTTAGGATGGATGAAAGTTGTTTTATTCGTTGAAGAATGATGTACTTAAGCTACCTTTGCGATGGGTCTTTTTGAAAACTCAAAAAAAGTGAAAAAAAATTTTTGAACCATCGCAAAGGTAGCTTAAGTACATCATTCTTCAACGGATGAAACAACTTTCATCCATCCTAAAATTTTTTCAATCAAACCATTAATTTTATGACAGATTGACTGTACTAAGCGCTCAGTGGACGACGACGAAATGATTTCGGTTTAAACACTCATATGAGTGGCGCGGCGTGGAACGGAGGCACGTGACGCGCCAGTTCCGCATTCACGGTGAGTCGGACTGCGGCCATTGGAGCCGCGCCGCAATGGATGTTGGAATGTTTGGAAATTCAACACACGGAGCGATGCCACACAATTGACGTGGTTTTTCACATCCACAATGAGATTTGGAGTGAATGGAGTGGAGCGCTGCCAAATGGAGTGCCCGTGAATGGTGGCCTTAAGACAAGCTCCTTCCTTAACAATCTACAAATTAGCTCGTATTTTGTCCATTGCCAAACCTCCTCTCCACTTCACATATAAACAAACTTACAAAGTTCGCTCTCTGTGTTTATTTACCTAATATAGAGATAAAATTATAGATATAATAAAATTGAATTTGAAACTTGGAAGTCAAAATCTAATAATATACAATCTTTAATTCTATCCTAACTTTATGCTAAACTTTTAAATGGGAATTTCAAATACAACAGCTAATATTTTGCTTTCCGTTTATCGGTCGAAGTTTCAAACAAACTTGGCGTGATTTTAACAAAGTTTGAATGATCTTCACCACTTAAATAGGTACTGTTCTAAAGGGATCATCTAAAAATAAAAAATAATATCCTAACAGAATATACCTACATATCTCTAATATTATGAAGAGTAATGAATAATGTCAAAAATTACTAGACCGCATAGATAAATGATTAGTCTCGCTGCGCTCGAGATACCGCCGTCGTACTTGTAAAATGCAGCATAAAATAGTACGCCGAATTCGGCGTACCCGAGCCAGACACTACAAACTATCTGTGATGTGTACTTGCCGAATGTTTTATTAAATTTTAGGCATAATAAAATACCAGTTTGCGTATGTAGTGAAACTGTTTAAAAATATAATAAAACGGATAAAAAGTGACGATTTTTTACAAACACTACAATAAAAAGTTTCCACATTTTCGGAGCTATTGCTTTTGTATAGCGCTCTATCTAGTCGAGCGCAGCCAGACCAATCAATTATCTTTGACTAGATCGATTTAAAAAGATCATTCACCTATAGAAAGCTACATTATCAGTCTTTAAGAAAAGACGGAGTACGACCTTGAAACTATGGGCCAAAGTATTTTTTGTAATACCCGAAAACGGACAACGTAATAACATAAAAAAAGTTTGTAGGGCCTTTGAAGGCATCACGTTTTCTATACGTGACTGGGTCGCCTTATAACATTGTCGTCTGGTGAAAGTTTCAGAAGAACAAATAAACAGCCGTGACTAGCAATAAATATCATATTCAGTGACCGATATTGTTTTCTTTTTGAAACAATAAGAAATGAAAATGTACAGAATACATACATGCGATTATTTAAGGGATTCTCTTGGGCAAATTACATTTATTTATTTATTTATCTCACATGGCCCCAACGAGGCAGGCATCAAATTAAAATAGGACGTTACAACCAATTATCACTAGGCGGATGCCGCCGCAATTAAAGGACGTTTGACCTTTAGTTTATATGAAACTAGATTATTCCCGCGACTTCGCCCGCGTCCGATCGCTTCTGTAGATTTTCTTAAAGTTTCATCAAAATCGTTTCTTCAGTTTTTGGAGTCCATAGGGAACATACATACATACACACATCGCCTTTTATATATGTCGTGGGCAGATTGTAAACTATGAAATCAAAAATTTTTCACCAAAAGTCAAAAATATGTGCGACAAGGAGCGGAGCGAAGCAAAGCGAGAGGAGCGTGTTATGTTTACATGGAAATAAATTTGGGGAGCCGAGCGAAGCGGAGCGGAGTGAGGCGACCCTCTCAGTTTTAACAGAAATATGGAACGATATGGACACGAAAATAAATGTCGGATAAATCCGACTCTGGCGGCTAAAGGATTAATTGATGCAGAATTCATATGCGCGCAATCTTTTTGGAAATATTTTTCAATAAAAGCTAAATTCTTCTTGTGTTCTTTCTAAACTATATAACGAGTTGATATAAATATTATTAACAGAAACAGTTAGAAAAATTGTTTTTACAATAACCATGATTGAAGACTCTTTTTAAGCCTTTGATCCTTTTGATAATATATTAATAATAAAACCTAATTAAGTTTTATCTTGGTCAAAGCCGGAAACGGGTCGCTATCAAAAAATATTAAAAATATCAAAATAAAACATCAAATTTTATAGTTTCTTATATATTTTTACATTTAAAATAATACAGGCGGTTACATAAAAAATAAATAAAATCTTCAATATGATTTACAATTTATTGTTGTTTAATACTACTAACTAAAATAATATAGGCTAAATAATACGTGGTTGACTGTACACAAAAAAAAAATTCAAAACAAAACACTTTCGACATCATTACAAATGTCGCAATTATCTACTTTTTTACAACTATTATTCGTTAAGTGTTTCAATAAGAAAATAATAATAAGAAAACTGTGATTAGTTACAAACATTTTGTGCTCCTTTTTGACTATTTTACGAGCTCGCAACAAAATCCAATGAAAATAGACAACAGTAACGATTGTACTCATACAAAACTTCTATGAGTAGTAAATATCAAAACTTATGGAAAACTTCTTCAATTGAAACAAAACAACTTTAGTACTAACTCGCCGGAACAGATGGCGTTTCAGAGAGACAAGACAATTCGATAGTTTAAATTGAATTATTCTTTTTATATAATGCCAACCCATAGGTGGCATTGTTTTCTGTAATGCTTCAGGGTTTTAGTTCAAATTATTATAAAATAACATAAAAATAAATATTATATTCAGCGCCATCTGGCCACTAATTTTAATAAAACTATTGATATAGTCAAATTTAAGGACCTTCGCCGAGTTGCAAACAGCCTGTAGCTGGTTTGTGTGACTTTTTGTTAAAAAAAGTCTCAAAGAAGAATTGTTTGAGGACACCGTTCACTTATTAGAGTTAGATGAAAATTAAAGTGTGCATACAATATAAAAACACACAAGAAGAAACAAATTTACATAATAATACTTAGGTAATTATATAGAAATAATGAACGAAACCAACTGACACATAATTTAATGCTATATTGTGTGGAAAGACCATTCATTGCATTGATATGACGAGGTACTGTTTTCATCATCACCTCTAATGTTATCCTTGAAAAGTATAGGTAGTAAGAATTACAATATATGCACCTGTTAAGTTGGTTCGAGTCCCGGGCGAGTCAAGCGAGTTTTAGAAAATCTTTTAATGCAGTTTTGTTTCTTTTTTAAAATAAAGGAATGTCTCCTTTATGTAAAAGGAGCCAACTTAAGGATTTAAGGTAGTTTCCCTCCAGGGCCCGACTTATTTTTCCACCCTGTATATGTAGTTTTTTCTAAATTTTGATGTCTTGACTCAAATGTTGCCAAGTGATTTCCCAAGTTGGTCGACTTTTAACAGTATTTATTCAATTTTTTTTTTCTTTTGATAAAATCAATGACAATGACAATGACAAATGACTAGGTATGCTAAATGTTGACATATCTAGCAAACCTAGAAACACTGCTGTTAACTTTCGTTTAAAAAAAAAACGCCATGTGAAAATGGTATCTCGTCATGCGAACGTTTGATAAAGGTAAGTAATGCTGTGTGACTAAATACTTACATAGAACTTTTAATATAGAGTAAAAAATGTATCAAAAGATGTTATACGAATTAGCCGTCGATTAGTTTAGTTAGACCACCAGACATTGTGACATGCTTTTTTTTTAGGAGCAAAACAGATCCCTGCTAGAGTTTGATGTATCAAGGTAAACATTACATATTATTTTATCACAATTCAATAAACTCTCGACACGGTGAACAAGCCCGCTCGTAGTAAACGATCAAACGTCTTGTTAAACTAATTAGTATTTTCAAACGTGTTTTTTTTTAATTTTGATTTACCCTAATTGAGATGGTGTTTTGGCAAACACAATATTCTGATTCCGATTTTATTTTTAATCATTCGTATCGGGCTAAAAAAGCACATTTTTCATACTTGATTCATGATCGCGCTCGTCGGCAGAATAAAAACTGTGGCTTAGTATAGTTTTTGTTAAGTATTTTTGGAGTGTTATAAGAGCAAACAAAAGTATAACAAACATGTTTGATCGTTTAATTAAAGGGCCCTCAACAATTTCCTTTGGACAGATGTCATTTGACAAACAATTATTATGAGCCTTGATCAGAATTTGACAATATTTTTTCACTCGTGAAAACCCGTAGTTTCTATAATGGAGCCTCTCTTATAGAACTTGTATGTTTGTTACTTAGTTTGTTTGTTACTTAGTTCATGAGTCTCGAACGCTGTGCGTTTCAAGGTCTCAGGATACGATAAGTATTAAAACAATACTATCTGCAACTGCTATTATCAGGTTTAAAAATGAATACTCATATCTTATCTTCCTCTTGTTCTGGACATAATTTCAAGAACTTTAGTTATAATTATATGTCAAATGACTGCTGACCTATTACATCGTAGATAGTGTGAGAATAAGAACTATTAAATGCATGAATTAGTACTTTTTTTTTCTTTAACATCTTAAGAATTATTTATTACTAGAACAATGTTTGTTTTTTTTGTTTTTTTTTTTACATCTAACCGAGTATTTCCATCCAACATTTATGACAATAATACATTTACACATAGTATTAGGTATTATATATAACGTTCACCTTAATGTAGGTAACATAGATAAATGATTGGTCTCGCTGCGCTCGACTAGATACCGCCGTCGTACTTGTAAAATGCGGCATAAAATAGTACGCCGAATTCGGCGTACCCGAGCCAGTCACACTGCAAACTGTCTGTGATGTGTACGTGCCGAATGTTTTATTAAATTTTAGGCATAATAAAATACCAGTTTGCGTAGTGAAACTGTGTAAAAATATAATAAAACTGGGTAAAAATGAAATAAAAAGTGACGATTTTTTACACACACTACAGTAAAAAGTTGCCACATTTTCGGGGCTATTGCTTTTGTATAGCGCTCGATCTAGTCGAGCGCAGCCAGACCAATCAATTATCTTTGGTAGGTAAAAAGTTCTAAATAGAAAAGAGGCTTGGACAAAAATATACTCATGGAATGCGACAACGGTTTGAGAAATATTTTAGAAATATATTGGCACAATAACAGTACGACAGAGAGGCGGCACAGGTACGGTTTAACTTTATAAAAAAAAAACCAGGCAACACTTGAAAAACTTACACTAGCAACACTCGGGCGCGCATACAACATAACATGCAGGAGCACGAGTGGCTCAATCAACTTGTATCCAGAGCCTTGAACATTGTTAATTATATCAAGGACTGTAAGAATGACGCACAAAAAAAGTTAAAATGCACGCAACAATGGTACTTATTCATACAAATTTCAGAGTTTAAATTATTCAGTACGAAAAAAGGAAAATTTTTACTCGATTTTAATACTGAAACATACGCAATTACTGAACAAACAAACAGATATATATTACCTAATTCTTCTGACATACAGACCTATACGTAAAAATTAATACAAAACTGCATAAAACGACGAATAATATTTATTTTCCATTTATCAAAAGACTTAAGTATAAAAAAAAAACAGAAAATAACACATCTTATTCCTCTTCAACAGTTTTTATATATTGTGAATATATTGTAAATGCAATTTGCCAATAAAATTTAAGCTTGAACTCTTCAAATTGTATCAATAAACCCATGTTGCTTTGTTTCTTTTTTATTTACTTACAACTACAAATACATGGCAACACCAGTGTCAAAATGGAAGAAAAACAAATCACTTTCTGATGGCTCCTTGTTGATTGTATATGATTGATTGATTGATGATTGATTGATTGTATATTTATGAATATACCCTGATTTGACAATGACAAGTATTGCGCATGTGAAATTTATAAAAAAAACATATATAATGAAAATACTAATTTTGTATATTTGAGCCTGTCCTTATCTATGTACTAGTTAGTTGAGTTTTTAATTTCATTTGTTATTATTAGGATATTCTTTGTACGTATATTAACCATTCGAATGCATATTTTCAAGAGTTGCTCTCATTATTATTATATGTCCTTTCCTTAGAGCATTTTACGAATCCAAGATCTAAAAAAAAAACTAAAGATCTAAGATCTAAAGTTAGTCTGATAAAGAAAAAACTTTGCTACCTAAATCGAAACAAGAAATTAATTAATAATGCTCACGTTCACGAAAAGGTGTGTTATGAAGAAACTCTTTTTCATAAGTTTCTTTATTAGTGACGTCATACTCATATGTCATACTCATAAGGGATTTTTTTTTTCATTTATGTTTCTTATAAATTGTCCTCATCAGAGACATCGTACGTATGAGGTGTCTTTTTTTTTTATTTGTCATTAGAAGTAAAAAGTAAAAACTTGTTGAAAGCAAGAACGTAGCTTATAACATGATTAAAAAAAAACCGTGATCATAAAACAAAATATTACACCGGTAAAAAAGTGCATAAAATTAAAACACTAGTGTCTAGACTCTAGACCATTAAAAATATGACGTCACGAGCCTAAAAAGTAGCTAGCAATAAAAAAATACGAGCTCAGATGCCACCAAGGTGCATTCAAATCTCGACCTTATTAGTTGTGTTAAGTAATAAGGACACAAATGTCACACAACACAAATATCATTGTATTATATGAAAATGATGCATTCAAATGGCTAATAAAAACATTTGATAATAATAATTTTCAATAATAATACAATCGGTACAATTACAAAGGATTATCTTTTCTTAAATCTATACATTCTATATAGCGGCGACACTCATTTGCATACATTCCTAACCGTACAATACCATACAATACACTATACAAATACAATAACGCGTTTCTTTGGTTAAACATTTTGTTGGCGGGATGTTTGCGCGCAATGGACGGTCACTTAAACCGCATAATATAAATATTTCCTGTTGAATCGCGATCCTCTATAAAAAGCTCATATTGTCTGCAGTACTGACGATTTCTCTTGAGCTTATTTTATTTGAAAAATCAATGCTAAAATACAACTGAATGAAAATTTCGACTACAAATCGTCCTAGTATCGAGCAACATTATTTCTCTACATACAAGTAAAATCCTTGAAAGCAGCACTAATCAGTCTCTTTTACTTTTCAATGTGGCGAATTGAATGTACACTTAGGAAAGATTAAATAACGTAATTACTCATTTTTCGTAAAACAATAAATAATTCGACGCGGATTCATAAATAGACGTTTCATTTAGACATGATTATCATTTGAAAATCATTTTATTTTTGTTAAACGTTTGCATGTTCGAAAAAGTACATCAGCAAAAAAATAAACTATTAATTTCCTGTTTAAAAAAAAACATACTTATAAAACCTATTAGAGAGTTATTTTAAATATTTAACTCGTGTAACTTTATTTATCGTGCAACTTTAACTATAAGTGCCCCATTTAACCCCAAAAAAACACACGTTATTCAATCTTCAAGTGAACATCTGTCGCTTTTCAAGTGTAGGTAACGCCTAATCTTGAAAATCAAATCGCCTCAAGGCAATATTTTGCTAAATTAAGTGAGAAACACAGTACAAAAATGTCCAACTGAATATTTGCTAATTTCTAGCGCAAAATATAAACATAAGAAACAGAGTAGTATCCTACAAATTGTGTATTGTCAATGGTTTGTGTTGTGGCTGAAGAAGAAAAGCTAACAATAACGTATAGCTTCTGAAAAAAAAAGTTTAGAAATTAAAGTGGCAATACTGTACGCTAGTGTTATCCCTTTCTAACCATGAAGTTGGTATCAAAGGGACGACACTATAGTGTTGCCACTTTTTTAATTTCTGCACTTTTTTGAAAAGCTGTACAAGGTAAAATTAAGCTAACTACGCTGTATAGTATTTATATATATATTTAGCTAATAATAAAATGGCACACTTGGACCTATTACCGCAAACACTTCCCGCCTTTGGGACCACTCACGCTATTAAAGTTCATTTTCCTTTGCACATTTTGCGTGGATTTAAAGGTGAAAAATTCTTAAAATAATTCACCAAGTCACCTAGAGCAAATAAATAAAGAAATACATACAAAGCAAACTGAACCATTCCATTGTTCTATTGTGAAGAAATCAGAGAGAACATTCTTTACTAACGCAACCGACACACAAGCACATATTTATGCTATTATTTCAAGTAAGTCAAGCTGCATAACTTATCAATGCGGAATCAGATTTAACTTGGACTAAAGACATAAAATTCAAGTTTTCAATATTTGCCGCCTATTTTGTTTCTAAATTAATTTGATCGCCCTCCAACGCAGCGAGTAAGATAAAAAAATATATTTGAAATCTGATGACAAAGAAAAATGAACTCTATAACAAGTCCCAAATCCAATAACTCATTTACAATTTCACTTCATTGTACAACGATAGTGTCAACATACTTCAAATGTGGTGTTTACTTTATCAAAATATGTTAATTTCTTGTGTATTTTACTAAAGAATTATTAGCCTTCGCAATTCATAAACAGTAATATTGTAATTTTAACATTTTTGAGAGCCCCTAGCTCTAAGACGAATAGACAATTTGACACAGACTGCTTCATATTAATGATTAATGTCACAGCTAGGCCAACAATTCTTCAGTGAAACAAAACCTCTCGCTGTACCGAAAAAAAAAACGGAATCCGATTATACTCTTAATTGACGAACCACTAACAAGCAGTCTTCACAATTTAATAATACAGTTACGCTATTCATATTATTAATAATAAAAAATACTGGACCATAAATTGTTTTTTTTTTTAATAGGAATTACAATTAATTAATTTATTATATATAGAAAAGGAGGCGCTAAGTGTTTTCAATAAAAAGTACACACTTCAACGTCCCAACCGTTTCAACTTGTTGTGAATCATAATCAATTTACATATTTCATTTATAGAAGGCATATTTCATATTATATTATATTATATTATTATATATCATGCTGAATTCTGCCCATAAATTTATCGCATATAACTTAAACTATTGATTTTATTAAGTACGCTATTGTATCATTTCATAAAAAGTCAGTATTTTTTTCTATATTTTCATGATTTATGCATAAAATAGACTTGATTGCATAAAATAATACAATCCGTCGGATATTATGTAGGCACCCCGTTAGTATAGTATACTCTTAAGCAGTTTTCAATTTGTAGAAAACCAATTTAGGAACCTTATTAGTGAACTTAGTGATCACACTACACTAAATTGATTTCCAAGTCGAAGACATAGAGTTGAAAATAGATAATAGAATCCAAAATCTAAATTGGATCCAATCCGTTCTAAATGCGATTATACATTCCGATTTTCTAAATTGGTTTCCTACAAATTGAATAGTGTAATAACCGCTTTAAATTAACAAAAAATGGCGCGTACAACAAGCTAAGACATTGTACCCGACGAGTAGGCGCGTGCCACACTGCGTATGGATTTGCATACGTCTGTCTCTTTTCCGCACGAAACCTAACTTACGAGTGCGACAGAGACTACTGTTGCTTTGTACGTACTGTTTGTCAGGGTACTCATATGAAAATAGGATGAAGACACTACCAAATGCATTTGTGCGAGACTGTGATAGAAAGCTGGCGCCTATCACAGTCTCGCAAAACTAAAGAGTTAAAGTCTTTAGTTAAACTAAGTTAACTAAAGAGTTAACTAAAGCGGTTGGTTATTTTATTACACTATTCAATTTGTAGGAAGCCAATTTAGGAAATCGGAAGATGTAAGTAATCGCAATTAGAACAGATTGGATCCAATTTAGATTTTAGATTCTTATTATTACCTACACTTATTTTGAGGTGCCAAAAAATTTCTAACGAGCAATTTCTGACACATTGAATTGAGAATATCAATTTTTTTTTTTCTTTAAAGTACCAGCTCACACAAGTTAAAACAGTCAACAACGTCATTCACTAGTAAACTTTCTCGACTACAATGAAATATTAAAAATATATATGTCACAAATCACACTTCAAGTTCTCTACTATTGCACTCTATTATTGTGTTTAACTACTTTAAAAAAATCATCTTGGCTAATTATTTTATGTGGTGGGTAACTATCGGCCAGTGCTATCTTTTTCTATACATACATATACATATTTTGTCTTATTTATTTACATACAAATATTAATACTGTTAGAATTTACAACATATTACTTTGGAATGTGGGGGGGGGGGGGTAACTACATTTATTCAGATCCATTCAGGTTTCGGAAGACGTTTTTGGTTATTATATACAGTTTGTTGTTTGTTTGTTTGAATTGAATATGCTTCGAAACTACTGGACCGCTTTGAAAAATTCTTTCACTGTTGTTAAGCTATAAATTATCAGCGAGTAAACATATAGGCCATATTTCATATAAAATTACGCGGACCAAGTCGCGTGCAACTGTATATGCGGAATGTTATATGTTTAACCAAAATCGTCAATGTAAATTCCGCTCTTTATATAAAATCAGTTAAAATTGACTTTTGTTTATAGAAAACCAACTGAAACGAGCTGTACAAAAGTAGTTACTCCCTTAAATATCGCGAAACCAAGTCATAAAACAAATTTAAAATGTAAACCAATCAAAGAACTTCTAGACTGTGTGAACTAGATTTGTTTATACCTAGTAACATTTTTATTTTCAACATATTATAAAAACGCTCGAATCTTTGATGGATTTATTTAAAAATGTTTTCCATCAGACGAAAATGCATTTTCTCTCCTTAAAAACAATGTACAGATTTCTCGATAACCAGCTCTATTTTCGTATATAATATCAATCATAATACATAATTGTTTCCCTTAAACAGCACTGGCCGATTTGGAATTAAAAAAAAATGCTATAAAAATTCCAATAACTTCAGTCACATATTTTTATATACTGAACACAACCTTTTCTTATTTACAATAAGAAAGCAACAAATTATTATACCTTGAGCCCTCACTGGATGACGATCACACTTTGGAACAGAGAAAAAGTCTTACTAAAAATAATAAATGCTATATATGAAAAAACCTTCGTCTCGATTACATTATATTATACCGATAGCTGCCGGTGAGACTGCGACCTTATTAACACATTTACACAAATAAACATGTAGCTTGGGACAACGACCACACAACGCACTGAGTATTATTATTATATTTATCTCCCGTAGCGTTTGTTCCTCCGGGACCTGTTGAGATGAAAAAAAACCTAATTAAACTCAGGAACTCACTTGGGCGATCAAAGCACACGATGAGATAACAAACAAAAAAAGAATACAGAAACGTTACATGAACCGTTACGAGAAACGTTACGTGAAGCATCACGTGATCGTTACACTGAAGCGTTAGACAATATTTGACTATTACATTTTACATCGCACACAAAGGATTTTCACTTCATAAATAAAATAGCAATGAAACTAACGCGAATATAATGGCCATACCTGGTTCACCTGTGCAACTGTGGCCCGTAAGCGGCTAGGGCGCTGTACACGGCTAGCAGGGCCTGTGGGCGGTGGGGCGAGTTGTCAGCGGAGGCGGAGGCGGAAGCGGCGCAACGAGCGGAAGCGGCGAGCGCCGCCCAACTGTAGGGCGAAGCCGTGCTATCTTCCGCCGAGCGGAACGCCGCGTTAGGATCCGCGACGTCGGGATTCCGCGCGCCTCCGCACGCCGCGCTCAGGGTACAGAAACTCATCGCTTTCCACCCTCCGTACCTGAATTCACATTCGATTTCTCTTAAATCGATTACTTTTGAACAAAGACACGATATCAGAGACAAGATAAATAACACAGTCGCTCCACCCAGACAGTTGACAAATATAACACCTCACAGAAAATAATATTATAACGTCTGACATCTTTAACACTGTGAAAACGGTTGTAAAACGGTCCTTCGGGAACCTAACAAATTTTTCAGGATAAAAAGTAATCTAGGTAACTAATGTTAATCCATTCAGTATTTTTTATTATCGCATTTACAATAAATAGTAGAATACTCACTTGTCAACGACGACCACCGGTCCATTTTTATACTCCATCTGACATCCGGCAACAAACTCTATGAGACCGAACGAGTCCTTGTACGGCTCGACGAGTCTGTCTATCGCCTCTTCCCTCTCACTCTCACTTTCGGCTTGCCTCACCGCTCTCACGAACTCATTATCATCGGGCTTCCCCGCCGTATACTCGACGGTGTCGCCCTCTAACCAATTGCAACACTTGATGAACTTAACACTCAACTGATAGTCGTCTTGCAACGAATGCACACTGACGTTCAACACTTCAATGACCCTATCGGTGGGCACATTTTCCGGCACTTTTGTCACTTTTTCAAAGAAATAACACGGTCTACGCAACTCTGCCTCTTCTTCGACGGACAGAGCCGGCGCTACCGGGGGCGGAGGGGGGGCCGTGTCAGGCGGAGAACCAGCCGTCCTAGACCCCCAATCTGGAAACTTGAACTTGGTTGGAGAGCTCAACTTGAAATTTTTTAGAGACATCTTCGAGGGACTCTTCGGTGATTTTGGACCTTTCTTCACTTCGGTCAAAGACGAGAATAGATCTCCGTTCGCTATTGATTTCCTCGCAGACAAGTCTCTGTGGCTACTCAACCTTTCCAGCCTCAATTCGGTTCTGTCGAATCTGTAGGCCGGTTCTGTTTCTGCGACCGGTGAACCGTTCTCCGGTATCAGTCTCTCGTCATCGGAGCAATCGTTGTTCTCCTGTCTCCTGTAGCCGTTTGTCTCCGGTTCGATGGGAGATTCCACAGGCGTTTTCCTGTCGGCCTTTCGATGAGCTACATACGTGTCTTTCGATACGAAACTCGCTCTGAAGTTGGCCACAAACAGTTCTTTCTCGTCTTCAGTAGGCCAAAACACTTCGCTGTCCTGTAAATTAAATATTAAAGAATATTAAAGGAAGCTGTTGGGTTTTTAACAAACTCACTTATGGAGACACACATGACATGTGATTATTTCACGGTTACTGCCGCCAGAAGCAGACGGGCTGCCTAAATGACTGCAAAACGCAGTAAAGCCCTGCCATCAAATTTTCGACACTTCGTAATTATAATTAAATAAACAAATAAATATTCACACATTCCACACAACCGCATCTAGTTCCAAAGTAAGCAACTTAATGCTTGTAATATGGATAGCAGGCGGTTTATATACTACATACTACATACATACATTACTTTTTTTTTTGTAAATACATACATATGTATTATAAATATAAAACATCCATGACTCAGGTACAAAGGTAAATGTTAACACATAAACATTTGCCCCTAGCGGGATTCGAACCCGTGACCGCTTGGTTAACAGCTAGGGTTACTAGCCACTAGACCAAATTCAATTATTTATTTAATTGCGAAACTATAATATGTAACAAGAAACCTGTTCGTCGTCGTCTGTTAGCAGCAAGACGAGTTGCGCAGTGTGGTCCCACAGTAACCGCCACAGGTCCGGTGCGGCCGCTGCGGGCGGGTGCTGCGCCACTGCGTATTCCCGCAGTCGCCGTCTGCCCCACACCCAAGACGCGTTCACGTATTCGCTGCCTGCGATAACATTCCACATTTTAATACCCGTAATTAAGACACGGCGGATTTTCTTTTAGCCGCCAGAGTCGGATCTATCCGACAATTATTTTCGTGTCCATTTCCTCTATATATGACAAATTCCTCTACTTGTATAATCATTGCATTCTTTCTCTTAAAAATTATAATAATTACGAATCAAGGTGCCTAGGGGCACGACAACTCCTACAAAACCAAGCTTATATGTATAAGTAAGTAGACTAAAATATAGACTAAAATATTTTATATTACCTTTTTAATAAAACTAATATTTTAAAATTATATTTTATTTTAATATTTTTAACTAATATTTTTTTATTTCAAAATGCAGAGCATTGATGAACTACAGAATGAAAAAATAAATCCTAGTTTTAAAATCCTGTAAATTCCTTTTCAAATTTAGCTCCACGTTCTCAAATCAAATAATGTTAACCGACGACTAGAAACACTAATCTTTGTGGCCTGCATTCATAAATCTATTGCTGGACAATAGATAGGCCTGCCTAAATAATTTTCAAAAATCACTATAAGACTATATAAGACGTATGTAACGGGTTACTTACCTTCGACTCCTGGTTTCGGTACTAACATGACCCTAGACGAATCGGATGGCAAAATGCCATTGGGACGATTCTTTTCGGCGTTGTGAGGCGCGCGTGCGCACAAACTCGACTCGTTGCACGAACGGGTTATTAACTGTAATAATTAAACAAAATCAAAATTATAAATTAACCTCCGACTTTATCTGGCTAGATCTATTAAATTTTAATTAAAGCTTGTTAAAAAAAAATTATTGTAAACAGACACGTCGGCTCGTTTGCGTTTTTATTATATATATGTATAACATATGTATAGATTACTCACCAAAAATTGTTTTTCCAATAAGTTAACCGGAGGTGGTCCCTGATAAGTGTTGTGACGGTTCGCCAGAGAACGCATACGTTCCAGTAAAGCGTAATTCTCGGCACGATTCGCCCTAAAAACAATCAACATTATAAACTACATTATCTCGGTTTTTCAGCAACTCACATTAACGTCATAAGTTATTATTTTAAATACTGGCGACTGCTCGTTTATCGCGCTTTCCATTAGTGAAAACCGTATAAAAATCAGTTAAGTAGTTTAGCAGAAGTGCGGGTAGATGGCGCTTATTTTATACAATCAAAGTCACTGAGAGTTTTCGCTCACAGAGCGCGATGACGCGAGTTTACCACTTTTTCCCCCATACCAAAAGTGCTCAAAGCGCCTAATCAATACGAAAAATCAAAACAAACACCTCTTTATCTCTTCTTTCTCCTCGTCATTCAAATTATTATACGCCGCCATCTTCTTGCTGTACGTGTCCGTAGACCTAGGCGCCAGATCGTAAACTCCCTCCGCTTCCTCGCCTCCATTAACCAAATCCCTCTCGCTCTGACTCTCCGCCTCCCTCATTGAGGATTGACTCTTGCTCACTTCACTATTCATATCTGTCTTCAGAGACACCTGACTCCCATTCTCCTCCCTGCGACTCGACACGCTTTGACTCTTCATACTTGATGTCTCCCCGTTTTCCGTATCTACGCCGTTTGGAAGATCTGAGACACTCTTCTTCGAGTTCAAATCTAGAACTACCAGTTCCTCCTCGGATATAGGCTCGAGTAGTTTCACCAGATACTCTCTAGCCTTGGCGAACTCCACTTGTGTGTTGCCAGATCGCACGTGTTCCAACAGAGCGTCGTGCACGAAAACGTACTGCTCCTCGGTTTGTACGAGGTGATTCCTCTGAGTTCTGGCGCGACACAGGAATCCCAGGGGCGACAGGGTGCCGGTCAGTTTCAATTGGTTCAACTGAGCGTCCAACACTATGTATGTGCCCGTTCTGCCGACGCCGGCGCTGAAATGTGACCATTTGCAGAAATGTAAATTACAGTTACAGAAATTTAAAGAAATGTAAATTGTAAATTAACGGTTTAGTGAACCAAACCATCTGTTAACATCTTTTAACGAACTAATGATGAAATTAAGCTTACTATGAATCAAGAAGTACGTACTGGTTAGCGTCAATGAGTGCGTTGGATCGCTCATAAAGCTACTTACCCAACGCGTCTAAAATTTTCGAAGATTACCTACTACATACAATCAAACATACATACAAACAGACGTCCAAACTTTGCCTCTTTATAAGAATGTATTAATAGAAAAATAATATACCTGCAGTGGACGAGAACTGTGCCCGGGTCTTTGGCGGCGGCTTTGACGAAGGGCAGCACGGCGAGCGGGTGCCGCGGAGTGCCGTGGTCGGGCCACACCGTATAGTGGTACTGCACGAGGTCGCGCTGCTCTTGATCCCGTTGATCGCGCTGATCGCGTTGATCGCGTTGATCGCGCGCGCGCAGATGTCTCACCGTGTACGCGGCGCGCACGTCCTCGTGCAACAGAGTCACGTGGACTCCGCCCCACGTCGCCGAACTGCCTCGACCGCCGCTCGGCCAGTACATGTCGCATTTACGCTACAACCACACATCCATCGATAGGTCAAATACAGAATATAAGTGTAAATACTCAACCCCACAACTAAAATTCCAATATAGAACACTTGTAATAATAGAGAGACTCGACAAAATGATACGAGAGGATGAGACGACTGCTTCGCTATGAGCTACGCATTACAAGTCACTGCCGGTGGCGATTTGTATTAAAGTTTTGGAGTGGTGAACTCCCTTATAAAATTCACGTTACCTAGAGCAGGTATTTTAATAGCTTACCCTGCCTCTTTCGACTAGATTTGTTATCATGACGAGCGTGTGCACTCTGTGTTGCCAGATCATACGCCAAAAGGCGTCCAGAGTGGCCGGAGTGGGTCCCTGTGTTGCTATATACCGCCTCCGCCAGACCAGCCACTCCAACTTCACACGTGTCGGTACACCATCTGTATTCGAAAAACCATTTTATTAACAAAAGACTTTTCTACCATTTATATTTCAAATGTTAAAAGACTGTAGTATCATATTTTTCAGTTTGTATTTTTTTAAGTAGATTTATTTTTATGTTTACTTGAACTGCAGTTGTTATTTCTCCATAAATAAATATATAAATAAATACACAAATAAAAAGATTGAAGTTAAGATTTTTGTTAATGCTGGTTTTCGTGGAATTCCACAGTAATACACATGTAAAACTTATAGCACTCCGTTTTTGCGACGGGGGTTACAAAAAATACTTGCCAATATCGACATATACGTCGTCTAAATCGTCCTCTTCGTCACTGGGCTCAGTGTCGGAATCGGTCTGCTCGTCCGACTCGACAATCCCAGAGAACTCGATGTTGAGGAACGCGGATTCGATTCCCGCCGCTAGGGCCGGCGGCGGAGGCTTCGCTGGCTTCGTCACCGTTTGCCTGTTGTAACACCACCACACAGCAAATGTACTATATCCATACTAATGTGAAAGTCCGTCCATTTGTTACCTTTTCACGCCCCTAACTACTCAACCGATCATCATGAAATCTTGTATACATACACGTTACGTTGTCAAGGACACAAAAAAGGACTACCTTTCATCTAGAAAAAAGTATCCGTTACTCCCGAGGGCTCAACAAAATTTAAAAAAAAAACTATTGCCTTGTAAAAGTGTAATAACAATAAATATGTCAAGCGTTATATTGCTTATAAATATATTTTTTCCTTTTTTAACGCGGACAAAGTCGCGGTCACCAGCTAGTATAAGCATATATAGGAAGCGTATATTTACCTCTGAGGTCGATTCCTCCTCTCCAGTTTCCTCTTGATACGTTTGATCGCTTCGTCGTCGAGCGCGGGCAGCATGCCGTCTATGAAGTTCGCATTGACGTAATCGCACGATGACATTAACCCCCCCGCAACCCCCGGAGGACCGCCCGCGCTCCCTGCGCCCATACACCCGGCCGCGCCGCATCTCCCCCCGGCCGACACGCACACGCGCGAGTGGTCGTCTGTTTCAAAGTTCAAATTCAAACTTCATATCGAAAAAAAAAACATCTAAATATAGAAGACACTAACAGCAGCACTCAGAGACACGTTCATTAAATTAGTACTAATTGGCATTTGACTAATTACAATTAGTCAAATGCCAATTACAATGCTATATATGTCGCTTTTTATTTACGAGAGATTCTTTCATCCGCAATTAGTTATTATCATAACATCACACATTTTAACAATAGCTGCTGCATTCATTGCGGTGATTACTACGTATAAAAGTAATGCAATAGTAAAAATGAAATTCACTTACATGCAGTTATGTTCATATATCGATTCTTAAGTCTGTTCTCCGGACGATTGCTGTGATGACTCGTATGACCGAGGGCCGCCGATTTCGACACAACAATTTCGTATTCTTTACTGTAAATAAAATTAAATTATGAACATAATCGGTTGTTTGATTTGATAATAAAATTATCAACAAATTAAATGAGACAGCCCCGCCACCGCCGGGTGCTAAGGCGCGGACATGCGTCTAAGGCGGACCTTAGAGCATGCGACAAGGACACTTCCTTAGAGCAAGGCGAACCTCAGAGCATGCGACAAGGACACTCCGCTGGAAAAGCTACCTGAATCCAATGTCTCCGTCTTGGTGCAGAGCGGCCACGTGCCGCGGGAAGAGAGTGGACGCCACCGCCGGGTGCTGGGGCGCGGACATGCGCGGCGGCTTCGACGGCGGCTCCGAGCCCTCCGCCTCCGGCGACCCGCTGCGACCCACGCACTCGCGTAGCGGCGACTGGTTCACCACTGTAACGCATCACACACTCGAACGATTAATCCCAATAAAAAAATGCGAAATCAGCACTGACCTGTGATATATAATACCACTGGACAGGCTGCTGTCAAATTATTTTTATGCCTATTTGAAAAACGCCATTTTGGCGCTGTAAGCTATGGAGCGAAAGTACCCGGAACTAAAATTAGTCATGCAATAATTAAAATTGTCCATGGAACATTTACAGAATTACACATTTCCTCATGATTCAAAACTCAGGCGGACACAAATAATTCCTAAGAAATCAACAAATAAAATAAAACAGACACTATATGAATACATATATCTATGGAATAAAAATACGCAGACGTCAAAATTAGTTCTCCGTACTTTCGTACGGCGCAAATCTTCATATGTTTTCCTTAGCAAAAGAGCAAAAGATGGAACCTTTACCTGGCTTTTTGTTAAGCGGAGCTCTAGCCGCTCTTTCACCACCCTCTTCCAAGTAATTGTACGCCGCACTGATGCATTTGCTGAGACGTGACCTGCATCTGCAAAATCACATACGCTATTATTTATTTATTTATTTATTACATAACACGTATTAAAATCTACACGAGATGATGGAAAGATGTCTGTAAACCTTTAGATACGATTCTTAAAAAAATTGAAAATACAAACTTAATTAATTGAAATAAAATACTGACATGAAATATCTGCTACGTGAGCCTTATTTACTTGAGCTTTATGTGTGTGATTAGTCTAACATTTGTAACATATAAAAAACTGACTAATTAAGCTATCACTAAGATAAGTAATTACTATAATTGGGAAATAGAAACGCTCTGTGATTGGTTGCAACTCTGCTAATGTCATACGCTAGTAAACATTGCTTCCGCAATGTTTAGGTTACTGCAAGTTTATATTGAGTTGTTTACTGACGTGTGACGTCACACGTATCAAAGACCAGAGGGCCTACTATCACCTCTTAAAACGATGCAAAAACGAGTGAGTAAACGAGATGGCGCAGTACATGATGTAAGGCGACATCTCCCTCACTCATTCGTCTTTGCATCGCTTTAAGAGGTGATAGTACGGCCCCAGCTCCATTACAGAAACAGCGTTTTTGGCGCGGTTTTCTAAATTTAAACTTAATTATTTTTATTAATAACACAGTAAGTAGATCTCGCGGAAATATCAATGTAGTGTGCTTATTATGTAATCCGTACTAATATTATAAATGCGAAAGTATTTTTTATTTATTTTTTTATTTACAATATAACCCACACATTTGTATTGATGTATGTATGGTTTGTTTGTAACTCTCTCACTCAAAAACTACTGAACCGATCACCATGAAATTTTGCATACACGTTGTCTGGGACATACAGGTACCTTTCATCCAGAACGCGGACTAAGTCGCGGGCACTAAGCTAGTTATGTAATAGAGAATACTTTAAAACGATTTGACTAAAATTAGTAAAATAGCGGATTACCTCCAGTAGAGCAAGGCGGCGCCGATGGCGGCGAGCAGAGCTATGGGCGCTATGGCCAGGAGCGCGGCGGTGCTCACTCGGTTGTGGGGCTCCGCCGGAGAACGCGCCTCCGAGTGGGCGTAACACCACTCACTAGACACTTCCTGAATACGAGACACTTTTCGTCAACATTTCCTGATCGGGAACCTTAAAATAACGGGTCTCACTAGTACGGGAGAGTGTCGCTTCTGCCATGAGGCAGAAGAAACACCAATGCATATCCTGTGCGAGTGTGGCCCTTTGATGCACAAGCGTACTCACATCTTAGGAAACCACACAATGGCTTGTGAAGATGTGAGGAATGCCTCTAACAAAAAAGTACTACAGTTTCTTGACGTGGTAGGTATTGGTAGAGAGCTTTAGTTTACGTGGCTATCACAATGTTTCAGCAATGGACGAAGTGATACTGGTACTCTAGCAGACAGAAGTAGCCACTAAGCAGATAATAATAATAATGATAATAAGTGGCCACCATCAAGTGCCTATAACGCAAGCAACGCCACAGGCGCTACAAGTGCTACAAGCTGCCGACCATAGAAGCATTGAGAAGAAGAGATGATGGGGTATGGGCTCTATGTTAATGTTAATGTTATGCAATTGTAACGATGACGTCACATTATAGTGAGCAAAAAAAGAAACAAATAAATACATTGTAAAAAAAATTAAATTATTAAAACAACTACTGAAATAATTTTAATCAGATAAGATCTCTGATTATGATGACGGACTAGAATTTGAACTCCCAAATATTTTAACATTTAATTTTTTATTCATTGAAAGTGTGTTAGAATTAAGTGTCAAAAATGTTATAATACTGACAATATAATTATCGCCTTTGCGTTTTTGGGGGTGTGATGGTATCTTGTGCTGTTTTAAGATACCATCAGTAACCAAACATTAAATTATCATAGGAAATGATTGCATCACCTCAGCTGGTGACTCCGAGCCGTTGATTAGGGTGTTCGCTTTGGCAACTGACATGGTCACAGCGTATATTTTCACTTCGTATCTGGTCACGTTAAACAACTCCACCGTCTGAAATAGTTATATTTTTAAATATAAATAAACAAATAAATAAACATCTTCACACATTCCACACAGCACCATCTAGTTCCACGGTAAGCAACTATTGCTTGTTTGTATTATGGATACCAGGCAGTTGATATACTACATAGATAATACTACATTTTTTTTTTTGTAAATATAATTACATATTAAAATACAAACATCCCTGACTCGGGTACAAAGGTAAATGTTAACATGTAAACATTTGCCCCTAGCGCGATTCGAACCTGCGACCGTTTGTTTGGTTAACAGCTAGGGTTACTAGCCACTAGCTAGACAAAACGTGTCATCAAAAGTATATTATATTATTATAATTTTTTTATATATATAAACTATTTTAAACTTTACAAACGCGAGGAGGAGACGAATTCAATACGCTTTACGAAATACGCTTTTGGTAACCCTGTGGACAAAATCACATATCACACGTCTAGTACTTGATTTTATTGGCAGAAATTAAATGCCATAAACAATAATCACCATAAACAATAGTATAAACTCACCACACTTATGGTTGTTTCGATGTCGATTTTATTCGTTGGTAACGTGAGTCGAGTCCTGGGCTGTTGTTCTGGAAGTTTCCTCAGGGTGACCACATATTGATCCAGCGAGTTGTTGTACTCCAACGGTTGACGCCATTGCAGATATAGAATACCTGTAAGACACATGTATGTTAAAGATATGTTTAGATACACATATTTTTATTGCAATGATAAAAAAATATATAATAATGAAAATAAGTTACATATGCTTGGCCGTAATTGTGTTTGGGTTTCATAGAAAATAACAAAATTATCTTCTATGAAACGAATCATAAATCAATCTAGATATAAGAAAGACACATTATCCTTTATCTATCTAAACGATCAAATGGACCTTCAACCCTTTTGATGGAAATTAAAAAAACTGTCAGTCGGACGGACTGCACGTTAGAAGTGGAAACTACGCTATCTATTAACAACTTAACAAACTATTGACGATTTTAAGCTAATTATGAATCAAGAAGTACGCACTAATTCGGGTAGATGGCGTTTATTTCATACAATTAAATGTCACAGAGGGTGTCTAAAGTGTCTATGTCACTCAAGCAGAGTGACGGTGCGAGCTCCGTTTTTTTTTTTTTTTCATACAAAAAGAGCCCAACGCGCCCTAAAGAAGTTTTAACTTCAAAAACAAATAAATCTATTAAAATTCACTATAGCAAACAGACCTACGATTCATAAAATGTCCTTTAGTATGACCACGGTCTGTTAATATGTGTGTTGCATTGTTTTTTGAGCTCATTTACAAATCCATTGTCTATTTTACGCGATTAGATATGCTTCTCGGTCATTTAAGAAAATATAATGAACATTTTAGTCGAGGAACACCGTTTGAATCCGAAATCGAGAAACCGAGTGTTATGTGTTTATATTGCAAACAATTTTATGAATTAAATAAAGTTTTTTTACAATTCTTCACACTGTTTACTAAGAAAAATTTCCATGTGACATGAGTTTATACGAGATACGATAAGCCATAAATTATTATATACTCCAATATAATACTTTATGTCTAAACTCTAAAAGCAGGTCAGATCTCTTGAAGGTAGACAGATCAGTATTCCAGTGAGACTCACCATTGGGCTGGTCACATGTCAAATTCAATATGATCGGTGCCGACGGAGGCCTGACATCTGTCAACACGTAAAGTGGCTCCGAAGTGGGACCGAGTCTCTTGAGGAGGTCAGACGACTTCACACCTTCGAGTGAGAAATTGTAGAACGCACGAACCCAAATCTTGTACGGAGTGAATGGCTCTGTAATTTTTAAACAATGTTTATTTAATGGCGTTTAATACCGCCTGACATTATACTTTGTGGATCATCATTTTTAGATAGCTGGTGCCTGCGGCTTCGCCCGCGTCCTGCGGGCGCTTACTTCCTGCATACAAATAAACATACAAACTCTACCTCTCTAACATAAAATACTATTATAGTATAGAAAAACACTTATAAATATTTTAAAAATGCAATCAAAAAGACTACTCATTACAAAATCAAAGACGTTGAACACTCACTTAAATTCCTCAAACTGAATCCAACCACCTTAGTCAACACGCCGGCCGTATTCAGCAACGTTAGATTCTTGGTGTTAAAATAGTCATCTATACCCAAATTGCTTGGAAACACGCTTGTCTTCTTAACGTCACCCCAACTCGGTACACCAATTACAGGTGTTGCATCAGATCGAGTCACTCCCTCTTCATAATACAACACGTAGGCTATTTGCGTCGCATCTTTATGAGCAGGCGCCACATTCTTCTTGACAACTTCGATACGCGTATCAAACCCCTGTTCAATATCAGTTTGTTCGGGAGCCCTCTCCATATGCAAGCTCTTAGTATCTGTGGCATTTTCCTGCCGCCTCTTTCTGTGCCTGTGAATCCTGACGTCTCTCTTGCGTCTGTCGTCAGTTAAGATGTCCGATATTGAATATTCATCAGCATATTTCTGTCTGTCGTTCTTGTACCAATCTCTAAACGTGTACGAGTCTTTCAGTTTCTCCGGCGTTAGTGGATCGTTCGATATTATGTCTTGCGGTTGTATGACGTCGTTGTCCGGTGCGTCCGATTGCGGTTCCGCATTTTTCTTGTCTACTTCCGATTGAGTTGTTTGGCTTTTCCGGTCTTGTACGGCGACGGGGAGTGTCGTTACCGTAAACGTTGTCGGTGGCACCCACGATAGATGGATCTCTTGGGATGTCACTCTATTCGCTGTAAGGTTTTGCGGTGCGGACGGAACTGTAAGAAGAGACACGATATTAAATATTGTCGTAAAATAAGATACTAAAGACCTGCACAGACGAGTAAATCTTATTCGCGGAAGACAAAAATCATCGAAATGTGGAGAAAAAATTGACTGCTTACACGAGATACTAAATATCCGCCCTAGTAACCGAGGACATTACTAACGCACACGTCGAATTTTAGTATGCGATGAGTGTTCTAGAATGACGTTCTAAAGCCATATTTGCGATTATATGTGTTTTAAGCACTTCGGGGATTTTTGTCTTTTGCAAACAAAAGTCCCTCATCTGCGCTGGCGCTATATAACTCATATGTTTAGAATTAAAAAGGCATAGTATGTACTTTTAATACACGGCTCGTAATAACTATAGATACATTCATTATAATGAAGCATGTTATTATGTATTTCCCTTTCTTTATGTAAATGTCGTCAGTCGGGCTAATAACTTTAAAGTCGGGGCCATATGATGGTAAGTGGCTACCGTTGCCTTTAATAGGCTATACAGATGCTGCAAGTGAGCTACCGACGTAGTAGGATTAAGTATTACCAAGGGATTTTCATTATTTCCCTTGGTAATCCTTAATTTTCATTATGTCCACGATACTTTGCGGTTTATTAAATTAAACTTTATTTTTAAAGAGTTTTTTAGATAAACAAACAATGAAACATTACTTTCATTATTTTATTATCGCTTCAATTTGATGCATATTAAAAAATAGCAGTAAATTATTTTACAATGATAAGGTAAAAAGGTTTTTCCTTATCACTATAAAATAATTTCAATGTCGTCACGTGACAACGCGTCGTCATTTAAACACTATCCTTTTTTAAACTTAACATCTATATATCTATAGGTATAAGGTGGCTTCCCGCCTCTGTCTGTTTCTCCGCTATCTTCTAAACCATCCAACAGATTTTTGATACGATTTTCAGTAACTAATGAAAAAAATAAGCAATAAACGATGGTGGTTTGGGTATAATATACCCAAACTCAATTTTTCAATATACTCAATTTGAATCTATGCAAAGACGGGGCAGAGTCGCTAGTATTTTTCTAGCTATGTTAACGTCCTCCTACTGTATGTCTGCACCGTATTGGTAATACATTGCACGGACACATTGTAAGAAGAGGTTGCGACAATCTAGAGAAGCTGGTCGTTGTTGGCAATGTCGAAGGCAAAGCATAAGGAGATGGACGGATCAAAAGAAGAGTGCTTCCTATTCTGGTACACTTTACCGTGGTGTGAGGGCGACCATGGACTGGGGCCGATTGAGGGGAATATTGCAGTTAAAACTGATATTTCGTAACCACGGTCCTCAGGAATGAGAGACAAACCAACCGTGGTGTGAGGGCGACCATGGACTGGGGCCGATTGAGGGGAATATTGCAGTTAAAACTGATATTTCGTAACCACGGTCCTCAGGAATGAGAGACAAACCAGAGAGACATCAGTACTAAAGTTAGTTGATAATGAATGAAATAATTAATTTATATTCAATTCAATTATATCGTCTAATTAACGGTTTGTCAATATGTTACATATATTTTAAACGAGCCTCGTAGACATGTGCCATTTGACCTAAACACAGGAAGCAGTGAGCTATTAAGACAAGACAGAAATAACTCACATGCTCAGAATATCAATGAATTGTAATTTTAACCGAGTACTTAATATAAATAAGGAAATTTATAAATATTTATAGGCAATTGACATGTTAATTTATGCAGTTTGAGAAATCTTTATAACACAGTAGCTGTATAGATTTTGACGTGAATAAATACATACGTGACGATCTCTCGCTATGTAAACGGTGTACAACGCCTTTATAACTTAAACCTCAGTACCTATATATAAATATAAGTTACTCTATGACTTAAACTCTTTTGGACATACCTATTATATCTAGTTTCGTTAAATCGAGACTACATAAATCTTACTGTGTTTATTGTTAAAACACGTCAGATTACACTTATATATTCAGTAAACGCTCAACACAAATCAACGAAGATACAACCATCAAATTAGACGTTACAGCCATTTTGCTGATAATTTTAGTTGTGACGTTGTGCAGTTTAGTTTTAGTTGTAACTAACACCATTTTAGTTGTAACCAACACCATTTTAGTTGTAACCAACACCTCGGGGGTTGGTTAGTGCCGTCAGGGACTGCGATAAAGTATGTAGTTGTACGAGTAGGGTAGGTTATAGTAAAACCCACTTGGCAAAGATAAAAAAAAGATTGAAAGTTATATAGTAGCAGTAATTAATATGTACTTACAATAAAAATGGGATTCAAATTCATGTCCCCCTAAAGTAATGCACCATGATTTCCCTAAGCTACAGTATTTAAAACAAATTGTTACGACGCAATTGCTCTAGATGAAACGTGTAAGAGCTCATTTTACTATCTACATAAGTTATCCCTTGTGTTTTATGCGATTCAGCATCGCATTTGCATTTACTATTGATTATGTTTAGCAGCTCCACGAGAGTTCAAAAGTTTGTTGAACATCGTTGCAAGTTTGTTGGTAAACCGCTAACGGATTTGGATAAACTTATCACAGACAGTTCTGTGAATTAAAACACATGAAATGAGGGCACGGTAGCGCACCCAATGCCAAATCGAGTCAAACAAACAAACCGCCAAATGTCAGCATGCCCCGTGCCATCCTTTTCTTGAAGCGACTCACGCGGCTCACTTTTGAGACCCCGCTGTAGTTAACTTCGTTGCGGGTAAAGCAAGAAGTTTGATTTAATTTTTAGTGATCCAGAGGACTAAAACTGGCTATATTACCATTTACCAAATATCTAATAATTACGAATTATCGCTAGCCAAAGTTCCTTAATATGGTCACTAACTTTCTCATAGTCATGACACTCTTGCGTTTATTTGAAAATTAGTTCTCAACATGTTGGATAATTCTGGGGAACCCCGGAGAAAACATAAGTCACTCGAACAATATCTAATCTAGTAGTAGAAGTAGCGAGGAAAAGTTAATAAAATAATCATAAATGTGTCCATCAATCAGAAATAAGCTGTAGCTTTGCGGAGCAATCGAGTATGTGTGGCACACGAGAAGTAGATGCGGGACGTGCTACAGTACAATACAGCGCAGACTAAGCGTAGTTAAGAGTAATGGCAATCAAGGTTTTGGCACAGTTTACAAACAATAGTGATGCAATCGAGAGGTCAGCGTCCCTCGACGAAAATTAAAATCGTCACGTCCATTGAGTCGGACTGACTGACGATTTTCTCTTACAATTTCTACAATCCTACAAATATTATAAATGCAAAAGTATCTCTGTCTGTCTTGTTACCATTTCACACCTAACTACTCAGCGATCATCATGCAAATTTGCATACACGTTGTCGGGGATACAGGAAAGGACATAGGGTACCTTTCATCCAGAACGCGGACGCGGGCATCCAAGTCGCGGGCACCAGCTAGTTTAAAATAAAATAAAAAAACTAACGCCTGGCCAAAGTGTTATAGCAACAAGAGGTAAAGCGTTATAATAACATATTGCTTAATATTTTTTAACGTGAACGAAGTAGCGGGACGAGAGAAGAATTTGACTTTTATTGAAAAATAATTTCGAAAACGTCTTATTGCGCGCATATGAATTCTGTTCACCGATAAATAAGTTAATGTCAATTTAAAAAATTGTATTATTGCTTATTTTAATTTTTTTTTTTGTATCCTGTTCTAATGGTAAAAACAAAAATACTGCCGGTGCCGCCAACGCTTGTCAAAAACAATTAATATACACTAAATTAAATTAGTACCTAAACTATTTAAAACAATGACTTTTTTTAGATTACGTACAAAAATTATTCAATTTAAATTCAATTTGATTTTCAAATTAGTATGTTGTACGTATAATAGAAATAAATTTTAAAAAAAATATCAAGATGATATAAAAACAACTTATTATTATTATCATTGACAGAGTGGCTACGATAAAATTAGTAATGCGCAGTTATCCGTCATCACACTTCCTGCAGAGAATGAAACAATCGCAGCAATCGCACCGAACGGTAGCTAACGAGCCGACGACTAAATCGGATACAATGGGCTCAGATGATAAAATTTGTAATTATTCAAACTATAAGTAGAGTGGAAGCGTAATAATATAAACAACCTTCGATTTCATTCGTGATTGGAGAATTTTTACGTCAATACGTCTTCAAAAGAGATCAGGGGGTCTTATAGCCAAGATGCAAACGCTTCGTTGCATACTTGGGAAACGAAAAGAGATAACGCTAAGGGAAAGCTTGAAAATTTTATTTTGACGTTACAACAATCAATTCCGGCCAAAAACAACCGTTTCCGAAGTACGCAACGAAGCGTTTGCATCTTGGCTAGGGCCCCAGAAGGGCATCCGCGGTGGCGAGCCCCGGGAGTCTTCATCCAGCAGTGGATGAGTATGATGATGATGATATAAGTTCGGAGTTGATATATGATACATGATGATACAAGCACGCCATAGGTGCTGCAAGTAAGCTGCCGGCCATAGAAAGATTAAGATCAGAAAGGGATAGGATAAAGAGCTCTGGCATCCTTTATTCACTCGCCAAAACACAACAGCACATAAGCTGTCTTGTCGTCGGTGGTCTTCTGTAAGGGGGCTGTTGAAAATTTTCATAATTGACCCAGCCGAGAATCGAACCCGGGACCCCTGAGACGTGAGGCAAGCACCCTTACTATTCATCCAACGCGTCGTCCAAATTAGTCCAAGAAGACAAAACGTCTTGCTTATAAAATCCCCATGGCGTCAAAACGACATTGTTGCACATGAGCCATATGTAGTAATTTTGCATTTTGCACATTCCGCGTTTTGTACGTTCCGCGTTTTGTACATTTTGCTATTTATACATTCTGCTATTGCACAATTGCAATTGCGTTTTGTACATTTTGAGTGTGGTGAACATTTTGCTACGGACGGGTATAAATTGCCTCAATACTTCGATGCCTCATATAACCAATAATGTACATTATTTGCTATGGAATTATTATCATTCGCTCACCAAATATTTTCTGTGAATTAATCATTTGTAAGCAATGTAAACGACCCAAACACCAAGTGTACTTTATGATAAGTCATCTGTGCAGTGGCAATGACTGATTGTCTCCGATTATATCTAAAATATATATGTATACGCATATATATTTAATCAAAATACATAGACGGTTAATGATAATAATTCATTTCTATAAAACGCATTAATTGTTAAAATAGCTTTGTTTGAGGTTAATTTTATATATCTGGCTGGAAAGAATTCAAAATATTTTGCACCTACGTGAATATCTACTGTGACACACTCAGGTCTAGATTTGTCAAGTATTACCCTTGACCTAAGAGCCACTGACACTTAGTTATTTTAATCTGCAGACTAGTATGAATGCTGGTGCAATTAGGGGTCAAAATAATGATATTCTACTCTGTCCACTTAACTGTCAGCAAAACTACATAATTTATGCAAAATCTCATTTATCATTTATGTACCATGGTTCACAATTATTTCTAAATGAATGTAAAAAAAATTGTGTGTGTCGGCTCCGACACACGACTGGAGTTTACTCCTTACAAATGATTATAAAATTTAAATTTTCACAATTCGAACACGCAGAAAGATTTACATTGTTCTATTTTTTTAAATAATATTGTATAGATGGCGCATTATCTGAAATTCTAAAATATTCAAAAAATAGAACGCATAACATAACGCATTCGTGACAATTTTGATTTTACTCCCATAAATTTTCATACCACATGCTTATATATATATATATATATATATATATATATATACAAAAATGCATCAAAATCAGTTTCGAAGCTCGAAGGACTCAGTTCTAAATAAATAAAGATAAACATAAGATAAGATTATTTAGCTAACATAATGGCTATAAATGGCGCTTTAACATATACAAATTTAGGCTCTTGTGAAAATATGAATAATATAGTTTTATTTTCGGCCTTAACAATATTATAAATGCGAAAGTTAGTTGGGGTGGATGGATATTTGTCAATATTTCATTAACTCAAAAACAGTTCAATGTATTTGAATAAAATTTGACACACAGATAGTTTAATACCTGGATTAACATATAGGATACTTTTATCCTTGCAAATTGTAAGGGTCCCGAGGGATCGTCTAAAAGTATGAAATATTAAGCGTCACTGTCTTCTACATCGGCGGCGCCACATGTCAGACGTTATATCAGGTGTTCTATTTTTCATTATTTTAAACGCAGACGAAGTCGCGGGCACCAACTAACTACTAACTTTATTAAGTACGTAGCGGTAACTTACACTTGGAGCACCTGTTGAGTTGCTTGTGTTAATATAGGCTTTGGTAGGAACCTGGCTAGTGGACAGTGAGCCTGTCTGATAACCTTTAGTTAGATTAAAAAAACGAAAAATAAACAAAACCATTATACCATAAACAACATTAACAAAATAAAAACTGCTATGTACTTAATTTGTTTATTTATCACGTTAATCAATTTGATATCACGAAATAAAAATAGACCCACATAATATACCTACCTATTTGATAAATTTGTTATTTATTTTATCATCGCATTATAATGGATTCAAATTTAATCATAAGTATAGCGCTTATTTTCTCGGGAAGTAATCTTAAACAGGTATATGTACTGTTTTGTTGAGTGCATGTATAATACAAACCATGTGGGTATGAACGTTTGTGGAAGGTCAAAACTATTTAGAGACTGCATGAGTCACTTTGACCCTATCTACATACAGATGAGTACAGTCAGGTTATATAATATATAAACATGGGTTGTTTTATGTCTCTGTAATAGTCACTTTTATTTGACATCTTTATATCACTGTGGCGTCGGTGGCGCCCAATTTTTCTATTTTTAGACAATCCCTAGGGAACCTAACATTTTTCCAGGATATAAATCATCATATTTATGTTAATCCTGTTACTGTTAGCCTATCTGACGACCTTAACATATAAGAGAAATTGTATACATTTTTCAGGAAATTGTAATTATATATTTATATAATACATTTTCAGTGATACACTGCATCAGTATTAAAAATAATTGTTGTCAAGTTGACAGCATTAACACGAAACAGATAAACCTAATGTGCCTCGCACTTTAGAAACAATTTAAGATGCTCCAAATTCAAGAGGATGAGTCACAAACTAGTTCAGTCCAAACAGGTAGAGTTAGGCATTTTTCACATTATCATTTAAGCTCTATAGACACTTGTGTTTATTATTACTTTGTATTGTAAATGATCAGTAGTTAAAAACATTAAGCTTAAGCTCAATAATGCGACATGACATATGTTTTACATGAATTATCATGCTGCATGTCATGCCGCATGATCGTCTGGGGACTGCTTATGAATATTCTTAAAATTTCATGACACATTCAACCAAACAAACAAATTCTACAGCTTTATTATTATAGATAAATAAATTCAATTATTTTAAATTCCATTATGTGCAAAAAATTATTTATTTTTGATAATTAATAATTAATAAATTAAGGCTGGGTTGCACCATCTAACTTTAACTATAACCAACGCCGCAACTTGAGTTAAAATAACGGTTAGGCCGAAAATGAGTTGCACCAGTTAACAAATAATCATAGCTGGTTAACTGGTGCAACTCATTTTCGGCCTAAAACTCATTTTCGGCCGAAAATGAGTGCGAATTAACTGAAGTTGCGACGTTGGTTATAGTTAAAGTAAGATGGTGCAACCCAGCCTAAATCTTTAGTTTAGTGAAATAAATATCTAAAATTCATTATACCTCATTCATATAAACTTTAGTTTAGTGAAATAAATATCTAAAATTAATTATACCTCATTCATATAAACTTTTTAATGAAATGTTATCGGTTGATACAGATAGGTATTGAGCCCAGTTCTATAGTTAATGTTACAACCAAAAAATTCTTTCAACAGCTTTCTCATACTCAGAACTGATTTATTATATTTTTATATGTATACATGAGTATAATAATGTGTTTTCATACTTGCATCACCCCATGCATACTGATTTATTGTAATCCTTAAATAATAAACTATTTAATAAGTGGTGTATGTTCTTTTTAAACCTATAAATTTGCCTAATAAAATCATAATAATTATGAAATACATTATACTAGATACAGTTTTTTTTTATATTTAGAACAAGACTACTTTGGCAAAACTACAATCAAAATTATCAGACTGAACATAATGACAGGATATAATTATAATTGTTTAAATATTATTATACTAAACACACACAGCTTTACTGCAGGTAAAATATCAGTGTAAATTTTATGAAATAAGTAAGTAGGTACTTATTCCACTTAAAAACAAAATGTTAGTAGAATATAAAACAAATAAAAATTAATTCCCACATGTATGATAGAGTATATCACTTGAGAACAACACAATAGATTTTGGTGATATTTTTTTCTCATGTTTGTTATGTTTGTTCTGTCCAGACAATGTTTGTATGAAAGATTTTTTTTTTAAAATCCACACAGAAATATGAATGGTATTTTTTTATGAAATTGAATGTCGGGTCAGCTAGTAGAAGAAATAGTTAATTATTAAAAAATGTGGAAATATTGAGTTCTATTGAATAATTATAACAAATAAGAGTAACAATAAAATGTAATACTGATATTAATATGAAATGACCATGCTATTAGTTGCTTTAAAATAAGAACCAAGAACGTATTGGGACATATCAATGTACAAATTGAGGAAAACATCTTGCACATGTGTATGTATGGTGAGAAAACGTGTGTAATATATAAAAAAGTGTAACTCACCATAAATCTCCACAAATTCGTTGTAATTGGCTGCATTATCACAATGAACGCACAAAATAAATATAATAAAAATGGCTACTAAGCTGCACTTAATATACATTTTAAACCGATCTACGCACAAAAGAATTGTGCGTAAACAAATTATAACGTATTTGTAGACCACATTTTCAATTCGGTATTAGATAAAAATGGATTTAATCGCGTTAACTAGTCATTAAAATTCGTGTAAATCCTCGCAAGCTGCCATCGAACTCTTCCCCGCGCCGTCTGTCAAACGTCTTGTCAATAAACAATTAATGTTGCCATATCAAAAAATAATGTTAAAGCCTACCACAGACGTATTATAGCTGAAATCATGCTGTAATATAATTTATTTATTTTTTAGGTATTTTTTTTATAATTTATTAATTTATATTAATTTATTCATTAATAATTTATTACAGTATATTTGGAGTGACTACACGCAGTTATAAATATATATTTTTATTCCCTTACATCATGAATCTAATAGGACAGTCGTATTGTTATGAATGAAGTCAAACAAAATAATGTTTCAGGTTCCAGCATTTATTTATTTTAGCATACATTGATATGTCAACAAAACATAATAATTACTTAATTATAATGACAATAATTAAGTCCGACAGACGTGCGGGACTTATTGTTGAATTGTTTGACATAAAATGAAAAAATAATTACCATAAATAATTTTAGTAAACTGGTAAATTGTTATAATAACATTAAAATATATGTATTTAACACTTAAAAAAATTTGAAACCGAGTTCTGAAATCATTTGAACTTCCTTCCAGGGTAAGTATTCTATTAAAAAAAACCAGTCCGATTGTTTGTTCGGCTTTGGGTGTCAGCCGTTTTGTGATTTTGTGTAAAAAATATCAAGAAAATAAGTGTTCTCACGGTCAATATAAACTAAAAATGGTCTAACGATCTTGCGATGAATTTATTATTAAAGAGTTGCGTGTACTGTATGTGAAAAACTTTGCTTCCGCCATGACAATGGGTCACACCGTCAGGAAGTATTCCTGGGTACTCGCTCTATATTTTGCTTGTATTACATTATGTGATGCTGATTTAGGTGAGTATTGTAAGAACTTTAATATGTACTTAACTCATTTTAAAATTATCAAAACTACTTCACTTTTTTGAGTTGGCTGCTAGAGGAAATAACATATATTTAAGTCAGTAACTATATCGTATAACAAACATGACTTACGCGCATTTTTCAATTAAACAGTCTTTTAGTCAATTGTACCTAAATATATATTTTGATCATCCTAAATACGTAAGTAAACTTTATAAAATTAATTGTGAAATAGTGATCTTCATAATTATTTTACATGACATGCCTAGCTTAATACAGTTTCTGCATATTTCTAAAATTGAGGATATCCTCTCGACGGGATCATACAGGCCGCCTAGCAATAAAAAGTAAGTAAATGTTTAATGACATAATACTGTTTAGTTTACGTAGTGAGTAAATAAACTGTTGTCAAGTTTGCAAACAAAAGATAAAGGATACACTTACAGTAGTTTTCAATTATATTAAACTGGCTGTTGCCCGCGACTTCGTCCGCGTTCAAAATGTTATATAGCCTAAAGCCTTTCTTGATAAATAGACTATTCAACACAGAAAGAATTTTTAAATTCAAACCAGTAGTTCCTGAGATTAACGCGTTCAACCAAACAAACAAACAAACTCTTCAGCTTTATAATATTAGTATAGATAAATCCTTTATTATTGCATTTTTTGGGTCAAGTTTTAAGAGGATAGTGTTTTTTTAACAAAACCTGACATACTCATCGTTGTGATTTTTATTACTAAATTAAAAAACAATTTAAATAAAATATAATATCAAAATTAGGACAAAACTACAATTAATAAGATAATAATTATAATATATGTCAAATACAGAAAGTTTACTATTGCTTAACTTTGACAGTCAACTGATCAGTGAGTTTCACCAATTTACTCTGATTTAAGCAAGTCACCAAAAATGTCCAAATCTTATAATTTATTTTTTACCAGCTGGTGCCCGTGACTTTGTCCACATTGAAGAATGAAAAATATACCTGAGAAAATATCTGACAACTTATCGCTATTTATATATTTTATATATAGCGATCTAAAATAAATACTTTATATTTTAGACAATCCTTCTGGAACTTAACTTTTTTCAGGATAAAAAGTATTCTATATGTTAATCCAGGTAACAACCTATCTGTGTGCCAAATTAATCCAAATATGATCTGCCATTTTTGCGTGAAAGAGTAACAAACATCCATACATCGCATTTATAATAGGTATTGTTACTTCTCCTTCTGTGATCGCACATGTAGATATACTTCAATGTACTTCTTTATTTCCAACAAAATATGAAATTGACTTCTCTAACTGGGTGACTATTCAGAATAACAGACCACCAGGCCATATGCAATATGCAATTATGAGTGAGTATTGTGGCAAGAATATCTTAAACATAACAATAAATAAAATGGGAGACAATACAAGTAGATAAATTGTATTTTATCAATGAAAATGTTGACATTATAATCGCTGCAAATACTTGTGAATTATATTACTCTACAATCTACATCTACATAATTTATATGACAAAGGTTATTTTAATTTGGTATTTATTTCTACTGTCTTAGAGTTCTGTATAAATGAACATTAATTAGCCACTTTATTAATACCCATTTTCTTTTTAATTTCCTTTGAATCATCAGTTAATTAAATAGATAAATAGATATGTATAATAAATTATAACTAAAATTAGACTTCTTTTTATTGCAACCAGCTGCTGCCAGCGACTTCGCCCGTGTAACTTTGTAACATTGTATTAGTAAGGATAAATATAAAAATATCTCACGTCAGAGACTTCTGTTAATTTAAATTAATAACATTACGTAAGTTCTTACCAGATGTCGCCATCATATTTAATTAAATGGTTGTTTAATATTTACGACTTCGCCCACGTAACTGTAAATTATATACTAAAACCTTCCTCGAGAACCACTCTATCCATTAGTGAAAACCGCATTAAAATCCGTTGCAAAGTTTTAAAGATCTAAGCATACATAGGGATAGACAGACACGGCGGAGGACTTTGTTTTATAATATGTAGTGATGATATAGACATGACTATTTTGACGATCCCATTGGATCAGCAACTATATCTAAAATCAAGCTTAGTACAATTTTTAAAGTTACAGTCAGAAAATATTTTGTTTCACAACATTAGTTATTAACACATCATTATCATAGCAGGATCTGTTCTATTAAAAATTAACATTCAACTATAATTTTCTGACAAATTCTAATGACTGATGTCACTTATGTTGTTGTGATGAAAATTCCTACCTTGTTCCTTGTAGTCAACACTTGTAACAAATCGCGAGAGCCGGTCTGCGTTTTTAAAAAAGTTCAATTCATATAAAAAAATTTCAATACAAAACATAATACACTTACCTACCCTATGTATTCTTCACATTTCTCACGTGACTAAAAATTTACCACCAACCCCAAATGTAATCCCCCATCATACACTCATTGTTTTATCCCTGATAAACCCATTGTTCTTTTCAATAGGCACACACACTACATGATTGAAATGCCACTTGCTCCCCTACTTTATAGTCCTTATAGAGAAACTTAAATATTTATTTATAATAATTGTTAAACAAAAACAAGAGATCAATGATTTTTAAGAGAACTTTGTAAATCAAACCCTTTAATAATGATGTATTTTCTTCAAATTTTTTTTACTTTAATAAAATTATATATGCTACAGAGTACATACAGTTTTCGTTTTGCATGGAAACTGCAAAATGAAAACGACAAGATGATTTTATTGTTATTAAATTAATATTTTAATTTGGGTCTAATCTAATGAAAGATTCAATAAAAGTTTAATTGTTTTAATAACTCTATTTTCACTCAAGTTTCTTATAATATATTGCACGCGATTTCGTCTGCGTAACTTTATAAGATATAGTCTATGTTACTCGCTGATAATATGGATAATATAGCTTCCCAACAGTGAAAGAATTTTTCAAATTAGTCTACTAGTTTTGGAACCTATTCAATGCAAACAAACAAACAAACATCTTTCCTCTTTATAATATTAGTCTAGATATATAGTTACCCCAAACTCAATATATAAGTTATTCCTCAAGGCATTATAAAAACTTTATTATCTTTTGTAATTAAAATTAGTAGTAATCAACACATTAGCCTAATGTTGATTTGCCAAAATTCATATTGAAAAAAGTGATCATCATTCTAATGTAGTCTTTCGCGCACAGCGACAGACGACATGAGACGGGCGACGGAGACAGTAGTCGCCTTAAAGAGCCATTTCTCCAAGATATAAGCGAGCGGAAACAGAGATTTAAGACCACGACACACGTCTTGGTCTCTGGTAGGTGGTGGCCTACTGCGCATCGAGACAGAGACGCAAAACAACGAACAACACCTCTCTTTATTGTATAACATTAATAAGACAATATTTTAAATATCGATGCTTTGCCTAATATTGCTTTTTTAATTTTCATCTCTATATTCGTCCAATTGGAGTTGTCAATTTAATAATTCAGGATGTTGACGTATAATTTTTATTAACTAATTGATGTGTCTTCGTCAGTAAATGACGTCATATTTATATACATAATACGAGAAAATTGTTGAAAAAAATGTTTTACGTTTTACGCAATATTTTTTGCGTGTGTCTCGAGTGAGACGCGTGACGGGGTTATGCCGGAATACTACCTGCTTTTTAGCGCGATCGTAGGTGGGGTCGCGGAAATGTTATAACACGACGTCCGCGCCACATACAGTCAGCCCTCTTTTTTTTTTATGGAGTGTACCAAGTACTGCCAAAGTGCGCCGTGCCCCTCAGGATGAAGCGGGCGGCAGAGTCCCCATCTACTGCCCTAGTCCTGTCAGGGATCCAGGGGGCACATATAATCAGCCCTAGTGCATAACCAACTAGGAATCGAACCTGCGTATGCAGTTTCTTTAGAAAAACTTTTTTACTACAGAGCTCTATGAAGTATTATGAAGTAATTGACTCTTTTATAAAATAAACTATTCATTCAGTTCCAGCGAAGGATATTCCGCCCACGTTCCTGAATTCATCGAAGACTGGTGAGTTGGGCAAGGAAGTTGTACTCACGTGTAGCTTCTCACCGGATACCGTTGATATCGAATGGCTAACCAACGGCGCTGCAATAACACCTAATGACCGGTAAGACACTTAAATGCAACTCAAAACGTTATTGGATATTAAGTTCTTGAACATATTGCAAAAATATTGTTGCCATTTTTTTTTATCAGTGCGGAAGTTACATAATATATTTATCTATCCACTGGCGATATTGCTCACCGGATATGCTTACAAATTATATGGCCATGATAATCACAACTTCTGATAAGCATCTTCGTTTAAATTTGAGCATTGTGAATTCGTGACTAGCTGTGCCCGCGACTTCGTACGCGTGGTATAAGGAAAGGAATAGGGAATAAACAAAAACTAAATATTACGAAAAGCTTGCTACAATACATGAATGAAAACTGCATTCAAATCGTTTAAGCCGTTTCTGACATAAACACACATACAAACAAGCAACGCAACTTCGTACGCAAGTAGTTTATTTTTTGAAAATCTCACAAGAACCTATCATTTTTCCAATATATAAAAAAAGTATCCCATTCCAGATTATCATCAATACATCAGTTAAAACCGCATTAAAATCGGTTACGGCTATTTTATTATAATAATTGTATGTATAGCTAAGATGATTAATCCTCCCAAGTGCTCCCAATACAGTTTGCGACATAGAAAACCACCCTTAATAGTTATATATTTTATCTTTCAAGAATTTAAAAAGTATATCAGTTACACATTTTTAATGCTATTTATGTCTAAAAAAGCAATGTTTTTGAAGAGTTGGGTCTGTTTATAATGTCTCTACAAACAGACTACCTACTTCAATGTAACTAATTTAAAGATCATCGAACGTAAATAAATTAAACAGTTGGATTATTTATCAAAAACGAGAAATGTGTTGGTAGTCTTAGAATCGGATGACCTGGTCCTCATAATACCTAGTTAAGAACATCACCCATTCATCTAAACTTTCCTCACTACTTTTCAGTCGTTCCGATTTCCGATTGGGAATAAAGATGACTCAGACGAGATACAGTTACAGACAGTCGCGTCAAACTTATCACTTGCAAATGAAACCAGTTACATCTTGTGTATTTTAAATTTAAACTCGGTAATAATTTCAATCATTGACGTATTTTTCCATTATTAACTTTTATTTCTTACTAAAGCGACCCGCTCCCGGCTTCGCCCGCGTCCGATCGCTACCAAACTTCACAGGATTACTGAAAGTTTCATTAAAATCCGTGAATCAAGTCCCTGATCTCCACTAGAGAACCTTAAGGCCCCCACCTGCCGTCAGCTTTCCGCCGACTTGTGTCGGTAACTTTCGTTACGTCTACGGATCTCATTTCTGATTCGATCTCGCAATATAACCCCGAGCATTAGTCTTCTGCATCGTGGCCCATAGTTAGGGACCACGTCATCACTGGCAACACATTTTTTTATTCACACACAGGTCCTTAATTATAATTATTCTATTAAAAATCAACTCTTTGATGAAGTAATAGAACTGACGGTAAGGTGAACCCGATAAACTGAAAAGAAAAAATGTAAACAAACTAGGTAACTATCGCGTGTTAGTACAGTTTGTTTGTAACATTTCAATGAGGGGCTATAAACAAACAAAAGGTTCGGTGATTTCCTACATGAATACTATTGTATAGTTGAGTACCAAAGTTATCATAACGTTTGTGGAGATTCTAGGAACGGATATGATACTTTATACCATTTAAAAAAGAACAGAAACGAAACTCAAATTCACGTTATGATTAATAAAGTGGAAAAAGATCTTCAGATACTGATTAAAATGAAAAAAGTAAATATAGATTTTGTGATTAAGATGTCTTAAATCTAGGAATAAAGTATCAAGATCAGTTGGAGTGCCTAAAATAGATTTCTTACAATCATCATTGATTTTCATTTTTATATCTTTAAAGGATATAAAAATCTCAATAAAATTATTTTCGTTACTTTGAAAATGTTACAAACTACAAGTAACTCATATTAAATTTATGTATTTTTATTTAAAAAAAGTGTTATAACTAATGACCAAACTTATTGACATTTTTTCGTCGCGAGCTTAACCTGTCACAAGTCACAAGTTAAGTTCAGTCAGAGAGGTTAGTAGCGCAATGATAAAAATTACAATATGTTCAATATTGCAATTTTTATTATAACTTCATAACAGTGATAATATAATGGCATTTGTGATCATTCTTCTTCACATATAGCATATATATATCTTGTCACATGTAGCATTTATTGGACGAACCTATAGCATATTATAGCATTTATTGGTCTAGTGGTTGAGGTGCCTGCCTTAGCTCTGATTCAGAGGCCCCAAGTTCGATTTCCGCCAGGATTGGCTCTGGTCTGGGGTGCTTTAATAGTGGCAAGGCTTATCCCTAAGGAATAAGGGATGCCAGAGCTCATTTCCATATCCCTACCCAAACACTTAAACTTAATTCTAGTAGTAGTAATTCAGCGCATCTGTGGCGTGGCTTGTGTTAATAGGGCGACGGTGACCGTCTACCATCAAGTGAACTGTCGGCCTGTCTCTACTATAAAAAATAATAATGAAATATTATCTTTTTTTCAGTATAAAATTGAAAAACGAAACCAAAGAACTCGAACAGAGGGATGAAGACGGCGGTAAGAAGATGTACAAAATCTCAACATTGACCATAACAAATGCGACAGTGACAGATCACAATAATTACACGTGTCGCTCTAAACTGGGCGACAAAGTATTGGACAGCGCTGTCAATCTTAACTTGACCTTTCCCGGCGAATTGGTCAAGGTGTCCGAAACGATAAGACGAAACGCCACCGATCCAGCAGACGTCACTCTGTGGTGTCATTTTAAAGGTAAAATTGTGTTTTATATAATCCCAGCAAATTCCATCGCGCAGGAACCATGTCACATTAACTGTCTTTTATGTTAGGGTCGACAGACAGACAGACGAAGGTCGGCTCATGTACTAATATGAAGTTTTTTTCTTTCAGTATTCAACAGTACAGAAGTTGTATGGAAGAAGAACGGAGACGATATATCTGATCTCAACGAGAAATCGCGCGTTTTAAAAGTAGACGCTAAACATATAAATGCAACGTACGATTTGACCGTTAGGCATACGGACGATGACGGCACTTATACGTGCACAATATGGGATCCGGTCAAATCGGATTATATTTCTGGCGAAGTCAAAATTCTAGTCTACGCTGCACCGGTTGTGACCATAGAGAAAGTGATAGCGATAAGTTCGTCCCAGCTGTATCTAAATTGGACAGTGCGTGCTTTCAACTCGCCCATAATAGATTATACTCTGTGGTACAAGAACGGAAGCGATTTCCGCCAGTACAACAAGGAGAAAATTAACGTCAATCAAACCTCGTTCGTCATGGAGGGCCTGCAGAAGTCCACCGAGTACGAATTGGGCCTAGAAGTGGCTACGACGTTTGGCAAAAGCAAGAAGTACATGCAAAAGAATAAGACTCTGGAGAGTGATCCGAGTTTTGTACCGAATATAACGATAAATGGTTTCTCGGCGACATCAGTGACGATAGGTTGGGCACCGCCTCCGCCAGAAATAGCGGAATACATACATTATTATCTGCTAGAAGCGAGAAAGAAGAATGAGAGTGAACCAAAGAGGGCTTACCACTCGAAAGATAGCAGAAATCCGTACATGTTTGATGATTTGGAACCGCATAGCACATATGTCTTCAGGGTAAGAGTTTTTTTTTTTTTTTTAATTTACAGACAATTTGATAGTAGTGACAGGTGTTAAAAGCTAATATGTGCCTAACCTTTTTTAATGTTAAGGTCGACAGACTGGCTGACAATCCACATAATGGCAGGTGGCTACTGTAGCTTATATAAAACAAGCAATGCCACAGATTCTGCAAGTGAGCTGCCGACCATAGTAGAATTGAAAATAAGGAATTAAGAAGGAAATCACTCATCGAAACATCGAACAATATGCTGTTATTTCACAGTGGTATTCTGTAAGGGCGTAATTACCGCCGCCAGACTCCCGGACTGCCGCGTAGGCTCCTCAAATGACTACGAAATAAAGGATACATCCGGTTTAATGGTTTGACGATACGTTTGTTCTAGTGGCTGGTAACCCTAGCTGTTAACCAAACGGTCGCGGGTTCGAATCCCGCTAGAGGCAAATGTTTATGTGTTAACATTTTACCTTTGTACCTGAGTCATGGAAGTTTTGTATTTGTAATATGAATATGTATCTATGTAGTATATCAACTGTCTGGTATCCGTAATACAAGCATTAGTCGCTTACTGTGGAACTAGATGGTGCTGTGTGGAATGTCTGAAGATATTTATTTATTTATTTAATGAGAAATATCTTTACCAGGTATGCGCCTGTTCAGAATACACGAACAAATGTGGCAATTGGTCCAAGGAAATGGACGCAATCACCTTGGACGGGATTCCGGGCAAACCGAACAACGTAGTGATACATTGTCCCAACGCGGAGAACAACTACATCAATCTGACTTGGCAACCACCACTCAAACCCAATGCGGAAATTAAGGGTTATTCTGTAAGTATTTGGGGTTTTTTTTTTTAATCTAAAAGTTTTCAGTGATGCTGACGGTCAACTTGATGGCTACCGTCGCCTATAATACAAACAACGCCACAGGTGCTGCAAGTGCGCTGGTGGTATAAGTAGGCATAAGTATAAGAGATTGATTTCACTGTTATTTCTCTGAGATCACTGAGAGATTGATTCACTGTTATTTCACTGAGATCACTGAGTTTGATTCACGGTGATTTCATTGAGAGATCGATTCACGGTGAATTTACTGTTATTTCACTGAGATAAGCGAAAGATCGATTCACGGTGATTTCACTGAGATCACTGAGATTTATTCACGGCGATTTCACTGTTATTTCACTGAGATCACTGAGAGATTGATTCACGGTGATTTCACTGTTATTTCACGGTGATCATTATAATATTCACGGCTGCCCAAATGACTACGAAACGCAGTGTGCCCTGCGACTACATTCCAGACACAGACCAGAGACAACTTTGAAAAGTTCATTTCCAAAGTTGACCCTGTCGGGAACGAAACCGGGAACAACTGGGACAGAGAATTAAGGCGTGCGCTCTAACCATATCATCCAACGGGCCCGTCAAAAGACGACTTGCTACAGATTCTTTAGATTAGTGTTTTGTAACGGGGTGCGACGCAACATTCTTAGATTATTCATAGGATTAAGATGACATAATTATATTGGACGGACCGTGTGTGCCCTGTCCATCTCCACTTCAATGTCCTGATCCACATTGCCTCGTTTTGTAATTTTTCTCAGATCAACAGCTCTTGTCTTGTCTTTTTTTTTCAAGACAACAGAGGGGCCTCTCCTATAATTTTCCAATAAGACCGGTCGGAAGCAGCCTGGAACCACTGTCGACCCGCGACCCTTATCGGGTCTGACCTTCTACCTTACGGTGGACAGCACTACCCTGCACTTGCCAGTCCACGATCTCCACTTGAGAACCTTCCGGCCCGAGCGGTCCAAGGTTCTCCGTACCTATGTGTCCTGCTCACTGCCACTTCAACTTTCGTACGTCTAACTAACGTCTAACACCTACAGACGGATTCAGATGATACAATTAAAATGGTTGTTTATATATAAATAATAATTTCAGGTGGAACTAACGAGCAACGCTACATACATAGACAGATATGGTCTCGTGAAGCAAGACATGTCCGGGTCCAAGTTGAAGTTTATGTCGAACGAAGCTAGAAGTTTCAGGTAAGTACTTTGTTTATTTCGTCAAAAAAAATACTGATTTCTATACACAAATAAATAATTAGCAGAAAATACACACAATTTAGCTTGAAATAAAGTGACATAATATCTCTTTTTTTTTTACGCTATTTTACGATAGGATAACCACAAAATTTGTAGTATATTTTAAATCTTGTCAAATAGCCAATTATAAAATGTCATTCCATGAAATGTCAATACTATTGATCTCGTTGATATTTGTTGATTCATTTATAACATAATATAATGTAATATAATTTAATTATTCTCTAATAATGTTGTGCTTTCCTATAATTTAAATTCATACTTGTAATGGTCCTTTATGTAAGTGTTGTATATTGTGATTAAGTATGTCTTTAGTCTAGGTAAGCCTTTTGAAATAAATAAATACCCATTTGTGTAGATACGACGATATAAGGCCGAATACAAACTACACGGTCCGCGTGAGTGCGATGACTCGTACGCGACGTCGCGGCGACGACGAAATGCGCGCTTGTCGCGTACCGCCCGCCCCACCGGACGTCCCGCCTAAACCACGCTGGAGGAAGGTGATTTATTCATTTACTAGCTAATGCCCGCGACTTCGTCCACGTTCTCGATGAAAGGTACCTTAATTATGTCCTTTCTGGTGACCCAGACAACGTGTATAGTCTTTGCATTTCACGAAGGCGAGTGAGTTTTGCTTGTGTTGAACGTATACACGCACATTGCGATAGTGTGCGTGTCTGACGGAGCAGACTTTATATAACCATACCCTCTTATACTTTTACTTTTATACTAACCATACCCTCCTTCGATCTCACGCACACTGTGACACACTGTGAGACAAGTGTTTACTACAAGTAAATCCCACTCGCCTTACTATATGCAAAATTTCATGGTGATCGGTTGAGTAGCTTTTGCGTGAAACAGTTACAAACATCCATACATCCATACAAACTTTCGCATTTATAATATTAGTACTGAAGTACTGATTAGTATGGATTTTCAATGTCACATCGCCTAGTTACTATAGATTAGATAGACTTACATGAAATCCCTTTTACAGATCATGGAAGGTGCCAAATATTTGTTCAAGTTGTCTCTACCAAGAGTGTCGGAGAGGAATGGACCAATATGTTGTTACAGGTAATTTGATATGTATTATTATCGTTCATAATAATATAGTATGTCTTGGTCTTGGGACCGATATCTGAAATATTCACGAAAAAAATTGTGACTTCATTTTTTCATACATTTTTTTGTATGAGTACGCTTTTTGTAATTTCGCTGGGTCAGCTATTGTCATCGAAGTACTACAGGTTTAGTATGGAATTTTTGTCACAAATTTCGGCACATACAAAGTACGCCTAAAACGGAATCATGGCGGAGTCTTGCCTTCGCGCGTCAATGGTAAAATATAGTAACGACCAAGTTCTACTATTTATTTTAAACTCTCATGTGTTGACGTAAAGTCTCATTTTTTTAAATGACACGTTTGGTTGGTTTTAAGATGACAATGTCACTTTTAAATGTTCCATAAAGTTCGTAGTGTTTTGTATGGCGTGCGAAATCTATAGTTGTGGTAAAGTCGGGGTACGAAAACCTTCGTCAGTTTTCATATTCATTCCGTTATCGAAATCGTAGACTCTTAGTACCTTTTGGAACTAAAGCACTAAAAAAGATAGACTGACAGACGTTTGAAATGAAATTTTTCATGTCTGACAAATCCCTGGTACAAGCAAATTTCGACTTAAGGTGACGAACCTTTTCTTACTCCGACTGTACATTGACGCAGCTAGTAAACTCGACAAATAAAGTGCTTTACTCTAAGATTGAACATTCTTTGTATATATTGTAGAATGATAAGGTCTGTTTTCTATTGAAAATTCAAAGTGACAATTTCTATTGCTATCTTTATTAGCAATGACAAACTATGTCAAAGTTTAAGCCTTAGCGAATTTTGAAATGAATGGAATTTGTAATCGAAACTCATAAAGCACTTTTATTGTCTGCTTTACATAGATTATTTTTTATTTTTTTTATTTTTCAGAATATACATGGTACGATTGCCGCCCGCCTACAATTGGAACAGCCTTCGTTCCCCTCAAGACATAAACATAGTGAGATACGCCGAAGCGCACTCGGTCCAGCCAACGCTGACGGCTTACATCACTGATCTTTTCACCAAGTATTGTTACAAAGAAAACCCTTTTTTTTTCTTATTGCATACAACATTTATAAACGTCAGTATAGAGAAGGTTCCATTGTATTATTATTACTCACCTACCACAGTGGCCAGACTCATTTATTGTTAAATGCATTCCACTAAACACTTTTAGATTCCTTAAATATAAATAAATAAATATCTTCACACATTCCACACAGCACCATCTAGTTTCATAATATGCAACTAATGCTTGTATTATGGATACCAGACAGTTGATATTATTACATAGATTCCTTTTTTTTAAATACATACATATTTTTAATACAAACATGTATTAAGACTCAGGTACAAAGGTAAAATGTTTACACATAAACATTTGTCCCTAGCGGGATTCGAACCCGCGACCATTTGGTTAACAGCTATGACGACACGTTTGGCCCAGTGGCTATAGTAACCCTAGCTGTTAACCAAACGGTCGCGTGTTCGAATCCCGCTAGGGACAAATGTTTATGTGTTAACAATTACTTTTGTACCTGAGTCATGGATGTTTGTATTTCTAACATGTATGTATTTACAAAAGAAAAGTAATCTATGAAGTATATTAACTGTCTAGTATCTAAGCATTAGTTGCTTACTATGAAACTAGATAGTGCTGTGTGGAATGTGTCAAGAATAAGAATAAGAAAACCTTCATAAAGTACATTATGGTTTCGCAATAAATAGGTAATTGATATTTATTTAAGAAACTAATAATATTCATACAAATTTTCAGTGAAGATTTCCCCACTGAATCCGAATTGGTAATGGGCGATGGTGTTCCCAAGATAAGCAATATAATAAAACCGTCCTGCCAACGTTGCTTGAAGAAACCAAAGAGGCCGTACCACGAGATTGTCACTCCTAAAACAACAGTCACAACAACAACAACAGCAATAACAACAACAAGTAAGCAAGAGGTCGAAGACGATGGAACAACGGACAATCCCGAAATTGAGGACGTCGCTGAAATCGTAGATAAAAGGTAAAGAAAAGTGTATTTTTTTTTCTTCTTTGAAACAGATTTTTTTGCAGACCATAGCGGACTTATTTTTTTTTATTTTTTATTTATTTATTGAAAAAAAAAATAACATTATCACTTATTTGTTTATTACTAGTGTTGCACTCGACTTGGTCCGCGTAACTTTTATAAAATATAGCCTATGTTACTCGCTGATAAAGTAGTTTCCGAACAGTGAAAGAATTTTTCAAATCGGTCCAGTAGTTTCGGAGCCTATTCAAATAAAGCTAAAAGAGAGAAAAAAAATGAAAATTAATTAATTATAGTAAACAAACACAAGCAAAGTCTTCTTCTCTTTTAATGTCTTGGCTCCATCAGATCTTCTCCGATAATTTTTCCTAGTGTCATTAGTAAAAATAGCCATTTGTAATACCCTTTTTTATAATAAAAAAGGCAAAATTGAAATTAAAATCAAAAGTAGCAACCCGATACTAGTCAGTCTAGTCAAGTCCAGTCAAGTCATAATTTTTATTAGTTTTCCAAAACAGGTCCGTCAAGTCCAAAGCAGTCAAGTCAAGTTAACAAGCAAAGTCTTCTATAGAGATAATGTCACATTACAATGTCAGCAATAAATAAATAAAATGTCAAGTGTCAGAATCACGGACAAGGATAACAAGTTTTTTGGTTGCACTATTTAGAAAATGTTTTCATTGACATGTCTAGGAACGTTTTTTTTTATATTAAATCTGCAATCAGTCTGTCAACTCAACTATGTAAAAGCAGATATGTTTAAAAACTAATAAAATAAAATAATAAATAAAACTGAATTTATTGAAATAAATAGACTTTTTGACAACTTGAAAAAGGTATTTTCATGTTTAGACTCTTATTAACTAAAAGCGATTTACTTGAATTGCAATAATTTGTTTCCTCAAGCGATCGGGTCATAATGATGGAGTCGATCGCCGAAGAGGAAGAGCCAGTTGAGAATATCACTTCTTACATACAAGACGGTCCTCTGGATAGCAACGCCAACTACACTCTATTCGTTGAACTTATACGTGAGTATAATAACCATCAATCAATCAAATTTCAATTATTCAATCATGTATTGGTCGGCAGCGCATTATCAATAATTTCTAAAATAAATAAATTTATAATCTAGTTTTAAGGTTAAACTAGTCAGCTTCTCGTCCACACAAACGTAGAATGATTATTACTAAGCTGATTTATGTTTAATTTACAAGAAATAAGGAACATATTGATTTACAAACTAGTAAAAAAAAGTATAAATTTAAAAGATACGATCCTTGAAAAATCCATATTTTAACACAAATTTTAATACAACTTCAAGGGTGAATAGGTCACTCTAGTGTACAAAAACTCCAAAATACTCTAGACACAGACATTGATTCGTTATTCAAGAGTTTAAATAACTTTACACGAAATAGATTCTTGCAGTAATTTGTCAAAAAAACATTCCCAAGGGCAACCCCCAAATATAATGAAATTTTCTCCATAGAAAAAAGTATAACTTGGTACTCTCATTTCTATCGGTTTTAGTTTTATTTTCAAAATGACACACATTATAAAGCTAAAAGTGTATAAGTAATCTCACTTCACAGATTATCTAATGCTCTATCACATTAATGTTTCATTTGACATTGTAGTTTACGAATAATTTAATATTCAATACTTTTGGCACTTATAACATTTTTATTCCTCGAAATGTGATATCTTCCGTTTCCGTCGCATGTTGTGGGTAGTTCTACGTATTTTGTGTTGCTTTGCTATTTGGTTTGCTTTATACGCATTCTTGAGGTAGTGAGTGAATAATTAATATTAAACTATGTTTTCCAGCCGACCTTCCCGACGGTGCGGCGTTGTACAGCGATTTCGTGAACGTTCTTATGCCAGCGCCCTCACCGACTGCTGCTAAATCTTCGACAACACTTGAAATTGCTCTGCAGGTCAGTATGTTGTTACAATTTTCTTATAGGGCAACTTTGTACTACTCTCTTAGTATGTATTTATTTTTTTGTACCGTTTTAAATGCATTTTTTGGTGCATTTAAAAATGTCCTTACATTTTGTATGTCAATATTGTTGAACGTTGTTCAGCTAATTCTCAATACAGAATATACAGTCCGCGACACTTTGATAACCTCATATAATTTTTGTGTAATATATTGTTTTTAAAAATCGAAAATGCTAATATCCATAATATATATAAAAAATATTCATTTTTAGCGAGGGATTTGTAGGTATATCTGGTAGGTACCTTTGTACTGTAAATGACACTAGACGAATGAATTTAAGTAGTGATTTAAGGGACACTGCGTTTTACAGTCATTTCGGAAGCCCGTCTGGTGACAGTCACCACACCCTTAGAGAAGAATGTGTGCTGTAAAGTCTCAGTGAGTGTTTAAGGGATGTCGGAGCCCATTGCCCCATCCTTAGCTCACTTGAAGCACCTTAAGTGTTGCTAAAAGCACCTACCATCAAGTGGACTGTCAGCCTGTCTGTCGAGAATAACATTTAAAAAAATTACTTAGAGAAAAATAATCCATCGTTTGATGTAATCTAAGTACTTACTTAAATTAAAATGTTCCATATGAATCTTGATGATTGATAAAAATTTTATAAATGGACACACGTTTATTTTATTCCAGGCGACATGCGCGTGCGCCGCACTAGTGCTGCTAGCGATGATAGTGTTCTGCGTTCTGCAAACGCGTCGCTCTCGAAAACTACCCCCGGGGGCTAACCTTGAACTCGACCCCATCAGGAAGGTCTTCAGGTATGCCAGTGGATCTAAAAAACGCTCTATTCACAGTAAAACTAGCTGTTTATAAGGTTACGCGACTTTGTCCGCGTAACCTTATAAAATATATCCCATGTTACTCGCTGATAATGCAGCTCTCTATAGGTGAAAGAATTTTTAAAATAAGTTCAATAGTTTTTGAAAAAATACAAATCTTTCTCTGATATTAGCATATTCAAATTCAAATCAATTTATTTGCTGAATATATGTAGTATACAAGTTGTTGCAATTTTAAAATGATGATGTCCACATATTCAACCGACAAGCCATAGATTAATTCAATATTTTTTTTCATCCAAACTTTCATATGATTTTTCTATATATTGCTACGAACAATAACTAAAGAGTAATTATCCAATTACGTAGTGTAAAATTAGTGGGCTATTCGAGTTGGAGAGTGACCTCTTAAGTGATATTAGCATAAATATGTGTTGCAGAATATTCGTCGGCCTAGGAGGTAGACAGCAACTGGTGACTGCTGTTCCACCGGATCTACCTCCCATAGCCAAGGAAGATCTGGCCGCCGCATACGCCGAAAGACAAGCAGATTCCGACTATGGATTCCAAAAGGAGTTTGAGGTATGAATGCAGTAAATAACTCTAAACCGAAGACAAAATGTCATCCAGTAATTTTAAAAAAATATTCGCCAGGTACTATTGTAGGTCCAGGAAATTTTACAAACACATTAAAAGGTAAATTTTGGATATAAGTTTCTAGAAAATTTCGAAGCAAACTTGTGGTCACCGGACAAATGTCCCCTAGTAAAGTGACAGTCACCGGACAATTGTCCCCTAGTAAAAAAGTGACAGTCACCGGACAAATGTCCCCTAGTAAAAAAAAAAAAGCGACAGCCATCGGACAAATGTCCCCCTAGCCCTAGTAATGATAGTCACCGGACAAATGTCCCCTAGCCCTAGTAATGACAGTCGCCGGACAAATGTCCCCTAGCCCTAACAACGACAGTCACCGGACAAATGTCCCCAAGTAAAACAAAGACAAAAAATTGAACCGAAACCTCTCAAAGTTGTTGCAGATCTTGCCGGAGTGCTTCACCGACCGGACCACTCACGCGTCCGAGGCTCGAGAGAATCAGCCCAAAAATAGATATCCCGACATTAAGGCCTACGATCAGACTAGGGTCAAGTTGGCCCAGATCGACAGCGTTACTGGCTCGGACTACATCAATGCCAATTACGTCAGGGGATACAAGGTTAGTGAAGTATCTTTTTTCCAAGCTTATGTAATAAAATAATAATAATAATAAATCCTTTATTATTTCCCATTCCCTGAGTATGCTTTTTTTTGTAATAAGGCCTAAGGCCTATACCCAAATAGGGGTTCCAAGCTACTCTGTTATAAATCTTAACGCCTGAGGGGATGTTCAAGTATTACGTAACGCAATTTTTCTTGTTAAATGTCACGACGCTTTACAGGGGTGGAAGGGCAAACCCCTCGGGTGTATTGTATTGTAGGTCATTTTTATTTTGTTCTCCTAGGTTGGCAACCCTTTTCGTTGGTAAAAATGGTCACTTGGTAAATTTGGTCCTAAACGTAACGTTTAGGCAGGTTACAGAAAAACGTTCGGCGCGTTACATGGGGAACAAAAATCTTCAAAAATTACGTTACGTAATACTTGAACGCTCCTTGACGCAAAAACAGGGTGTTATAAGTTTAACTTGAACGCATAGTGGTAGCGATGCACTAGTTAGATTCCAATTTTTTTCAACAATGTTTAGTAATAAAGTTTTTTCTAACAAATCTTAACTTTTAAATAAAGAGCTCCGACGAGAAAGACATTTTAGTGCTTTTGATTATTTGATTTTCTAACAATGTTTTGTTAAAAAACTAGCTCAGCGGACCCTATTTAAGTTTACCAGTTTTGTTATCCCTTCTAATTGTTTGTTTGTCTTCTGTGTGCTTACTAAGGACCCTATGGAGCCCAATAAGGTATTTGCACGCATGTTTGTCCGTGTTTGATGTGGTATAAGTTTTTTTTTTTAATAAATAAGTAGCTCTTAAACAGTGGCTGATATCCGCATCCGCAACTTTCACATCGATTTAGACATCCGTTGCGGATGCGGTTAAGGAGTAAGTACTTAATCTCACATATTTCCTTAAAATGATGAATTGATTCAGTTGATATCTTTAAAAAATATATTTTATTAAAAAAATAAAATAAATTCTGCTGTTATTTATTTCGGCGATCATATAGTTCTGCTTATATATCTACACTTTTGAGATTAGCACAGCAGAATATGATTTTATTGCTTAAGTGTTGTACTAATTCCAAATCATGACATGACGGTGTTGCCTGCCATTGGCGGATATTTAAAGTTGGTGTGGCTAAATTTAGAAAGAAAGAAAGAATTTTATTCAAGCAACACAGACACAAACATAATACAAAAACCACAAAACAGAAAAGATGTGTGTGTCCTCGAGGGAGTGAATCGGATATTGACTAGATACTGAGAGATGCTAGACTAAGATATCTAAGATAACTTAGATATTAATATGAATCACATCTAAGTAAAAAGCTTACAACATTATACAGTATACACTATACAAACATTTTTAATAAATTACTTAGATATGATTCATAAAATTCGTATATAAGTTATATTAAATGTGATATAAATTACTTAGAAATTCTCCACGCATTCCTTCCAGGAACCGAAGAAGTTCATATGCGCCCAGGGACCGACGGAGACTACTGTGAACGACTTCTGGCGAATGATTTGGGAGCACGATTTGGAGTTGATCGTGATGCTGACGAACCTCGAGGAGTATTCAAAGGTGAAGTGCTCCAAGTACTGGCCCGATGAGGTGCGAGGGTTCAAGGCTTTCGGCAATATCACCGTACACCATGTCTCCGAGAAAAGGTATCCCTTACTTATCTATTGTTCTAATGTAAACACCACTCTTGATTTATAAAGTATTAGTGAGACCCCCTGAGACAGAACGGTAATGACGCGCTATAAGAGGGTGGTAACTCGGTAATAGGGTATTTGGGAGAATTTACTGTCTCAACTTACTATAATGCGAATAACCGAAGACACAATGCGTCTCAAGAAATTCGCGCCACTTTATGAACTCGCGAAAATAATCACTATATATTATAAAGCAAAGTCCTCCGCCGCATCTGTCTGTCTGTCTGTCCCTATGTATGCTTAGATCTTTTGGGTACAGTGGTTCTCGAGGAAGGTTTTAGTATATAATTTACAAAGGTACGCGGGCGAAGTCGCGGGCAGCAGCTACTAAAACATATGCCAGAAATTCGAATATTTTAGAAAAGAAGAAAACCTGACATTCCAATTTTAAATGTTATAGCTGGGATGTTTTCATGGAAAAACGTTTTTGAATCATCGAGTTACGTATATAGTATGGAATTGGTAAGTTGGAAAGTGTCCTGTTAATGCAAGCACATCAATATGCCCTTTAGAATTTAACGAACCCCTTTAAGTTTTAATAATACAATTTGTTTTTTCGAAAGATATTCCGACTACATCGTCAGAGAATTGAAAATAACGAAGCAACTAACAAATTCCGAAGGACAGCCGATAGTTGAAAATAACGGTATCGCCAAAAGAAATGGGGGTAAATATACCATTCTACATATTTATATTGTTTTTTTTTTAATTTTTACATATCAACGAATTATCAGATGTCACACATCACAGGGTTATTGTTTTGTCAAAGGCTTTTATATCGAATAGATCAAGATACAGATCAAAAAACAGATTGTGTATTTGAATCGTTGTCATTCTAAATAGTGAGTAACTCATTTTTTCAGATTGCAAAGACGTGGAAAGCTCGAGCGCTCCAACATCGCCTCGCGAGGGAAAAGAGTCAAACGCTCGAATCGTCCGCCAATACCACTTCCTCATGTGGAAGGATTTCGCAGCTCCGGAATATCCCTACTCGATACTTAGGTTTATCAAGGTATGCAAAACAAACATTATCTTGTATGTACGTAAGAAAGAAAATTGTTTAATGCCTGTTTACCTTTCACACGGAGTTGGAATTTTCAACAATTTTACGTTATAACATAAAAACGCGACAGTCACCGGACAAATGTCCCCTAGTAAAAAAGTGACGAGTCACCCGACAAATGTCCCCTAGTAAAAAAGTGTCAGTCACCGGACAAATGTCCCCTAGTAAAAACGTTACAGTCCCCGGACAAATGTCCCTTAGTAAAAAAGTGACAGTTCATTTGCTTCTCCAGTATAAATGCTCAATAAAATAATCTAAATTCACTTCAATAAAATAGTCTCTCGGTCTAACTAAGAAGTATTAGTACTCCTCTACTTTGGGTATGTACATTAAATTGTTTACCACTTTAAGTGGAGTTCCAATACTGTTATTGACCGACCGATACATCAGAACTACAGTCCTAACTATAAGGTGCGCGGACATACGACATCGACCTGACCGATACCTTTTCAATATCATACCACTGAATGAATCTGGACGAGTGAACTCCTCTTTTTAAAACGTCACAGAGGACTTTTCAATCAACTTCAGTTGACACAAATAGCAGACGCTAACAGTAGTAATGTCCCCCACGATTATTAGCGAGTGAACGAGGCGTGGTCGAATCTGCTCGGCCGTCCGGCGGTCGTCCACTGCAGTGCGGGCGTGGGCAGAACCGGTACCCTGGTGGCGTTGGACTGTCTCCTGGAGCAGCTCCGTGCCACCGGTCACGTGGCCGTCTTCAACACAGTCGCCGAGCTACGCACCCAGAGGAACTTCCTCGTACAGTCGCTGGTGAGAGATGCCTTATCTCATTTATCCTTATCATATAAAAATCCTTTTGTAGACTAGTCCAGTGTTTCAGTTTCAATAACTTAATACAAATCAATACACTGTCCACAAAAATAAATAAATGACGATTATGATACATTGACGTGGTCGTTTTTTGGTACTGAACAGAAACAATACGTGTTCGTGTACCGCGCTCTGGTGGAGTACGCGCATTTCGGCGACACGGAGATCCCCGCGCGACGCCTCAAGTCCGCCATCGACCGACTAAGGAACACTCCCGAGGGAGCCGACAAGTGCCTCATGGAGCACGAGTTTGAGGTATTACATCAATCGCCTATCGCATCACACCTCACTGAAGCAACTCAAAACACCTCACTCAAGCATCCTTTTTTTTCTGAATTTCAATGCAATTTAAATAAAAGAGGAAATAATTGCGCCTAAAAACAGTTAAATGAAACTAGTGAAAATTTAGTAAAACCTCTTTCTTTTTAGCACTTTAAAATATCCTTAATCATGAGCAGTGTGGAACAATCTACCTGCGTCTATGTTTTCCAGCTCATATAACAAAAACATATAAATTAAATCAAAATATTTATTTATCAATTGGGTTTCTACAAGAAACTCTTATGATCGTCATCGATAAATTTAAATTTACCAGGGTTTCGGAAAAAAAGCCAAGATGACGATCCTGAGAAGAAACTCCAAAGGAAAATCAGGATACTAATCTTTTTGTCATCTTTAAAATTAAAATAAAATTAAAAAACACCGCAAAGTTGAGTGACTCAAATTTAATGTCGAATTATCAAATTTGATTGATAATTTTTCAGAAAATCGTCAAGTGTCCCATATCGGAGGGAGTGAAGTCGTGCGCGGCGGGTGGTGGGGAGGAGGTGCGCGCGCGCAACCGCAGCAACGACTGTCTGCCGTACGACCGCAACCGCGTCATACTCGCGCCGGTGCCGCAGCGAGACTACAGCACCTACATCAACGCCTCCTTCATTGAAGGTAATGTTCGGCTTCGTCCTACTGGTCCATCTTTGTACATGAAAATGTGTCCGTGGGTCACAAAGACTTCTTCTATTGTTATATAATAGAAGACTGTCTATTATATAACAATAGAAAGCAGAAGTCTACTGAGGTAAACAAATGCATACATACAAAATCATATTCATATTGATTGCAGTGCGTAACGCTGTGATAACAAGTGTCATTTTACGCGTAATAATACGAATTAAAAGTCTTTAAAAGTTTCATCTTGTAACAACATTATTAGTTGTACCCGTAACCATGCAGAATTTGAAGTTAAAATGACGAATATAATATTTCAGCCTACGACAATTCGGAGGGATTCATCATAACGCAAGACCCCCTGCCGAACACCATAATGGATTTCTGGCGAATGGTCTCCGAGCACAATGTCTCCACCATCGTCATGTTGAGTGAGGTAAGTTGGCAACTTAATATTTCTGTGATCTTTTGTAAGGTGTTATATTGTACTGTTTATATTAAACTTGTCTCCATTGTCGGACCAGATCGGCGAAGGCAAGTGTCCAAGGTACTGGGACGACGGCACGGCTCAGTACGAACACATCTCGGTGCAGTACGAGGAGAGCGAGTCCTGTCCCTACTACACGAGGAGACAGTTCCGAGTCACCAACAACAAGGTACACATACTACATCTACTTGTACTTCATCATTGACTAGGTTTTTATGAACCCGTTGGATGACTAGTTCTGTTCCAGTGTACCCGGGTTCGATTCCTGGCTGTGTCATCTTTGGAAATGAACTTCGCCGCACGCTCCGGTGGGCAAACTTCTGTTTGTCCACAGCATTTTTGCCAAGTGCTAACATATTTTCAAAGGATTGTATTAGAAAAAGCGCTACACTCAACATGTATGTATACAGCAACCAATAAGATCAAGGGTAACAAAATGAAGAAATCATTATTAAGAAGACTTAACTTTTTTTTTATTTTATTGATTAGGAAGTCTACGAACACAAAAGACAACATTTTTGAAGTGAAACTTTTTATGGGACACTAGCGTTTTGTCATGAGAGTTAACTCGTCGAGCTAACAAAACTGTTAAACTCCTTGTCTCTTTCTTATTATTATCTTGTCTCACAGTACACATTGCATCCGACCTTTACTTAACTTGATCTTTGACAGGATTTGTTCTAGTTCAATTCCAATACGGCAGAGGGCGCTTTAAAAATAAATAAATAAATAATCGATAACCTTTGACACGATTCGTTGTAGTTCGACACTAATGCGGCAGATGGCGCTTTTTGAGATATGTATTCAAAATTTAATTATTTTTTTTGTCAAATGTTGATGCTTATACTTCTTATATACTCAACTAATTAATATTCCATTTTATCTTTTTTTAAAGAATTCTTATTTTGACAATAATAGTAAATTTATTTCTATTAAATTTTTATAATATACTACTTTTATCAATGTTTGGTTCTACTAAAATAGGGCAGAGGGAGATTTTTAGGAAAAATTTTTTTTTTTCTTAAGCATGATTGAAAATATCGTATGGACCAGTTTAAAAAAAAAAAAACGAAATAAGGTCACGTGACATTTCGTTTTTTTGAAGTGAAACTTCTTTACGCACGCTTGACTTGGGGAGTAAGCTGGCGAACGCGTGACGTAAGCGTTACGAAAAGTGTGATCGTAAATATTTGTAGAAAATTAATATATGTATATGTGTATACATGTATATATTGTACACACACACATATATATATATATATATATATATATATATATATACATATAGATGGAGCGAAAGAAGTTTCACTTCAGTCGTGTGGTCATAAGCACACTCGTTTTTTTTTAAAAAAAATAATTTTTAACTGGTGCAGTAACCACCCCCTACAGAGTGAGTGAGTAAGGGATGAAAGATCCCTTACCTTTCTTATCCATAATCCTACTATGATCGGCAGCACACTTGAAGCACCTATGGCGTTGCGTGGGTTATAGGCGACCCACTATCAAGTGGACCGTCAGCTTGTCTGTCAATCTTAATATTAAAAAAAATATGTGGCTATGGACAGTGCGTGATCTCACTATCGGCTCTAACGGAAGAACAGCCCAGGTTTTTAGAACCAGCATTATGCTGAGTTGGAGCCGGTTTATGGCAACTGTGCGTCATGTTATGTCGACACGTTTGGTCTAGTGGCTAGTAACCCTAGCTGTTTACCAAACGGTCGCGGGTTCGAATCCCGCTAGGGGCAAATATTTATGTGTTAACATTTACCTTTGTACCCGAGTCATGGATGTTTGTGTTTATAATATGTATGTGTTTACAAAACAAAAAAGTAATCTGTTACTGTGTAACTTGATGGTGCTGTGTGGAATGTGTGAAGATATTTATTTCTATATGTGATCTCTATGTATGTAATTGTTGTTATGATAGAACGGGGAGGTGATATCGGTGAGGCAGCTGCAGTACCAGGGCTGGCCGACGGCGCCGGGCCACGTGCCCGAGGTGACGCGGGGGCTCGCGGACTTGGCGGACGCGGCGCGCCCCGAAGCGGAGCCGGGCTCGGGGCCGATGCTGGTGCACTGTCAGTGCGGCACGGAGCGCTCCTCCCTGTTCGTCGCCCTGTGCGTGCTCATATGTCAGCTGCGCACCGAACGTCGCGTCGACGTGTGCACAGTAGCGCGCAAGGTGCGCTCGCAGAGGGCGCGCACCATCGAAACATTTGTAAGTATATATACAATATACAACACTATTAGCCGTTGCACGCGATTTCGTTCGCGTAACTGTATAAAATATAGCGCACCAAAGATAATTGACTGGTCTCGCTGCGCTCGACTAGATAGAGCGCTATACAAAAGCAATAGCTCCGAAAATGTGCCAACTTTTTATTGTAGTGTATGTAAAAAATCGTCACTTTTTATCACTTTTTACCCAGTTTTATTATATTTTTACACAGTTTCACAACGCAAACTGGTATTGCGCAAATATGCCTAAAATTTAATAAAACATTCGGCACGTACACATCACAGACAGTTTGCAGTGTGACTGGCTCGGGTACGCCGAATTCGGCGTACTATTTTATGCCCCATTTTACAAGTAAGAAGACGGTATCTAGTCGAGCGTAGCGAGACCAATCATTTATTTATGATAGCGCACCTTACTCACTCCCTAATAACGTAGCTTTCTATAGGTGAAAGAATTTTTCAAATCGGTTCAGTAGTTTCGAAGCCTATTCAATTACAAACAAAAATTAAAGTTTCTCTTTTTTTATTTTATTTTATTATTTGATGTCAAGTATAAAATAAACCAGCAGTAAATTTTGTCATTAAAGAAAATCATGAATGATGTAATAAATTCTTTCGGTCAACATTGTCTTTAGATTTTTATAAATTTATATGTCTTTAGTCTTTAGAATTTTATAATGAATATAGATTTTTTACAGCTTGGGTTACAATGTTGTAGTTTTTAAGGATGCCTAATTAATGTTAGATAAATAGATTTATAATTATTTCCATGTTTTCAGTTGCAATATGAATTCCTTCATCGTGCCATACTCAACTACGCAGAGCTCCACAATCTTCTAGAAGAAAGCTAAACGGGTAATTTCCTTAAAGTAATAAGTAACCATTTTGTAAAGCCTAAAATATAACTTTTTTTTTTACAACCAGATAAACATTTATATCAGTACCGTTTTGTCTATCAAATATGAGGCTGCCATTTATTATAAGATACGTAATAATAATAATAAATAAATAATATAGATGAAGATTTTCGACGAAAAGATGCAACAAAAAAAAATTAAAATTTTGATATGACATGTTATTTATTTTTTTGCGTCTTTTCGAGAAGAAATTTTGGTTTTAAAAATATTATATTTCCTAAAGCTCAATAATTGTGTGAATAGTAATTTTATAGTTTTTATTTAATTTTTTAATTTTTTTTTTTTTCGATATCCAAAATGTCTGATAAGAAATTAAAATTCAATAGTAAAAAAGTTTTGTACACAAATATTGTTTTGATTTTTTATTGTTCGCGGCTGTTGTGATTTTTTTTAATATACTTAGATTTTTTTAGACTCGTGTAATTGTTAACTTTTATATCTTTTATGTTGACAGTATACATTTTTTTTATAAATTTTCAATCTTCATACAAATTTACTTTTTATCGTTTTAACTGTATAAATATTTTTCAAATTTTCCTTTTTTCTATATTTATACACAAAAAGTCGACAATAAAATCTTAAACCTGTCAATAGTGTCAGAAATGCATTGAAAATTTAAGTGGGCACTGTCAGAATTTTTTAACGATTAATCTCGAGCGAAGCCAGGCTTGCTACTAGTCCAAAAATGACAGGTTTAAATCCCCGGAACACTTTAATTTCGTCGACTTGTTTTCTTGTATCTCAGTTTTGTATGTTATTTTTTATATCGTATTAGCATATTTAGATTATAAAATGTAGGTATATACGAAAACGCTATAGCTTTTGATACCTAATCCGCCGTATTTTTTAAGACCACCCTCGCGCTTGTGTAAGTTTGTTATTATTATGTTGAAAAAGTATAAAAGTATAAATCATTTGGATTTCTAAATGAGTTTGATTTCTAAACATGGCAAAAAAAGACCTTATGGCCTTTTTTCTAATAGATCGTTGACGATCATCTGATTTAGTTTAATAAAGTGAAAAAAATAAACTAAATAAACGCCAAAACACAGAAATGACATAGATGGAGGCAAAAAGAAAGATACGTTACGTTCTTACATTGCCTAATGAAAAATGGGCCTCATAAAACTCCTCATATACCCTAAATACTCATCTCAAAACTACAATTATAATAAAGAACACGTGTAATATTTTTTTTTTTTTTTTTTAAATAAACGTTGTCCTTTGAGCGAATGAATGATACTGAGTCCATCGGACTCAGTAAAATATAAGGTTCATTCGCGCATAGTGAGTAACTAGTTTTACTTTTTGCTTCCATCTAAGATAAATGGAATCATAATATTCGCAAAGGTCACAAGTATATTTTATTATATAACAAACTTACAACAGTCAAACTATTATAGTTATAGATCTGTCTAGATATTTTAGATATTTATATATCAATGTGTATACTTGTTAATTTCTTTTTTTTTGGTAGTGAAAGTACCGAGACTACCAAAGAATTTTTTTTTATATTAAATACATAAACATTATGTTACTCGGGTAACGAATGAGGCCATATTATTATGCATTTTTTGACGTTTTTCTTTAATTTTTCAAATGGCGTGATTATTAAATAAATAATTAATCAGGCTGGAACCTGATAAAAGAATAAAGGTATTTCTAAAAGAAATCAATTATAAAATTGAAGAGTTATGTCCGAATGTCCATTATTATTATAACACAATATGTTGGCGTTGATGGAACAAATACATAGATACAACATATTCTTAGATTACATAATCGAATAATAGCATTCATAAAACTATATGCGTAAATACTCGAGTCCACAAGTAAAATATCGAACTCGGGGGGCGTTCAAGTAACGTAACGCAATTTTTGAAGATTTTTGATCCCATGTAACGTGCCGAACGTTTTTCTGTAACTAACCTGTATACTGTTATTTATTTTTAAAAGTATTTTTGCCATTTTAATACTAATAAAAATAATCTTCATTGCTCTCTATGATGCACCAAATATAATGGATGTAGGACAGAAAAATCGAAAATTGTCGTAAAATGTGTAAGAAGATGAGGTGTTTTTTAAAAACATCTTTTTTTTTTAACATACACTATATTTAAGGCCAACGATGGAACATACCCCATATAAAAAATAAGCACAAATACGAATAAGAAGACGCACGCCATACTGATGTCGAATATAATATAAATGTAGATAAATTAAACTGATATATGTTGCCGTTGCATGAAGGGATTTATAAGAATTTAGATTTAGATATTTTTTTTGTGAACTACTCTGATGTTTAAAACTTTTTTTAAATAATAATCAGCATGCTATTTCCATCTACATTCAAATATTTTTGAAATTTTTATGTAATTCAAAATAAAATATAAATCTGAAACTACTCGTGCTCCCTTCATGTTGCGGCATCATGTTCTCTATTCAAATAATTGTCTTAACGGTTTTTGAACTTTGTATTTAAATATTTTAGATAAGCAAGACCAAAAAAGAAATCGAGTCTTGTGGACTAAATAATATGACTGTCGACCCTTAAATTAGCCGTAACCTAGTGTTTAAGCTATGTATGTAATTAGATTTTGTATGAGCTATAAACAAAATATACAATATGTTGATATTTTTACCAAAAAAAAAAAATTAATAATGAATGGGTATGAATATTATTGTTAAGGCTGCGGTGTTCTGTCTCTGGTGTGAAAATTTGCAAATTTTTTTTTACTTGAAATTTTAACAGAAGAGTGTTTTTTGTATGCTCACTTTTTTATATACCTATTCAAAAGATAGCGAGATTTGGACACCGTAGCCAGAATGTATGTGCAAAAATATTAAAAAAAAAAATCAAGTGATGCTCTAACGTCCCCGTTGCGTGAAAGAGGTGAGATTTTTGCAAAGGGTCCGCATCCGCACAATTTTTATGCCTTTTTTACTATATGTATATATTATTATGACAACTCATTATGGCATCTAATATATCAATTAAAATAAATTAGCTAAGTACTAAGTTTGTGTCACAATTGGTGAAGAAAAAATAAAATATTTTAGTTCAAATATTTTCATTTTTCAAAATATTTTTAATAGGGTAGTTTTGAATAAAATACTCTAAAAATGTATAAAGCTGCTATAGATATACCCTTTTTTTTGTTATGACTTTTTTTTTATTGGTAAAATATTTAAATAAATACCATTATCTTTTACTAATACATTAAAGCCCTTCACACACATAGCTATAATATATATTATATTATAGCAAGCTATCACACACAAAGACAATGCTATTATATAATTATATTCTTAGATTAATGATTGGTCTCGTTGCGCTCAACTAGATACCGCGCTATCTAAAAACAATAGCTCCGTGAATACGGCAACTTTATTGTAGTGTGTGTAAGACACCGTCACTTTTTATCACTTTTTACACAGTTTCATTACACAAACTGGCATGTTATTATGCCCAAAATTTAATAAAACATTCGGCACGTACACATCACAGACAGCTTGCACGGGTACGCCGAATTCGGCGTAGTATTTGTTGCCGCATTTGACAAGTACGACGGCCGGTATCTAGGCCAAATATTAATCTAAGATTATATTGTATTAGCTGCGTGTGCGGTCACTCCAATATTTTTGGATAGAAAATATATCGTAATATGCCTTGCTACAATTCACCTATAGCTATACGTATGTGATGGGCCTTAGCGTTAAATAAAATTAAAAAGTAATATAGGTATAATATTTAAAAAAAAAATGCTATATTTGATCTCTGTTATATTATTATATTGTGTTCAATAATGCTCACCAAATCCTAGGCTGCTGTGAGTGCGGGCCCTTAGCAACGACTGAATAATGTGTTTATTATACACTAAGCTTTTTGTATTTCAATATATATAAAAGAAAAAAATAATGTTACGAATCCTTTTTATAAAGAAAAAAAAACTAGATTGTAAGTTAGATTTTTTAGGAAGGAACGAGTGATGATATCGCTTATAGTCGGTTTTAAAACGAGACAGGTCACAAAAATTGATTTTTTTTTTTCAATATAAATATATTATATGTGAAGCAGTTATGACTCTTAGGGCCGGTATTTCAGTCTTTACTTAAGTCTTAAGTAAGCTAAGCTAAGCTTACTCAGGAACGATTTGTGTTTAGTGAAAGTTGAAATACGCTTAGGGCCGGTATTTCAACTGTTACTATTCTTAAGAATAAAATTTAAGTGAGGCTTAACTTTACTATAGCGTATTTCAACTTTCACTCAACACAAATCGTTCCTGAATAAGCTTATTAGAAAAAACCATAAACTTACCATATTCCTTATTACCATAAAGATGGTAAAGTGAAGCTTAGTTAAGTGTAAGACTTAAGTAAAGACCGACCCTTATGTGTGATTTTTGCAATTTCTATAAGTAAAGCAGTTATTACTCTTTTCAATTTGTAGTAAAACCCAATTTAGGAATCTAATTAGTGAACTAGTGATGACACTACACTAAATTGATTTCTAAATCGAAGTCATAGAATTGAAAATAGATTGAATCTAAAATCGAAATTCGATAAATTTTTAGTGATACTAATTTTAAAATTGAATTTTGTATGGTCTGTCTCGTTTTTGTCGACGCGAACAAACCGACAGGTGCACGATTTAAGTATATGTATGGAGTTGGAATCGCTTTCTTGTAGTTGCCGCTTCTAGAAGGAAAGTACCTCAACCAGAGACATTTCAGGTGGAAACTCGTATGGGTCACAGATTTCAAAACAAAACAGATTCTATTCAAAACAGGTCACAGATCGCGGATTTTTATATTATATTTAGTTTTTTTATACCTTCAGACCTCATATGACATTATGACTATTATGACTTAATCTGTTCAATAATCAAAAAATAATCGTACCATTTGTATGGACATTTTTTAACCTGCGTTTTTAAAGTTAATTTTGATTGATTTGGGTAACACCCAAAACACTAGATAAAAGTTGCCAGATTTCATTTTCTTTTGGTAAAATAATGTCTATAATTTTAAAAAAATAATTGCCTAACTGAAATTGCTCGAAAATGTTTTATTTTTTAAATTATTAAGTCCGTTTTAATTATAAATTTTATTTAACTGTTTTCAAGTAAAAATGTAATTATAGGTATGTCCAGAGTTTAAAATTTTTAAAAATATATAACAATATAATATTTTTACTTATTTGTCTCTGGTTGAGTTACTTAAAAGTTATTTCAATAATTTTCTCTATAGTGCAAATTGGAAAATATTATTTTACGTGATTTTGACATTATTATCGTGATTTTTTGGTTTATTTTATTATTAAATTATTTATTCAAAAGTTCAACAATATTATTCAATTTAAAAATATAAACATATATTATTATCTATGGACATTGGACATAGTGTTTTGAAAAGTAAGAAAATTAAATGCATTACCTACATGAATATTTTGTTAAAACTCAAAATATTTTCAAAAAGTGATATAGTGTTTCGGCGTAAAATATTAGGTAAACGTTTTATTGCTTATTTGTAAATATAATATAAGTAATATATCGCGCAAAAAAAAAAGGGGTTACGTTCGATTCTAGCTGTGGTAATTTTTTGTACCTAAACCTAAACTTACGAGTGACGGTTCTAAGTGACCGTTAAAATATTTTTATTGTTTTTATTATTTTTGTAAATAGATGATTCAGGTCATGTAATACAATATTTTTGAAAATATACCACTATTTAGAAGACTGGTCTTTTAATTCATATAGTCCTTTTTCCTAATTAAAAAACTGAGTTTCATTTCTTGAAGAGTTGTGTTAGTTGACCAAGGTTGTTACGGATGCGGTGTTTTAGAGGATCATATCCACATTTGTGGATAGTTTTATTTAGGAAGTTGTCGTTGTTACACTGAGAAATGATGAATCAAACTTTTAGAAGAAAATTTAAACAATTGCATTTAATATCATTGATTGCATTTCTCATCCTGGGAAATCCGTGAGATTTATGACTAGCTCCGAACCCATTCCACATAATAACAAAAGATTCGTAGTCAGTAGCGGATTTACCAGAAAGCTGAGTAGGCTGGAACCTAGGGCGGCAGATTTTAGGAGGCGCCAAATTTGCCCAAAAAATTATTTTTGTTTTAAATAAATAAATAAAATATTAGGTACCTATTATACCTACCAGTGACCCAGAAATTGCGGCTCATTCCTCTCTGGAGTGGATACTGTGAGCTGCTAAATTGGAGTACCTTATTACATTAGTTTTTTTTTTTTCATATTAGGTATTATGATTGTGATGTGAACTATATAGGGCATAGGGTATTGAATTGCAGGGGTCAGTAAGGGCAACAAAATTTGAATAGCCTATTGGCAGCAAATGTGTAAATCTGCCACTGGTCGTAATAAATATTCTAATGCAAAAGTTTGTGAATGGGTTGAATGGATGTCTTTACCAAGAACAGATTCAGAAGAAATTGGGATTTAGTACATATCAAAAGTTAATCTTGGATTTTAACATATTTTTAGTACCTACCTATACTTTTTCTCCTGGAATCAAATCAGTTTACTTTTTTATACAATAAACTACGAAATAAAACATGCAAATATCAGAAAAAAAGCATTTATTATAGAGAACATAACATAGGTATGACATGAGTAGCATCTATCAGTCTTATTTAAAAATTAAATAAACAATTTTACTTTTGGAATCAGGTACAACCATGAAAATAAGTAGGAATAAGTAACTAAAGTTTAAACATGAAAGCGCTACTTGAAAATATTTAGTTATCCCCACCGTTGGTGGCGGCGGGCTGAGAAATTTTATCTTTAATTTCCTTTCTGACGGGTCCAGTTTGCGAAATAGGTACCGAGCGCTCATTTTTCACTTGAGGTGACGTTCTCGGTGCAATGATGGACAAAACTCCATCCGATGAAAGTCTAGACTCCACAGTTTCTGGATTACAGCCCTCCGGAAGCGCGTAGCGTCTAGTGAACTGACGGGAAACGTAGCCGTGTTCGTCTTGTCTCTCCTCATGCTTGCCTTCAACGATAATATATCCGTCCAGGGTCTTCACAGATATGTCTTCCGGTGAGAAGTGTTGCACGTCCAGACTAACTTGGAACTTATCTTTGTCGCATTTTATTGTAGAGCCGACGTCTCTCGCGGCAGCTGCAAGCTGACGCCAAGGTCTGTAATAATCCCTAGAGAGGATAGGTGCTACGGCAGCTGTGAGTAAATCGTCTGGGGTCAAAGTTATACCGAACTCTTGATCTCGCAGCCGGTGCGGGTGCTCCAAGCCCAAGAAAAACGGTAACATGGACATATTGGTTGTTGGTAAAGGTTTCTTGTTATCAATAACAAAACTGGCACACACTAAAATTGCTTCTGAGAACGTTCACAGTGTCTTTCTTTGGTCAGAATAACTAATAAAGCGCAAATCGATTGAAATCACCAGCGCAATGTTGATTTGAAACGTCTGACAGCGTCTGAAAAACAAATGATGTCGGTTCGCCGGCCGGCATAATATTTATATGTTGCCAACACGACGCCTAGTGACATCTAGCGTCCAGTAGAATGTTCAAGAAAAATGGTAGTTTGGTGTTTGTTGCCGAGCGATATTCTAGAATGTGTGCGTTCTGCGCATGCCCTATCTGCAAAGCTGCAGTAGAGTAGAGCACTGAATTATACCTACACGTTGCGCCCCTCCTGCGGTTCATTGTATAGCGGACGATAGCGGATAGCACCATAAACTATGATTTTTTAAGTAAAGATAACCCATCTCCATATAGCACGTCTTTAAAAAATGTTCCGCTTTGTACATACCTACTTATCTGTATACTCCTATATACTTATTACCTACGTGAGATATATTAGTAAGCGTGACAGATGATACAGAACGTATGATACGGAAAGAGATAGCTGTCTGTAAAGAGTTGCGTTTGAAGTACGCTAGCCAAACAAAGCTGAGCGATGCAAACAGAAGCGTCACATCATTGATATTAGAGTCTGTGCGGAAAGAGAATGGATGTAATAATTGAGGGCGCCACTGCGTATTTCTTATTTTGAAAACTCTGTTACGTTATTATAGTTCGACTGTAAACATCTTGATACTTTTATAAATTAGTTAAATTTTTTACTATTCTAAAACTTATTGGTAAAATTATTTATATAATAAAAATAATAAAGTCTTTATGGTAGTTCCCTTATACGCCGCGTCCTTTCTCTTTCCGCACAGACTCTATAAACAACATAATTGGGGTGGCATTAAATAAAATTTTAATATTTGCCAATTTTTTTAATTTTTTTATTATTGGAATTTTAATGAAGTTTTTATAGTAGGTATATATAGAATATTATATTATATTACAATATAATATAATATTATATTATATTATATTGTAATTCTAATATAATATAATATTAGTTCTATATTATATTATATTAGAATTACAATATAATATAATATTTATATAATGGAATAGTATTTCATATAATTCGAAATGAAATCGCCCATCACCAGTTTATAGTTACAGAGCGCGGTAAATTGTGCCTACGGTTTCGCTTCTGACTGTTAATCTATGACGCACGGTATCTGTCCCTATTGCACTGGATCGCCCAATTTTGTATAAAATTTATGTGATTTTTATGTACTTACGTGTGGTATGTAACTCCTTTATCCTTTCTTACTTTGGAACCATAGTTTTTACACTTTCGGAATACACAACTCGGCATTTTAGACTGTCTTTTAACACTAGAAAGACGGAAGGGGTCATTTGACCCCAATTCAAACTTTCATGGTTGATTATTTTATCACTATTGGTTTATATGACTTCGTGTCTCGTGACTTTTAATAAAATACAATTAATTTCAAAACAAAAGTGTTTACATAGCAATATGATCCTCCAAACATTAGTAAAAACAGCTTTTACCAACAAAGACGGCTAGGGTCATTTGACCCATTCAACAGATATTGTTAGTAACTGAATATTTTTTTATTGACTGGTCTTGTTACACACACCCCTAATTATCATAGTTTCATTATTTCAATACACTAAGTACTTTCGTTGAAAGATTATAATTTTTTCTGTTTATTATTCTGGAAAATGGCTCGGCTTCACAGTGAAGAAACTTTAGCATATTTGCAGTTTTTTGCCAGAAGATGAATTGGAAAGTGAAGGTGAAAATGTAGCAGTACTACTACAAGTTGAAGATAGACATTCATATACTCCTGCATCAAGTTCTAGTGATGGCTCAGACAGAAATCTACCATTAGCTGAAATTCTACGTCACCAAGTAATAAAGGAAGACCATCTCAGATTCAAGTACTCTGTATTCATTCGTTTTGTGGAAATAAACCTCATAATAATATAATATCACCTTGGTGATATTATATTAGTGGAATATTATGGAAAAACCTCGAAACTGTATGTTTTACAATGCTACTAAGTATGGTGTTGATGTTATGGACCAAATGGCAAGATACAGTACCAAAGCTGCTTCTAGAAGATGACTTTTGCAAGTTTTTCATAACATTAGATTTATCTGCAACAAATGCCTGTAAGTAAGTAATAAACGATTGCATAGAAGGAATTTTATTCTGAAATTGGCGCTCGAAGCGAGTAACATATCAGAAGAATCTGCTCCTGAGACCTGGTTGCAACGTGATATTTCGTTAAAACTACAGCTTCTGAGCCACGAAATAGGCGTTACTGCTACCAAACTCACCGTAAAAATAAAACTAATAAAATGTTTGACCAATGTAAAAAAAACCGTTATGTGGAACTTGCAATCAATCAAAAATGTTTGTACGTCGTGAATGTACGACATCAGTACATAGCGAATAAATTCTTTTTTTCTGAAATAAACACAAATTTGTTGTAATGAAAACCTATATATTTCTATATACATCGTTTTCCATATGGCTAACTATATACATATTTATATATGTTAAGAATATATAAGAAAAAATGTGTTAGGTCAAATGACCCCTGGCCGTCTTTGGAGGTTAGTTGTTTTTTCCGTCTTTCTAGTGTTAATAATTATGACACAGAGTCAACACAGAGCAGCACACGTGTTCTTTCACTCGCTGTTATTAAGCGACTAAATCAAATTACAACAATTGTCTTAATTTGAACGCCTCCGTTCCAGGGCACTAGTCCCATATCTACCTCGTTTTATATATTAATATCATTGACCATAAAAATTGGTATTACATAAAAATTGGTCTTGGACATGTTATACTGAATTGAAAATGGATAAATTATTGTATATACATGCCTTTAAGTGTATTTGTACAAGCTAAACCGTAATATTCAATTTGTTTTTATAACATATATCTTTACATAGTATAAAACAAAGTCGCTTTTTCTGTCCCTATGTCCCTTTGTATGCTTAGATCTTTAAAACTACGCAACGGATTTTAATGCGGTTTTCACTAATGGGTAGAGTGGTTCTCGAGGAAGGTTTAAGTACATAATTTACTAAGTTACGCGGGCGAAGTCGCGGGCAGCAGCTAGTAATATATAATCTGTACCTGCTATTACGTTGGCTATCCTTAATATAAATTAATTAAAAAAATAAAAATTAAATTGACATCCCGTAGGCCTAACACGTTAACCTGCTAAGTCACATTTTGCATAGTTTTCAGGAGGAAGAATAAATGACATGACAAAATGTTGTGCGTCGCATCAGGCATGTGAAATGAGCGACAATATCAGAAAAAAAGCACTCAATAGATTTTGATACGGTTTTCAATAACTAATTGAAAAAACCATCAATGGAAGTGATAATAAATTAAAATGCATCGTATTTTGTTCATCATTATTATCAATTTCAATATCAAAGGTGTGTACCTTCTGTTTATTATTAATGCAATGTAATTGTAATCTGTGGCCGTCTTAGGGTTGATGCCCCGCCCGAGTTACACACACAGATGTACATTGTACATTCGATTCGAGTATTTTCTAGAATAACACCGAACTAGAATCTAGAACAATCTAGAATGAATTGTATGTAGGTACGCTGCACGATCAATAGAGGGAGACAGGGGAAATATAGAATCCTACATGTATGCTTATGCATACATGTAACTTGTAATCACTTGTAATTGTAAGTATAGTCATAATCATAATACTATTTATGATTATTATGATTATTTTTATTAATATAAATAAAATAGTTAATAGTTAGGTCATTGACTTATATATTACTAGCGTCAATAGCGCGGCGAAATGGCACCAGTTCATTGGCCCTAAAATCTCAATTTAGGGCCAACTAACGGCAGTCCGCAGTCGTCAGTCGTCCGCGCAAGATTGTGGTTGAGTGAAAGAACTTTTTTATTAAAATATTATAAAAATGCCTAGTTGCGCTGTAAAAGGCTGCAAAAACTATGACACTAAAGTTAAAAAGGACCAGGGAATATCGTATCATCGGTAAGTGATCTTGTCACATGTTAAATAATTAATTTTAACCACAGACACATTTCATTTTAATGCCAAATCCATGATGGCGGCCATTGGCGGCAATGGCGGCCTGTGCCGCACGAACCTTGTTTGTATTGACGTGATTTTTTTATTTGTGTTTTATTTTTGTCTTGCTTAAAAACCTGAGTCTTGAAGGCATAAAGAATATTAATGCCTACATCAACGGCACAGGTCCTGCCTAAACGGGGATCTCCAAAATGGCGCCAAATTTTAAATTTTGTCCAATAACATCAGTTGATGTAGAGAGGTCGTTTTCGGCGTACAAATTGATACTAGGTGACGAACGTCACAAATTTGTTCTCGAAAATTTGGAAAAAAAACTTATTTGTATATTATCACAAAAAATATGCATAATTTTAAGAATATTTCACTGTTTTTATGCCGTCTTTAATTAAAATATATAAAAATAGAAATGGTTTTTTGATTTTGCATTGTGCATATTTTGGGCATTTTTAGTGCATATTTGCATGCATATTTTGCCACTTTGTTAGTGCATATAATCCGATGTATAATGATGACAAATTAAGAAACAAAAAATATTTAAATTACAGATTTCCTCATGACCCAGTACGTAAAGAAATTTGGAGTAGCATTATTCGAAAGCAGAGAAAAGAGCCTTATTTTATTGCTCGAAAAAACACAAGAGTGTGTTCTGCTCATTTTTGTGACAATGACGTCCATATTTCCAAAACCGGACTACGGAAGCTAAAAGAATCGGCAATACCGCAATTTGAGAATGAGGTATACCATTGACGTTTTAGAATTATCTACATCTATCTTGTACTATTATAGGTATACATTTATTTATGTATAGGCTTATGTTCATATTACAATGATTTTAATTTTGTAATAAATGTTTTATTTTTTAAACATTGTATGGTTTTATGACGCACTTACTATTTAATTAAATTTAACTTACTATTGTGAAGTTGTTGGATGTCGTAGTCAAAGAAAAAATAAAAATTTGTCTTTTCATTGCCACAAAATGAAGAAAGGTATGTTACGTTATAAGACTTGTTGAATTATAAGTACTTAACTTTAAGTATTTAGATCTAAATACCTAGATTGTAGGACGGTGGGTGTTTCAGATCGGGTGAGTCGTTTTTTCTATTAATGTGCTAGATATTATCTGTATCCGTATCCCCGGATATCCAAAGAAGAAAAAAGGTCTGTACCCGTGTTACCTTTTGTCCGATTTTTTGCATTTTTAGATTCATTACGTAAATAAATATTTACCTATACCTACGTAAAGGTAGTAATAAAATGCAATGAAATCGCATTAAAATAGTTTTAATATTATAAAAACACATGTTCGGAACATTTGTATTGTAAAAATTATTTTTTATTGTAGTGAGTTAAGTGGTAACAAGTATAAATAACTTGCTAGCTTATAATAAGGTTCTAATTAAACTATCTAGCAGCACTGACATAATAATCCAATCTAAAAATCAATTAGCAGGATTTTTTGCAGACAATATCTAAAAATCTTGGACTAAACCATTTTGTTTAATCTAATATCTTTGTATATTTTGTACAACCCTAACGTTTTCGCTCGATGACGTAATCGCGCTGTGTACGCGGGAATCTCGATTTAGATGCGTTAGATAATATAGAGTATTATCTAACGCATCTAAACGTTTCTTCTTGCAGCGTCTTTTGTAGGCTAATATAGCGTCGGTATTTTAGTTTTTCTAGGGGAGTGCTGCATCCACAGACCTAGCTGCATCTGTTACGATCATTACGATAGTAACTATTATTTAATCTGTGGTACGAGTTCTAATGTTTTCTAACAGATGGCGCTACTGTTTGTTATAAGAAGCAAGTTTTGTATAAAATGTTTTTCTAACTTTATCACATAATCAATCACATTGACTAAACTATAGATGCGGCGTAGCAAGCAAAAAGTCCCGAAATCTGTGGTAGTATTAAAATCATCCTTACGAACTTACTGAGAGATTGACACGAAATTCCAAATGAATATTACTTTTGTAAAAAGAAACTAGTTAAAAGCAGTGAGGTGATATTACTACGCCATTACTACGTATAGAGAGGTTATCGCCCCCATCACTAGTGATCCGTTCAACTGCAGCCGGCGGGCCACACTTGTCTTAGTCGCTTTCTAGCTCTTGAGTTGCTTGTTGCCTGTACCCCTTGTTTTATAGCGAAATAACGTTAAAACTCATCAAATATGCCCTCGTGTGTGTTACGATATTGCACTAATAATTCAACCAATTCGGAAAAGCGCAAAGGAATAACTTTCCATCGGTAAGTAACTAAATACCTAATCATTTTAAAACTCGAGCAAAATATTTAGCGGACGCCATTTTGCGTCATTTGTCATAGATAAAAAATTTAAGAAGTGACATTAGGTGTATTGTATAACAAGTGTAGTTAGTATTAGCTGACGTATCTTTTTATAGCGGAAACATCACGTTTAGAAGAGAATAGACTGGTTATTAATTAAAAAAAGATAAAATTATCATAAAAATCAATTACCTTATTACGTAATTGTTTTATTAGATTGATTGGTTTTCATAGATTTATTATAGGCCTTAAATAAAATTATTATTTATTTATTTAGACATAATATCATTGATATGATATTGGTATCGCTACGCTCGACTATACCTATACAAAACGATAGCTCCGTAAATGCGGCAGTTTTTTTAATTTTTTTATTAAAGCCTTTTGACTTAATAATAAAGAATATAAGGTCTTTATTTATAGGTGAAAATAGTGCTTTTTATTTTAATCCTGTCGAATTAGATCAAAAAAGGGGCTGAAGGTTAGATAAATGAAATAGGTTATATAATAAAATTCGGCTTTATTATTGTTAATTATAATTTATAGTGTTTTAATATAAAAACAATAAATTAACATTATAAAACAAAGACTATATTTTATAAAAATCTCAACCACGGGGAACTTGATTCTTGTATACGCGGCAACACTGAATGGCGTTTAGCGTTCATATTATTTTTATGTTGAAATTTTGAAATTATACGATACTTACTTATGTGATCCGAGTGTCCTTCTTATTTTTTGTAGTATTATTTTTCGGCATGTACACGTCAATTATTATTAATCTATGCATAATAATTATGTTACATTTTGTTTATACAAGGTTTCCACGTCAGACCCGTAAGGAAAGGGAAAAATGGATAAAATTCGTCCGAAACAGCCGCAGTGAAGAGACCTGGTTACCATCCGATTATACTAATATATGTTCGTTGCATTTTCGCGAAGAAGATAAATATAACACAAAAGCGGGAAGGTGTTTTCTGAAGAAGACTGCTATTCCTTGTATTGATGTAAGTAACAGTAATAAAATTAGTAATGAAAATAGTTCTTTGTACATATATTTTGTACAACTCTAACGTTTTCGCTGATGACGTAATCGCGCTGTGTACGCGGGAATCTCGATTTAGATCTTTAGATATAGAGTACGTTTCTTCTTGGAGCGTCTTTTGTAGGCTAATATAACGTCGGTATTTTAGCTTTTCTAGGGGAGTGCTGCATCTGTTACGATTTACGATAGTAACTATTATTTAATCTGTGCCACAGCTATTAATCGGTACGGAGTACCTATCAAAAAATTACAGAGACATTTCGTTATGGTTCCGTTCTGATTTTTCCAATCAAGCAGTTTTTAATAAATAATGCAACTTTTTTAACAAAATAACATTTATTTAATAGGTATATTAAGTTGTAAATTATGTAGTACTTAATATATTGGTAGGTAATGGTAATAATTTTATTTAAGTTCATTTTAGTGAGTTTTTTCTTACTTCATAGTAAATATGCATGCAAAGGAACGCACGAGAGGGCTAGAGAGAGATATACCGGTTATCGGTTTTCGCCTCTAGCTAAAAATATATAGCTGTGCCGTTCGCCATTGCGTGGCAGCCATAGATTTAGTATTGCCACGGGGCATATATCTAAACAGAGAGACAGCTCCCTAGAAGCGAAAATTTTATTAGCCTATTCTTGTAGGGCTGTCACACAGGGAAAATAAAAAAAATTTTTTTTTGTAAATTTAAGTTTATTACAAATGGATACGAGGGCTGTTCCAAATGTTTTTAGTGAAATGAATAATGGTTCGAATATCAGAAAAGTTTATTTACAGTTTTTTAAAATATTCCCCTCCAACCCCTATGCACTTATGCATTCGAGTAAACCAGTCCTCAAAACATTTAAAAAACGCATCTTGCTGGAGATCGAAAAATAGCCGACGGTGTATGTATGTATATGTTAATATATGTATGTATGTATATGTTATATATTGTTGTTGTATGATGGTTCTAAATTAATTTTGAATCTAGTAAACAAAGACTATATAAGTATATTTGGGAGTATAGACACGGCGTAGCTCACAAAAAATGGTAGTAGTCAAATTCATCCACTCGAGACGAAGTGGACGAATTCGCACACAGTCGCTCGCTAGCGCTGTAGCTGTTTGGTTGCTGTTTGTTTGCGTTAAAAATTGACAAAATGCCATCGTGTTGTGAAATTATGCAAAAATAGACCTCAAAAAGGACAAAAAGAAAAAGGAATTACGTATCATACGTGAGTATGTCATATAAATAGACTTAATTACAATATTTTTAACAAAATATTTAATTATTTAGCTAAACCTTTGCATATTTCAAAAGGAAGCATTTCAACCTTATAGCTGTCTCATTCTTACTTATTGCGTAGTATAGATCGTCCTTTTGTAGAAAGAGACACATATAGGTTTCAAATACACTGCACACACTGGTGTCACAGGGCCGATGTATGTCACGTCACGTACACCAGATGTACCATCGGCTAGCGGTTCGTTTTTTGTAAGCTAGTCAATATCGTTGTGCAGTATACATTGATGCGTTAGTAGAGAAGACTTTTAACTAGTTTCTTTTTATGAAAGCAATATTCATTTGGAATTGCGTGTCAATCTCTCAGTAGGTTCGTAAGTATGATTTTAATACTACCACAGATTTCGGGGCTTTTTGTTTGCTACGCCGGATCTATAGTTCAGATCAGTGCTAGTAAATTAAAAAATGTCTGTGTGACTGTATCTGGGTTTATTGTGGACTGTTTGCTTATTTACAGAAGAAATTAATAAATTTTAGTATGGAATTGGTAGGTAGATAGCTTCAAAATATATTTACTAAATTTTGTATGGATTGCGTTAGGAAATTTGAAAACATTATAAGTACATTTTATATTGAATTCTTTAAAAATACAACGTAATAATAATAACGACGTGTCATTTCTATAAAACTTTACTCAGGTACTTACCTCTCACGATCTTTTGGGTATGTGAAGAACGAAACATTTATTTTTCTCTTTGTATTGTTCATACACATAGTACAGCAATTAACAATTTTTTTTTTACTTAATAAATAAAGCACAAAACCAGAAAACTATTGCCTCTGCATCGCTCGCGCGCGTCCGACGCCCCTTGACTTAGTCCGCTCGGCTTTGCCGAGGCCGCCCGAACATCCTCTCGGCTCACGTTCGTGAACCCGTCGGTGAAAAGTCACGCACACATAGCTGCGCATGTAGTGAAGTACCGTCCGCCGGGCGCTTGTTGAAGCTGTTTCTCTGTTACTCTGTGGTATTGCTACCGTTCCGTTAGTAGATTGGCAATGCAAAAGAGAAAGAGCATAGTATACGGGTATGTTAGAGTGAGACAGATAGGCAAGACCATTCACGTACACGCTAGTGTCGTGTAGTGTCTTAGCGTCAGTTGTGAACGAAATAAATTCGTATATTTTTCGCAAAATCTCGTGTTTTAAAGTGCAAATTAGTGTTTAGCAGACGAGATTCATTATGGTTACGTGTTCAGTACCTGGATGTAACTCATCTAAGCAAGAAAACCCACAAAATTGTACATTTCACAGGTAAGTACGATTGAAATATTTTGCTCTCTAGGTGCTATGTTTTAGAACTGTTACAAAAGTTTTGTACACAAATGGATGTACAACATTATCACACTTTATTTCACTATTGCTGTAAATGCATAGAAATTTGATTTAAAAAGATAACAAATACGTGAATTCTTGTTATTATTTACCAAATTTTTGTAGAGATTGACACTATCGATAACTTCTTATCGATATTGTCATAGAGTAGTATATACTGAATATATTATAAACATCTCCCTAACCGGCAAAGGTATGACTTGTATGCAGCCTTATTCAACTTCGTAATATTAAATCTAAATTTGTTTGTTTTTTTGAGTTCCGTAGCCAAATTGAACTGTTGTAAATATTCTTCTAAAATAATTTAAACTCTAATGTTTCAGATTGCCTCAAAATATTGAAATCCGACAAAAATGGCTAAAAATGATAAATAGAGAAGAATGGATTCCCAAAAAATATTCGAGTATATGCAGTAAGCACTTTAAACAAAAATGTTTTTCTCATAGAGGCGTACAAAGAGTAAAGTTACGTTCTGGTTCGATACCCACATTATTCATGCCGGTATGTTATTTCTTAATTATAATATATTTTAGTGTAAATACGTAAATTTACGCATGCCTTTGAACTATGTACTAATTACTTCATGTCATTTACTGTCAATTTACTGCATCTTTATCTGCATAAGTTAAAAAATATATATTATAGATTATATACAAATAGGTCTAAAGAATCATAAAAATTATATATTTAAATTTATCTATTTAATTCAAAAAAAGATTGTGATTGTTTGTTTGTTTTGTTTGTTATTAACCTTTAACTGTTGACGTGGGGGCCGCTCAGGCCCAGCGAAAGTAATAATTACAAGTTAATTACTCCTCTCCTGCACGCGACGCGTACGCTGCTACTTGAAGATCTAAGATCCAAAACAATGTCTGAAGTTTCAGGGGCTTCAAAGGAAAACATATTTCCTTTGAATTTTTTATATATTTATGTAAAAAACATAATTTGTCTTCAATATGCTTAGAAAGTTTGCCTAGATTGTGCGTAAATTGTGAGAATTGGTGCCTTAGGTTGATTATTATAAGGTTTATTAGACATTATTAAGTTTTATAAATTTTAATAAGACACGTAAGGTAATTTCTGCCAAAAAAGTGTTAACTGTAATTTAATTTTTAAAAGTAAGTCTGATTTAAATATAAAATTGTTATGTATTATTGTTTGTTGTCTCAAATAAAATTAAAAAATTAAAAAATATTTTTATTGCTTCAAAAATTTTTTTTTAATTTATTTATTAATTTATTTATTATTTAAGTACATTGCAATCTGTACTTATCGATAAATCGAAGTAAAGGCAGCAAGGCGAAGCACTATTTGTCTCGCATACGTCATGTATATCACACGCACACTAATGTATTTCGTTTTTGGTCTCGCTCAAATAATTGCATCGCCGATCTATATACTTTATATCTGTGGTGGCACTTGGCAGCAATTTGAGCACTGCTCAAATACGGCCCGGCCGTAGCCTCAGTTCGCTTTAGACTGTGTTCGCGAAAAGTCGCCTTCGAAAAACAAAAAATGCCTAATTGCGCTGTTGTTAATTGTAAAAATACGTCAAAAGTGGTTTGTCGAGAAAGGGGAGACGTTTCGTATCATCGGTAAGTAGTTTTGTTATTTATATGTGCTGTAATTTAATTAAAATCAGCGTTTTATTGTTAGTCCTACTACAACGTCCTACATATAAGAGTTACGAATCCATATTTCGTTATCCATTGCCTGTTTGTCTGTGCCGGTATAATCGAGGTTGTGTTGTTAACGCGCAATGAAAATAATACAAACGAAACATTCCCCATCGCGACGAATTCGTGATCCACCCCGCTACTCTCTTTCTTCTGTCGACTTTTGCAATTAGTGTTGTACTTGCTTAAATCGTATACTCGATTCATTCGATTCATAAGTGTAGTCGATTTTGGATACAGAGGAATGATAAGGAATGAGGATTTCTTTTATATATTTTAGTTTTCCACGTGATGCTAATACTAAAGCAAAATGGATTAATGCAACGGGCAATAAAAATTGGTTCCCTACAAAACACAGCACGATTTGTTCAATACATTTTAAAGAGAACGACTATGTTTCAACCAAAAAACGACGATTGTTGGAAAAAGCGTATCCTACAATTCAAGTATTGAAGACCACGAGTAGTGAAGAGGTTAGTGGACGAACCGGGCCCATAATTATATACAAATATACACTATTATTAATTTTGATTCCTTTTACAGGATATAAGTCAACAATCTGGTACACTAGAAATAAAAAGATTACGAGAGGTAGGTAAATCGTCAAAAAATAAAAAATAAATTTACTCTGGAGACCATGTTTAAAAAAGAAAGCCCTCATCAGTGAGGAGCAAGCTGAATCTTTAAATGGTATAAATGTTACAACTAAAGAACTTTATTTTAGACAAATGAAAAATGTAAATACAGTCAGTACAGCTACGGCGTTATTCACCAGCGTTACGGATTATTACTCGAGTAAAGCTTATAATTATGTTCGAAAAATTTTTAATTTGAGCTTACCACATCCTAACATTATTCTAGTTTTACAAAATATGACTTTTATTAATACCTACATGATTATGTTACGTACCTACATAATAGATACTTATAGATAATAAGTTATTATAAGTAGGTCCAAATGAAGCCATACAAGCGTTGAAATCGCTCTATGGTTTATGTATACTCTAGGGTTTTATCATTCTTCTGTCGATTTTATTTGAATAGTGAAACGATTTAGTTTGTGTTTTAACATCACTAAATTGTGCTCGTGACGTCATGGTAGCCACTAACACGCTTGGTTTTCATACAGTTTGACGAACTTGCGTCGCGCGTCGTCTATACTTATCTATGGCTGTGAATGTGAAATGTCTGTATTAGTGTGCGTGAATATGAATAGGGAATTCACGCATACTAATACACATTGACAGCTGCACACTAATAAAAAAGTTACACGCATAAAATCCATAGATAGGCTCTGTCCAGTGTACGCATGTTGTACACTATTTCTAGGGGACGCTAAGATTATTTCGTTAGTCGTAGTCAAGTCACTACGAGACGCTATAAGCACGTAAGGCGCCGCCGTTTCAAAGTACCTACATAAAATAAAGAAAAATGCCTAGTTGTTCTGTTAAATGGTGTGGAAAGTGTACTTCAAATTCAAGTTACACTAAAGATGGCTTAACATTTCACAGGTAGGTATATGTGATTTTCTACTCAATTTAAATAAAAACAACAACGAACTTGCATAATATATAATTTTTAAACGCCCTCGTTGATGTCTTTTATGTTGTCTCGTGTTGTCTCTCTCTGATACACATTGGCACTGGCAGTTGTCTCTTTTTTTTCGCTAGTGCTGTCCGCACCACTGTAATTATTTAATATCGACAAAATTTAATATTATTGTTGTTTTCTTATTTATTTTTCAATAGTTACTACCAAAATTAGTTATAAATTATTACTCAAAATTTTAGAGCTTTGGAAGCTGATGTCCTTCCTTTATTATTATTTTTGATTTTATAGTTGAATTTATCTAATTTTATCAAGGATTTTTATTTTTTAGATTTCCCAAGGATGCTAGGAAAGAAGTCTGGATCAATGCTACATGTAGAGATGATTTTTTCCCTGCGAAACATAGTGTGATTTGTTCTAGACATTTCACGCCAGATTGTTTTGAAAATATAAAAAACAATAGACGCCGATTGTATATCTCATCAGTACCCACACTATATTTACCTACTCTGGTATGACCTATGTGTTTTTTCAACTGTTACATGGACAAATGATCTGATGTTTACTTTTAAATAAACCAAAATTTTTACAGATGCTATTAGTAGATTCGAAAAACACCCAAGGCGAACTCTCTTCATCATAAGAAAATAAGAATGAGTCTTCTAACAGAATAGTATTTTTTAAAATAATAACTGTTTTAATGATGCTAAAATCTTGTTGGGATGGTCATTGTCATATGAATATTAGCAACTTATTGTATGTTTTTATTATTGTATTAATACTAAACTATTGGTATATAATTATAATTTCAGATTTTAGAGGGACAAAACAATAGGGATATTTATGAATATTCTATAGATTTAATACCAAGAAAACGAAAAATGAAACGCCGCATTGATCATCTTATATATAGTTTAAATAAAAAGAAGCTTGTTAATATACTGCAAAACAAAACAAATACTCTAAGAATGAAAGTTAGTAGACTACAAGAAATTTTAGGCATTTACTAAAATGCTTTATTAAATAAAGAAAACGAATATTATTTTAAAGGGTATTGGCGTATAAAGCCGGAAATTGATTAAAAAAGAGCAGCAGAAGTACTTAACAGGATACATACCGAAAACAAAATACGCACCAGAACTTCGAGCGTTTACTATTCTATTCCTTACCTTACATTTCTATTCCCCCAAGACATACGTATTACGTAATGAAAACGTTTAGCATGTGTTTGCCCTGTCCTAGCACTCTTCGAAAGTGGTACCAGACTGTTGATGGACAACCTGGATTTAATAAAGAAGCTCTCACTGCTCTCAAAATTGTAGCAAACCAAGGGAATAAAATTTTTGCTTCTATAGTCTCATGAAATGGCAACTAATAGATATTGAATATCATCCACAGGAAAAAATATTTTATGGTCATGTCAATTATGGAACCGTCTTAGACTTGGATTGTCAACGTGAAGCCAAGGATGCGCTTGTTTTTCTTTTAGTCGCAATAAATGCTTCTTTTCACAGACATACTTCTTTTAATCTCCCTGTTGGGTATTTCTTGATCAACGGCATCACTGGTGATCAAAAAGCATCGCTACTTACTCAAGCTATACATTTGATTGAAGAAATCGGCATCTGAGTAATATCTGTAACGTTTGACGGTTGCCCTGCAAATTTGTCTATGGCCAAAAAATTTGGCTGCACTTTAGATCCAAAAAATTTAACTACATCTTTCAAGAATCCATGCAATGACACACAAGTAGCAGTTTTTTAGACCTAGATCGATAAAACTTGTGAGGAATGCCCTTGAATTCTGTGGTAGCTTTTTAAACAAAGACAATCAATAAATATCTTGAAAGATAGTTTAAAAATAACTATGTAATCTTCTTTTTAAATTAGGCAAATAAGTGTATTTTAAAAACAATTACACTTCGCTATAGAAAATTAGTTTTGTATGCCATTGTCGTATCTAATTTTATTATATTTGTCGTATAAATTACGTACAGGCCTACAAGCATTTATGCTGAGTAATCGCTTTTACGCTACGCTGCTGATCTAGTTATAACATGTAACTAGATCAGTAGTAACAATTATTATCATATTAATGCTTGGGTACTCGCAATTCTATTTTGGTTTTTATTTCAAAATAAATCCAAACCAAACGAACTAGTTTCATTGATATCGATAAAATTTCGCCTATTGAAGTCCCTTTGCGTAACACATGTAGGTAGGCGTATTTTTTACAAGTCAAAGCCGTTTTAAGTCCCCTCTTCCCCGTTGTAAAAGGGCAACCCGCGATTCATTCGTCCTTCTATTTCCACTAGTTTATGATTGAACTAGTGGGAATAGATGGATTCCTTGTATAAAGCGTCTATGCTCGGTGCATTGAGGTGATTGAGGAAATGGTACAAAACATAATTTAAAATATCTTTGTTTACAGGTCCAATTGAAATCCGTAGATCCAGTTCCTGGTTCATCTATCTTAAGGGAAAAAATACTTGTAAACAAATATTCGCTGCAGGATACGGCAATCACAGGTATTCATTCGCTTATGATTTTTTATTATATGGATTGTATAGGTACTTAATTGAATTGAAAATTATTTTCTTCTGTGATTGAAGCTAGCGATAGCAAACTATTGATATTAGACTGCATAATTAAGAAGACTATAATTATATAACAAAAAAACATATGTACTTTTTGATATTTATAATTATCCTACTGTCAAAAAAGTTAACTCTAGATCCCTGTAAAGTAATTATATTATTCACATTACATTTTATCGATATCGACAATGTACATAGACTTACAACACTCTTTTAACCACGGCTTTTAGGCGTTTGAATTTTGGGACGTTGTCAAACTTCTCAGAACCGTTTGTGGAACAAAAATATTTAGTGAATAATACACTACATTGCATACATACATTCATTATACATTAAAATTATACTACTATCTGGCGCCCGCGACTCCGTCCGCGTGAGAAAAGTAGCCTATCCTGTGTCCCGTACGTCTATTTATCTACCAAGTTTCATGAAAATCACTTAATTCGTTTAAGAGTTATGAAGGAACACACATCCATACATAAATACATACAATACCTACACTTACAGGTTTATTATTAGTTTTTATGATGCTTATAAGTACTCAACGAATGCGCCGCATCAGCTACCTAAGTAGGTATATAAAAAGTAATTCTAGCGTTTCAATGCAGCGCTACTATAGAAGTAAGAATTGTCGCGGCACGGAACGTTCAACAAATAGAATTGACAGGGAAAATAAAAACTTCCAATTTCCCATAGACAAAAAATTGGTCTCGCTTCACTCGACAAGACAAAGCAGTCGTAATTGTCAAACGCGAAAAAAATGCTACACCAAATTTGGCGTACCGAAGCCAATCACCTCCCAGTCAAACTGCAAGCTGTCTGTGACGTGTAAGTGCCGAATGTTTTATTAAATTTTGGGCATAATTCAAACTAAAATGCCGGGGTGCGTAGTGAAACTGTGTAAAAATAATACCACAAAAAATAAGAAGAACACTGGGATCACATACCATCAGTAAGTATCGTATAATTTCGAAATTTCATCATAAAATAATATGAACCCAAAACGCCATTCAGCCGCGTTGTGCCGCATGTTGCCGCGTATACAAGAATCAATTTCCCCATTGGGGTTGAGATTTTTATAATGTGAATTTATAGTTTTCGTATTTGGGTTGGCATTCAAATCTTGTAAATGGTTTTTAGGGTATTTTAAGGCGAAATTAGTTAGGAATGGTTGTTATTTTTATAAAGATGTAGTTTTTATCGTGAGGAAATTCATTCACAATTAATTTTATACAAATTTTAAAACTAAACCCTGAAATTCTTTATATTGTTAATCATTAACTTTAATTTAATTTAATTTGTTAATCATTTATATTGTTGTTCTTTATATTGTTGTTGATGATTATATAATATTATATTGTTATATTTGTATATGGTGTATTATTGTTATGTATTTTATTGTTATACACAAATATATATTTATACATAATTTATTGTTCTTTTTTAAGTATTCTCTGAGCTATATTTATAATATATTTAACTAATAGACCACAGCATAAAATATTTTTCCCATTAATTCGGGTAACAGTTAACAGCTGGTATCACAATTCTTCACGCACACTAGTTCACAATGTCAACCTGATGTCAACTGACAAATGTTGCTTACACACACTACAATAAAAAACTGCCACATTTTCAGACCTATCGTTGTTGTATAGTTCGAGACCAATACAAAATCATTGCAATTTCCCTATCTTTCTACTAAAAAAATCTACACTAAGAAACGCATTGTACAACTTTATTATAAATTATTGGTGAAGCCGAAAACGATGAGTTCTTCTTTCAAAGTAGACTACGAACCATAGATAAATAATATAATTGGTCTCGCTCGACAAGATACAGCCGTCGTACTTGTCAAACGTGAAAAAAATACTACGCCGAATTCGGTGTACCGGAGCCAGTCACGGCCCAGTGCGGCCCAGCCAGTCACACTGCAAGCTGTCTGGGACGTGTACGTGCCGAATGTTTTATTCTTTTATTAAATTTTGGGCATAATCCGAACTGAAATGCCAGGTTGCGTAGTGAAACTGTGTAAAAATAATACCACAAAAAATAAGAAGGACACTGGGATCACATACCATCAGTAAGTATCTTATAATTTCGAAATTTCAACATAAAATAATATGAACCCTAAAAGCCATTCAGTGTTGCCGCGTATACAAGAATCAATTTGCCCGTGGTTGAGATTTTTATAATCGAATTTATTGTTTTTGTGTTAACAAAACAAAAGTTTTATTGTATTATAACCTATTTCATTTATTTAACCTAGTTCTATAGATTATTTAATATTTTATGTTTGCAATCTATTCACATATATGGTGTAAAAATGTTAGCTGACACTATGGTGATTCTACCCATGAAACTGATAACTGAACTTTACCAAGGAATATGGGTCGAAAAAAAAAAATCGTCTTCCCATACAAAATGTGCAATATATGTACAATGGTGTCATCATTATTATCGGATTACGTTTGCTTGGTACAGATTTCCTGCTGATCCTGTCATTTGTGAACGTTGGACTGCTATATTACGACTCAGTCGAGAAGAAAGTTGGTGGAAACCAGGAAAACGCAGTGTTATATGTTGCGCTCATTTCAACGAGAGCGACTTGTACTTTACAAAAGGTGGTTTAAAAAGATTGTATAAGGAAGCTGTACCAAAGGTCGGGTTGTTTTTATCATCGACACTACCGGACTACTTTTTTGACAAAAGTACGGTGACTGCAGAAACTAACACATCAATTTCAGTTGTCCAAGGAACCACAGTAACTACTGGTAATGAAACTCCACCACTAGATAACTTTCCCGACATTGATTATATTTGTGATACACAAGAAAACTATTTTACAATTAAAACATGGGAGAATAATTAAAAACTTGCGTGAAAAGACTCGTCGATTAAAAAAATCTAAAACTTAAAAAGTATTATCAAATCTTTAAAACAAGAACGGTTCATTGATAATGATATATAATTATAACATTCTCAGTAAAAATGTTGTCGCAGCAGATGTGTTCAATAATATATAATTATATAAAAAGCATAAAAATGAAAAGAAAATCTTGCCGAAATATACTAACTATCATTGATATACATACCTTCCATTTTTCTATAGAAGAAATCTACGCCTAACCTATACACAAATATATTTATACATTCCGTTTTAATTTATTGTTCATTTTTAAGTATTTTCTGAGCTATATTTATAACTTAACTATTAGACCGCAGCATAAAATATTAATTTTCCCATTAACTCGGTTAACAGAGGTAACTCTGGTAACACAATTCTTCACGCACACTAGTTCACAATGTCAATGACATGACGGTATAATATTCAGTTTGCTGTTAGGTTTGTTTTTGTTTATTGTTGTTTATTTTCGGATTTTTTGGCAAACAGAGTAGGTATTGATTTTTATAAAACTTCCTTAAATTTTAGTGTATAAATACTCTTTCTTCTCGCTTAGAGAGTACTATTATATTCCTTGCTTAGTAATGTTATATTTGCTGTTTAGAGTGGTGATGAGAGAAGTGAAATTATACGATAGAATTACTGTTTAAATAATATTTATTTGTAGCACACAACTTTACACAAGACGACATATTTTCCTTCTTCTATTTCATAACAAATGTTACAGTCGACACAAGACCAGTGTCGGTGAATAATATAACCATAGAGGTCGATTAACAATATTATACAACCTCAACAAGTGTTGTATTAAAGATGCCGAAAGTAACCTGTGAATACTTAAAATAACTACTTTTTTTTAAACATTTCGTCATCATCACCTCAGTTAAATGACTTCGAATGCTGGAAAATTGTTTAAGGAACTGTTTACAATAAGGAAAAATTGTTCTTTTTTTAAAATTTTAAATTAATCGGTTACACGGTTACATTTTTAGGGTATGTACATAGACATTTTATTTCACGCCAACACATATAATTATGATTACATTACAATAAAATATATATGATCATACCATCGATGTATAGATCATTACAAGATGCAACTCGGCAGCATTAAAAAAAGAAGAAAACCGGTCGACTGAGGCATGATTATTTTAATTTCAGCATACCTATTTAAAAAAATATGTATTTTATGTAATTAATAAATAAATAATATCGAGTATACCTATATATAATATAAGTCATTTATTTTAACCACTTCGTACAACTCCATATCGTTTGCGTTTTGACGCAGCCATAAGTACCTATGTACCTATGAAACTCTTTATTATTAACTAGCTGGCGCCCGCGACTTCGTCCGCGTGAAAAAAGTAGCCTATCCTGTGTCCCGTACGTCTAAATGTTTATCTACAAGTTTCATGAAAATCAGTTAATTCGTTTAAGAGTTATGGAGGAACATACATGCATACATACAATTGATACAATTGCAATACCTACACTTACATATTTATTATTAGTATATTGATTAAATACCTTTAACAAATCTGCTTATAGTCTTGAGATTGATCGCATGATGCAAATTGGAATAAAAAAAAAGTATATTGATTGATTATAATCTGGTTCCCCAAAGTTCTATGAAAACATTTAATTGAGAAATTTAAAAATATACAAGTAGGTATTATTTACTTAAATATTTTAATATTAATTCCAGATGAAGATCCTCATGGAGACAAAGAGGGTGTTGTGCAAGACACGGATATCCTGTGCAAGAATTGTCAAAATGTCATCGTTGGATTCAGATACAAATGCATCACTTGTGAAGACTACAATTTGTGTAAAAAGTGTGAAATGATGGAGACGCACAGTGAACATTACGTACTGAGGATACCGAAGCCTTTCGATTCGGTAAGTGTGGTCTAAGTGGCTAGTAACCCTAGCTGTTAACCAAGCCAAGCGGTCGCGGGTTCGAATCCCGATAGTGGTAAATGTTTATGTGTTAACATTTTACCTTTGTACCTGAGTCATGGATGTTTTGTATTTATAATATGTATGTATTTAAAAAAAGAAAAAGTAATCTATATGTAGTATATCAACTGTCTGGTATCCATAATACAAACATTAGTTGCTTACTGTGGAACTAGATGGTGCTGTGTGCAATGTGATGAAGATATTTATTTATATTTATTTTATTTACTCTAACTGGTACTCTCGACTTTGTCCGCTTTGAAAAATTAAAATGTAACAACTGAGAAAATATATACGAGTAATATCAAGGTTGACATCTTTATGGCCGTGACTCTGGTGGTGCTGTCACAATTTTATTTATCACTAGCTGGTGCCCGCGACTTCGTCCGCGTTCTGGATGAATGGTACCCTATGTCCTTTCCGGTGTCCCAGACAACGTGTATGCAAAATTTCATGCTGATCGGTTCAGTACTTTTTGTGTGAAATAGTTACAAACATCCATACATACATCCATACAAACTTTCGCATTTATAATATTAATTAATAATTAATTAATTAATAGTAAATAGGATATATATAAGTAGATGATCTTGTTGAGGTTGTATAATAATTCTACCATAGAGGTTAATTATCAATATTATACAACCTCAACACTCCCCCTCAAGATTAACTTAACTATTTTAATAATGCAAGATTAATTAAGATAGTTAAGTTAATCTTGAGGGGGAGTGTTGAGGTTGTATAATATTGATAATTAACCTCTATGGTAGAATTATTCACCGACACTGGTCTTGTGTCGATTATAGCTTTTGTTATGTGAAAAACAATAAGTAAAAAATATGTCGTCTTCTGTAAAGTTGTGTACTACAAATAAATATTATTTAAACAGTAATTATATCGTATAATTTCACTTCTCTCATCAAAAGATCTATCGGGAACAGTAATATTTTATTGATGAAAGGTATTTCCTTTGATTTATTTGATAAATATATTATAAATAAACATTGTTGTTAAATTTTACAGAAAGAAGCGGAAGAGATTGTACAAAAGTTACAGCAAATCTTTGAAACCGAAGAAGGCATTCTACCAGTAGATATGGAGGATGAGGAATGTGAAGATGATGAACCGATACAAGAAGACAACGTTGATGAAGACATACACTCAACGGAGCAATTAAAAAATGTCACTAACAATGAAGCGAGTCGCGTTGTTGACAAAACCAAAGACGTGAGAGAGTCAAATGTGACCGTTCCAAGAAAGAGAAAGAGAACAACAGCGGAGAGAGAGACTGTCGGTGATGGTAAGAGATTGTTCGATGCCAATGCGAAAGTGAATGCTGCACGGGATAAAGCGACCGGTGATGTCAATTCTGATTCAGATTCGGACAATTCTTTTATAGAAATAGAAATAAAAGAGGAAATTTGTGATGATGAAGGTGTGTATGAAATTTTTTTGTTAGCTATTATAGATGACTGCAAACAGGTTGAAGTTACAGTACTATTTTGGATGGTTACCGTCACCACAGAAAGCAAGTAAACAACACTTAAGAGAAACACAAGTGCGATGCAGACTCTGATAGGAAAAAAAATAAATATCAAATCCTCACATATTATAAAACAAAGTTCTCCAGCGCGTCTGTCTGTCTGTCTGTTCGCGATAAACTCGAAAACTACTGCACCGATTTCAATGCGGTTTTCACCAATGGATATAGAGTGGCTCTCGAGGAAGGTTTTAGTTTTAGTGTATAATTTACAAAGTAACGCGGGCGAAGTCGCTGGCAGTAGCTAGTGGAACATAGATTTCAAATTCAATGAATATGTTTTTATGACTGTCTAGCAAAACGGTTCTATTTTCGCACGGATGCAAATTTTTTGCATTTTTGCAATTTGTAAAAATTTGCAGCAATAAATTGCATCTGTTCTAGTTTATCGCACTTTCATTAGTTGATTTATCATTAGTTTTAATTTTAGCCGAAAGAGTTGTGTAATTTTCTATTTATATAAAACTATTATAAATTCTCTACAATATTTGTCTGGAACTTTTTTCTGTAACTTGCAATTTTTGTATAATTTGGAAATCGAAAATTTCTTCAACCCATCGATATTACATAAAATATTGTATTTTTTGTATTTTGTATTTAACTTTCCAATAATAATTGTACGAAATACAATTAATTTGAAATTGTATTTTTTTGCAGAATCCGAAATGGTATCGGGACAAGATGAGGATGAAACTGTAAATCCATATAATTATGAGGGTGAAAATCAGTTATGAAACATTCCAGAATGCTCTTCGAGTAATGAGAGCATTCTGCACCGTTAACAAGTTCTATAAGTGTTATTTAATTTTTATTCAAGTGACGCTTCTTGTAACGTTTCTGCTTCACATCGCCATTTTCATTGAACTTTTTTTTTTACTCAAATATTTTGTGACGATTCAGTGTAACGATCAAGTGACGCTTCTTGTAACGTTTCTGCTTCACATCGTCATTTTCATTGAACTTTTTTTTTACTCGAAAATTTTGTGACGATTCAGTGTAACGATCAAGTGACGCTTGTAACGTTTCCGCTTCACATCGCCAAAGTAGTTTCACATATGACATGTAGTTTTTTTTATTGAACTTATTATTAAGTTAGATTGGTACCAAGAAAGTTTATAGCTAACTTAGTCAGTCCTTTTTATAATTTAAGGCTTTTTCGGTCAATTACAACCAAATTCCAAATCCCATTTTGACTACCAAAATGCCTTAAAATTTGAATATTGAAAATTGAAAATATTATTAGATAATTATTATGCATGTTTATTGTTTATCAGAGCCAACTTTGTTATTTGAAAAGTTGCAATTGCAAAAAAGCTTCTTTGCAAATAAGCTTTTTTGCAATTGAACTTTTTCTTATTTTTTGCAAAAAAAAAAGAAAGACCTTAACATAAAAATTATAAAAATTAAAGAAATGTGCGGCCGGCTTACATTAGTAATTAAAAATTAAGTCAATTTGGCATTCAGGCGAAATGGGATTTAGTCGATTTCAGAGATTCAGTCAATTTAAAATTCAGTCTATTTGGTATTCAGGCGTATTCACATTCCATGCAATTTGGGATTTGATTGTGATGGACCGGAACTCGGAGGCAATTTAAGATTGTATTTTTTTTCCAAAATTCCAACGCATGCAGATTTTTTTTTGTATATAAAAAAAAACATAATTTTCACATGTTGCCTTTTTTTATGGCAACCATGGGTTCAACTATTATAGTATTAAAACACTATAAATTTAGGTATATATTTCTTGATATTTTTTCAGTGGACCCCCAGTAATTCGACAAACGTTTGCAGGGCATTGTCGAACTATCGAATTTGTCAGATTATAGAGTACTGCCCCTTTTTTAATGTCCCGGATTACCGGGGATCCACTCTTTTTAGGTTTAGTAGATACATATTTTTACACTTGACTGTACATTCGTGTTTGTTCGCCTGTAGATTTTTGTTATGTAAAGGTCTGCCGGGCAGGCTGATAGTCTCCCTTGTAGTTGGTGGTTGCAGTCGCCTAACACAAGCAATAAAAGTGGGATAAGGGATTATCCCTTATAGGAGGGGATGGTGAAAAGGGCTCACGAATCCCTAACTTACCGAAATGCACTTATTTTCAAATTGAAAATTCTAATGTATTTTTTTAAATATAAGGTTGGTGTCTCACTGGTTTGGTTTCTTTATAACGTGTACTTACTTTGTGTAATGAATACATCTCATTAAATATTTAATAATAATAATAATGTGATACTATAACATAACATATATCTATATATCTAAATTTTGAATTGTTTTTTTTAGTCATTCTAAATAGACCTAAGTAAGGTAAAGGCCAATCATTGAATACGAAACGAAAATATGTCCAAAAAGTAACACGCTTTTTTCGATCGAAAGTAAATTGTAACGATTCTAATAACTTTTAGATCCTATCTTTATGTTTTCACATTTGTTAACTAGGTAAGTACTTAATTTGATTCAAAACTAGGTGAAAATGACTAAATAGATTCGCATTATGCTTGTATTTTTAATTAGTTTTAAAATGAAGATTGTCACAACATGAATGTTAGTGAAATAAAAAAATATATAAGAAAAATCTCTTTTTTATTTTTATTACAAATAAATTAAATAGCGAGCGCAGCGAGACCAATCATTTATCTATGATCAATGATATTATAATATAAAACGAAGCTATGATGCAACGCCATATCCACAAGTGACATGGCACGAGGCACATTAATGAGGCATGCATTCAAATTTGAAAAAAATAAAGGTTATTTATTAATTTCATATCATGTTGTAAGTAGGTACAAACGGCAACACACTTAACTGCACATTCAAGACCCAACTGAGAGAATGTTTGAAAGGGATAGATATAATATTGTCATTTTCAATATAGACATAAGTTTTCCAGGTAATAATTCTTAATTTGGTCGCATTGCAATGCAGCTTTTCTTTAACGATCAAGTTGACAGTTATTCATAGTTTATTCTAAACTTCTTGGTTCATAGATGTAATCTATCCTCCTTGGATGTAATCTAAATTTAAAAACAAGTATTGATATTCTTTACTCAATTCTGTCTATTTGGCACAATCGTAGCTGTTTCAATATAATATAATAGAATATTCATTTAATTCCATAAAACAACGCGGGCGTCAGTGGCAACGCATCAACAACTACTTGTCACTGATAGACTGCAATGGCAATCCTTTACGTTTGTTTCTCACCACAAATGAAATTACAATATTTATACATACTAACTTCAGTAGAACTAAAAACAATATATATATATATGTAATTAGTTCAGTAGAACCAAAATTTTCACTTGTGGGAAAACTGGTGGTTGTCGAGTCAGCTTAATTGGGTTACCAACCATATTTGCCGCCTGTTTATTATTTTCCGGCCATAATTATCTGTAGGTCATTTTGTTGGTCAAATACCTAACACTATATTAATAGATGAATGATTGGTCTCGCTGCGCTCGACTAGGTACCGCCGTCGTACTTGTAAAATGCGGCATAAAATACTACGCCGAATTCGGCGTACCCGAGCCAGTCACACTGCAAACTGTCTGTCATTCGGCACGTATGCCGAATGTTTTATAAAATTTTAGGCATAATAAAATACCAGTTTTCATAGTGAAACTGCGTAAAAATATAATAAAACTGGGTAAAAAGTGATAAAAAGTAACTATTTTTTACACACACTACAATATAAAGTTGCCACATTTTAGGAGCTATTGCTTTTGTATAGCGCTCTTATCTAGCCGAGCGCAACGAGACCAATCAATTATCTGTGTAAGCAGGCGTAGGTCTTACATTCTTATTTTATGTCGCGGACACCTAGTTATAAATAAAGGCCTAGTCAGGCCTGCTGCTGATTATTTAAAAGTAGCTAAAAATATTTCTTTTTTTGTAAATGTAAACTTTATTACGTTATTGATTTTGCAACGCCATTTGTTAAAAGAGCACCATACACTATCTTTGACTATATTATTTAATATTTATACGAGTCGGAGCGAACCGAGAACCGAGCTACGCTTCGCTCCGCTCAATGATGACGATTTTCATATGATACTAATGTTTTACGAAACTAAATTAATGTGTAAGTTTTGTGTTTGAGTTTATATGTGCTGACCTAGCAATTTAAACTAATAGCACAAAATGACAAATGTAAATAAAATAACAATAACAAATAATTGTTACCGCATTGTAATAGTAAAATTGCCTCCCGCAAAACGTTAAATGCGTCTCGCATGTCCATACGAGTATAATAAGTAATTTTCATTTTCAATTAGATTTTTAAGTAGGTATGAGATGTGTGTATGCGCAAAGTATGCGCTATGCGTGTGTATGGACATCGGAAAAATGGTTACTTACTTGAAACGTTACGGGCAAAACATAGGCAAAATAAAGTTAAGTTGCGTATTAACTAAAAAATAAAAATAAACTAAAAAAACGGGTGTTTTTTTTTTATCCGTGATCACTACGAGAAATATGAAGTTAAAAAACATAACGCGTCGCTTCGCTTCGACTCTGCTTGTGTGAGTTGAGCCTAACAAATTATTAATATCATTGTATATCATAGTAAGAAATAAGATGTTTAAATGTCATCACATTAAAGTTTTACCGCCTAGGTAAAACGAAAACGAACGACTCTACCCGATTTTGCCCGATTTGATAATTATCCGACGAAATTAAGTTATGTTACTCAGCCACTGGCTAGGGTTCATAATTGTCAACATCAAGTGTGAGTCGATATTCTGTCGATATGACAGAAAAAAATTGTGTGCAGTTAAGAGTGGCGTCGTTTGTACCTAATTCTTATTTATACATACATATAAATTGAATGTGTCTTCTAGATTTCTCTTTATTCTATAGAAGTAATAATTAAGAAAGTTCTATAACAAAATTCTAGACACCTCGAGAAGCTTCTCCAATTTTCCAACTCATTATAGTACATTAGCGCCATCTATCGTCCAGTAGCTACGTTCTTTCAAACAGTTATCGTAGTAAGGCGCGAAATTTTAAACGTAGACACGAATTCTGCCGTTTCTAGAATAATCGAGAACACAGAAAAGAACATATTAGGATCAGCGACCTTTGATAGGATACCTTTCATTAAGAAATAAAGTATTGGAATATTACTTATATAGTCTTTGGGCAGCGTTCGGGAAGCTCCGAGACATCTTCTCGTCCAAAATCCCTCAGTGTCTCAAGACAAAAGTTTTCGACCAGTGTGTGTTGCCAGCATCGATGGTTGCCAGTGATGACGTATGGCGCTGAAACGTGGTCTCTAACTATGGGCCTCGTAAGGAAGCTCAATGTCGCTCAACGAGCTATGGAAAGGGCTATGCTCGGGGTTACACTGCGAGATCGAATCAGAAATGAGGAGATCCGCAGACGTACGAAAGTTACCGACAAGCCGGCGGATTAGTAAGTTGAAGTGGCAGTGGGCAGGGCATATAGTACGGAGAGCCGACGGCCGCTGGGGCCGGAAGGTTCTCGAGTGGAGGCCACGGACCAGCAAGCGCATCAGCGTAGGACGTCCACCCACAAGGTGGACAGACGACCTAATAAAGGCCGCGGGTCAGCGGTGGATCCAGGCAGCTTCTGACCGGTCCTATTGGAAAATTATGGGGGAGGCCTATGTCCAGCAGTGGACGTCCTACGGCTGAGATGATGAGTCTTTGGGTATGAGCAATAAAGATTGAATGTGTAAATGCTTCAACGCCTAAGAAAAGGTGTGCGGTCGAAGTCGCGGGAAAAAGCAAGTTTAACTATAAAAAGCATATATAATAAATATACAGTTTGAATATATAAACACTAAGGCTGGGTTGCACCATCTTACTTTAACTATAACCAACGTCGCAACTTCAGTTAATTCGCACTCATTTTCGGCCGAAAATGAGTTTTAGGCCGAAAATGAGTTGCACCAGTTAACCAGCTATGATTATTTGTTAACTGGTGCAACTCATTTTCGGCCTAACCGTTATTTTAACTCAAGTTGCGGCGTTGGTTATAGTTAAAGTTAGATGGTGCAACCCAGCCTTAATCATCGTCAATATTATTATTAAGTGGTATAATATTGTCTCAAGCAATAAAAACGGATGTAGTTCTGCCATCTATCGTAAATGTCACGACTTTCTAAGTGTTAGCTTATTACATCTTGCAACAGATATTGCTACTCGTTAACAGATGGCACTTAATTTTTCAAGATAACTAGATACTTCTCGATTGGCTCTCTGGAACATTCGGGCAAATACTGTATCGTGATTGGCCCGTTTGATTGGGTATATAAGCCCCCGCTTTTCGGCGGGAAGCCATATTATTTTAAGCAATCAAAGTGAGAAGACGTGTGAGTTGAGTGGATTTTATCGGTGTACCTACGCATCGAAATATTAAAAAATAAAAATACGTTTACTTACATACTGTTACTGGAGATATATTTTTATCGAGAGTTTGATAAGTAACTTGCTACAACAATGCCAGCTGTTGGAATAGATCTCGGAACTACTTATTCCTGTGTTGGAGTTTGGCAACACGGGAATGTGGAAATCATCGCCAACGACCAGGGAAATAGAACAACGCCATCGTACGTCGCGTTCACCGACACGGAACGCCTCATCGGCGACGCTGCGAAGAACCAAGTGGCTCTCAACCCCAACAACACCGTGTTCGACGCGAAACGTTTGATCGGTCGCAAATACGATGACCCGAAGACACAGCAAGACATGAAGCACTGGCCGTTTAAAGTGGTCAACGACTGTGGCAAACCTAAGATCGAAGTGGAGTTTAAAGGCGAGAGGAAACTATTCGCGCCCGAAGAGATCAGCAGCATGGTGCTGACCAAGATGAAGGAGACGGCCGAAGCATACTTGGGGAGCTCAGTCCGCGACGCAGTGATAACTGTGCCGGCTTACTTCAACGACTCTCAGCGACAAGCAACGAAAGACGCGGGCGCCATCGCCGGCCTGAACGTGCTTCGGATCATCAACGAGCCCACGGCGGCCGCACTCGCCTACGGCCTCGACAAGAACCTCAAAGGAGAGCGAAACGTGCTCATATTCGACTTGGGCGGAGGAACCTTCGACGTATCAATTCTGAGCATCGACGAAGGGTCTCTGTTCGAGGTGAAGGCGACCGCGGGAGATACTCATCTGGGCGGGGAAGACTTCGACAACAGATTGGTCAACTTCCTGGCGGACGAGTTCAAGCGCAAATACAAGAAAGATATGCGAGCGAACTCGCGCGCATTGCGTCGTCTGCGAACCGCGGCCGAGCGCGCCAAGAGAACTCTTTCGTCGAGCACGGAAGCGACGGTGGAAATAGACGCGTTGTACGAAGGAATTGATTTCCACACTCGGCTGTCGCGTGCGCGGTTCGAGGAGCTGAACGCGGACCTGTTCCGTGGCACTTTAGAGCCGGTGGAGAAGGCGCTCAGAGACGCGAAGTTAGACAAGAGCCAAATACACGACGTGGTGCTCGTCGGCGGCTCTACGCGCATCCCGAAGGTTCAGAGCCTGTTGCAGAACTTCTTCAACGGAAAGAAACTGAACCTGTCCATCAACCCCGACGAGGCGGTGGCGTACGGTGCCGCCGTGCAGGCTGCCATATTGAGTGGGTCGACGGACACTCGCATCCAAGACGTGCTGTTGGTCGACGTGGCGCCACTGTCGCTCGGCATCGAGACCGCCGGCGGAGTCATGACGAAGATCATCGAGCGCAACTCAAAGATCCCGTGCAAACAGAGTCAGACGTTCACTACATACTCGGATAACCAGCCGGCGGTCACCATCCAAGTGTACGAGGGCGAGCGAGTGATGACCAAGGACAACAACTTACTGGGCACTTTCGACCTGACGGGTATTCCGCCTGCCCCGCGCGGCGTCCCCAAGATAGAGGTGACCTTCGACATGGACGCGAACGGGATCATGAATGTGTCGGCTAAGGAGAGCAGTACGGGCCGCAGCAAGAACATAGTGATAAAGAACGACAGAGGGCGGCTGTCTCAGGCGGAGATCGAGCGCATGTTGGCGGAGGCCGAGCGCTATAAGGAGGAGGACGAAAGGCAGCGCGAGCGAGTGGCGGCGCGCAACCAGCTGGAGGCCTACTTGTTCGGCGTGAAGCAGGCGCTGGACGACGCCGGCGATAAGCTCAGCGAGCAGGACAAGCAAACCGCGCGCCAGCTGTGCGAAGACTCGTTGCGTTGGCTCGACAACAACACGCTCGCCGACAGGGACGAGTTCCAGCACAAGTTGGAGGAGGTGCAGCGGATATGCTCTCCCATCATGACTAAAATGCACGGCGGTGGGGCTGCTAATGCTGGAGGAATGCCCGGTGGAATGCCTGGAGGAATGCCCGGATATCAACAATACCAACAGAACAGTTACGGCGGACCCACAGTTGAAGAAGTAGATTAATGTAGTACACAAAAAACAAGTCACCATGCATTCCTACGTTATTGTTTCAAAAGACTGATTAGTGAATAACCTTTATTTATTGTTAAGTTATTTATTTGTAATAAAAATAAATAAAAGATGATGTTTCTTATATATATTTTTTATTGTTTACAACATTATCATGACAACCTTCATTCTCAAGCAGTATCTGATTATAATCTCAGATTAAGAAACAGCTTACCTACTGAGAACGAATCTAAAGCAGTTATTACACTTTATAATTTGTAGGAAACCAATTAAGAAACCTAAGTAGTGAACTTAGTGATCACACTATATAAATTGATTTCTAAGTCGAAGAACATGAGTTGAAAATAGAATCTAAATTGGATCCAGACTGTTCTAACTGCGATTACACTTTACGATTTCCTAAATTGGCTTCGTACAAATTGAATAGTGTAAAGACCGTCTAAAGAACATATTTATGACAGTCTATATGTTATGTGCACATTTATTATAAACTTTTTTAGAAACATATTTATAGGCTGGTTTTCGTGTCGCGCTGACCATCAGCGCTGACAAAAACGTTTACTGAAGACAGGAGGCGCGTGTGGACGGCGGTCAGCGCTGACGCTCAGCGCGTATAGCTCAGTACGCTCGTCAGCGCTGACCGGTCGGCGAACTCTAAAACGCTTCATAGCACCCAATACCTACATATTGGCCTATCAGCGCTAACGGTCAGCGTGACACGAAAACCAGCCATGACAGTTCATATTATGTGCATTATATATTATTTTAAACGTCTTTAGAAACATATTTATGACAGTTTATTTATGCAAAGTTTTTAAAACCACATTTATTTTATATTTTTATACACTTCATTCTACCTATCTAACTAAATAATATCAATGAAAAAAGAAACATCTTTGGCGATCAAATATATAGTGAGCGGTTAGATGTGAAGCAGAAATGTTACAAGAAGCGTCACTTGATCGTTACACTGAACCATCACACAATATTGGAATTCGAAATCTCACTTAAAAAATTAAATAACACTTATATAATGGATTCACGGTGCAGAATGCTCTCATCAGTCGAAGAGCATTCTGGAATGTCTCATAACTGATTTTCTTCCACATAATAATACGGATTTTGAGTTTCACCCACATCCAGTCTTGATATCATTTCGGATTCTGCGAAAAAATAAAATTTCAAATTAATAGTATTCAATATAATTACTAAATATTGAGATGTAATGTGCAGACTAATATCCGAGAAGCCGTCTAAAGCAGTTATTACACTTTACGATTTGTAGGAAACCAATTTAGGAACCTAATTAGCGAACTTAGTGATCACACTACACCAAATTGATTTCTATATAGAAGCCATATAGAATTGAAAATAGATAATAGAATCTAAAATCTAAATTGGATCCAATCTGTTCTAACTGCGATTACAACTTCCGATTTCCTAAATTGTTTTCCTACAAATTGAATAGTGTAGAAACTGCTTAAGAGAAACTAATTTTACATTTCCTAGGTTGCAGATTTTTGACCATATAAAAATAGTGACGTCACCTATACGAACTTGTTAAAAAAAAATAGTAAAAAAAGGTTTAGAAAAAGTAAAAAAAAATGTTTTATAAAACCGTAACCTGCTTTATAGAATATTAATTATTTTAGAATTACATACTTGAGTAATATTATTTATTATTTAATTGTTTAAATTATATTTTTGCAGTGATGAGAATATTTTCACAAGTGACATAAAATTGTCACAAAATAATATACTATGTAATGCTAGTAAGTAATACTAGGTATACTATTTTTTATCTATTTGACTTCACATATTATAAATAGTGATTTTTTTTTAATCATTTTAAACTTTAAAATAACAATAACAATAAAAACAACTTCAAATATATTTTTTACTGTAAAATATTATAACTACGAGTATTTAATTAAAACCGATATATTAGTACAGCACTGCGGAAAAAACGCTTTTAACATTATTTTTTAAATTTGACATTAGGACCTGTCAAATTACAAAAAAATGTCATACACACCTTCACAAATTTCCTGTTTTATCTCTATTTCTATATAAGAATCTTTCAAATCAGAATTGGCATCGAACATTCTCTCACCATCACTGACCGTCTCTCTCTCCGCTGTTGTTCTCTTTCTCTTTCTTCGAATGGTCACATTTGATTCTCTGACGTCTTCGCTTTTATCAACGAGACTCGCTACACTGCGAGTGACATTTTTAAATTGCTCCGTTGAATGTATGTCTTCATCAACGTTGTCTTCTTGTATCGGTTCATCGTCTCCACATTCCTCGAGGCTCAATCCTATTGGATCCTCTTCCTCCATCTCTGATGGTGGAATGTCTTTGTGAGGTTTGAACATTTTCTTTAATTTTTGTGCAATCTCTTCCGCTTCTTTCTGTAAAATTTAACAACAATGTTTATTTATTTATTTATGAAATAAATCAAAGGAAAGATCTATCATCGAGAAAAACTACTGTTCTTGACGTATCAACTACTTATATGAGTCACAACAATAAAGATGTCAACCTTTATATTACTCACTAGCTGGTGCTCGCGACTTCGTCCGCGTGGAATAGTTATTTTGGGAATCATTTGGGTATCTCGAACGGTTTTCGCAGCGCACGCAACGGAAGCCCTCAAAGATGAATAATTTTCCCCGTTTTTTTTCACATTTTCTTCGCTCCTATTAGTCGCAACGTGATGTTATATGGCCTAAAGCCTTCCTCGACAAATGATCTATCCAATACAAAAAGAATTTTTCAATTCGAACCAGTAGTTCCTGAGATTAGCGCGTACAAACAAACAAACAAACAAACAAACTCTTCAGCTTTATAATATTAGTATAGATATATATTTTCTCAGGTGTTATATTTTTAATTTTTCAATGCAGACCAAGTCGAGAGCACCAACTAGATACGAGTATTATATAAACACTTACGCATTTCAAACGCTTCGGTATCCTCAGTACGTAATGTTCACTGTGCGTCTCCATCATTTCACACTTTTTACACAAATTGTAGTCTTCACAAGTGATGCATTTGTATCTGAATCCGACGATGACATTTTGACAATTCTTGCACAGGATATCCGTGTATTGCACAACACCCTCTTGGTCTCCATGAGGATCTTCATCTGGAATTAATATTAAAATATTTTAAAAATAATTTATTTATTTATACTAGCTGTCTTTTTTTGGAGTGGGCCACCCTTAGGGGTATACACTTAGGGGTATAAAAAATAGTTTATGACCTATTCTCAAACGTACTGAATATACCTACACAAAAAATTTCATAAAATTCAGTCAAGCCGTTTCGGAGGAGTATGACATGAGAATTTTATATTATAATATAAAGTTACACAGAAGCTAGTAACATAATAATACATAATACTAAGAAGGATATATAAAATAAAATGGAAGAACCTCTGAAAGAGAATCTTATTGCTGAACAATATTTGATTAGGTAAGTATAAAAAAAAACTTACCTGTGTTTAAAGGCTCTATGGGTGATACGAAATCTGGTGTTTTGCAATATATGAGGTCAGAAGCTTTGTTGTTTACTAAAAAATTATCATCATTTCTATCAAATGATGATATCGAGATATTTCTCGCTAACTTATTGATCATTGTATCAACTTCAACGGGAACATTAATAACTTTTCCGTATTGGCCATCGACATGACCAAGTCTCCTGTTTTGCAATAAATTCTGCAAATTATCAGGAATTTTAGGATACTCTAAACCGTTGTATACAGCCGTTTTGAATGTAGATTTTTTCTGGATGCTAGTTCGACATGTTGCACAAACTGCAATCGAATGTTCGTCAACATTTTGAAGAAATGTTCGTACAAACTCCAGACTATCATCATTGAAATTCTTCAAGTCTTTTTTAAACCATAATTTATTGCAAATTTTGCAAGCATCCCCAAATTCATTTTGAATAATGTAAGACGTGGATGATTTTTTGGGTTGTACATTGAGAGTAGGTGATGTGGCCACTTGATCTTGTAATGGTACTAAATTTTCACCAATATCATTTTCTTCCTTTACTGGTGATAAAATATTTTCTCCGATTCGATTTAAATTTTCCAAATTGTCTCGCACCATAAGAGGAACACTCATTTTTGTGAATGTTCCAGCTATTTGACAACCATGAATCATAGTTTGTCTATTTCCATGCAAAGCTTCAGGAATTTGTGAATCATGAATCTCACGATGGACAGATTTAAGGACGTTAAGACGTTTCCTCTCACGAAACCGTCTCATACGTTCCTTTGCCATTGCTCTAATTCGTTCTGCATTATTTTCTATAACTTGTTTGTTTTGCATATCCTTTGTAAGGTTATTCTGAATCGGAGAGTTCAGTTGCTGAGAGAGCTTCTTTTTACGATGTTTTTTAACACGGGCTTTAGTCAATTCCCTTTTTCGTTTCAATTTGTCATCAATTTGAATTTTGTAATCCATCTTCTGTAAGAGAAAATAATTAAACACATATATATTAGTACTAGCACCTAGGGTGGGTCAAAAAAATCCAATGTTCTATATATAATGAGCAATTAGTATAAGACAAATGTGCAGTAAATAAACTATACAGCTATATAGTTCCTATTATGCTACTTCTATAAGTGGTTGCAAAAGTTGAAAATGATACCAATTTTACACAAACCCCGTTTATTAAATATTATAAAGAGGAAAGATTTGTTTGTTTGTTTCTTTGCATTGAATAGGCTCCGAAACTACTGGACCGATTTGAAATATTCTTTCAATGTTGGGAAGCCAATTTATCAGTCGCTTGCAACAGGCTAGTAGGTATTAAATATAAACATTTATACACATGTAGTAAAAGAACAAGAAAATTATTACCACCGTTCTCTAAAGAGTTCAATGGGATGCCACTCTTAAATCTCCGTTTCTTGAAAAGGTTGAAACCGTTATTTGGAGCTTTGGAGTCATGAAACGATTTCAAAATGTTTGTAAGATTAATTCACTTCACTTTTTCTACTCCATCTTGAGCGAGATAATAAAAATGAGAATAAATAAATCAACGTAGCAATATAAACAACACAATATCTATACAAAACGAAATAAAATGACTTATTTTATAAGTTGAAAGTTCAATTTGCTGTTTTGTTTAGTTGTTATTTATTTATTGTATTGTTGATTGTTGTGTTGTTTTGACACAGTTGGTTGACATTTGAGTTTGACTATATCTATCTAATCTATACATATATGTCGCAGTATAATCGAAAAGAACGGATTATCGCAAAAACCCTAGTAAGATTGCAAAGAACCGGATAATAGGAAACTAACAACTAATTTTGCAATCTTTCTAGGTACTTTCAGGATCATTGCAAAAACGTTCAACAGTTCATAAGTCTTGAGCGCTGATTGGCCGAATGAACGTTACTTACTGACGGATGCGCTGATTGGCTAACCGCTCATTTCCATGCCTATGGTCATTTATGAAGAGAGAGATTTCTGACCAACCAGAACAGGGAATCTTTGAATCATTGACCAATCAGCGTTTCATTTTCTAATCCCTGAACAAGTTAGGATTTTTGCAAAGATCCTGAAAGTACCTAGGAAGTATGCGAAATTCGTTAGTAGTTTCCTATTATCCTGTTCTTTGCAATCTTATTAGGGTTATCGCGAAAATCCGTTCTTTTCAATTATACTGCGACATATAGATCGCTGTATTCGTGGAGGGGAATGGGGATTCAAAGCATGGATCTATTCTATTATAATAAGGATTTATTAGTTGCATCTATAAAGCGAGCCGAGCAGGACATGTAGTAGAGAAGCCATGTGTCCCTTTCTAATAAGGTGACAAGATTTTTGTTATGGGAGACAAATTAAATGTTGTAATATACCTACATATAGCAGTGGTTTCTTATAAATATTTTTTAAAATTGAAATATGAATTAACCAACACAACATTTGTAATTTTCGCATTGTTCATTTTATTGCTTATAATAGTTTCGCACCAATTGTAAACATAATCATATCCACTAACGCTACAAATTTATGGACATTTACCGTACCGTAATGTCAGTTTAAAGGGATGCCAGTAGAAAATAAAATAAAACATAGTCCTGAAATTATAAATATTATCTTTTTGTAATTTTGGCATATATCACGAAATGTAACAATTATAATAAGTTAGATTAAAAATTTATTAAAATAATTGAAGTACAATTAATATACATAGTGTTTGAATTGAACTAAGATTTTTGAATCAAAATTTTTAATGAAATTTATTTTTTTACTCTGGCAAGATCAAAGAAAGAGACACGCGGCCTCAGTTTGGCTATCTGTTTGTTCTCGGATTAGCACCTAGATATGTATATGTAAGGCTCAATGAAAAATATACTTTAACTGTTGCTAATACAGTTCATTTTTTGAAAGCATTTTTTTTAAGTTATTCCTGTTATATCATCCAACGTCCTTGCCCGTCGACGACACTATAGTATTGCCACTTCAATTTTTCAACTATTTTGCCAAGCTATACTATCTGATTTAATTAAATTATAAAACACGATTTTGTACGAGTTTAAGTATCATTTTATTAAAATAAACAACAAAAGATATGTAAGGTTTTGTATTATTTCTAATTCCTTAAATTTTGCGCCCTAAATCAATTATTATTTTCGGAGACTAATTTAAGGTATTTTCGAAAAAAACTAGGGCAAAACCAGAACCTGATAGTGGAAACACTAAGCTGCGAGATTTCTGATTTCTGAGCGAGCGAGCAGGCCACTGTATAGTCTGTCTGTTTTAGTCTGTGATTCTGAGTGTTTCTGAGTAAACGAGTGCGGTGTTTGTAATATATTTTCTGTACAAACAAATAAAAAAAAAACATTGTTAATTGTTAAAAAACCTAATTAATTTTTATATTCAAAGTGAAAGTGTACAAAACTTATTATTGCAAAATAGATCGTCTAAATAAATTCTCGTATGTAAGTAATTCGATTAGGTAGTGTCAAGTCAACGAAAACGGACGACCTACCTATCATAACAGCTGTAAATTCCTATCTTGTTGCATGCACTTGTTGCATTGCATCTACTTTTGAAAAGTTTGAACAATTTTTGTACCTGTTTATGTGAGAAAGTTGATTCGTATATTATTGACACACCATTAAAATGTACACAGTGAGTGCTAAGTGATTTACCGTTAACATTTTAACACGAAAACGTGAGAATAAACTTGTCGTTTTCATTATCGTCAAAAGTTCGTTACGTACGATGCACCTGCAGTGCAGATAATGAGTATTGCCTTACCTACTTTACTTTCATTGCGTTTAATGTTTGCGATAGGCTATAAGCGACCACATTTGAGTGAAAATTATTGTTTTGTGTACAATTTAACGCCGTTTTTCTTTTTAAAACGGTATATTATTACATAGCAGGTAGAAAACAAGAAGCAACAAGTCTGAGTGAGGAGTCATCGGTGTCCCAAAATGACTCATACGTGATTTCGAGAATTCTTATAAGTTGGTATTTAGTTTATTGTAGAGATACAAGTTTGAGATGTGTAAAAATGCAAGAGAATCGAATAGATACATTATTAGTTTGTTGTGTTTTTTTGAAATGTGCGTGAACTGTGGTTGATTTATGTCTGCCATGGCACAGAGCTCGGTAGACTCTGATAGGTTGTCTTCGGCGGGTATATCGACACATAGTTCAGGAACCGCTGGCACAGTTGGTGGTTCAGTGGTAGGAGTGAGGGTAGGAGAAGCAGGCCTCAAGAGGCCCGATGAAGAGGATTACAACTTGGGACCGTTGCCTCCTATGTGGGAGAAAGCCTTCACAGCTGGGGGAGAAGCATATTTTATTGAGTGAGTAGTGTTTGAAATTTCAAAAATTGTCTTCAAAAATTGGAAAATTTTACGATCTATATATTATAAAAAGGTAAATTTTGTATGTTTGTTTGTTTCTATCTATATAATATAAGAAGCAATCTTTAAATTTTCATCTGATTTAAAAAAAATAGAATTTCAGTTTGAACATAAGTTAAATATTCCGTGAGGGCCAAGCCACGGGCTCCAGCTATTTATTTAAAAATAAAGACCAAACAAACGCTTGGCAAAAGTATAATGTCAGGTGTCAATGTGAGGCATTATATTTTTATTGCTTTACATATTTTATATCTTTATATTTCAATGCAAAGAAGTGGCGGGCATCACGTGTAAAATTTGATAATGTGGGTCATCATTTTCATATTTATTTATGAAATCTGTAAAATTATTTAATCTGAATTTTATAAATTACTGTAAGTAAGAATAGTTAAGACATACAAAAATTGCCATTTCTAATTAACTATTTTATAATTTATATATATTTTTATGTTCGATGAGTTTTGTTTTCAGACTATAAATTTATTTTCAGCCACAACACTGGGACATCCCATTGGCTTGACCCCCGGCTTGCTAGAGTTAGGAAACATTCTCTCGGGGAGTGTAGGGAAGACGAGCTTCCATACGGTTGGGAGAGAGTCACCGACGAGCGCTACGGGTCATATTATGTAGACCATATCAATCGGAGAACTCAATATGAGAATCCTGTTCTACAAGCCAGAAGATTAAGAGGTTAGATTACTAACTCTTGTTAGGTATTTTGATTTTATAATTTTAATTATTTTATAATTTTATTTTAATAATTTTTATAACTATTGCAAATATTGTAAAGAGGAAAGATTTGTTTGTTTGTCTATCACTGTTGGGAAGCGATATTATCAGTGAGTAACATAGGCTATATTTTATAAAGTTAAGTGGACGTAGTCGCGTGCAACAGCTAGTTCATAATATATTTGTGATAATATTAAAAACTAACTCAAGAATCCTACTAATATTATAAATGCTACTAATATTATAATGTACTCTCATACATATTTATATATAGAAATTGTGCTACTATCAGAATAGCTAGATGGGCTGCCTAATTTAAAACTGTGAAACCATTAAATCTTAGTATTCACTGCCAATAGTTATGAATAAAAAAGTAAATAGGTGACTGAAATTGTAGATTTTTTTTATGAATGGTAATTTTTGACAATCCAATTTTAAACTATAGCTTGGTTGTTTTTGTATGCAAAAACTTTATGGGCTATTAGTAATAAAAAAAAGAATTAAGCTCGCAAAAATGTCACAAATACTTTAGATATTTTTTTACTAGATATGAAATTAATTTCAGTTTTTAGTTTACTTCCAAACCTTCATAATATGATGATATTTATATATTATTCATATGATATTCATATGATGTTTTTTATATGTATTAATATGACCAATATCTAAGGAGTAATCATGAAATCACATAATGTGTGGAGTCAATAAACGACTCCTGTGGGTCTAGCAATTTTTTTCCAAAACCTTTTGTATCTAATTTGCAACATATTCTAATGCAAAGAATGTGTACCCATTTTATTTTTAATTACAATGTGTGTGTGTGTGTAGAACGGTGGACAGCATAATTACCTTGCGAGAGTTGATTATGAAAAATGTGCTTTTACTGTTACCGACTTGATGAGCCATGACCGAATGCTAATTATTACTGCTTCACCGGCATGTGCCAATAAATTCTTTTCTTTATATAATACTAGCTGGTGCCCGCGACATAGTCCGCGTTCTGGATGAAAGGTACCCTATGTCCTTTCCGGTGTGCGAGACAACGTGTATGCAAATTTTCATGGTGATCGGCTCAGTAGTTTTTGCGTGAAAGAGTTACAAACATCCGTACATCCATCCATACAAACTTTTTCCAAAATTGACCTTGCCGGGAATCGAACCCGGGACCACTGAGAAAAAGGAAGTACTTAGATGCTTTAATTATTTGCACTTGTCAATATTACAGCTGAAAAAAATGGCAATAACCAACCTAACAGTCCAACTCCTACCGGCGAGCTGAGAGGGGAACGGTTCACTATGACTCTTACGAAAGGAACTCAGGTTTGTATTTTTGTGTTACATTAATAAAATAGTAATAATGAAGGTACTAAAAAGAACTAAAATTTGTATGTTTGTATGTGGGAGATGATCATGGAAACTATTTTTCAATGTGATAAATCTATAATTATTAATACTTACGTGAAGCGATAACTTTGGATCCCTTGTTTAACGCCCGACGCAAAAACGGGGTTTTATATCTTTGACGTGTGTCTAGTATATCTGTCCGTGGCATCGTAACTCCCAAAAGAATGGACCGATTTTGATCAAGTCGATTATTTTTAACGCCCGACGCAAAAACGGGGTGTTGTATGTTTTACGTGTGTGTCTGTGTTTCTGTCTATCTGTCTATCTGTATATCTGTCTGTGGCATCATAGCTCCCAAACGAATAGACCGATTTGTATGCGTTTTTTTTTGCTCGAAAGCTGACGTTTTGCTTGAATTGTTATCATATTAGTAATATTAGTATGGATAAAGAAACAATTTTGTCATCAGGGCTTGGGTTTTACGTTGATCGGAGCTGAGGGATCCCCCGAGACCGAAGGCTACCTACAAATCAGAAGCATAGTACCACACAGTCCCGCTTGGATCGATGGTGAGTATATGGTTTCTTTTAGGGTTTTTTTAATATCCAAATCTTGCGATCAGCCCTGTCGGCTATAAGCAGATGTGATGGAACTGGTATTCGGTTCAATAGCTAACCCCCCCTCCCCCCCCATATACAGCCCTTTTATTGGTGTAGTCAGTCTATATTATGTCGCTGCTTAAAAACCAAAAGGCCATAAACAAAAAAAAACAAAAATGTTTTTATTGCAAAAATGCAATCACAATCCTTCAATATTGTATGTTGCAAAAATACTTTGGTTGTTTTATTCCATATTTTAGTATATTTTGATCATTTTATATATATTCAAAAGTAACTTATATGCTTATATCTCTTCTAGTTTTCAGTTTATTATAAAAGTGGTTGAAACATTTAATGCTACTTAAAAATACGCTTCTAACGATTTATATTATGCATTTATCTAATAAGAAAAAAATATAGAATAAAATAATTTAATTTTTTTTGATTAGCTCTCTTGTAAAAAGTGTAATTTTAATTTGTGGGTAATAAAAAGTTTCAGTAAAAAGGACATAGGGTACCTTTCATCCAGAAAAAAAAAATACATACTGTTCCCAAGGGATCACCTAGGATAAAATAAAAAAATTAACACCTCACCAAAGTGTTATGCAGTATATTTGTTATGCAATTTAATAATTAATGTGTAACTTTAAATGTGATTCGTTAAGGTGCTCTCCGACCCGGAGACGTGGTTGTCGGTGTGGGCCAGAGAGCTGTCCGAGGCTTGTCTCATGCTCAGGTGGCCCAAATATTCCAGTCGATCACTCCGGGCACCAATGTTACCCTGCATCTAGTTAGAGGTAATATTAAAAAAAAAATAAAAAAAATATTCACACATTCCACACAGCACCATCTAATTCCAAAGTAAGCAAATTAATGCTTTACATAAATTACTTTTTTTGTGTAAATACATACATATTATAAATACAAAACATCCATGACTCAATTACAAAGGTAAATGTTAACACATAAACATTTGCCCCTAGCGGGATTCGAACCGGCAACCGCTTGGTTAACAGCTAGGGTTACTAGCCACTAGACTAGACCAAACGTGTCGTCAAACATTACTTCCTTTTTTTAAACAATAATTCCAGATTCACTGAGGTCTTCTTCTATTGGTACATATATTACTTCTATAACTGTTACTATTATACCTCTGAAACATTTCTATAACCTGTATAAGTTTTGCGGTTTACTCGTACTAACTACTAATGAACCATTTTTTTAAATATTAAGCTTAACAGACAGGCTGTCGGTTCAGTCTTTTTTTTACACCACCCCTGCAGGCCTTATAATGTCAGATTGTCTTATATATATTATACTATTACGTTATTTGACTTTCTATTGTTTCATATAACTATTTGTCTTATAAAGTAGGGGGGAAATAGATCAATGGATCAAGTTTAAGGGGAATTTTACCTCCGATGGGAGGAATGTATATTACTTTTTTGTTCAAATACTAAACTTTATGTAAACAGGTTATCCCCTGTCGTTCGACTCGGAAGATCCAAACACCAGAGTGCTTAGTACTTTGGCAGTGGACGCCACAACCACTCCGGCATCAGACGCTGTTGCCATGCAGCAACTCACCAGAGCACTCAGGACTAGGTATGGCTATATGTAAAAATTATTATTACTTTGTAATTTTATTAAAGCGCCTAAACAGAAATCGGTGGCAATATCAGGGCAGTAGTGGGGAGCTCACTAGATCGGTCTATTCCCAGTAGTTCGGTTGACTGAACTAGTGAGACTTTTTTTCCCAGTAGTTCGACCGTAAAAATCAACCGAAATCGCTCCCTTGATCGCTCCCTTAATCGCTCACTAGATCGCTCCCTAGATCGTTCCCTTTATCGCTCCCTAGATCGCTCCCTAGATCGCTCCCTTGATCGCTCCGTTGATCGCTCCCTAGATCGCTCCCTTAATCGCTCACTAGATCGTTCCCTTTATCGCTCCCTAGATCGCTCCCTTAATCGCTCCCTTGATCGCTCCGTTGATCGCTCCGTTGATATCGCTCCCTAGATCACCTTATGTGTAGGCAAATCGTAAACATAATTAGAGGCGATCTAGGGAGCTCCCCACCCCACTACTGCCCCGATATTGCTACAGATTTTAGGGCCGTGTGTAAGGCGCTTTAAACCCAATGCGCCATTTTCAACAAAACTATTCCTAGTACAAAAACATACAAAATACAAAATACAAAAATACAAAAAACAAAACAAAAAACTAGTGTAACAATATGTCTTGTTCAGGTTCAATCTCGAATCGCCGAGTAATGTCGACCAAAGCCAAGGACGCGACGAGACCGACACGTCTCCAGTAACACCTCACAGTCCTGACCAGAGACGGATGATGTCCAGGTCCTTTGACCTGGATGAACTGGGCACGTCCAGCGAGGCCAACAACGTTCCACCCAGATGCCCTTCAGCCGATCATCTCCTCACTCTTGCCACTGGTGAGCTTATATAAATTAAAAATCGTTTTAAACACATAAAATCAATCTTTCGGAGTATAATGATTTTGTCGTCTAATTTGACTTCTTAGAGTAAAAATAAAACATAGATAAAAATACAGCATACTTGCTTAATAGACTATATTCAAAAAAGTTTGAATAAAGGCAGATGTATACAAAAAGTTATATTTTTGAGAAAAAAAAAATAGTAAATCACTGCTCAAAAAAACCTTAAACTTTAAAATTTGTCAGTGATAACTTTGTGCCGGTTTGGAACAGTACTTTTTATCTGGATGAAAGGTACCCTATGTCCTTTCCCAGACAACGTGTATGCAAAACTTAATGTTTTTATTATAATATTAGTACTGATTTAGCACGCAGCGCCATCTAGGGAATTCTGTTTGTAGCACTCCACTTCGTACCAATGTACCCAAGAGACATTAGTAGAAGTGTGCGGGACCAATAACGTGTCGGCGACGACGCACTCCCGCCCCCCTTCTTCCGCCCCCCTTGATCCTCCGCCCGTAAAACAGACCTAAAAATTGAATACTGCGCAGTGCGCATACACTCTCTACTTTTGCTGAGAGGTCTTAACCTGCCGTGCAAACTATATATATGTTACTATATATTTTGTTTTATACTATGTCAAAATTTGCTTATAGACGACCAGCATAACAACGACGGCAACGGTGACATGTCAGCAAGCGAGCCGGGACGTGAGTTTGTGCTGACGCTACGACGCGGAGCCGCCGGCTTCGGCTTTACAATCGCTGACAGTGTACACGGACAGAAAGTCAAAAAGGTCAGTATTTGTACAACGCTTATATATCTAAACTATAACAATTATACTAGTGGTAACACCGCCATCTGTTAGGTTCTTATGGAACTCGCAGATAATTATAACAAAAAATATTTGCAAAAAAAATAATAGATATATGTAAACTACATATTAAATAAAATAAATAAATATCTTCACACATTCTACACAGCACCATCTAGTTCCACAGTAAGCAACTAATGCTTGTATTAGGGATACTAGACAGTTGATATATTACATATATTACTTTTTTTTTGTAAATACATACATATTATAAATACAAACATTCATCACTCAGGTACAAAGGTAAAATGTTAACACATAAACATTTGCCTCTAGCGGGATTCGAACCCGCGACCGTTTGGTTAACAGCTAGGGTTACTAGCCACTAGAACAAACGTGTAAATATGAACACCGTACTAGCTATGGATGTATGGATTTTAAATCCGAAATAAATAAATATATCTTGCTAACACAACTGGTTGTTGGCCAAGAGCAAACCCATATTTTTTTTTAAAAGAGCAAACTCATCTCTAATAAAAAAATGTTAAAAAATGACCAACGAAGATTGCAGTGGCAATAATTTGTCCGCAGGTGTTGGATCGTAGCCGATGCGCGGGTCTACGCGAAGGGGACCTGCTACTGCAGATAGGGGACAGTGACGTCAGACACGTCCCCCACCAACACGTGGTCCAAGTGCTCAAAGAGTGTCCCGCGCTGCACGAGACGCGAGTTCGAGTCTGGAGGCGGGGGTGCGCGCGCGCAGCCCGCTCGCGTTCCGCCACGCGAATCAATCACACCCAAGGTAACGTCCAGCTTAACGCTGCCTTCGCAATGACCAGGCGCCCTAAGCCAAGAGCAAAAACGTACAGTCGTAAACGCTACGCTTGGGAGAAAGCATTGTGATTGGTCAAAATTTTATGTGGGCGTTACAACAACGAATCACTGGGCTTTATTTCTTTCGTTTCGTAAGTACGCAAAGGGAGCGTACCCTATGTCCTTTCCTGTATCCCTGACGCGTATGCAAAAATTTCATGATTTTCGGTTGAGTTGTTGAGGCGTGAAAAGGTAACAGACAGACAGAGTTACTTTCACATTTATAAATTTTATGATACTTGCTGGTGCCCGCGACTTCGTCCGCGTTCTCAATGAAAGGTACCCTATGTCCTTTCTGGTGACCCAGACAACGTGTGTATGCAAACTTTCATGGTGATCGGTTTAGTAGTTTTTGCGTGAAAAAGTTACAAACATCCATACCAACTTTCGCATTTATAATATTAGTACGGATTCTCCAGTTCCAGCCAATACACAACTGGGTAGAAGCAAAACTCCTACCGCTGAACAGCTCCGTTCTCCGACACTCAACACGCAAGACACTCTCTGGGACAGGATGAATGGGATGAATTCAGGTACATATTTTAAAAAAAGTCATCCTAGCCTAGGTTCTCAATACGGATTGGCGGCGAATTTAGCGACAATGTTTACTTTCTAGTAGTGATGTGCCGGATACGGATACGGATACAATTTAAGCTCTGAAATAAAAATTAATAAGATAAAAGATCCGTAAAAATATCCGCCAAAAAGTAACGGATACGGATCTTTCTTCTGTCTCGGATATCCGCGGATACGGATACGGACATCGCTACTTTCTATGCGTTCCAGTAGCACGATAGCGACAGCGCTTTATATCGCTAAAATCTAACCCAGCCAAGTAAAATTACCTTTTAGTCTCATATTTACACTATGTTGCTTTAAGTTGATTTAATTTGGGATTATTTGTTGTTGATCATAACTTAAAAGTTCTTTATTAACAAAATTTATAGATTTAGCTTGTAATATTATGAATTGATGAATTCACTTACAGAGGCAACATACGCAGTGCCTGAACACAAAACTCGCGAAAGCCTCATAGACAGACGTCGACGAAGTAGCACCCCGGGGGGACGACTCACGCTCCCAGCGGTGGCCCCGTGGGCCGAGCCGCACAATGAGGACCAGTGGGCCCAACCGGAAACATGGATCGACAACTCGAACAACATAAGGAACTGGGCCGAACACGCTCAAAAGTGGGACGACAACGTCAACACACAGAAGTGGGAACAAACGGGCAACGGACAGAAATGGGACGATGGGGCCAACGGGAATTGGGACGGAAACGGGGAGAGATGGAATGGGAATTGGGGTGAAGTGCCCACACCGACAGTTCATGTAGATATGAATGCGGCATATTGGAGGGGGAATGCTAGCGTAGCGGACAGCAGCGATAATGGAGGTATGTAATTTGAGTGCTACTATGTTTTTTTTATATGAGAAACTAGTTAATTATTTGGTTACCCCATCCCATCGGCATTGCCGTTCCTTGTGTGTTATAAGCGACTGTATATTTTATATACGAATATCAATATATTTCCTTATCATAGTTCTGAGGCGTTCTAAGGCGATACAAAGTACTGCCCCAGAATGTACAAGTATTTCTGATATAATAATTAATACTTACATATAATAATAAAAATATATAAATTTGAAGAATGAAACTCGAGTAAAGATGGAACCATTACAGGGTTCCCTGAGGATGGAATGTTACATTCGCCAACCACAGCAGCGATCAGCGGGTTAACCAATCATAGACAATCCCCAGCCACCAACAGATTACGGCAACATTCTCCTTCAAATTCTACAGGTAATACAATTTATTAGCTATTTATTTAAGGCTTTATTTTTTTTTATGTTGGAAGACAGGCTAACGGTCCATTTGATGGTTAAAAAAAAAAAAGGCCACGCCACAGGTGCTGCAGATGCACTGCCGACTACAGTGCAGGATTAAGGAAAAAAGGTTGGGAAGGTATAGGGAAAATGGGTTCTGGCATCATCTGAAGCACAACAGCACACGTGCTGTTTTTTCACGGGGTGGTTACTGCATGGATTGGGAAGGGTTAGGGAAATGGCCTCTGGCGTCCCCTACTCACTCGCCGAATGGCGCCAAATGGCAACTAAATGCCACTATTTTATAAATGTATTTTAAAGGTCGTCTCCGGAGCAATTCGCCATCGAACACAAGCGCCACAGAACACCTGCAGAGCCACTCGCCATCGAACAACTCCTCAAACGGAAGACTCAAGGGATCTCCCCTAAGGTATTATCTTTACATAGTATAAAACAAAGTCGCCTCTGTATTGTACGCTTAGATCATTTAAATTACGCAACAGACTTTAATGAGGTTTTCACTGATGGAAAGACTCGTTTAGAAAATTACTACATGGACAGTATAATAATGATTATGTGTATACACTTTCAAACGTACTATTCTAAGCACTGGCCACTTAATTAATTAAATTAATAAAAATTAATATAATAGTATTTGAAGGATATTCTCGTTATTTAATTAATATAAAATAAATTCTAAAAAAATAGTTTATTTTTGACTGTTACTGACTGTACCTTCTCCGAATCTGACCTCAGAATCCAACCTCACGAATCTGACATACTCCGCCTAAACGAAACAATATTCGTGACCGTAATGTTCTTTGTCCAATGCAGAGTTCGGTCGATGTCGCCGTCTCGCTCGCGCCACGTGCACTCGCCCCACCCGCCGCTCGCCGCCCACCCTCTCGCCCCCCACTCGCCCGCCCTCTACGAGAGCGACGGCGCCGTGTACGTGCCCAACTACCCTCAAGTGGAGGCCGGGGGCGGCGCGGACCCCGAGGCCGACGTGCTAGTGAGGTTGGCCAGGGGAGCGGCCGGGTTCGGATTCCGCATAGTGGGCGGCACAGAGGACGGAAGCAGGGTCGCCGTGGGCTATGTAGTGCCAGGTATGCTAAAGTTTCAGGTGAAGACGGCCTCCGGTTCTGTGGTAGGTTGTGCCGCAGAAAAGAGGTTATAGGGTGCTTCAGGAGGGAGGCTTTTGCCAAGCATTGGACGCCCTACGGCTAAGATGATGAAGGATACAATATTCATCTGAATAATTTGCGACAGGTGGTCCCGCCGAAGGTCTACTCCGTGCTGGTGATCTTCTGACGTCGGTGGACGGAGCTCCCCTGGCGGGCGCGACCCACGCGCGAGCCGTCCACGCCGTCTGTCAGGCCGCAGCCAGGGGACACGTAAGTCTTCTCTTCCACACAGACACTGACTTTTTGTGCCTCAAACTCAAAGTGAACTATTCCCTCTTTTTCAGGTAACCCTGGGAGTGCGTCATAACCGCGCTGATATCCAGCAGATGGGCGTGGGCTTGCAAGCGGGTGCGCCCGCAGGGTTGCCAGCGGCTATGCCCGCACCGCACCCACTTCTCACGTGAGCACACCATTCTCAACTCTATTTACTTAGCTATAAAGAAGTTTTTCACTTGAAAAAATCACTTTATGTTCAACTGAGCCCCACAGCCTAGGCTGGGTGTGGGCTGGGTTGACCACGAAAAGCGTAGAAAGTAGTCGACTGAACCCACGGGCTGAGTAGACCCTTAACCGTAGCAAGTGGTTAACTGAGCCCGCGGGCTGAGTTGACCTGCTAGTGGGCTGAGTTACCCACAAAAAAAACTGGTCAACTGAGCCCGCGGGCTAAGCGGGCTGTGGGCTCAGTTGACCATAAAGTCGAAAAAATTGACCGTCATTTACAGGTCCGAAGGTCCGATGCCACACTTGCCTCAAGCGTCATACAACATCCTACACCCTGCGCCGGTCTATCCCCCCGGACCTATGTAAGTAATGGTCTTGATTGGCTAATTCTATGATGAAGGCCTACGTTGGACGTCTTGAGCCAGTGTGACCAGCATAATTATTATATCTAAAGATACTATTCGCTTCTGACCCACCGTACCACCGACAATACCCCCAGTGGTACGGAGGGTAATAGTTTTAAAACTATTACCCTCCGTACTTTTTTAAGTTTTAATAGTTTAGTGATGTTTATATGTATTTTATAGTACTTATAGAATAGAGTATAGTTAGTATCATTTGTAATAAAAAACTTAACAAAACATGAATTCTTCCTAATTCTGAGAACAAAACGTGACACATTATTACACATTACTTCTCCCTAAATGATTACACCAAAAATCTTTATGGTCTTAATTTATCTAATGCATGACCTATTGAAATATCTTTGTTAACAGTTTCCACTTGGACCAATGTTATGAAATCGTCATTTACGATTTGGTGACTTCTTCTCTTTTTAGGACCATATTTTGTTTCATGAGCATTTTTCATTACATTAAGAAAAGAGGTCTTTACTTCATGGAGGTAAATGGGAATACCCTCCTTAATGCACTCACATTATGATAAAATAATTGATAATAAATTATAGATACATAAATTGTAATCGCAATCCGTGTCTCAGCACTACGGTGGTATCGTAGGGGCATTTAATCCCTGCAAATTAGAACTCATGTGACGTCACTAAAAACTCGCCGGCCAGTATTGGGTAAACATACTGAGTGTGTCACCAAAATGGCGTCCAAACGTATAAGCAATTCTCTTTGATCGACAAGGACAAGGTCCCGCAGGGCTTTATCGACAAGTTTTGACCGTCTAGAGACGCTTTTAGGAGAACATTTTGCAATGAGCCACTAATTTCAGATACTGTGGAGGTGGACAGCTTGACATGGCTCCGTACGACGTGACCGTCACCCGCACGGAGGGCGAGGGTTTTGGATTTGTCGTCATTTCCTCCACCAATAAGGCGACCAGCACTATCGGTAAATAAATAAATATATACACACATTCCACATAGCACCATCTAGTTCCACAGTAAGCAATTAATGCTTGTATTTTGGACACCAGACAGTTGATATAGATTCCTAGATTCCAGACATGGATTCCTTTTTTTGTAAATAATATTATAAATACAAAACATCCATGACTCAGGTAAAAAGGTAAAATGTTATCACAAACATTTGCCCCTAGCGGGATTCGAACCCGCGACCGTTTGGTTAACAGCTAGGGTTGCCAGCCACTAGACCAAACGTGTCGTCAAACATCAGTGAGTTAAAAATAGGTTTTTCTATAATTATATGAAATGTCGTAACTATTATGTAAAGTTTATTGAAAAAATGTTATAAATTGCTTAATTCTGTTGAAACTCCAGGTCAACTGATACCGCATTCGCCAGCGGCCAGATGCGGTGCCTTGCACGTGGGAGATACCATCCTTGCCATCAACGGTCTGCCCATCAGGAACCTACCACACCCCGAGGTGGTAGCCCTGATCAAGCGATCCGGCACAACGGTCACACTCACCGTTCTCCAGCCCACACACCTTCCGGACTCGAGGATCGACTGACCATCATTAGTTTGTGTACGAACTGCAAGTGTTGAAGGATGCCAATTAAGTGATGGCATCCTCTGGCATGTGATGGCATCCTCAGATAAAATGAGAAATAAAGATAGAGTCTCGGGATAGTGAAGCCGGTGAAACTACGCCCTCGCAAAGAATGTAAAAATGTGTGAAAAAATCAGACTTCAAAAAGTAAAAAAGCAAAATGGAATCTCACATTTCACACGTGAGTTTAAACTTGAGGGAAAATAAAATTTTCAAAAACATGAATTATTTAATATGGCAACATATATCGGCCTAAGGTTACTATATGTTAATAAAACCGGCTTCACTATGTTCGCAAAATTATTATTCGGTCTGAGACCATTATATTTTGTGAACTCGAAAGTATAATTACAATATTTTATAAATTACTCAAATTTTTTAAATTCATATAAAGTCGTGTAAAAATTTTCAAAAAATATTTTTTGTCAATATCTCAAAATTATACTTTTTGCACTAAAATTTGCTATGATTTTGCTATGACAATATGCTCAATGAAGTATTTCTTTTCTTAGTTATTATTATTTTTGTTAACCATACATCAATATGTAAAAAATGTAAACAGTTTTAAAAAAACAATGAAGCCGTCCAATTTTTACAAAATTTTTGTCCATACAAGCCCTAGGCTGTCTACTCTATATGTTACCTTTCTATCCGCTCACAACTTAGACATATAAATGTATATATTTATATGTGATTTAAAAACTTATACTATTTAACATAAATACTTTGTGCCATTTCTGTAAGTCTCAAAATCAAGTTATCTCAAAATAATCTCAAATTTGACTCAAATCTTCAAATTAGTAATTACAAAATGCAATTTTTGAAGATTTACCAATCTAGCAAATTGCATTATAATCTTTGCAAATACCTATCAAAATCTCAAAAATAATCTCAAATTTGACTCAAATCTTCAAATTAGTAATTACAAAATGCTATTTTTGAAGATTTACTAATCTATCAAACTGCATATAATCTGCAAATATCAAAATCTCAAATTTGACTCGAATCTTCAAATTAGTAATTACAAAATGCAATTATTGTAAATTTACCAATCTATCAAACTGCATATAATATTTGCAAATATCAAAATCTCAAATTTGACTCAAATCTTCAAATTAGTAATTACAAAATGCAATTTTTGAAGATTTACCAATCTATCAAACTGCATATAATATTTGCAAATATCAAAATCTCATAATAATCTCAAATTTGACTCAAATCTTCAAATTAGTAATTAAAAAATGCTATTTATGAAGATTAACCAATGCATGTAATCTTTGCAAATATACAATATATTTGCATATTTGCAATATAATTGCAAGTATGCAAAATTTGCATATTTTATGAATTTATTTTCAGTGTTAACTTTATTGCTCAATAATAATAATATTTTATACAAATAATAAAAGATGAATGTTTAAAAATAAAACAATATATACATTTAGAGACTCATAAGTATTAAAAAAAATGTATTTTTTTATTATATATGTCTAATTGAAAGTACTGAATTATAAATGTTAATGACTGACTAAACTTATCTAGGTAGTTTATGGTAGCTTTCGAGTTACATAGAATTTTCTGTGCCAAGAATTATTATTTTTTGTATAAAGAGGTAGATATGTTGTTATGACGACATGTTGGTCCAGTGGTAACCCTAGCTGTTAAGGTGCAAACACACGCCAATCCTAAAAATTTGCATTTTTAAAAAAATATGTTAGAAGAAACTATCAATGCAATTGGTTTGAAAAAAATATATGTTATACTTAAACATGTGAAGAACAAATTGTATTGTTTAGAATTTCCATCGAAGTAGTAGAAACCCCACAATAAAAGTTATAACATAAGAAGAATTTGACTTATATTGAAATTTGTTGCGAAAACGGTTTATTGCGCGCAAATGATTCCTACACCGAATAATAAGTCAATATCATTTAAAAAAAAATTATTGATTTTTTTATTTTTTTTAATGTAGTTTTAATGAAAAGTACAAAAAACCACATTTATCAGGCCTGTTGAATTGTTTCCGCCGCCTCGGAACTCTAAATATATGGAGCTACAGTGTCTCAGTGACTGCGTTGAGGTGTGGATTACGTTTGTGTTTTTCGTGCGGAATTAGTATGATATATATAAACATTCTAAAGGTCATATCGGTGAAGGTCAAATCGTCAATGTCATTCGCCTTTGTGAATCCCTTAACCAAACGGTCGCTGGTATCTCCGTCCTTGTCCCTCGTACAGGAAAGCGGTCTTGTAAACATTTGGTGACTTTTTTACGTGTAGTATCAGTAGTACGGTTGTTTGTTCGGTTGACCGAACTAATTATGATGGTTTATTTTTTTGATGATGAAAAATGTGTGTAAACCTTTATTAGTTTTGTCTAGACATTTTATTTCACGCCATGACAATATTACAGTAATAATTATGACAACACTAGCTGGTGCCCGCAACTTCATCCGCATTCTGGATGAAAGGTACCCAGATTTTTTCTGGTGTAAAATTTCATTGGTGATCGGTTCAGTAGTTTTTGCGTAAATGCGTAACAAACAAACAAACAAACTCACATTCACATTTATAATTTTAGTAAGGATTACAATTTATCAACATGTCTGGCTATCTGCATACAAGATACGGCAAGGTTGAGAGCTACTAGGTAGATAAAATACGTACTACTAATAAAAATATGTGTAAATTATTTATTATACTAATAAAAATGTTATGAACCCCTGGAAGTTAGTGTTACATTCTTTGCGTTGTCTCCATGGCTTTGCTTCAGACACATTAAAGTTGTTATTCTGAAATAAATTTCTTTATTCTTATAATACCTACCTACACGTTCCCGGCTTCGCCCGGGCTCAAAATGAAAACTATCCTATCTTTTAAGTTGGACCAAATTACACATAGTTGCGAAGTTTTATCAAAATCGGTTCAGTAGTTTAGGAGTTCATTTTTCTCAAACATGTGACACGAAATTTTTATTTTTACCATTTTTTTTATATATGTTTTTATATATATTTTTATATATTTATTCTTTACACAAGCAATACCTATCTACCTCCTTTTACAAAAACATTGTTCTGTATTAAATGAAAGTGTTTGCTATATAAAAATGAAAGTCCCTCTTGTATTTTTTTTAAAATATAAATTATTAGTTTTTGTATTTTAACTGTTAAGCGTTAAGATAAAATTTGACCACCGACTTTGGGAGTTGAGTCGTTTATAAGTTTATAATTTAAGTATAAATAATTAATTAATTAATTATATTTTGTAGTTTTTTTTAGATGTAGTGTGAATTCAGATACCTTGAATGGCAATAAGTAATTCTAAATGTTTATATTAAAAAATAAGGCAATTGTAACAATAATAGATAGGGTAATAGGGTGACCCAAAAAAAATTTTTTTTATTTAGTGTCTTATTAAAATCTGTTAGTTTATCACGTTTTAAAACCACATTCAAAAAATTTGAATATTTTTTTTGTGTCAACATTTTAAAAATTGTCATAAAATCATCAAGAATCTTTTTATTTTTTGAAGTTTTTTCTGATTATATTATAATATAATCAGAATTTTAGAATTTTTATTTTTAGAATCGCGAAAATTTTTTCATTCTTGCATTTTCTTTCTATGTCCATTAATTTTTTTTTTAAAATATATAACGAGAAAATGCACTAGGGAAAATGCATATTTTTTATTACTATTTTTTTATCCATCGATTGCCTTATTTACTTAGGTACTAAAATATTTAATAAAAAAATGTTATACTATATGATATTTAAAAAAATATATATAAATATTGCAATAACTATTGTGCCTTTACTATGAACGCTGTCTTGCCTTAATATTTTTTTTGTATATAATATATAGATAAGATAATATAGATAAGATATAATGTAGTCCAAAGATGTAAAACTTGCAATTTTCTAAGATAAATAAGTTTTTACTTACATAAAATATTTTAAATATACTTAGGCCATCTTTTGAAAAAAAAAAAAAAAAAAAACTATTCAACTTGTTTAATTTTATTTTTCCTTTTTTTTAATACTAGTTGTTGCACGCGACTTCGTCCGTTTAACTTTTTTTTATAAAATATAGCCTATGTGCACGGCTGATATTGTAGTTTTTTATATGTGAAAATTTTTTTAAAATCTGTCCAGTAGTTTTTGAGTTTTTTCGTTACAAATAAAAATGCAAATTTTTTCTCTTTTTAAAATTAGTATAGATAATTATTTAAATATTTCAAAATAATTTTGCATTGTGTTTTCATAGATTATTTTGAAATTCTGTTATTTTATTTTCAAATTCACAATAAAAGCGTTCCAATGTTGTTTTTAGTTCGTTTACGATAAAATATATTTTCCCTTAATGGCAACCCCATCAATAATAAAGAAGTTGCCACATTAAATAATGACTGAATATTCGGTTTAAGAGTTATTAGCTATTTGGAAAACTGGAAAAATTTGTAATCTCAATACTTCCATATTTTTTTTCTGTTTTAGATAATAAAGTTAAGGATTTGTTTAATTCTTGTCAAGCTGTAGATATTATTTTTTCTAATTTTAAGGTATTTTTAGTTATCAATAAAATGGACTCAATAAATATATTTTCTGTAAAAAAAAGTTTTTTTTTTTTCTGTACTAATGTCACCAAAAGTTACGAGGAATTACGAGGAAGCAAAAAAGAAGAGAAAAATAAATTTGTAGATATTTTAATCTACAAATTTTATTAACCCTTTAGCCGCCAGAGTCGGATAATTATTTTCGTGTCAATTTCGCCAGACTTTGATCGAGTTGCTTTCTTCAAAAAAATAAAAAATAAATACGCTAAAAAAATACGCAACTACAAAACTAACCGGCTTTGTCCGGGGATGCAATTTTTTTATCCTACACAAACCTTTCTCGTCTATCCCTCTTTCCATTAGTGAAAGCCGTATCAAAATCAGTTGAGTGGTTCAGAAGTAGCGGAGTGTTTCGGCGACTTTTTTCATACTATTATAATAATGTTTGAAGACTTCTGTAAAAAAAAATTTAAACCTTAGTTTATACCATACTAAGGCTGGGTTGCACCATCTTACTTTAACTATAACCAACGTCGCAACTTCAGTTAATTCGCAGTCATTTTCGGCCGAAAATGAGTTGCACCAGTTAACCAGCTATGATTATTTGTTAACTGGTGCAACTCATTTTCGGCCTAACCGTTATTTTAACTCAAGTTGCGGCGTTGGTTATAGTTAAAGTTAGATGGTGCAACCCAGCCTAACTGATGTCCGGGACTTTGTCGGCGTTTAATTTTCTGGGTGAAAGTACTCTATGTCCTATCGTATCGACAACGTGTGTGCAAATTTTCATGATTGGTTGAGTAGATGATGCGTGAAAAGGTAACAGACAGAGTTATGCGCTTTATAATTTATAATATTACTAGCTGACCCGGCAAACGTTGTTTTGCGAAAAAATAAAAAATAAATTTTTGGGGTGGACCACCCTTAAAAAATAGATGGCCGATTCTCAGACCTACCCGATAAGCACACAATATTTCATCAAAATCGGTCCAGGAGTTTGGCAACAAACACCGCGACACGAGAATTTTATATATTAGATAGAAGGTATGGATGTAATGTAAAGATAAGGTTAACACTACTTAGGTAAGTAATTATATATATTACTACTAACCACTATTAACAGTACATACCTACATTTTATTTTATTATTATTTTTATGAACATGATGGTTGTTGTAAATTAAATTTGTTTATATTTACAATTGTTAATGTTATTTTCCTTAAAAATAATGATAAATAGAGGAAAATCTATTCGCTACAAATAATAACTACATATATAAGTATAGCCACAAATACATTTTAAAACAATTTCCCTTATTTTTATTAAAACAAAGTGACAGGATACTTCATCCATACCTATTGATATCCGTAGGTACCAATATTATAAAATGCGAAAATTTGTATGGATGTAACGTATGTATGGATGTTTGTAACTCTTTCACGCAAAAACTACTGAACCGATCACCATGAAATTTCGCACTCACGTTGTCTGGGACACCAGAAAGGGCATAGGTTACCTTTCATCCAGAAGAAAAGTACTGCTCCCGAGGGATTATCTAAAATTAAGGAAACCAACTCCTGGCTAAGTATTATAGCAATGACGATGTCAGGCGATATATTGCTGTTTCCACGCGGACGAAGTCGCGGGCACTAGCTAGTGATATTATAAATTTGAAAGTAACTGTCTGTCTGTTACCTTTTCACGCCTTAACTACTCAACCGATCATCATGAAATTTTGTATACACGTCAGGGATACCAGAAAGGACATAGTGTTCCTTTCATCCAGAAAAAAAGTACCTACTGTTCCAGAGGAATCAACTAAAACTAAGAAAACTAATGCCTTGCAAAAGTTTTATATCAATAAAGATGTCAGGCTTTAATGGGCGTTAAGTATATTGATTGTTTTTTTTCAACGCGGACGAAGTCGCGGGCACATGTATGCTTTAAATCTTACCTAATACCAAGAACGGACTTCCTTTTTAAGCTGTAAACAAAAATTATTTACATTATTAATTTATGAAGAATTATTAATTAATCTATTCTTATATTATTATTATAATATACTTAAATACTAGCTGACCCGGCAAACGTTGTTTTGCGAAAAATAAAAAATAAATTTTAGGGGTATAAAAAATAGATGTTGGTCGATTCTCGGACCTACCCGATAAGCACACAAAATTTCATCAAAATTGGTCTAGCCGTTTCGGAGGAGTTTGGCAACAAACACCGCGACACGAGAATTTTATATATTAGATTACATATATTATTATAAGTAAGTATATATGAGTAGGTATCAATAATTAATAAAAGAAATAAAATTAATCTGACCAGTCTTATTGGAAAATAATGGGGGAAGCCTATGTCCAGCAGTGGACGTCCTGCGGCTGAGATATGATGATGATAGGATGATGACCTATCCTGTGTTTTAAAAAAGTCGGACACGCCAACTGTTGGCTGTTACAGCCGGTCTCACCTGCCGCCAAAGATGTTTTACATAAAAAATTCGTTGTTAGAACATATTTTGCGTTCATATCAAGCCAGTTGGATGTTTTGCATACCAATAGTGGATGACCATAAACAAATGCAAGTGTCCGTAACATCTATTATAACTTATCCATTGTTCAATCGTTACATAAATCAATCATCAATACTATTGTATGTATGTATGTGTATGTTCCTCCATAACTCTTAAACGAATTAACTGATTTTCATGAAACTTGGTAGATAAAACTGCTACTAAAAAGTTGCATTAGTTCGGTCGACCGGACAAACAACCGAACTACTGATACTAGACCCGTACGGGATACAGGATAGGCTACTTTTTTCACGTGGGCGAAGTCGCGGACGCCTGCTAGTTAGATTATAAAGAGAGATTTGTATGTTTGAATTGAATAAACTCAAAATAAAAAAAAATTCAAAGTTCAAAACTTTTGAAAATTCTTTAACGCTCTGTCCGGGGTTCGATTCCCGGCAGGGCCAACTTTGCAAATGAAAAAAAAAAAAAAACAGAAAACAATATTAATTGATTCTCAGACACAAAATAATTGATATTGTTATGTTTGAGTTCTACGTAATGTTTGTAATTTTACTAAGCGAGACACAATAAGAAATCAATGCACAATAGTATCTGAGCCGCTCATTGAGGTATAAGTAATGACCATGTAATGACCTACTATACTCACTTCATATTTTGCTCCATTTTGATAATTATCATTCAAAGACTATATAAGTAAGTATAATTTATAATATCCCCGTAATTTTCCTCTGTTGTTGTCTGAACTACCTACTCGTTTAGGAGATCTATCTATAAATCGAATAAAAAATAAATACAATCATTAAGAATAATTTATTAGGTATATCATTGACCGCAAGATAGGCCTCGTAACTGGTGTAGAAAGAAAAAAAAAAAATAAGCACCGGTACACTATCTGTGGGCGAGCTTGTCTTAACAGCTCCTAAGTAAGTATAGTAGAGCCACAGCTACTATGTGGAGACGCATTCTCAGCTCAAAGGTATCAAGGCATTTGGGTGTGCAATACTTGTACAGTTAAGCGCTTATTACACTATTCAATTTAAGGAATTCGTTTTAGAGACCATGGTAGATAGAGACGCAACTACACACGTTTCAATAGAATTCAAATTTAAGGACCTTCAATTTCTCCAAATCGAATCCGATCTGTTTCTAACTGCGATCACACTATCCGATTTCCTAGATTGGACTGTAAGAAATCGGATAATTTAATCGAAGCATTAAGCACCGGCACACAATCTGTGGGCGAGCTTGTCTTAACAACTCTTAAGTAAGTATAGTAGAGCCACACAGCTACTGTGGAGACGCACTCTCAGCTCAGAGGCATCAAGGCATTTGGGTGTGCAATACTTGTACAGTTAGCTTATGATTCACCGTATCTGCTGACAATTTATTTTGTCGTATTATAAAACAGGAAAAGTGTCAGTGTGTCGAGTTCGACCGCAGCATGAAGTCACTGATTATTTAAGTAAAACAAGGATAATAGTGTTTCAATAATATTTTAGTTAGTGTACGTTTGTTATTTGTGTTTTGTGCAGTGTTCGTTCATTAGTGAATATTAAATTGGATTGCTTTTTTGGAAGGTGAGTATTGGTATTTATAGTTTCACACTTAGGTAGGTATAAGAAGAAATAATGTGGCTTTTTTGTTAGAAATAAAATGGAAATATATTTTTAGCTTACTTAGTTAAGTAAAGAACTTATTACTTTTTGTTTTTTGTAGTGGGCAGTTTATTATTTGAAAAAAAAAAAAGTAAGGTAATTTTAAAATTGATTCAATTCGATTTCAAGAATTATATCTATATTCGTTTTTAGAAAAAAATAATAATATGTAAATTAACATGGTATCAATGGTTATCAATGTGTTTTATAGTTAGCTTATAATTATGATTTATAGCTTATATGATTTTTTAAGCTTATAAGATTCATGTTCTTTTGAAAATACCAATAAGAATTCAAATTCTATAAACAGTTTTTTTGATCTTAAATTACAATGTGTACAAATTGTATTTTTTTTTATCACTTCATCATCACTACATAGTATAAAACAAAGTCGCTTTTTCTGTCCCTATGTCCCTTTGTATGCTTAGATCTTTAAAACTACGCAACGGATTTTAATGCGGTTTTCACTAATGGGTAGAGTGGTTCTCGAGGAAGGTTTAAGTACATAATTTACTAAGTTACGCGGGCGAAGTCGCGGGCAGCAGCTTTAATTTTATTAACACGTAACGTAATTTTATAAACTATAACTAACATGTAGTGCCATCTGTTAACAGACTTTTTCCATTATTCGAAGTGAGATTAGATGAATTAGAGTACTACATTGCTTCAAACAGAATTCCCTAGATGGCGTTGTAAATTTTGCATACACGTTGTCTGGGACTCCAAAAAGGACATAGGGTACCTTTCATCCAGAACGCGGACGAAGTCGCGGGCACCCGCTAGTTTAGATATAAAATTAACAGTTCCATGGTAATTAAAGTTCCACCTCCCTTGTCCGAACTGCTAGGGAGTGGAACTCATTGCCTGCGTCTGCGTGTTTCCTCAAAATTACAACCTCTTCAAATCTAGGGTAAATGGGCACTTAAGTACTAGGTGCGTGATATTTTTTTTAATATAGACTATATATTAAAAAAATAATTAATGAAAATTCATTAATTTAATTTAAGATTGCATAGATGTAACATAGTTTAATGAAATTTAGGTCATTTAGACTTCAGTTTTCGTAATTTGATTCCACAGTCATATTGCTTTACAGTTTTATTGGTAGACTGTAAATATTAGGCCTTCTATAAAGTTAACTGATTCCAGACGGGCTTAACGGAAGCTTTGTTTTTAATGTCAATAAAAAAGTGTTATCAATTTGCCCGTTTAAGTGACATAAAGGTTTTATTTTTAGACTGTAAAGTTAACTGCTTCCAGACGAACTTCCATAGTTGTAACGGAAGCTTTGTTCTTAATATCAATAAAGAAGTGTTATCAATTTGCCTGTTTAAGGGACATGAAGCCAATGACTATACGATCGATGAGTAACATTCCCTGACCTCACCAAAGTCACGTAGTAAATCCTTGAGACGTAAAAGTCATCGGCCCAGTCATAATTATAGTGAATCAGTTTGTGATCATACATTATAGTAGTTTAGATCTTTTGAGACGATGACGCAACGCACACGCACGTATATTAAAAGGAATTTTACGTAGTAATTTAAAAAAAAAAAAAGATTTATAATAAGTAAATCTTCTAATACAGAGTTTCTCAAATTTTTTTGGTCATAATAGGTATTATGCCGCATGATTTGATTTTTGTAAATCTGTTATATGTAAATTTATAATATACATATGTTTTAATACAGAGTCTCATAAACTATTATGGACATATTTGCTCTGATTTCGAAAAAAAAAGTACAGTCAGCTAGAAAATGAGCAATTCATACAAAAAAGATGCCAATCGATTTTCTCCCTTGTGAGGAGGCTTCGAATAGTATTACCCACTACATAAAAAAATATAATGGATCTTCTAATACAGAGTTTCTTAAGCGGTCCCTAGACGATCATGCAGCATGGCATGCGTTTACGCGAATTATCATGCTGCGTTATGTACCCTCATGCTGACTGTAAATAATTTTATCATAATATAGTACAGTAAAGAGGTCTTATCTGCGCTGTTATGGAATTAATTTTTATCAAAGGCATATCATACCGATCTAGACGATCATGCGTGCATGTCAGTTACAGCTTGCACGATGAAAAAATAAAGGGAATTGTCAATCAACCGCCATCAACGTAGTTTGCAGGTCATTCGCATCAATCAATTAATTAAACGGTCTTGCATGGATGACAGCACGTAACGCATGTCATGCAACATGATCGTCTAGGGGCCGCATTAAACTTTTATGGTCATATTTGCTATGATTTAAAAAAAAAGTACAGTCAGAAATAAAATGAAAAAATTCATACAAAAAAATTAGATGCCTATCGACTATCTTTCTTGTGAGGCTTGTGGAAGTCTCACTCACATTGGATCCTTTGAGATCAGTATTTTATTTCTGGACGAAACGTAGGTACTCTACTTTTTTTCATTTAAAATTTCATGATAATCGGTTAAGTAGTAAAAAAAGTAATCTTACCAATTTATCCAAGTAAATAAACTAACAGTTTGCCAAATTTCAATCCAAATCCATCCATTCATCCTCATGAACTATCGCATTTTTAATATTAGTAGGATAAGTATGAGATTCTTTATAAAGTTATCTTATTTTTGTTATTTATGTAGATCCAAATTCCAAGATGGCGCCGATATCTGTCAAAATCGTTATGGACAATGGAGCTGTGACGCGGACAATTAAAATTGACAGCAGCCAAAGCGTTAGCGACGTCATTCCTATTGTGGAAGAAAAGATGCTCAATGGGGCGAGTGGAAAAGGTAGATATAAAAAATTGAACTAAGTATATCTATGTCTATGTAGGTCTTGCACTTTACAAATACTTGACGACTTTAATTCTTATCTTACTAACTGAATCCAGCCACGTTTTGCTGCGGCGTGCGCTTAGGACAAGCGCGTTATTGGACCTATATTATATATTTTCTGGAATAAAAGTAACCTTAGTTACTTATTACAAAACATACAAACTTTTGAATTTATATTATTACTAGTTACACGCTTACGGCTTCGCCCGTGTTCAAAATAAAAACTATCCTATCTTATCTTTTAAGTTAGACCAAATTACACATACTTACGAAGTTTTATCAAAATCGGTTCAGTAGTTTAGGAGTCCATTGGCGACAAACAACGTGACGTATAGAGAGAGAGATAGAGAAGATAGAGTTTATTATATTTATAATAGCGACAATCAGTGTACATACTGCAAATATATCTAATATCTTATACCTATTCTGTTTGATTTTGTTCAGATTACGGTTTATTTCTAAATTCTGCGGATGATGAAAAATCTGGCATTTGGTTGGAGGGACACCGCAACGTAGACTACTACATGCTGAGAGACGGAGACTCCCTCCAGTATCTTCCAAGGACCAGGACCATGAGAATTAGGATGTTGGATGGTAAGTCGACGAGTGACGGAATTCACTTCATAAAGGTTTCCCTAGACGCTATGCAGAATGACATGCGTTACGTGCTGTCATGCATGCATGACCGTTTAATTGTATTGATTGATGTGATTGACATGCAACTACGTGCTGGCAGTTGATTGATAGTTAGTTTTATTTTTTATCCTGTGAGCTATGACTGACATACACGCATGATCGTATAGCGGTCCTTAGATGATCATGCGGCATCACATGACATGCAGCATGATAATTCACGTAAACACATGTCATGCCGCATGAGCATGACAACATTGCATTTGAACAAAGGAATAACTAATTTAGTGCTAAACGTACTAATTTTAGTGCTAAGGGGCTAAGTGCATTAATTTCAGTGTTAAGCGTGCTAATTTCAATGCCAAAAACACTAATTTTAGTGCTAAATGCGCTCAGATTACTAATTTTAATAGGCTAGACAATTTAAGTAGTTATCCTTTCACGTCTAGGTTCCGTGAAGACCATGCAAATGGACGAGAGTAAACCTGTGGAAGACCTAATGCTTTTCATTTGCAGCAAGATTGGAATCACAAATCACGAAGAATATGGCCTCGTGAGTTTTTTTTTATATTAAAAAATACCTAGTTAGCTTGTTTTTTTTTTTTTTTTTTAATTATTAAGTAGCAAAGATATTTGATTGGTCTCGTTGCGCTCGACTAGATAGAGCGCTATACAAAAGCAATGCCTCCGAAAATGTGGCAACTTTTTATTGTAGTGTGTGTAAAAATCATCACTTTTTAACCAGTTTTATTATATTTTTACACAGTTTCACTATGTACGCAAACTGGTATTTTATTATGCCTAAAATTTAATAAAACATTCGGCACGTACACATCACAGACAGTTTGCAGTGTGACTGGATCGGGTACGCCGAATTCGGCGTAGTATTTTTTGCCGCATTTTACAAGTACAACGGTGGTATCTAGTCGAGCGCAGCGAGACCAATCATTCATCTATGGGTGAAGCTTATGATGGAGCGAGCTCACCCAGAAGATGCCTATTCACTCGAACTTTGAAAAGATGAATTCAAAACAAAAGGAAAAAAATCTTGAAATTCCATTTGTCGATAAACGGCTTATATCCTGATTGGATAGAAACACAGATAGAAATATCAATAGAATCAGGATAGAATCCTGATTGGTCAACACCGCTGTATTTCCTGATTGAAAAGAAAATAAAAGACAAGATGTGATAACGTCTGTCGACAATTATATTAACAATGGCAAGAGCACTTGTGCTGCTATTTCATGAATATGAACTGTTAGTTTTTTAGTTGCGTGATGGACTGGCAGTTAATCCTATATATAGAGAGTAAACATGATAAGAAGCAATGTTGTTGACTTACCTACTCGTAATACAGGCAAAGTTTCGAGACTAATTTGTTTAAAATGACTAATATTCATATTATTTTATTAATTTCAATCATGTTTCCTGGATAATTATTTTTATTTTGTATCCTTGAGGTTTATTTTAATAATTATCCCTTTATTAACCGAAGTAAAAACTGCTTTATTTTTTATGCGGGCTTTGGCAGTTTGTAAGGGAAATTTTGGTTTGTAAAACAAAAACAGTAAATTCAACACCGTCACGCTGTTTTTGTGTACAAATTGAAAATAAGCAACACCAGAGGATGGTTTAAAGGGAAAAACTTTTGAAAAAATAGGAGTTTTGTATGAAAAATGTAGGTTGTGGAACAAAAAGATAGCTCATTAAACTGCCGGCGCAGCGACATCTGTCGTTGAAAAAATAAACTATTTAAACCTTTTTTTAAAACCTAATTTTCATTTCTGACGTGCAGTCCTGAAGCTGACATGTTTTTTTTTCATTAATAGTGCCGCGAAGAGCAAGTTACAGAGGCCGAAGAACAGAAACCAAATACTGGCACTCTCACGCTGAAGAGGAAAGCTCACAAAGAAGAAAGAGATGCATATATGGAACAGTTGAGCAAGAAGCTGAAGACTGATGATAATGGTATTGAACTGTCAAATTGTTAAAATTATAATATATTGCAGCAAAGATAATTGATTGGTCTCGCTGCGCTCGACTAGATAGAGCACTATACAAAAGCAATAGCTCCGTAAATGCGGCAACTTTTTATTGTAGTGTGTGTAAAAAATCGTTACTTTTTATCACTTTTTACACAGTTTTATTACATTTTTACACAGTTTCACTGCGCAAACCGGTGTTTTATTATGGCCAAAATTTAATAAAACATTCGGCACGTACACATCATAGACAGCTTGCAGTGTGACTGGCTCGGGTACGCCGAATTTGGCGTACTATTTTTTGCCGCATTTGACAAGTAAGACGGCGGTATCTAGTCGAGCGCAGTGAGACCAATCATTCATCTAGGGTTAAGCTGTTTTTGAGATTAGTGTGCACAAATGCAAAGCTCAGAACCTCGTCAGCTTTAAAAAAAATCGGAGCTAAATCGGTCTGTCTGTTTGGGAGCTACGATTGTTGCACAAACCAACACAAACCTATATATATATACACACACACACACACACACACACACACACACACACACACACACACACACACACACACACACACAGACTCAGCTGTCAAACTTATAACACCCCGTTTTTGCGTCGGGCGTTCTGGTTAAATATAAGTCCACATTCTAATAACAAGAAAGAGAGCCCTCTCTTTTACATTAAAATTAAAAATAAAAAGATATAAAAAAATTAAAAATTAAAAAATTAAATTAAAAAAATTAAAATTAAAAGCAAATATATCAATTACAGTGGAGTGGTTAGACCTACATCGTACTCTGCGTGAAATGGCAGTAGACCAGAAGGAAACCCTTCTACTCAAGAGGAGACTGTTCTATTCAGATAGAAGGATTGACGCCAGAGATCCCGTCCAACTCAACTTACTGTACGTTCAAACGAGAGACGCGATTCTAGAGGGAAGGCACCCTGTTACCGTGGATCAAGGTAAGAATATTGTCCCCTTTTTCATCTATACTACTTACTAGCTGGTGCCCGCGACTTCGTCCGCGTTGAAAAAGCAGTATATCGCCTGACATCGTTATTGCTATTATACTTAGCCAGGAGTTAGTTTCCTTAATTTTAAATAATCCCTCGGATTTTTCTGGATGAAAGGTACCCTATGTCTTTTCTGGTGTCCCAAACAACATGTACCTATGCAAAATTTCATGGTGATCGGTTCAGTAGTTTTTGCGTGAAAGAGTTACAAACATCCATATATCCATACATCCATACAAACTTTCGCATTTATAATATTAAGTAGGAGTAGGACTAGTAGAATAGGATATACTATAAAAATCTATACTAATATTATAAATAAGTAGGAAAGATTTGTTTGTTTGTAATGAATAAACTCAAAAACAACTAGACTAGACAGAACTTGAAAATTCTTTCACCTATAGAAAGCTACATTTACAGGTAATAACATAGGCTATGCTATATTAAGTTACGCGGGCGAAGTCGCGTGCAACGTGCAACATACTATTATGTATTGATTGGCGAGTATTCTCCTAAAGAACCCTATATGGTCTGGTCGTTGACATTGTAGTATTGTCCTTGCATTTCACGAGTGCGCGACCATGTTTGTGTTGACGTCTTGTATAAGTATAGGTGTTGTATAAATATAAAATTCCATAAATATAGCTAGGAACAATCCCGATCACGTCAGATTTGAGAAAAAATGTATGTAGGTAGGTATGTAAATTAAAAACTGTAAGAAATATAACTAAGTACCTAGATAAGGCTTTTTTAATTTAATTAGAAAAATAAAAAATATCGAATTAAGTACTTTTTATACTTATCTATCTACTTACTTTTCTTCCAAAAAGTTTACTCGCTTTTTGGAAAACATTTTTTTTGTTTTTACTTTCGTTCGAACTAAGTTAGTAATTGACCTCCAACGATTCCATAGTAGTCCCCCGCATTGCAAACGTGACGGGACACGTGACTCGTATCGTACGACGCGACCTCCGCAACAAAACTCGTCCCGACCATACTCGACATTGCTCACCCAACGCGACGTTGCCGCTCCGTGCACTAGTCGAAGTCGAAGTCGACCGCCATCCGCCATTGTTACGTGACGCTTCCGACTCGCGAACGGCACGATGCCGTTGCCTTTTAACAAGTCTCTCGACCTAAAACTAATACATCTAGTCAAGGACAACTCCATACTCTACAACACGAAGGACCCGAAATATCTAGACTTCGATTCAAGAGAAGTCGTTTGGCAGAAAATTGGTGATGCGCTAAATAGACCCGGTAAGTTTACTTTCGTTTTCCAACTAAGCGTCCAGTGTGACACTGTGTCCGCCGTGTTTCAGATGGAACTTTGTCATTGTAAATAGTTTTATCATTTTCTATTTTTGTACGCAGTGCAATCTGCATACAAACGGTTGTTAAGAAAACAAATGAATTAATATTCATATTAAAGAATGCTAATTCTTATGTGTTTTAAATAGGTACTCGTAGGCATTGTATTTTATAGATTAGTACTTATTGAAAGAAATGACAGATTTCAAATTGTTTATTATTTTGACCAGTTCTAAGTATAAAATATATTTTTAAAGTAGATAAATAAATAAGTAGATTAAAGAAGTTTATCTTTTCTTTGACAACTAAAGACAAAGATTATCATAAATAAGTTGACGGTAGCTTTTCTTTTAATTAACTACATTAATTCTATTATTAATTACTGACTGTCCCGCGGTTTCACACACCATCTAATTTAAACTGGCAAAGTCATGCACATGTCAATTCTTCTCGGTAACTAAATGAATTAAGTATAGGTCTATAAAAAAAACTTATTCCCATTATTAATGAGTATTTCGATTTCAGCACTGGTCTGTAAATCAAGATGGATAAACATCAGGGACATGATGAGAAGGAAGATAAGGGAGAGACACAGGAATCCCACACAGCGAGTGTACAATTACAAGTACGAACAGGAACTGTCATTTATGTTTCCATTTTTCAAGGAACCGATTGGAAATTCGGCCGTCGATTACTCCGAGTTCTTAGATGACAACGTCTCGTCCTGCGAGATGGAGATGTCCAATGAAATTTTCGTCGAAGAAGCAATGGATTTCGAGAAACAAGACAAGGATTATAAGCCAAACATAGCCCAAATGAGATCGAAAGAATCAAATGATTTCCAAGTGCTAAATCCAACGGATCCACTCGATACGTTTTTGATAACAATAGGCTCAACGCTCAGGAAGTTTAGTCCATATTTTCTGAACCAAGCCAAGAGTAAAATATTCCAAATAGTCCAGGATTACGAGTTGCAGCAAATCGTCGATAAAGATCAACCGAGCAGTAGCAATGCGCAGAGCTAGCTAAAGGGAATTTTGTCTAATGTCGAAAAAATTATAGCCCAGTAGCAGTTTCTAATCCCGCTTGGCTCTGTTGTCAATTGTCGTAACTGGGTGACTGTTAATGGGAACATAAGTCTGAACTTACGTGAAATGAGCTATTTATTCGATAAAAAATATAATAAAGAATCAATATATATTTAATTGCGGCGGAGTGCTTTCGTCCGCGGTGTGTTTTTTTAAGTATAAAGGACGATTTAGTTTTGCAATAAATTTTCATTTTAGTATAAAGTGCTACTAAAATAGTTACCTATTGGGTTAAAAGGGTACAAATGTTGAAACGAATTCAACATATTGGAATGACTTTACATAACTATGGATTATGTAAAGATATTCAAATAGATATTAAAATGGAAATAAAATATTAAAATACTTAATAAAGTTGAAGTAAAATAAAGTTGCGTGTATTTCATTACCTCTTCCCAAACCCTTGTCACACTTAAAATACCTGTTGCGTTGATGCGTTGCATAAAAAACAAATAAATACAACTTTTGTATTTAAATGTTCTGTATCAATACAGGAACAGGCATCGATACAACTTTTGTTGTTACATGATTTTTTTTAAATTTTATTTTGGATGTAATTACTTACAATCTGAATTACGTATTGTTTTTGACTGGTTTTTTTTATTATAAAACTAATTGTTTCAAAATGCTTGTGAGATGTAGGACATAATATTTACCTTGGTAGGAATTTGTGTGTGAAAAATATGCTAAAATATCCTACTTATAATATTATAAATGCGAAAGTTTGTTTGGATGTATGTATGGATGTTTGTAACCCTTTCACACAAAAACTGCTGAATGTATTTCATGATTTTCATGATTTTTTTAAAACATGAAAAAGTAGGTATATTGCGAAAGGTAATGACTGTAAAGACAGACTACATCCATGTATAATAATTATTTTTAGTATTTTTTTTTACTTGCCAAATACGACTTTTTCAGCGGTCGAATTTGCCGGAATACAGTGTCAGATTCATTATGGAGATTTTCAAGAGGAGAAACATAAGCCTGGATTCATAGAGAAGTGAGTTAATTACTGTTTAACTAGCTGTGATCTACGGTTTTAATGGCAATGTGTTATATTGTAAATAAAATAAAAATAAATAAATAAAAAATAAATAAAAAAATAATAATAAAAAAATAGCAACGGCAACTTGAATTAAACTGTCTTGAATAGGAGATATTCTTCTTAAAAAAGTAAAACAACTCTGTGTTCTTTTTATCCCAGCTTGAGAGAGTTTCTGCCAGAAGAATATGCGACTTCGTGGGGTGTGGAAAAGAAGATTTTGAAAGCGTACAAGAAACATGTCGGAATTAGCCAATTGGATGCCAAATATATGTATACGCGTACGGCTAGAGAGCTGCCGACTTATGGCGTAACTTTTTTCTTAGTCAAGGTAATATCAAAAAGCTCAAAAGTGTGATGCAATATACAAGGTTAAGGGCCTCTTTCACCAACTACAAGTGAAGTGTTGATTAGTTACTTTTCAAGTAATGGTAATTGGCGAATAAATGTTACGAGTATCGTGTACCCTTGAGTAAGGGTAACTCAAGGGTACTTTCATTGAAAGTACCCTTGAGTAATGCTACTCGAAGATGGTGAAACTTGTAGGTACGCTTTCTTACCGGTGACTTTAAATGACGGTTAGCCTACTTGACACATTACTCAGAGATGCTGAAAGAGGCCTTTATTAAAATTATAAACTAACCTCTGACTATCTGCTATAAGTTGCAATAGTTTTGGTTATCCTGCAGACTACTAGATGCTGCAGCATCAAGTAAAGGTTACAATGTCATGGAAATAAATAAGCAAATATTAAATATCTTCACACATTCCACACAGCACCATCTGGTTCCACACTAAGCAACTAATGCTTGTATTATGGATACCAGACAGTTGATATACTATACAGAGATTACTTTTTTTTGTAAATACATACATATTATAAATACAAACAGTCAAACATCCATGACTCAGGTACAAATATAAATGTTAACACATTAACATTTGCACGAGATTTGCACCTAGGGGGTTCGAACCCGCGACCGTCTGGTTAACAGCTAGGGTTACTAGCCACTAACGTGTCGTCAAATATCGCTGAAGTAACAGTGTATACTAAATTTCACATCAATCGAACCTGTGGATGTTAGTGGAATCCGTTCGTCAACTAGGAAATGGGCTGCTGGTCTTTAACCATGCTGATCACGTCAGCTTTCGAACAAAAAAAAATATGACTGTCCATCTGTTTTGGTTTGGGAGCTACGATTCTATAGACAGATACGCAGTTGCATAGAAACACAGACACATACACGTCAAACATATGTTTGACGTGTATAAATAATTAACACCCGGTTTTTTGCGTCGTGCGTTAAAAATAAATATTATATGTACACATTTAAAATAAACGTTCTTAAAGATATTTATGAAAAGATTCTTTGGCATATCCAAAGAGTCAAAGTAAATAAATATGTATTATTTACTTTGACTCTACAAATTGAGGGCTTTTTAAGGAGCAACAAAAGAATAAGAAGAAATTAGTGCCTCGTCTACTCGGCATAAACGCCTCATCGATCCTGAGACTGGACGAAGTGACCAAAGACATTCTACAAGTATGGCCGCTGACTCAAGTAAAGACATTCCACGCGGGCAAAACGAACAGTTTCACTTTGAACTTCGGAGATTATAGGTAAGCTGAAGCTGATGAGCTGATAATGATGAGGGCTTAAAATTTGTTATATTATTTCCATTATATTACATTACTAGCTGACCCGGCGAAATTCGTACCACCTTAAAAATAAGTACTGGCCAAAATGCTGCTCTAAAGTGTTACTTATAGCAACAAGATGTCAAATTTAGATACTAGCTGGTGCCCGCGATAAATATAAAATAAATATAAGCAATATAACGCTTGGACCTCTTGTTGCTATAACACTTTGGGCAGGCGTTAGTTTTTATTTTACTTTTTTAGTACTTTTTTCTGGATGAGAAATCCTATGTCCTTTCCTGTATCTCTGACAATGTTTACGCAAAATTTCATGATGATCGGTTGAGTAGTGAAAAGGTAACAGACAGACATGAGTTACTTTCAGCACATTTATAATATTAGTATGAATATATTTCTTTATCTTTCAACGAGGACGAAGTCACGGGGACCAGCTATTTGTCCTAATAAGAGACGAGTTTAAGAACAAGAAACTTCTGTTTGCAGATAGAAATATTAAATACATTTGATATTTTTTCAGTGACAAGGAATACAGTGTGAAGACAAATGACGCACACCGAATCAGAGATATCCTGCAAGGCTACATAGATCTGATTCGGAAGCGAATGGCAGGCCCATTCAACCCAACACAGGTTGAGGGTGGCATAATATACCAGGACTCTGTTGAGTCATCCAGGTAATTATTAATTTATTTATCCAAGTATATTGTAAGGTTCTTAAGCTTAAAAAAGTTTAGTTATGGCATTTTTATTTATTATGTCAAGGTCGATAGACAAGCTGACGGTCCACTTTATGGTAGGTGGCTACCGTTGCACACAACAAAAGCATATAAGCGCATAAGCATATAAGCGTTGTATAAACGCAAACAAAATCGAGTATAGTAAACGCGCCTTTAAAGCCTTTATAACTCTAATTTAATTATTCTTATAGAGCAAACATAATGGAAATTGTATCAAATCAACCAGGCAAGCTAATCGAAGAGAGCTTCGTCGGACCCAGCAGGATCATATCTGTTGAACAAGGTATTTGCTTTTATAATTTATAATAACATTCTTTGGTCGCTGGGACGTTATGACACGGCATCGTTGTCCCTTGGTTGGGTTCGCTGGGACGTTATGACACGACATCGGTGTCCCTTGGTTGGGTTCGCTGGGACGTTATGACACAACATCGGTGCCCCTTGGTTGGAGTCGCTGGGACGTTATGACACAACATCGGTGCCCCGGATAAGCATTAATTCTCGTACTAAAGTTGTTTACAAAAACATTACAGGTACCTCAGTATCTCAAGGCACTCAAATCACAACGGTTCAGCAAATTATCATAAGTGACAAGCTGAAGAGTCAGCAGCAAGGGGTGGTATGATTTTTTTTTCTTAATTTTTTATCATGGAATTTCTATTGGCATTTCACTGTTACTATTGGAGAGGAAATTTCAAATTTTTGTATTTATTATTTTTATTTTATTTAAACACAGTCACACAGCACTCAAACGACAATAATAATTACATATGTATACTTAATACCTACTGCCAATAACGGACTCATTATTTTACCATAAAAAAAGCAAACAATCCCACGAATCGTCGAATTAATTGAATTCAGTCATCAATCGAACTGCACGTCTCTAGTTCGGTCAACCGAACTGTCAACCGAACTACTGGGGGAATACACCAATTATTGTTTGCATTTAGTTCGGTCAATGACTAAAGCACTCTAGTGCTTAGACAAGAATTTCTTGTTTATCGATATTTTTGACCATTGTAAAACTTCCTTTACTAAGATAAATCTTTCGTGGATATGATCAAGTATCCTGAAATTCGCTGAAGAATTAAAGAAAGAATCAGCAAGCTAAAATGGCAATGGGCAGGTCACATCTGTCACACATCAGACAATAGACAATTTCACGAATGCTTAACTACCCACATATGTACTTGTGTTAAAGAAATACGAAACGTGTCACGTGTTCAAAATTAAATAATACATTTTTTTTTCTTTTCACATAAATATTTGTTGTTTTTAGTCTGGTGAAGTGCCGATGCGCAGTGACTTTGTCAGAAAACTCAATCGCATGAATTCCAGTTCAGTCAAGATAGTAACGCTTTTGAGTGGTAAGCATAATTATAGTTTTTATCAGAGATTTATTTATTATACACCAACAATTCGACATAACTATAACTTCTTAATTAACTTTACTCCTGAATTTACTTAATTTTTTTTCGCATCTTTTAGATTCTGACGAAAACTATGCAAAAAGAGCCGAAGTACAAGATATTGTGAATACCATGAAAGAGAATATGCCAGACATTGAAAATGGTGAGTTGTGAATGATATTCTTTTAAAGAAAATATAAGTAGATATTATATATCTACTATTATTAATTTATTTAAAGCAAAGCAAGCACCAGCACGCTAGAGTCAATCAAGAGCATACAGAATAATAAAAGAAAGGTTGTGTTTGTTGGTGTAAGTTTGTATGCGCATGCGCACCCCGGAGCTACCGACACCATATTCGCGTATTCACCAAAGTGTGTACTCAAAGATATTTAATTGGTCTCGCTGCGCTCGACTAGATACCGCCGTTGTACTTGTAAAATGCGGCAAAAAATACTACACCGAATTCGGCATACCCGAGCCAGTCACACTGCAAACTGTCTGTGATGTGTACGTGCCGAATGTTTTATTAAATTTTGAGCATAATAAAATGCCAGTTTGCGTAGTGAAACTGTGTAAAATATAATAAAACTGTGTAAAAAGTGGTAAAAAGTGACGATGTTTTACACACACTACAATAAAAAGTTGCCGCATTCACGGAGCTATCGCTTTTGTATAGCGCTCTATCTAGTCGCTCTATCTAGACCAATCAATTTTCTTTGCTAGCTTATATTTCGCCCAGCTTCAAAATAAAAACTACCCTGTCTTTTAAGTTGGACCAAATTACACATAGTTACGAACTAATATCAAAATCGGTTCAGTAATTTAGGAAGTGGCCTCAAACATATGACACGAAATTTTTATATATAGAGATGTTGATAAAACAACAGGTGTGAGACAAGCAGCTTCGAAACTAGACGAGCAAGCTAGAAAGAAGCTGTTAGACGAGCTTCAAGAGCTGTCTGATAGTATGTGTGCAATGGTTAATTCAGTGGACACCGAGTCTTTTGTGAGTACATGCCTTTATTTTATTACTCTTTGTTTGTGCTCAATGAGGTGTGGAGTATTAATTATGTATTTAATTAATTTTCTTTTCTTAATTTTTTTTTTACAATACTTCCATACTTCCATATTATCCATACTAATATTATAAATGTGAATGTGAGTTTGTTTGTCTGTTTATTTGTTACGCTTTCACGCAAAACTACTGAACCGATCACCATGAAATTTTGCATACACGTTTTCTTGGACACCAGAAAGGACATAGTGTACCTTTCATCCAGTACGCGGACGAAGTCGCGGCCACCAGCTAGTAAATATTATACAAACTTAAAACTATAGTAATCTGCAGGTAGCGCGGGGCAAGGCCCAAGCTACTTGTGGTTAGGGCTGCAGAGTGAGGAATCTCCTGACAATTCGCGTTGTATCAAGAAGTACCGCCTTCTGTATCTGTCCCTTGACCCCTCTTCAGGTGTTGGTCGAGGCTCTTCTCTATCAGCTATCATTATTAATTACATTATTGATGTTACAGAACCCCGTCGAAGCCGAAGACTCAGCAAAGAAGATAGCCAATTTAACGACAGAAATGTACTGCTCTTTAGATCCAAGAACGAAACGGAGAAGCGAACTGTTTTCTACGGTATTTTTATAACTATTTTCAACTTTGTGATTCACAGGCCAAAACCGCTTTTAGGCCAGACTAGTTACTTTTTACTTTGGCGTCTATTTAGCATAGTTTTTGATACAGATGCACCTTGTAAAACCTATGTCTGAGTAAATATTGCTCGTTTAATTTATTGCCTTTTAATTTTAAACATAATTTACTTGAATAATAATTCGAAATTCGAGTTTGGCCTAGGCCTAACTAATAGCACAAGTCTATAGTAGTACTAGTCTAGTAGTACTACTCCTGGGTTAAACTAATGTGAGTTTGTTTGTTTGTTACACATTCACCCAAAAACTACTGAACCGATCACCAGAAAGGACATAGAGTATCTTTCATCCAGAACGCGGACGAAGTCGTTGGCACCAGCTAGTATTTTATAAAGTTACGCGGACGAAGTCGCGTGCACCAGCTAGTTAATAATATATTTTTTAATGTTTCAGCATTCTAGACAGAGTTTCATTGAGGACGAAAAAACTCGCGATTCCATAAACCAAGCGGGCTTCATCACTGCGGCTTCCAACGTTCTAAGAGCTGTTGACTCTGCAAACGAATCTTTAAGTGACGTAAGTAAACACTTATCAAGTTTATTCAAGTTAAATAAAAAAAAAAAATTTTTTTTAAATATGCTTTTTCTTAAATCAAATCAAAATCAAAATATTTATTTATCAATTGGGTTCTCTTATGATCTCTTATGAGATGTTCTTACAAGAAATTCTTATGATCGTCATTATAAATTTAAATTTACTAGGGTTTCGGAAAAAAAGCCAAGATGAAGATTCTGAGAAGAAATATTTTTGTCATCTTTAAAATATAAAATAACAATTACCTACACTTAATTTTAAAAATAATAATAATATTAAAGTATACATACAATACTCGTACTAAACATTTATGAGCTCCGAATCCCTTAAATCCAGGCTTCATTGACGCTTAAATAAATCAGTGATTTTATAATAATAGCCTTTCGAGAGGAGTTTGGTTTTAAATTTATTTATGGATAAGGCTCTGATTATCTCAGGTAGTTTATTAAAAAACCGGTACACATTGACCCACAAAAGAATTACTTATTTTGTGGAGTCGCGTTTTATTTAAATCTAAATAATTTTTAAACCTACTACTTACTAGCTTTTTATCGCTTTTTATGTGTTCTCATTCGCTAATAGGATAGAGAGAAAGGCATTATAATTAAAAAAATATATATTAAAAAAAAATTTCTCATAGTTTTTTTTTAAATAAATGTTCGCTACAGGAAAACTATGGCGTTGCTGTGTCGGAAGGTGCAGATATTGATAAATCTGCCGCAAAAAGATTAGATAAACTTAATGCTGCCGTGTCTATGTACCTCACTGCATATGAAGGTAAGTTTTGTGTCAGTTTTTGAGTTTATTACAAACATACAAATCTTCTCTCTTTATAATATTTAGTAGGTATATTGTTAATTATTTAAAATTTCAGACCCAAACCACATTGATTATCCAAAGATGACGCAGTCCATGCAGACTGTCCAGCTAGAATTGCCAGCATTAGCTAAAGGTATAATTTACTTGATTTCTTCCTATTGCCTATTATTATATCAAATTATTTTATTATGTTCATACAACAAGGCACTCAATACGAGAGCCATATTTTGTTTTTTAATTCAAGATCGCTTAGATTAATACGCGCCGAAAACGTGGCAACTTTTTATTGTAGTGTGTGTAAAAAAAACCGTCACTTTTTATCACTTTTTACCCAGTTTTATTATATTTTTACACAGTTTCACTACGCAAACTGGTATTTTATTATGCCTAAGTAAAATTTAATAAAAACATTCGGCACATACACATCACAGACAGTTTCCAGTGTGACTGGCTCGGGTACGCCGAATTCGGCGTACTATTTTATGCCACATTTTACAAGTACGACGGGGGTATCTGGTAGAGCGCAGCGACACCAATCATTCATCTATGATTTTAACGTAATATAATGATTGTTTCTAGATTTGAATACTTTGAGTATAGGCGACGATAAGCACGGAAAAGAACTTCTGGATAAGTCGAGAGCTTTGTGTGACGCTTTACGTAAACTCTGCGTGTATACAAATGCTGGAGATCGAGATGTAAGTATTGTTTTTTTTTTTTAAAGATATTAGGTTGCTTGACAGACATACAGACGAATAGTTTGACGAAGTGAGAAACTTGCTTGCTGTTTGTTATTGATAAAATAGCGATGACTAGATATTACTAATAATTTTTGGATTATTAGTAAAATATAGTAAGTAATTTAGTAATTTAATTAGTAATCCAGTTAGTAGTAGTGTTAGTAATTTAGACTATTACTAATAATTTTTAGATTATTAGTAATATATAGTAACTAATTTAGTAATTTAGTTAGTAATTCAATTAGTAGTAGTATCTAAAAGTAATTTTTAGATTATTAGTAATATCTAGTTAGTAAGTTTGTAATCCAGTTAGTAGTAGCATTAGTAATTTAAACTTTAACACACAGCGAAACATAAAAGCACAAGTACTGTTGAGTTGATACAATATTTTGAAAAAATTATTCACTAAGAAAAGTAATGTACACAGAATATAAAATTCCTATTTGATTTTCAGAATATTCAAGATGCTGCCAAAAATTATGGCGATAAATCTAGACATCTGCTCTCCTATATTTATTCGCCTGGTGGATGCAGAAATCCGGATAAAGAAAACGAGGTTCGTATTCCATTAGTTGCAGATGTCTTTTTGAAACATTTATTCTGTTAAACAAGATATCTTGGTCTAACTTTTAGAATAGAATAGAATAGACAAAGATAATTGATTGGTCTCGCTGCACTCGACTAGATAGAGCGCTATACAAAAGCGATAGCTCCGTGAATGCAGCATCTTTTTATTGTAGTGTGTGTAAAACATTGTCACTTTTCATCACTTTTTACACAGTTTTATTATATTTTTGCAGTTTCACTACGCAAACTGGCATTTTATTATGCTCAAAATTTAATAAAACATTCGGCACGTACACATCACAGACAGTTTGCAGTGTGACTGGCTCGGGTATCTAGTCGAGCGAAGCGAGACCAATCATTCATCTATGAGAATAGAATTTTTCAGTCTCGTTCATTATCAGTCTAAAATTTAATTCATTGTCAATTCTGCATAGGCCCCTCTCGGGTAAAAGCCTCCTCCATAGAATGCCAAATATCTTTGTCTTGCGCTTTCTCAATCAACTTCAGCCGACATAAATAGCAGACGCCAATAGTACCTTATTTATATTGTTTTAAACATATGCAAAAACTCTTAAGTGCTGGCAAAAGTGACAAAGAGCGCCAAGCTATGTTTGATGATAATGATAATGATGATATAAATAACAGACGCTATCAATAAAACATACGTTTGCTAAAATGATATCTTAATAATTGGTCTTAACAGATCATGGAGTTGGCGAAAGAAGCAGCGAATAAGACATCAGTCCTGTTAGCGAAGACGAACGAGCTAACATCTCTGACTCCGAACGATCCAGAAGCTCACGAAGTGGACAAGGCAGGAGCCGCATGCGCTGATTCCGCCAGGAACCTTCTGACTTGTGCACAGGTTCTTGCTCATTCTTTCCATTTGATAACGCGTTTGATCTAGTGGTTAGTAACCCTAGCTGTTAACCAAACGGTCGCGGGTTCGAATCCCGCTAGGGGCAAATGTTTATGTGTTAACATTTTATCTTTGTACCTGAGTCATGGATGTTTTGTATTTATAATATGTATGTATTTACAAAAAAAGTAATCTATGTATTATATCAACCGTCTGGTATTCATAATATAAGCATTAGTTGTTTAATTTGGAACTAGATGGTGCTGTGTGGAATGTGTGAAAATATTTATTTTATTTATTAGAATTTTTGTCTGTCTGTTAGTCTATGCGTTGTGCACGCTAATCTCGGAACAGCTCAACAGATTTGAATGTTATTTTCGCTGATGTATTGTATCAAGCTTCCCGTAACATTTAAGTGTTTGTTTTATTTCAAACGGTTTACAAACAAAAAAGTTATACCGAATACTGAAATACAAAATATGAAAAACGCGCTCACGAAGTTGCGAAACTTAGAAATTTCACAAATAGATTATGGATTACTAGCTGACCCGGCAAACGTTGTTTTGCGAAAAAAATAAAAAATAAATTTTTGGAGTGGACCACCCTTAACATCTAAAGCTAAATCTAATCTACCCCTAAGGGTATAAAAAATAGATGTTGGCCAATTCTCAGACCTACCCGATAAGCACACAAAATTTCATCAAAATCGGTCCGGCCGTTTCGGAGGAGTTTGGCAACAAACACCGCGACACGAGAATTTTATATATTAGATAGAAAAATGATTATTTCGTATATTTTTTGCTGTTTTAGTTAACGGCACCGTCAATTCACGAACCACACTGTCAAAGTGCTTTGACAGCTGCATCAGAAAACGTGTCATCGTCGGCACAGCATTTAGCGGCTATGTGGAAGCCCCTCCTCAAGGATCCCAGTCGTCACCAGATTGCTGAAGACTTGAGATCTCGCGCTATGGACCTGGCTAAGGCTTTGGATAGACTGAAGGAAGCTTATACAGTTCCTGATGACGAGGGCTCAGCACTAAAGAAAAGACAAAGAATGCAATTTCTTATGACTAAAAAGATGGCGCAAAATAATTTGCAGAATGCACAAAAGGAATTAGACAAGGTATGTCCTCTGCTGTAGTTAGTTTGCAATACGGTCGTGTGTTTTTTTCCTTTCTTCCATCGGACATTTAGACGTACGCGTATGTCTGTTTTTTTTTAATATTTTTTTTTATTAGAGATGGGTTTGCTTTTGGCTAACAACCAGCTGTGTAGCAAGGATGAGGCCTATGATGGAGCGAACCTCATTCTCAAACCAGAAGATGCCTATTCACTTTAATTTTGAAAAGATTTGAGTTATATGAGCTCGGAAATACAGACGCCGACAGGAAGTTCCAAACCTTGGCAGTACTCATTATAAAGGATGTTTTAAAGCGCTTCGTCCGAAGGTTTTACATATTATCGAAATTCCTCTTTTTCGGACTAAGCGTTTAAAAAAAAACCCTTTCATAATACGCACAGCCAAGCCAAGCTAATTTTGAGCAGGAGCTGAGAACAGCATTTCTGTTGGTCTTTGTCGTGATACAGGAGACCTCTTCTGCATAAGTTATATGATTTTATAATTACAGCCCATTGAAGCTCTGAAACCTGGATCCACAGCTGATGCATTGGAGAGATCCTTAGCTAAAAGACTTGGAGAACTAAACGCTGCGATAGCTTCTCTCATCGCAGCGACATCCGGTGAGTTTGATCTGATCAATAATTTTTTTTCTTAAAATAGTCATGTATAAACTTCAAAATTTTCTATATTATTAGAAATATTTATCAATACTAATAATAAATCTGTAAGTGTAGGTATTGTATGTATGTCTGTTCCTCCATAACTCTTAAACGAATTAACTGATTTTCATAAAACTTGGTAGATAAACATTTAGACGTACGGGACAAAGGATAGGCTACTTTTTTCACGCAGACGAAGTCGCTGTCGCCAATTAGTTTATTTATATAAACGATATTGTATGATTCGTTATAAATCAATAAAATCGTCTTCAATTTCAGACAAAGAAAATCCAGATTACGACAAGGCAGAGACAGCAATCAGCACAATTTCAAAATTGATGCCCGAAGTTATTAAAGGTAATAACTAAAGAATCTAAATAATATAATTGAGGTAAAATATTGAGAATCGTTCAATCAATTTAAGTTGAATATAAAAATTGATTGATTGATTGTTGCATCAACAGGTACCAAGACTTTAAGCGCGACAAAGGAAGACAAAGAACGTCAAGCTATGTTGGACAGCATCAGATCTTTGTGCGATGCTACTAGCGCTTTATGTGCTGGTATAGAGTCGGAAGACCAGGTAAGGGTTTGAAAATTAGATAGGTAATAATTAATCCGTACTAATCTAATATATAAAATTCTCGTGTCGCGGTGTTTGTTGCCAAACTCCTCCGAAACGGCTGGACCGATTTTGATGAAATTTTGTGTGCTTATCGGGTAGGTCTGAGAATCGGCCAACATCTATTTTTTATACCCCTAAACCTTAACATTTAGTCCACCCCAAAAAAATATTTTTTATTTTTTCGCAAAACAACGTTTGCCGGGTCGGCTAGTAATATTATAAATGGGAAAGTTTGTATGTATGTATGGATGGATGTATGGATGTTTGTAACTCTTTCACGCAAAAACTACTGAACCGATCACCATGAAATTTTGCATACAATGTGTACCTTTCATCCAGAACGTGGATGAAGTCCCGGGCACCAGCTAGTCAAAATGTGAATGTCAGTTTGTTTGTTTGTTTGTTACGCTTTCACGTAAAAGCTACTGAACCGATCACCATGAAATTTTGCATTCACATTGTCTGGGACACCAGAAAGAACATAGGGTACCTATCATCCAGAACGCGGACGAAGTCGCGGGCACCAGCTAGTTCATCATAATATTGTGAAATGCTGATAACATCTAATGATGTCGGAAATAAGTAGGTACACTTATTACAGATAGGACGATTCATTAATATTTAAATAATTATATTTTTTAGGACGAAGGATCACGTGATGCCGCTATAAAGTTTGCCAAATCATCGGGGCGGTTGCTCTACACGTTCACTCCTAACTTAAGTCAACACAAAGAACATGAAGTGAGTTTTAGATATAGAAATCAAGATTAGAAGTCCCATTAAAAAATCATTAGAATTAGAAAATTATTATTTGCAATATATAACTCCAATTATACCTATAATGAAATTTATATATTTTGTGATATAAATTTACAGATAATAGACCTGTCGAAGGCGACTTGCGAGGCAGCATCGGAGTTGTTGGCGCATGCATACAACGTTGCAGAGTCGGTGGGGGGCGAGGAGGGGGCGCGGGTGGACGCGCGGGGTGCGAGGGTCGCAGATAAAGCGCAGACCTTGCTCACCACTGCACAGGTAATGCCGCTTGAGTAACGCTCTTTGGGTTAGTTCACACAGTCAGCTGCATCTTGGGACGTAGCGCGAGAAGAATCATGGCGTCGCGAAACGCATCACGGCGTTGAGAAACGCATCACGGCGTCGCGAAACGCATCACGGCGTCGCGAAACGCATTACGGCGTCGCGAAACGCATCACGGCGCTGCGAAACTCATTAGGGCGTCTTGAAACGCACAACGGCGTTCCGATATGCAGCTTAAAGAATTGACACCACTTGCGTTTAATTACTTACTGAAATGTGTACCTTGCTGTGTAGGAAATAACTTCTATATTGTATTGTGTGTGCGAGTCGCGTTTCTGTGTGATTTGACAACAAGGCTGTGACCATGGAGAATAGAGGTAAGGAGGCCCAACTCTATACAGTCATGAGAAAATGTCCGTCGAATATGCTCAATATGCTCAATCGCGGAAAATGAGTCGTAACGCTGCATTCGGTTTCATACAAAAAGCAGGGCTGGGTCCAAACGAGCGTAATTTTTGAATTGTATTTTTGTACCAAGGTATAAGGTCCGACCGATTTACATTCAGGACCTCTTTCACCAACTACATGTAAAGTGTTTTATTAGTTACTTTTCAAGTAACGCTAATTGGCTAGTAAATGTTACGAGTTTCTTTGTCAATTTCATTGAAATTACCCATTGAGTAAATGCTTCTCGAAGATAGTGAAACTCGTACGCTTTCATACCGGTGACTTTAAATGGCGGTTAGCCTACTTGACACTTTACTTTGAGATACAAACTACAAGTGTTGATTAGTTACTTTTAGAAATAATTTTATGTTATTAAATTATACACTCGGTTTAGTGCATGGTGAAAGAGGCCCTAATACTATTTGTAGATAACAGCGCCGAGTATGCACGAGCTGAATTCTCGTACTGCGCTGCTATCGGCTGCTGACGAGTTAGCTCAGTCGGCACATCACTTAGCAGCGGAGTGGGCGCCACTGGTGCAAAGACCCGAACTACAACCTCTTGGCAAGGAGTTGGATCATGCGTTGCGGTCTTTGGAGAAGCGGATTGAAAATTTGAAAAAAGAATGTGAAGCTAACGATGATAGTGAGTGTCTATTAAAACTATTGTGTTGGCAAGAAAGTTCTTTCGGCTTGCACCAGTAGATCTTTCAGATTTGGTAGTCGATAACTTTAGGCTGCTATAGAAATGAATGGATGTATGGATGTTTCTAACTCTTTCACGCAAAAACTACTGAACGCAAAACAGCATGAAATTTTGCATGCACTTTGTCTGGGACACCAGAAAGGACATAGGCTACCTTTCATCCAGAACGCGGACGAAGTCGCGGGCACCAGCTAGTTCAACTAGTCAGTTTACAAATAGCTTAACATGAACTACAAAGGAACCATTAACTTCTTTATTTTAATGAAGGCAAGAAAATGGCTGAAGCATATATTATCTTCTGAAGAGTGAAGATATTTCACTGCAAGATGACCAACGTTCTGGTCGACCTTCTGAACTAATATTTAACTTTGCGAGAGATTGCAAAACAATTGATTAAAGTTATTTTTTTAACTACAGTTTTATTTCACACTAAAAAACGGAAATTACTTTTGTGCCAACTCCAATATAATAGCCACAGAAACTTTACACTAACTTATTTAATATTTTCAGTCGAAAAGGCAAAATTATCACCAGAGAAACAGCGAATTAAGTTCATTGCCACAAAATCTGCTGCTCATAATGCTGTACAGAATGCGGAAAAGGAACTAGATAAGGTTAAACAATATTTCATATTATTACAAAACATACAAACATACTCCTAAATGTCAAGGGTGGTCCACCTCAAAATTTTAATTTTAATTTTTTGGCAAAACAACGTTTGCTAGTATACATAGATTCCTTTTTGTTGTAAATACATACATATTATAAATACAAAATATGTATACAGGTGCAAAGGTAAAATGTTAACATATAAACATTTGCCTCTAGCGGGATTCGAACCTGCGACCGTTTGGTTAACAGCTAGGGTTACTTATAGCCACTGAGTAACTAGAAGCAAACGTGTCGTCATAATGTTAATTTTTTATTTATTTAGATTTAGATTACATACAGCCATAAATTTTAAAAATATATCATAGATTATTATATACAAATAGGCCTAAAAAAAAAACATAAAAATTATATATATACATTTATCTATTGAATTAAAAAAAAAAAAAAGATTTGCCTCTAGCGGGATTCGAACCCGCGACCGTTTGGTTAACAGCTAGGGTTACTAACCACTAGACCAAACGTGTCGTTATAGTGTTAATATTATATTAATACATATTAACATATTTATAAAATTTTACAGCCCGTCGTCGGTACAAAAGCTACTGGTCCAACAGCTGACGAGATTCAGCGAGCTTTAGCTGAAAAGTTGGCACAATTGAATGCCGCCATTGCCTCACTTATATCAGCCACATCAGGTTAATGTCAATATAGACTATATGCATTGTATTTTTATCTAACTTGTAATTTTACTCTAAGAAGTCAAACTAGGTGACGAAAAAACGCTTTTCTGCTAAGTCTTTGCCTTAATATATATTATAGCTACGTTGTCATAATGACCTAATTACAAGCATGTTATAGATATAATTTTTTTTTTGTAGAAATTTATTTTCTTGGATAGTTTTATATTATATTTGTCGTATTATATCTATTATTTTCAGATCGTGAAAATCTGGACTATGAAGCCGCAGAGAAAGCAGCCAATACTATTTCGCAATTGATGCCTACTATTGTAAAAGGTATTAAATGGTGAATCTGTCATGCTGAATCTGTCATTATCCTTGTAGCCTATAGTAAGAAAAAAATAATTACTTCATCCAAAAAATTGAATTGAATCCAAAAACTATTGAATGGATTTCAATGAAATTTTGCATACAATGAAATCTTTCATCCAGAAAAAAAGTACTGCTCCCAAGGGATCATCTAAAATTAAGGAAACTAACTCCTGGCTAAGTGTAATAGCAATAACGATGTCAGGCGATATATTGCTTTTTCAACGCGGACGAAGTCGCGGGCAACAGCTAGTCCTATATACATAAGTCTGTATATAATTATTTTTTTATTTTAGATACAAAAACCCTAACTGCTGGCAAAAGTGAGAAGGAACGCCAAATTATTTTGGATGAAATAAAGGCATTATGTGATGCGACCCGAGGCTTATGTGCAAGCGATGAGCAACTCAGTAATGGAGTAAGTCATCTATACAAATAATATAAAGCTGAAGAGTTTGTTTGTTTGTTTGAACGCGCTAATCTCAGGAACTACTGGTTCGAATTGAAAAATTCTTTTTGTATTGGATAGATCATTTGTCGAGGAAGACTTTAGGCTATATAACATCACGTTGCGACTAATAGGAGCGAAGAAACAGTCGAAAATGTGGAAAAAACGGGGAAAATTATTCATCTTTGAGGGCTTCCGTTGCGTGCGCTGCGAAAACCGTTCGAGATACCCAAATGATTCCCAAAATAACTATTCCACGCGGACGAAGTCGCGAGCACCAGCTAGTATTTTATGCAAAATTTACATTTACATATTTTACATAAAAATTGTGTGTGTCAGCTCCGACACACTACTGGAGTTTACTCCTTACGAAACGATTATAAAATTTATAATAAACCCGGAAAACGTTGTTTTGCGAAAAAATATAAAAAAAAAATTTTTGGGTTGGACCACCCTAAACATTTAAGGGTATAAAAAATAGATGTTGGCCGATTCTCAGACCTACCCGATAAGCATACAAAATTTCATCAAAATCGGTCCAGCCGTTTTGGAGGAGTTTGGCAACAAACACCGCGACACGAGAATTTTATGTATTAGATTACTAGCTACACGCTCCCGGTTTCGCCCGGGTTCAAAATAAATCCTTTTTAATCTTTTAAGTTGGACCAATTTACACATAGTTACAAAGTTTTATCAAAATCGGTTCAGTAATTTAGGATTTCATAGGCGTCAAACAACGTGACATGTAATTTTTTATATAATTATAGAGATATGACATATTATTTTAATGTGTATTTAATGTAAGTAAATTATGTGTTAGGATCTCAACGACGCCGCTGTTAAATTTGCCAACTCGTCAGGACGACTGTTTTACAAATTCAGTCCTCACTCGAACCAACAGAAGGAGCATCAGGTAAGTGTTGTTATCTAAAGTATTAATTTTAAATTTTAAACCTTTATTTAAAAAGAAAAAATAAATTTAATGTATTATATTTAAGAAATTTGCTTTTTGAAGATATATATTTTATTTAATCCAGAATTACATAATTTATCCAATTTTTCGATCGAATATAAATCCGGTGCAAATTTAAAATAAATAAATGATAATAAATTGCAATATGCACAATATTTTGAATTTCAGTAGATTTTTTCGATTTTTATAATTTTTACACTTTTTCAAGTTGATTGGTTAATTACGCTAAAAAAATGCAATAGTCGTATATTTGAAGATCCACTTCACTCAAATGAGTTATAGTCACGAGAATTTTTTTTTATCAAAATCTAAAAAAAAACGAGGTATTAGGATTTTTTTTCAGTTAAAATGAAAGCTAGTTAAAATATACATCGATTGTTTATCTAGATAGTGGAATTATCGAAGGAGACCTGTGAAGCAGCATCGGAATTATTGGCGCGTGCATACCGCCTTGCGGAGTCAGTAGAAGGCGAAGGAGGGGCGCGGGTTGATGCTCAGGGGGCACGAGTCGCGGACAAAGCACAGACTTTGATCACCACTGCACAGGTAATATTGGACGAAATATAACTCTTAGGCCCTTTACACATTAGATATATTATATACATTAAAGTCATGGCAATAAAGTAGAAATTTCCAGTATATATGTGGTAACAAAAATACCGCTTCGGTGCGCTTCGGTGGCATTCTTCGGCACGCCGAGGCATCCTCAAGCGTACCGAAGCGGTATTTTTGTTACTACGACACAGGTTAATATTGGACGAATATAACTCTTAGGCCCTTCACACATTAGATATATTATATACATTAAAGTCATAGCAATAAAGTAGAAATTTTTCAGTATATATGTGGTCGTAGTAACAAAAATACCGCTTCGGTACGCTTGAGGATGCTTCGGCATTCTTCGGCACTCCGAGGCAATACTCGGGGATAGCTTGCCTTGTGCGCTTGTTCGGCATCCCTTCGGCATTATCGGCATCCTTGCCGATGCCGATAATGGGCGCCGAGCCTAACATTAACAATGTCTAACAATGTCCGCAGATAACCGCGCCAAGTGTGCACGAGCAGCACAGTCGTACTGCGCTGCTATCGGCTGCTGACGGGCTATCGGAATCTGTACATCAATTAGCAGCAGAATGGAAGCCATTGGTGCATAGGCCCGAACTAAGACCTCTTGGCGAGGAGCTAGATCACGCCCGGCAGAATGTAGATCGGAAACTTGAGAACTTGAAAAAAGCATGTGATATTTCACATCATGGTGAGTCATTAACATGGCCCTGTGTGACATATCCTAACAAAAAATAAACTAATATGCTTGTGTCACCTGCTTGTTACGTTTCAGGTGTAACCGCACCATTGTCACCTAATCAAGAGAGAAGACGTATTAAATTTACCGCCCAAAAATCTGCTGCACAGAACGCAATGCAGATTGCAGAAAAGGAATTGAACAAGGTAATTAATATCGTATCTTTTTTCTATTATAGATAATACTTTAGTGTCATAAAATCTGTTTGGTGTAGTTAATAAATAATTATTTATATTATATTACAGACTATAACTGATACTAAAGTGTCTGGACAAGAAGCCGAAGAGTTACAACGCTCTCTGGCCAAAAAGTTAGCACAGCTGAATGCCGCCATTGCCTCACTTATATCAGCCACCTCAGGTAAATGTTATTAATCTAGAAAAAAAATTGTTAATCGGCCTAGTAAATAGAACGGGGGCCGCGCTACTGTCTCGCCGCTTTGTTCGGTCGAGCTCTCGGCCGAGCACTCGGCGCTATGTTTATATGCACCGAGTACTCGGCCGAGAGCACTGTTTCGCCTCGGTACGTGTGGTCAAGACATGTTATTAATTTCTTTGTAACAATCTTTATTAGAAAAAAATATATTTATATTCCTTTTTCTCGTGTTTGATTGTACTCAGATCGCAGGAATCCCAACTACGAAGCCGCAGAAAATGCTCTCAATACTATATCACAATTGATACCTGCTGTTGTAAAAGGTATGAAAATTGAACAATTTTTTTGATAAATTTTGTACATTATAACGATTAGCTCAGCGGCTCTACTGTCTTCATTTATTATTGGACATATTCTTAGGTGTATTTGTACTCTGACCATTTCAGTCAGCAGTAGCGTAGCTTGCCCTAAATAGGCTCTCTATAAAATATTTATATATATATTTTTTTCTTATTAACGACCAATAACTCCGAAATCAATGTCGACCATAATTTTAAGCATTCATGAGATTTTTTTGAGTCTGTAATAATTTTTATGAAACAAATATATGAATTTAAATGGAGGCATTATTGACTATAATTATGTATTATCAAACTAACATGGAATACGCGTGCCATACAAAACACGGTGCATTCCCAGTAGTTCGGTTGACAGTTCGGTTGACCGAACTAGTGAGACTTTTTTTTCCCAGTAAACTTTATGGAACATTTAAAACCAAACTAATGTCATTTAAGTAAAGAAAATATGACTTTACGTCAACACATTGGAGTTTTAAGAAGTTTTAGAATTTGGTCCTTACTACCTTTTGCCATTGATGCGTTAAGGTAAGAGTCCGCCATAATTCTGTCAAAGGCGTTCTTTTTAAGTTCCGCTTTGGCATTTGTGACGCAAATTCTATTGTATTATTTCGATGATATAGGACGTCTACTGCGTGACATAGGCCTCCCTCATAATTTTCCAAAAGTATTACATTGGATTCATTAGTAATACAATTAGTAATACAATAGTAATACAATTGTATAATAGTTCATAAATAAAATATAATTTTCTTGAAATAGATGCAAAAACTCTAAGTGCTGGCAAAAGTGACAAAGAGCGTCAAGCTATGTTGGATGATATAAGGGCATTATGCGATGCAACTAAAAGCATATGTGCTAGCGATGGACAACTCGGCGATGGAGTAAGTTTGATTTTATTAATATAATTAAATAATTAAAAGTTTTTAATGTTTACTTAGATATTAAGTATGTTATCCTAAGGGCCTCTTTCACCAACTACAAGTAAAGTGTTGTTTAGTTAATTTTAAAAATAATTTTATGTTTTATTAAATTATGCACTCTGTTTAGTGCATCCTTCGATAGGCGAATTTTTTTTAATTATTTTCTTTTTTTTATGTTTGCGACTTTTATCGTACAAACAAAAGTAAGTATATCAGCTAAATTATTCCCGGTGACAGGTGACTTTAAATGACGGTTAGCCTACTTAACGGTTGGTGAAAGAGGCACTAATCCTAATAATATTATAAATGCAAAAGTTTAAATATTTGTATGTTTAGATGTTTGGATGTCTGTTACTCAATCACTCGAAAACGGCTGAACTGATTTGGATGAGATTTAGCACACATATAGCTTATTATACCTAGATTTACATACATGACTTTTATCCTGAAAAAAATTCAGGTTTCCCGAGGGATCATCTAAAATTATAAAAAAACGCTGTGGCGCCAACATATTTTCATTTTTCAATACCTAACGGCCGACGACAGCAGACGACTTGCGATCGCGTCTGCCGCCATACTTAATGATTTAATTTAATTTTAGTTATTGTCTGTAAGAGACCTTATCGCAACCCACACCTTTGTTAAGAGTTACGTGATACCAAAAACACGATTTAATATTATGATATTGCACAAATTTATAGAAAGATTTCGCCCGTCGCAAGTAAGTCGCAAGTCGTCTGCTGTTAGATAACAAGGCAGGCCAGCTATGCTAGTGTAGTTGTAAATTATAATGTAACTGTGTTTTAGGATCTCAACGATGCTGCTAATAGGTTCGCAAACTCATCTGGAAGATTGTTTTACACGTTCAGTCCTCACTTGAACCAACAGAAGGAGCATCAGGTGAGCAAGCTATTGGTTTAAATAATTGGCGAACACTATTTTGGGTAGTAATCCATCTGTAATCCATATGATTTAATCATTTGGAATCGTAGTAATCCAATATGGATTGTAAAACTGCGCTGAATAATTTTAGTCAATTTGAAAGTTAAATAAAAAATTATTTGCACATTGTTTAGATTGCACATTGCACACATAATACTTTGTTTAGATGATCTTAATTTATATATATCAGTAAAAAGTACGTTCTACCTAAAAAAAACCTGAAAATCAAATATAAATCTGAACTTATCTATAAAAGTAGAAAATAAGTAATTTAAAAAAATAATAATTTAATAAAATATTATTTTAATGAATTTAACATTGAATATATAAATTACTTAATATTAAACTTCTTTATATTTAGGTATTAAGCTTAAGTAATTTAGAAGTTTACATAATTTGATCCCGTAATAGACGAACTACTTTCCAGTTTTATGGGACAATTATTATTATGAATTATTAAGATATTATTAAGTAAATTATTATAGTATAAGATAAAATAAAAAAATAAAAAAATAATATATATATATATTTTTGTAATAAATAAATAAAAAAAAATTTCGCCATTTTTGACATATAAAAATGTATGCGAATTAACCATACAGATAATAGACCTATCGAAGGCGACTTGCGAGGCAGCATCTGAGTTATTGGCGCGCGCTTATCGCATTGCTGAGACAGTTGGAGGCGAGGAAGGAGCACGAGTTGATGCTCGAGGCGCAACAGTTGCAGATAACGCGCAAGCCTTGCTTACAACTTCACAGGTAATGTCCGAATAGCGCTCTTAGGATTACCTTTTTTATTATTATTAATAATCATACGTACCCCTGATATACAGGTCAGGGACCTTATACGTACTAATATTATAAATGCGAAAGTTTGTATGGATGTATGGATGTTTGTAACTCTTTCACAACGCAAAAACTACTGAACCGATCACCATGAAAATTTGCATACACGTTCGCCGATTTTGCCGATCGGGTAAGCCGAATGAAAGTCGAACATTTATGTTGAAGGTACTCTTTAGGATGAATGGTGTAAGGTCCAGTCTACATTAACATAATCTTTAGATTACAGCCCCAAGTTTGCACGAGCCACATTGCCGTACAGCAATGCTATCGGCTGCTGAAGGACTAAAAAAGTCAGCACATCACTTAGCAGAGGAATGGACGCCACTTGTACAGAAGCCCGAACTGCAACTTCTTGGCAAGGAGTTGGATCATGCGAAGCAGGTTTTGGAGCAACGTGTTGAAGAATTGAAAAAAGCATGCGAGGCTGCTGGAGATAGTGAGTGTCTGTCAAAAGTATTAAAAAAATAACTCCTTTGAGCCATTTTAGTAGGTAAATAATTAATAAATATAATAAATAAATAAATATCTTCACACATTCTAAACAGCACCATCTAGTTCCACAATATGCAACTAATGCTTGTATTATGCATACCAGACAATTGATATACATACAAATACATATTATAAATACAAAAAATCCATGACTCAGGTACAAAGGTAAAATGTTAACACATAAACGTTTGCCCCTAGCGGGATTCGAACCCGCGACTCTTTGGTTAACAGCTAGAGTTACTAGCCCTAACGACTGGACTAAACGTGTCGTCAAATAGTTTGTAATATTTGTCTTAAGTGTAACGACTTAAAAAAAATGACTTAAGACAATTTTCAATGTTACATATCTACTATAAATGCGGTTCCTTTTGTTGAGGTTTTATTATTTTGTGTTAATCGACCTCTATGGTAGTTTATTCATCAACCCTCGTCTTATGTCTATTATTGCATTTGTTCAAATATAAAAATATGTCGTCTTGCGTGATTCAAATAAATATTATTTAAAAGTAACTCGTGCCTATAATTTAAGTAGGTACACTGCATACATTAAATGGTTATGGGCAAATAATGGATATTATCTATACTAATATTATAAAGCTGAAGAGTTTGTTTGTTTGTTTGTTTGAACGCGCTAATCTCAGGAACTACTGGTTCGAATTGAAAAATTCTTTTTGTGTTGGATAGATCATCTATCGAGGAAGGCTTTAGGCTATATAACATCACGTTGCGACTAATAGGAACGAAGAAACAGTCGAAAATGTGGAAAAAACGGGAAAATTTTTCATCTTTGAGGGTTTCCGTTGTTCCCAAAATAACTATTCCACGCGGACGAAGTTGCGAGCACCAGCTAGTTTTATATATCTGTTAATAATTAAAGTTATAATTTTCAGCCAACGAGCCAACATTAACACATGACCAAGAAAAACGACGTATCACATTCATCGCCACAAAATCAGCTGCACATGACGCTGTACGGAACGCGGAAAAAGAATTGGAGAAGGTTGATTAGTCTTTGATTTTTATCAAAAACACAAATGTATGGTTTACCATACATTTGTGTATCTTGTATTTATACAAGATACTTAGTGTGGTTTCATTACAAAATAAATAATTTTCTTACAGCCAGTTATTGGTATTAAGACTTCTGGTCCGTCACACGAGGATTTACGGCGTTCTTTGGCCAATAAGTTGGCGGAACTGAATGCAGCTATCGCTTCGCTCATAACGGCTACTTCAGGTCAATAAAGTCTACACATAAACTTTTGGATAATACCATAGAGTAAATAGTGCTTAACCTGTAATAGAGGGTCAGTCACGAACAAAAATCTAAAAAATTTCTAGATGGCGCTCTGTAAATAAGGTTCAATAATTCTTCTTTTTCTTCTTCGAATAAGAGTCAGTCAATTCGCATCATGCACAATAGATGGCACTAGTAAATTTTAAAAAGGTTTAAAGGGTTACATAACATAATGTGCAAGTCGCAAAATGTGCAGGCTACGCAAAATGTGCAGATCGCAAAATGTAGTAAGTACTACGTGCTTCATACTGTGGTTTAAATTTTTAACAAAATCCTTACTTAATATTATAAATGCGAAAGTAACTCTGTCTGTCTGTCTCGCTTTCACGCCAAAACTACTGAACCGATCATCATGAAATTTTGCATACACGTTGTCAGGGATAAAAGAAAGGACATAGAAAAGTATGTATGTATGTCTTAAGCGAATTAACTGATTTTCATGAAACTTGGTAGATAAACATTTAGACGTACGGGACACAGGATAGGCTACTTATTTCACGCGGACGAAGTCGCGGGCGTCAGCTAGTATAAAATAAATGTTCTACATTCGACACGACTTGCGACATCTGGCGAGTGAGTGAGAAACTATTATAAATTTGGTTTCAATTCGATGTATAGAGTTTGACTCTCTATACTGGTTAAGTAGTATTTATGCTAATACCTATTTTAAAAACTCAATTTTTAAACTCGCTTTATTTTTGATTTTATTCTCAGACCACGATAATGTTGACTACGAAGCTGCAGAGAATGCGCTTAATTCTCTGTCACAATTGCTGCCTACTGTTGTGAAAGGTAAGCTTTTTTATTAAGTATTTTGACAAAATCTTGATGATGATTACAGGTTCGTATTTAGTATTTTTCTTGATTTAAGTAATCAAATTCTTCTTAATGATCATTCTTTAATAAATAATTTTACCTGTTACCCATTTGGATCTGGTCTGATCACGTATTGGACTACTATCTATCTACCTAAGTTAAGTACACATTCATCCAGTCGATGGGACAAATGGGATTGAAATCTTCCATGATCACACATTACCGACCAAAACATGGAGAAAGAGAAATAAGAAGGGAAATATTACATAATAATTTATACTGTTAGCACTCTCTACTTCGGGTACATTAATTAAATCACTTTACGTTGAGTTCCAATACTTCTATCAGACCGACCAATACATCAGAACTACAATTCCAACTGCATATAAGGTGTGCGGACATAGGGTTGTTCCAAACAGTTCTACTATTAGTTCTACGATAGAACAAATACGACATCGACCTCTCTTCGCGAACGCGTTCGTTCAACTGAGTTTGACGCCATTCGTCCACTTAGCTTTTCACCACATTCGCTATTCGTCCACTTCGCTTTTCATCACATTCGCCTTTCGTCCTATTTTATGTTATTAACGTCATGAGAGGTACAATTAAATGAAACTTTATTAAGAAAAATACTATTATTATATTAAAATTTAACCGTTCTATTTATGCATTAAGGTGTAAACACACGCCAATCCTAAAAATTTGCATTTTTAAAAAAATATGTTAGAAGAAACTATCAATGCAATTGGTTTGAAAAAAATATATGTTATACTTAAACATGTGAAGAACAAATTATATTGTTTAGAATTTCCATCGAAGTAGTAGAAACCCCACAATAAAAGTTATAACATAAGAAGAATTTGACTTATATTGAAATTTGTTGCGAAAACGGTTTATTGCAAATGATTCCTACACCGAATAATAAGTCAATATCATTTAAAAAAAATGTATTGATTTTTTCATTTTTTTTAATGTAGTTTTAATGAAAAGTACAAAAAACCACATTTATCAGGCCTGTTGAATTGTTTCCGCCGCCTCGGAACTCTAAATATATGGAGCTACAGTGTCTCAGTGACTGCGTTGAGGTGTGGATTACGTTTGTGTTTTTCGTGCGGAATTAGTTTGATATATATAAACATTCTAAAGGTCATATCGGTGAAGGTCAAATCGTCAATGTCATTCGCCTTTGTGAATCCCTTAACTAAAAATTCATAATATTGTGCAAATACTCTTTCAATATAATACCACCGAATGAATGAGTCTTTTTGACTCATTCATTCAGATTCATTATTTTTGAAATGTCACAGAGCACTTTTCATTCAACTTCAGTCGACATAAATAGCAGACGCTAACAGTACCTTATATATTGTTTTAAACAGATGCAAAAACTCTAAGTGCTGGCAAAAGTGACAAAGAGCGCCAAGCTATGTTGGATGATATAAGGGCATTATGCGATGCAACTAGAGGCATATGTGCTAGCGATGGACAACTTGGCGAAGAAGTAAGACTTTTTAATAATAAAAAAAATTTTTTTTTGTTTTGTATAATGTAAACAATTTGTTTTAAATGAATGTCTTGTTTTAGGACTTGAAAAGTTATGCCGCGAAGTATGCTAACGTATCAGCACGTTTATTCTACACAATCAGCCCGCTCTTGGACCAGCAGAAGGAGCATCAGGTTATAAAACTTATAAGACCCCGGGGTGTTCGATAAAATCTTTATTAATTTAATTTTTGGATGTGATAAATAATAAATAAAACTAAATTTATATACTTAATGGTAACTACCTCTGGATTACCTATACCACCCTATACAAATATTAAAAAGAGAAAAGATTTGATTGTTTGTTTGTTTGCTTTGTATAGGCTCCGAAACTACTGGATCGCTTTGAAAAATTCTTTCACTGTTGGGAAGCTATATTTATCAGCGAGTAACATAGGCTATATTTTATAAAGTTACGCGGACGAAGTCGCGTGCAACAGCTAGTTCATAAGTAAAAGCAAATAACATTATTTTGTGCTGTATACAGATAATAGACGTATCGAAGGCGACTTGCGAGGCAGCATCCGAGTTACTAGCGCGCGCATACTGCGTTGCAGAGTCAGTGGGGGGCGAGCAAGGGGCGAGGGTTGACGCGCGAGGGGCGAGGGTTGCAGACAATGCGCAAGCGTTGCTCGTTACTGCACAGGTAAAGTTGCCAGAATATCGCTCTTAGGACCTCTTTTACTATCTGTCATGTAGGCTAACCGTCATTTAAAGTCACCTGTCACCGGGAATAATTTAGCTGATATACACTTTGTTTGTACAGTGAAAGTCCCAAACATTAAAAAGAAAATCATAAAAAAAATTCTGCTATCGAAGGATACACTAGACCGAGTGCATAATTTAATAAAACATAAAATTATTTCTAAAAGTGACTAACCAACACTACTTGAGTTGTTGAAGAGGTATTTACTTGGGCAAATGACATTGACGATTTGACCTTCAATGCTTATATGGAATGTTTAATAAAAACACATCACATGAGCAGGGACATGGGAAATAAAATGAGCAACGCGAGTATGTAAACAGGTCCCTTCCCTTGCCGCTGCCGTTGTCGCTCGCGTTGCCCGGCTATCCCTCAATTGGCGGTTTTTCATACGGACATCAAAGGACTGGCAACGCGAGAGCAAGAGCGAGAGCGAGAGCGACAGCGAGAGCGAGTATTTGCATGCTGCTCTCTCGCTCACTTGCTCTTGAACGCGAGAACAGATTGCAACGCGAGCGCATGTCAATGGCCATAATGTAAGCACTCATTGCCCTTGACGTTGCCACAGCAGTATTTAGGGAAATAAATACGGCAACGCGAGCGGCAATGGCCATATGTAAGCGGGGAGTAAGGAATGTTTATGGCATAAGGCTCAGTTTACATTAATACGGTACGTAGATTACAGCGCCGAGTATGCACGAGCCGCATTGTCGTACTGCACTGCTATCGGCTGCTGACGAGTTAGCTCAGTCGGCACATCACTTAGCAGCGGAGTGGACGCCACTGGTGCAAAGACCAGAACTACAACCTCTTGGCAAGGAGTTGGATCATGCGCAGCAGAATTTGGAAAAACATATTGAAAAGCTGAAAACTAGTTGCATAGATACTACAAGTTAGTTGTGTTTATTAGCTTTTTTGTCATTTTAAAAACTTTCTTAAAATATTGTTTTTTTTTTGTTGTAGTTTAGGTTCAACATGTTCAAGATAAACCAAATATACACAGAATATAATATGTTCAAATGTCTTTATAGACATGTCATAGGGTATAATTATATTATGAATCTAGAAAATAATGTCAAATCAAGTACACTGCCTGCTATTCTGAAAATTTTAAGCAACATTTTTTTTAGCAAGAACTCTTTTTAACAATGATTTATTAATAAAGCTTAGTACACAATTGTATACCATGTTGCGCGATGTTGCGCGTGTATATGATTACACTGGGCTTGTTTACTAGCTGACAGAGAACTCGCCCGCTAGTAACTGCCAGTAAACTCGCTCAACTCAATGTAATTCGACATCAATGTAATCATAATATGATATTTTAATTTAGATGCGAAAACCAAACCAGCTGTTCCCGTAAGAAAGGGATCCTTGAAAGGCAAGAAAAGTGGCGATACACTTTCAGAGTCCGTCAAACATAAGGACCTCACTAAGGAGTTTTTGCATCAACTTCGAGACGAGGCAAGTCATGGTAAGGTTTTTGCTAACACAATTATTTAACTCTATGGTTCAAGTAAAAACACTTTGCTCGTAATGTTTACAAATTCGATTCGTAGATATTGTGGCGTCTTCTGAAGATTCTGCTAAGCGTGAACAAGAAAGGAAAGTGAGAGAGGATCAGAGAAAAGTTCACGAAAAGTTTGTACGTGACATGGACGAAGCTGCTGAAAGTATAGAAAAAATTGAGAAGAGTCTCAAAAAGGTAGGCTTAAATATCTATATCTATATCTATATCTATATCTATATCTATATCTATATCTATATCTATATCTATATCATATGTCTATGTCTATGTCTATGTCTATGTCTATGTCTATGTCTATGTCTATGTCTATGTCTATGTCTATGTCTATGTCTATGTCTATGTCTATGTCTATGTCTATGTCTATGTCTATGTCTATGTCTATGTCTATGTCTATGTCTATATCTATATCTATATCTATATCTATATCTATATCTATATCTATATCTATATCTATATCTATATATCTCTATATCTCTATATCTATATATCTATATATCTATATATCTGACACTTTTTCAGAAATACAATTCTTCAAAAAGTAAAGAAGACACGAAATCTCCAGCAGAGTTGTTAGAGGCACAGAAGAGAATGGAGAGGAATTTGGCATTAGCTTCTGTTGCAGTCTCATCTTTAGTTGCATCCAATCGTAAGTTAAATTCATCATTATATAGAAGACTAGCTGTTGCATGCAACTTCGTCCACGTAATAAATAAAAATTGTCTTATCTTTTATTGTATAAAATAAAAGAAAATGTGAAATATAAATAATTTGTGGTCCATGTTTACGTTGTTTACTTTACTTAAAAAAATTATTTATTTTATTAATGTAATTTTTTTGAGTAAAAATAAAAATAATTGTTTTTATTTTTTATTACAGACCCAAAACAAATAGACTACACGGGAGCTTCAAAATCGACATCTACAATATCTGAACTTCTACCTCTGATTGTTGAAGGTATTTTTATATAAAAATAATTAGTTAAACATCTTATATAAAATAATGGTTAGTTAAGAATGTGTGAAGATATTTATTTATTTATTTATTTATTTATTGTATATTTATTCTCCTCCTCAGATGGAATTCGAATAAGCGGAAGTCTGGAAGATAAATCGAGGAAACCTTTCTTGGATAATGTATTGTCTCTGTGCAAGAGCTCGCAGAAACTCTGCCATTCGGCTAAAGATAACCCAGGAGTAAGTACAGTTCAGTAGTTCCAAAACTTGATTTTTTCTTAGGTTGCCTCGGTATCTCATATTAGATTAGATACGGTGTATACTATAAGCATGTACTCGTAAGTATCCGTACTGATATTACAAATGCGAAAATTTGTATGGATGTATGGATGTTTGTAACTCTTTCATGCAAAAACTACTGAACCGATCATCATGAAATTTTGCATACACGTTGTCTGGGACACCAGAAAGGACATAGGGTACCTTTCATTCAGAACGCGGACGAAGTCGCGGGCACCAGCTAGTAAACAATATTTTAACTTTATCATTTCAGTGTATAAACGACAATGCAGTGGAATTTGGCAACACGTCCGCAAAACTTCTGTATGCTGTCAGCACTGAATTTGATCCTAGTCAAGAAAAAGCGGTAAGATCATTTTCAAAATTAGAGCTTTCAATGTTTACGTGCTTAAAACCGATTTAATCCCTAGTTAACCTGAAAAAAAAAAAAAAATACTGTTGCCAAAGGATCATCTAAATATTAAAACAATTCAACGCCCGACAAAATTATGAAAAGTGCTCAGATACAGAATTTCCATTTAATAAATAAAAATATTTTTTTAAAGTAACCAATCAACACTTTATTTATGGTTGGTGAAAGAGACCCTTATTGTAATTGTAATTCACAGGTAATAGAGAGGGCTAAGTTGATAGGTGACAACGCGTCTAGGGTGTCTCTGAGTGGTGTCACCGCAGCTAAGTTAGTTGGCGAAGATGACGATAAGTTGTCCAACATCATCTGTGAAGCTGGTGGACGCTGTGCTGATGCTGCAGGCTCCTTGGTCTACACGGCTAAGGTAAAGTAACTTAATCCGCTATTTGACTAATGTTAGAAAATAGTTTTAAATTATAAGCAATGTTTACTAGCGTATGACGTCATCAGAGTTGCAACCAATCACAGGGCGTTTAGGTCGCAGATAAAATTTCAAAAATTATGTTATTTTTTTTCATATAATTTCCAAAAAATATACACAATTTAGCTTAAAATAGAAAATTCAACATTTTCCCAGGCTATTTCAACAGCATTTTCCTCAGGTAAATGTTGAAATTGCTTAAGAAAAAGTTGAATTTTCTTGGGAAAATGGTATATATAACAAAAAAATATGAAAAATATTTATAACACATTTTCTGCCAACAGTTGGTAGCTCCTTCGATTCAGCATCCCGAGTGCCAAGAAACGCTAGCTAAAGCATCAGAAAACCTCTCGACACGTCTCAATGAATTCTCCGAAACTTGGACCTCTTTGAATCCCGATCCTAAATACGCGAAGTGCATTCAAGACTTGGAGTCCGAAAGTTCAGATTTAGCAGCTTTACTCCAGAAACTTAAGCAGGAGTTGAAAGAAGGAGTGCTGGTTAAGAAGAGAGAACCAAAGTTGTTGATAGAAGATACTCCATTTAGGCAGTTGGCTACGAAGATTCTTGAAGATGCTAAGGTTAGCAAGTATGCTAATATATATTTGTAAAGCAGACAAGAAAAGTGCTTTATCAGTTTCGATTACAAATTCCATTCATTTCAAAATTCGCTAAGGCTTACATTTGAAATAGGTATGATTACTGATTGACATAATTTATCATCGCTAATAAAGATAGCAATAGAAGTTGTCACTTTGAATTTTCAAAGGAAAACAGACCTTATCATTCTACAACATACAAACAATGTTCAATCTTAGGGTGATAAAGCACTTTATTTGTCGAGTTTACTTCATTCATTTCTTAGTGCGTAAACGGCAACCGTATTAGGTGATACAGCTAATTAATTAGCTTATTAATACAGCTAATTAATTTTGGCCTTGCCAAAATTAACATACACGTGATGTAATCCAGTCTTTCTATGGAAAAGATTTGATAATATCTTAAAAATCGTGTTTACCAACAGAAAAGAGCTGAATCCACCGACTTACCAGAAACGGAGAGACGCCACTTCGCAAAATATTCAAATGAGCTCGCCGACGCCGTGCACTTGATGGATATTGCCAACGCTAAGTGTCGTCAGTCACCACACGTAAGTCTCCAGTCAACTAAGCTGACTCACAGTGAGTCATAAAGAAGGCTGCTCTATAATAAATAAATAAATAAATAAAATAAAATAAATAAAAAGTTAGTAAAATCGTTTTTACAATAACCATGATTTGATTGAAGACTCCTTTTAAGCGGAAGCCTGTGCCAGGAGACTTCGCTCTTCATAAAAGCTAGTAATAATATATACCTATATTATATATTTTTTTAAACAAGAAAAAAAAAAAAAGTTTTTTTCTAAGGGAACGAATGTGCGCGCTCGCGTGCGTGTGTTTGTGGTTGTGCGCGCGCGCGCGCGTGTGTGTGTGTGTGGGTGTGTGTGTGGGTGTGGGTGCGTGTGTGGGTGTGTATGCGCGTGCGTGTGTGCAAAATTTCATGAAGTTCGATTATTGTTTATTATACACAAGTCTATAGAGTCTGAATTGATATTCAATATTAATTTTTTTACCAATTCCACTAACCATAATAAAGCTATTTTAAGCACCTTTCTGTGCTTATAATGCCACGTGACTAAGAGATGACATAAATGATTTCCATAAGTTAAACTTAATAAACAATATATAATACTAGCTGGTGCCAGCGACTTCGTCCGCGTTAAAAAGCAATATATCGCCTGACGTCGTTATTGCTATTACACTTAGCCAGGAGTTAGTTTCCTTAATTTTAGATGATCCCTCGGGAGCAGTACTTTTTTTCTGGATAAATGGTACCCTATGTCCTTTCTGGTGTACCTGACAACGTGTATGCAAAATTTCATTGAAATCCATTCAGCAATTTTTGCGTGAAAGAGTTACAAACATCCATACATACATCCATACATCCAAAAAAACTTTCGCATTTATAATATTAGTAGGATTAGTAGGATATTATAATTTTTCTCTTCAGGACTTGAAGAAACGCGAGGAGTTGGAGGATTCTGTGCAGAATATTCAGCATATATTACTGCAGCTGCGTTCAAGAAGTGGCGATGCGCCTCAATCTAATATTGTTGATCTGACGGTCAGTACTATAGGATTTTCCTCCTCCTTCATTCTCTCTGAGAGCATAAAAAACATGAAAACTTGAACAATTACGTGTTTATTTTTTGAATAGTCAGGAAATATTTTATTATGCAGGAAATACTTTTTAAGTGTTTTTTATTCATTATTATAAACTACTACTACCAAAAATTTATACTACCCACTAAGAGCTTACTAAAGAGTAAGCTCTCAGTAGCTCCTCTATACTAATAAATGTTGACGATTAACAATAATTTGACGACACGTTTGGTCTAGTGGCTAGTAACCCTAGCTGTTAACCAAACGGTCGCGGGTTCGAATCTCGTTAGCGGCAAATGTTTGTGTCGATAATAACCGCAGCAAAACCACAGATTGAGAATACGGGCCCTGCCACTCAGCCTGCCTGCCAGATTAATAATTAAATGAAATATTCTTTATTTGTCAGGATTACGTGAAGGAGGTGTCATCTGCAGCTGAAAGTTTGATAGAAACTGCAAATAAAACTGTTAGCACAGCGGGTAAAAATACAGAAGTTGAGGTGAGTGCCAAAAATTATAGTTATTATATTACTTTTATGATAACAAATAACTGCAGGCTTACAGGCAACCGTATGATAGGTGACTAATGACTATTGTGACCTTAGATTAATAATTGATCACGATTTTTGCTCTTAAACACTTCATAATAATTTTTAAAGTAGAAAAAAATTTTATTGAGCATTTTCTGTATTTTTTGATAATACCGATTGGCTTACACCCATACGAGCAGCAACTGCACGATGATATATCTCAACTTGCAACTTGCAATCAAACTTGCAGCTTTAATATGCATTTTTTTAGACCTCGATACGAGCATTTTTCACTGAGATATAGCATTTTGACTTCATTTTGAAAAATCACTAAAATTTCCGAAAATTTTTTTTGATCTTTTAATTTTTTCCATTAGTATAAATAAAAATCTATTATATTACGAGACGCATACTGCTCCCACGTACATTTATAAAAATGATTTATTCGACAACACCCTAATTAATTTATTGTTTATTATTTGCATTACAGGACATAAATAATGAATGCCATAAGATAACATTGAACGCATTCCGCTTGCTCAGTCCGTCACAGAGTAATTTAGAAGGGACTACAGAAGACGATATACTGCAAGTCGACCAATTTGGTCAGGTAAGAATTTTTTGAATGCTAAATTAATGTTTTCTAATCAATAAGTTGACAGACAATTCTAAAGTCAGCTTGATCTTATGAAGTCTGTTATTATACTTAGGGCCTCTTTCACCAACTACAAGTAAACTCGGTTCGATAGGCATCTTTCGATAGGCGATTTTTTTATTATTATTTTCTTTTTAAGCTTATTACATACAGAAACATCTATATAATATATATTTTATTTTGCAGGACTGTGAACTAAGGGTTCAGAATATAAAGGCTTTATTAGACAACAAGAACAATAAGAAACTTCAAGACGCACTAAGAGAAGATGAGACATTGTTGACAGAAAGATGTAATCTTTTAAGGTAAGTAAACGTGATATTGTTGAGATTACTATACAGTAATCTTCTGGAATAAAGAGGATTGTCTTAACCAAGAACATACGTTCTTGGTTAAGACAATCCCCTTTATTCCGTATCATTCACTTTATGGATAACGCAACCGTTATAGACATTTTTAATCTTTAAAATGACATTATGTATAGCTTTGAATTTAAAGACAAATTAATATGTCTCTAACGGTTGCGTTCACTTTATGGATAACGCAACCGTTATTAAAATTTTTAAAATTTAAAATGACATATCGCTTTGAATTTAAAGACTTTTGTAAGTAAGTCTTTTGTCTTTACAAATTTTTATATAGATCTCGTTCTAAACAGTAGATTTTAATTTTATAGATATTTAGTTAGTGCGTCTTGAAGTTTCTAGAATAAGACTTTCTCTTTCACAAAAAAAAATTCATTTCATTTATCTCAATGTTACTGTAATAATTGTTTAATATTATATTTTTTTCTGATTAAATTGATTATTTAATGGTTTTGTAAAGATTTGCCACAAAGAGTGCTCTGGCAACCGCTAAGAGTGCAGCTTTGGAGGAAACGATCAACGATCTCAATGATTTGGAAGCGAAAATAGACAAAATGCTTTTAAGTGGACAGAAAGGAAACCATAAAGTTAGAAAGGTAACATTACTTACTTTAACTCAGAAACGTTTTTTGTAACATAGATTAAATAGATATTTGTACATACAAAGGTAGGACCTTCTAGTAATTTTCATTTTGCATTGAATAGGCTCCAAAACTACTGAACCGATTCTAAAAATTCTTTCACCTATAGAAAGCTACATTATCAGCGAGTAACATAGGCTAAATTTTATAAAGTTAAGCGGACAAAGTCGCGTGCAACAGCTAGTTTTCCAATCCAATGAGCAAGGATTTATATAGTTATAATATTTTACTAGTGCGATATCTACATATCCTTGTTCAATTCGGCTCTCAGTGGCTTGAAATCAACAAGGTTTTGTTGATAGAAATGTGCATACAAAACAAACCCTAGCTGATTTCAAGCTTGCGCTTCCTCCCATTGAACAAGGAAACGGTAATACGCGTCCTGCCTTATTACTTACAGCAGACGACTTGCAACTAACTTGCGACAGGCGAAAACTTTTTATTAATTTGTGCAATATCACACTAAATCGTGGTTTTGGTATCATGTAACTCATAAAAAAGGTGTGGTTTGCGATAAGGACTCTTACGGACAATAACTAAAATTAAAGTGCATCATTTTTGTATGGCAGCAGACGCGATGCAAGTCGTCTGCTGTCTTCGGCCGTTAGATAGTAAGACAGGACGCGTATTACTGTTTCCTTGTTGAGGTAGTATATGTTTTGCGCTTGCGCACAAAAATTGCGCTCATTATGTTCGTATTTTTCACGTGACAGTACAATAGTGAGTCTGCCCCGGTGTTGTTGTCGCGCGCTGAAGTCAGCGCAGCGGTGGGACGCGCTGGAAGCGGAGAGCCGCAGAACCTCGTGCCTTCGCTAAACAAATACATCGCTCAACTGCGAACTACGGACGCTGCAGATCCCCACAACAAGAAGCTGTAAGAATTGCTCATTAAATTAACAAGCTTAATGCGCGATTTCACCGTACTCTGTTAGTATTTGACATCGCTGTTAAGTCATTTAGCGCTGTCACTTGCATACTGTAAACGTCTGTTAAATGAATTAACAGCGATGTCAAATACTAACATAGTTATTTTGACTAAGGCCCCTGGCTGTCTAGTTTTAGTTTGCTGATAGACGTCACGTGGATGACAAGGTTCCTGCGCATAAGCAACTTGCAGGAATCACAGTAACAATTTTTTTTATATATGTCAGACTATCGGAACATTTGTCGAGGCTGGTTCAAACTTTGAAGTGTTACGCCGTGACGACTAGCAGACGAGTGGCAACTTGGCAGAGAATCGACGAGGACCAAATATCAAGTGTAACTCAAAAGATTTCTCAGGTATTTCTAAATACATTTTTTTAATTATTTTTTTAATTTGGTCCGAAAACTTCCAAAGCAATTAGTGATAGCTATAACGTTTTGGAATTCATAGAATGTAGGTAGGATTTTTGGTTGTTTACTAATCGCTAAACATTATGTTATTAGCAATATTCGCAGTTAACAAAGAGGCAGTCAGAAGGCTGTCTACACCTGTATCCCTTATATTTCACAGGAATTCGATGATGCCGATAACTTATTCGGAAAATCTGGAACTAAATCGGACCTTAAAGCGTTGAAGGCTGTAGATGTCAACAAACTTTTGGTTCCTAACAACGCCCATGTTTCCGGAGATAAGAAGTAAGTTGCAATAATTATAACTTTTAATAAATTGACTCTCTAATACATTTAAAACTGAATCCTCTACAGTATTTGTCTAGAACTTTTTTTTGTAACTCTTACCATTTTTGCATAATATGAGATTTTTTTGTAAGTTTTTGAAAATTTCTTTCATCAGTCAATATTACATTATATTCTAAAACATGTCACCGAGAGACTCGAGTTTTGATTTGTTAGTAATACAATCATCTTACGATAATTACTTTCATTTGTCCAGACAAATCGAAGAACAAGTGCAACGGTTAGCAACGAAATTGAACTCTATGACTGGAACAATAATGCTCAGTGTCCATAAACCGGAGTCTCTAGCAAGAAGCGCCAACGCCACAGTGGACGCTGCTCTTCAGCTGGCTTCCACTGCGCGAGGGTTGAAAGATGGCGATGTGAGTATTTAGCTGTTTGAAAAATGTTGAAAGCAACGAAGCGACGCTAAATGGAAGTCATAGTCAGTTATCATTTATATACAAAAAATCATAATTGAATTTATGTTTACAGAACGCAGTTCAAAGCAAGAAAATTGAGGATTCGACTCAAGAAATGTGCTTCACTACGTATAATCTTCTCAAAGTTGGGGAATCAGTTAGTCACGTAAGTCTCATTGATATGAGGTTATAATTTTCTACTAGTATCGATGGTCAAAACTAGTAGTTAATACCTAGTGGCTCTCTATCCAACTTGGAGGCTTGAGGGCTGATGTTGATGAAAATGATTATAAAAACACTAAACTGTTTTCAGGATCCAAACAATGCATTACACAGAAGACGTCTTCTAGACGCTTGCCGAGCTTTGAATGATGCTATCAATAAATTGGTAAGTATGCAATTATTAGTTTTAGTTAAGGGCCGCTGACTAACGGTAAGGCACAGCAAGACACGCTACGGCACGCCACAGTACATAGCTCCCTTTGCGTACTTACGAAACGAAAGAAATAAAGCCCGGTGATTGGTTGTTGTAACGCCCACATAAAATTTTGACCAATCACAAAGCTTTCTCCCAAGCGTAGCGTAGCCCGAGCGTAGCGTTTACGACTGTACGTTTGCTCTTGGCTAGGGCCCCAGGTTAGGAATATGTTACTCCGAAGTCGGTTATGGATATGTCGTGGCCAGATCATAGAATTGATCACTTCATGAATGACCAGCATTTAACTATTTTTTTTCTATAGGTTCCTTCTTCATGTGGAGTTTTGTTAAACCTTTGATATCATGGATACTCTGCATTAATATCGTATCGTTAAACGCTGGTTATTTAATTATATGACCAGTTATTTCATGAAGTGATCAATTCTATGATCTGGCCACGACATACGAGTATACATAATTTTGTTAAAGTACTTGTTGCTGAAGGGATATCGACTGAAGGGAAGGGAAGCAAGCACACTGTTACTTCGTTGGTGTTTCCATGACATGGTAACATTGACCTGATGCTGAAGCAGTCTGCGAGATACCCAACTCCTTATCAACTTACAGCAGATATACTTAGCAAATTGAAATATTATTAAATTCAGGTTCGCACTTCAAGCACAACAAGTCCGGACAAATGGCAGACGGAATGCAACGAGCTGTCGCGGACAGTTCAGCTGCATCAGGCCTTCTTGCAACCGACTCATCCAACTTGCGCTCTCTCGTATGACGAGTCATTTGAGGCTATTCAGCAGCAAAGCGACGTTATACGTGAGTATTTAGTAATGAAACACAAGAATATCTGAGATCACACATTCCCAACAATTTCCAAAAATTTTTTTTGTCTTGGGTTGGGATGGGAGGAACCTGAAGGAGGGTTGCTAATACACATCACTAATATAAAGGGAGATAAACGAGGAAAGTGTGTGTATGTATGTATGTAAATATAAAATTTGCAGAAAAAAAATTACACCAATGCGAAGCCATACTTGATAATATGTGTTAGCGTCTGTTATTTATGTCGACTGAAGTTGATTGAAAAGTGCTCTGTGACGTTCACAAAGGAGGTTTTCATTCATTCAAGGTTCTTTTCAAGGTTCGAGTGAATAGGCATCTTCTGGGTGAGCTCGCTCCATCTTAGGCCTCATCCTTGCCACATGGCTAGTTGTAGTAAAACGGTCGCGGGTTCGAATCTCGCTAGGGACAAAACTTTATGTGTTAACATTTACCTTGTACTTGAGTCATGGAAGTTTTGTATTTATAATATTATTTATGTATTTACAAAAAAAAGTAATGTATGTAGTATATCAACTGTTTGGTATCCATAATACAAGTATTAGTTGCTTACTGCGGAACTAGATGGTGCTGTGTGGAATGTGTGAGTATATATATATATACTCACATATATATACTCGCAAATATATATATATATATATATTTATTATTTTCAGATAAATTGAAGGACAACAAACCAATGTCGCCTGAAGAGTTTGGTCAAAGTCTTGCTTATGTGACATCGGCGACTTGCAACAGTATGGAATATGCAACTCAATGTGCCTATTTGGTATGTTCCCTTAACATAATATATAATTTGACGACAAGTTTGGTCTAGTGGTTAGTAATCCCAGCTGTTAACCAAACGGTCGCGGGTTCGAAACCCGCTAGGGAGCAAATGTTTAAATAACATTTGAGAATTGTACTGCTCAATTTAATTTAATTTAAGACCATTTCGGTACAATATTTTTAATTCAATATACCTAATTTATTTTAAATTTAATATAATTTGAATTGAACCAAATAAAAAATTTTTTCTTTCTTTCTTTCTTTCAATTGAAAAATCCAATGTCTAACAGTAAACGCTTCTTATATTATACCAGAAATCGCTAAATATAATTTCAGCTGTCAATATCAGAGCAACACAAAGAGGTAGCCAAGTCTGGTCTGGTCGATGTTGGAAGAATTCAGAAGATTACTGGAACCATGCAGCAAATTTGTTTCCGTGTCATGAGAAGTGCGTTTATTGAAGATGTAAGTACCTATCATTGTTTGTAATGATTTGCAGATATTACTTAATAAAACTTATAGATTGAAAAAACTTACTATTGAACGTTTTAAGCCTCTAATAAGGGATTTTTATGAATAAGAGCGTAAGAGAATACATAAGACAAAGCTTTAAAGCTTCTCTCCGATACAAGCTGAGCTTAGTGTAGGGGTAGTGTAGTGTGTACAAAATACAGATCTAACCTATCTGTATTTTGTAATTTGTAATAATGGCCGCGGGTTCGAATCCCGCTAGGGGCAAATGTTTATGTGTTAACATTTTGCCTTTGTACCTGAGTCATGGATGTTTTGTATTTATAATATGTATGTATTTACAAAAAAAAAAGTAATCTATGTATTATATCATAATAATACTGCGGTATCTATAATACAAGCGTTAGTTGCCTATTGCGGAACTAGATGGTGCTGTGTGGAATGTGTACAGATATTTATAAAAAATATGTATTTACAAAAAAAGTGATCTATGATCAACTGTCTGGTACCTATCCATAATATAAGCATTAGTTGCTTACTGAGGAACTAGATGGTGCTGTGTAGAATGTATGATATTTATAAAAAAAGGAGCTATAACAAGGCTTTTATAATGCGTGTAAAGCGATCTAATTATAATGGTCATACTTTTACTTTACATTTGTTTGACTAGGCTAAGGCTGAAGAGGGAAATTTAAGCAGAGAAGTGCAAGAGCTGCAACAAGCTATAACAGAAGCCTCTGCAAAGCCATTGGTCGGGGAAGTCAAGGATCAGCTCGTAGAAGCTGGGCAGAAAGTCACATCAAGCTTTAATGAACTACAATCGGTGTTTAATGGAATCAATCCTAAGGAGGTATGTATCTATTCTGATTTTATCTATATAAGCACATAATATTACATGTTGTTTACATTACTGTTGAGTTCTACAAGTTCTTGGTTAAGTAAGACATTGAACAATTGTCAATTGTTAACAAATTGTCAATGTGAAATTGACAATTTTCCATATAAATATTTATCCTCTCGCTAGCGAGTGTGGTCAATATAAACTCATGGTAGAGGTACTGTTTTTCAATGGCTATACCATAGATGAATGATTGGTCTCGCTGCGCTCGACTAGATACCGCCGCCGTGCTTGTAAAATTCGATTTAGTATAGTTAGTTTAATTTATGTTATTATTATTATTATTTTTTTATGTAATTTACTATGGACTAATTTGTCTGAAAATAAATAAATTATTATTATTATTATTACACAAGCAACGCTATTAATTCGTCGATAGCTCGGCTCACTAGTTGTATTTTGTATACTTTCTAGTTGAACCATGAGATAAATACATATCTTCACTGAGACATTTACCGAGTCGGTGCGTAGATTATGGGGGGGGGGTAACGTACTGCTGATGCGAAGAAAACAGGCGTGAGGAGGTAAAATTATAACCTCAGAACGGCTCAGGTCCAAAGTGTCAAAATGTCCATTGTAACAAAATACCAGGCTATCAAAATGTCTAGTCTCAGAATATCCAGTATCTCACAATGTCTAATATCAAAATGTCTATATGGCGAAATGTCCAAAGTATCAAAATCAGAACGCCTCGTGTTTTTAAAGATTGTTTCTTTTCTAAGAAATAATAATGTATAAGTATTAAAAAATGTTTTTTTTATTTTTATTTAAGGTGGATCTTGCCCCAGTAACGATCAATATGATAGACGCAGTGGCCGAAGTCAACTTTGTAATGGAACATCCATCTGTAGTACCTAAATCAGGTACAACACCTGTCGAAACGCAGAGGAGCGGCGAAGTGATACAAAGTTCTAGGTAATATAATACAAAAGTTAAATATTTATATTTGTGTCGTGGGCAGATCGTAGAAGTGGGCAGATCGTAGAAGTGGGCAGATCGTAGAAGTGGGCAGATCGTAGAAGTGGGCAGATCGTAGAAGTGGGCAGATCGTAGAAGTGGGCAGATCGTAGAAGTGGGCAGATCGTAGAAGTGGGCAGATCATAGAAGTGGGCAGATCGTAGAAGTGGGCAGATCGTAGAAGTGGGCAGATCGTAGAAGTGGGCAGATCGTAGAAGTGGGCAGATCGTAGAATTGGGCAGATCGTAAAGTATGAAATCAAAAATCTTTCACCAAAAGTCAAAAATAGGTGCGACGAAGAGCGGAGCGAAGCAAAGCGAGGAGGGGCGTGTTAGATCTACATGGAAATAAATTTGGGGAGCCGAGCGATGCGGAGCGGAGTGAGGCGACCTTCTCAGTTTTAAGAGAAATATGATCTGCCCAGGAATATCATGATATGCCCAATTCTCCGATGTGCTTACGACATTTGCAAAGTGAAGTCTAGTTACAAAGAAGAAGTCTTGACCTTTAAACAACATATCATATACCACAAGATTCAAAATATTATTTTTGACGACACGGTTGGTTTAGTGGCTAGTAACCCTAGCTGTTAATCAAACGGTCGAGGGTTCGAATCCCGGTAGGGGTAAATGTTTATGTGTTAACATTTACCTTTGTACCTGAGTCATGGATGTTTGTATTTATAATATGTATGTAAGTATGTATTTACAAAAAAAAAGTAATATATGTAGTATATCAACTGTCTGGTATCCATAATACAAGCATTAGTTGCTTATTGTAGAACTAGATAGTGCTGTGTGGAATGTGTGAAGAAATTTATTTATTATTTATTTATGAATTTGTTTGATGAGGAATTGTTAAATTGATAAATAAAATTTCTAGACGAAAAAAATAAATAAAAAAAAACAGTAAAACAGCTAATAAAATACACAATTACCTACTAAAATAGAAATATATATTCTTTCAGGGATTTCGCAAGTCATTTATTAGCTTTACTGAAGGATGTGAAGGAGAAAAAGTATAAAGCCAACGACGATGATGACACAATGACTTGGGTCATGTTTAATGATCGCAGGAAGTGTGTTTTGGACACTTTCGAAGCTCTCATCAACAAAATCAGGTAAATTATTAAAAAAATAAAAAATACTAAAAACTTAAAAAAAAGTGAAAATTTTGTACTTGTTAAGTTTGCTACTAAGAGAGGAAAATTTAATAAGTTTTATTTAAAAAAAATTAAAATATCTCTCTAAAATAAAAATAAAATGGATGTAAGTAATTAAATTATTATGAATTTTAATTTTGATTTATTTTTAAATCTGTATTTTCAAAGTTAAAGTTAAACTTATTACAGTAGAATATTAAGTTAAATAACAGAACTTGTGAAACCGAGAAACCAATAAGATATTTTTTTTTTGATAAGATATGTATGTATTTAATTATTTATTTATTTGTGTAATACTTATATTTAAAAAAATATTTTTTCAGAGAAAACGGTAAATTGTCTGGAGTGATGGTGACACTTCATGCGGACGATATTGGCGAGGTAGATATGATTTATAATAATATTCCAATATATGTTTGAATTTATTACTATTACAATAAAATATTCCAAATAAATTTTTTTATAGATATTTTTAGGGGTATTTATTTTTAGATTTTAGTTTAGTTTAGTTTTAATATGTTTTGGTATATTAAATGAGAATTTGTGTATAACTTTAATTTTCATTTTCAGGACGTAACTCCGAAAAAGAGCTACATCCAATCACAGTAAGTTTATTAAATATATATTAGTTCATTGAAAAAGTAAAAAAAACCGCCAAAAAAATTCTGCTTAAAATTCGAGATATTATATTATAAAAAAAGATATTATCTCCGGTTAGATAATCACAAAAAAAAATTTTTGTATGTCTACCAATCCCCAACAATACAAATATAGTCCAGTCACTATACATTTGGAAAAGATATATCATTTTAAAAAAATCGATCGATATGTATGTGTGTCGATGTGAAATATGTATAAGACCTAAATTATCCTTACTAATATTATAAATGTGAGTTTGTTTGTTTGTTTGTTACGCTTTCACGCAAAAAATACTGAATCGACTTGAAAAATTCTTTCACTGTTAGGAAGCTATATTATCAGCGGGTAACATTATAGGCTATATTTTATAAAGTTACGCGGACGAAGTTGCGGGCACAAGCTAGTAGAGCATAAAAAAAGCAACAAAAAAGTATTCCATCACAATTTTCGTATCTCAACGGAGAGCCGAGTTATTGTAAAAAAAAAAACGCTTTTTTCAAAATGGTGGAAAATGCAACAAAGAAATCTTGTTCGAGTTTTTCAAGTTAAGCTCTTCAAATCAAAAATCAAAATCATAATATTTATTTATCAATTGGGTTTCTACAAGAAAATCTTATGATCGTCATTATAAATTTAAATTTACCAGGGTTTCGGAAAAAAGCCAGTCTTCTAAGGCTCTACCACGTAATATCCAAAATTTTGCTTGCCCGGTTCTCATAATTTTCTAACTCGTTTATTTCGACGTAATGACTGGACTAATATAAATGTTCTAATTCAACACACCGGCTAATATTTACTTTTCAGGGTGGATTTAGCAAACAAATGGCTCCAGCGACCGATACCAAAGTCAGACGTAAAAGTTGCAGGACAAAAAGCAGCAAAAGAAGTTATAGACATAGCTGAAAAGGTAAACTTTTTTTTTGGAAATTTGTCTCAAAAATATTTAGAGATTTCTCAAATTTCTCTAATTTTTTATTTTTAGATGGCAAAAGACTTACAGGGCACCGAGAAAGAAGAGATCAGCCATCTGATCTCAGAGACCGATCAGCTTCTAGGAGAGTGTTCCAAGAACTACGACAGCGAAAAAGCCAGGTAATGTTGGCATCATAGATAAATGATTGGTCTCGCTGCGCTCGACTAGATACCGCCGTCGTACTTGTAAAATGCGGCATAAAATAGTACGCCGATTTCGGCGTACCCGAGCCAGTCACAATGCAAACTGTCTGTGATGTGTACGTGCCGAATGATTTATTAAATTTTAGGCATAATAAAATACCAGTTTGCGTAGTGAAACTGTGTAAAAATATAATAAAACTGGGTAAAAAGTGATAAAAAGTGACGATTTTTTACACACACTACAATAAAAAGTTGTCACATTTTCGGAGCTATTGCTTTTGTATAGCGCTCTATCTAGTCGAGCGCAGTGAGACCAATCAATTATCTTTGGTTGGCATTTTACACTTTTGTAGTAAAAAAAACTACGCCTTTTCCAAAGTTTCCCCAATCAATTTGATTATATGTATATTTTTTAAATTACATGTCCATACACAATCGGCAACCCACCTGACTTTGGTTGCCTTCAGCCTACCTGGCTGGTCACAAAATGTCTGGTCACTAAAATTAATTTTCTTCTTAATTACAGCCTGCTAATGGATAAATTAAAAGAATTGAGGAAAGCGTTGGCACGCTTAGTAGTCACGAGAGTAGTGGAAGACTTTATCGAGGAGGAAACTCCTCTGGAAGACCTGGAGATTCTCACCGACGCTGAGAGAGATGAAACCAAAAGGAAATTAATACTGGAGAGGAAGATCGCAGAGTTACTCGCTCAACTGAGTAAGGTGACCAAAACTGCAAGATTTGTGGCAGACACGGGCAGCGCCAATCACGCCGTCAGTCAAGAGTTGAAGACTTGCAGTAATCAGGTGCCACTTCATCCTTACTAATATTATAAACTAGCTGGTGACCGCGACTTCGTCCGCGTTGTGGATGAAAGATTCTGATGGTCCTTTCCACCAGAAAGGACATAGGGTACCTTTCGTCCAGAACGCGGACGAATTCGTGGGCACCAGCTAGTATAGTATATTTTTGTTAGTTACTATTCTGTATATTATGTATCTCAATGTAAGTGTGTTTGTTCTCTGTGGACTCATAAACCGATCAAACGATTTTTATTCGGTTTCCACTTATGGAAAGAGGGAAGGTTGTGTATATAAAAATTGCACCCCAGGCGAAGCCGGGAGGGGATCGCTAGTAATTATCCGTCTAAAATAGTTTCTTTTTTATAATAATTGTTTACAGGCCGAACTGTTAGCACCGATGCTGGTGAAAGCTGCCCAGGAGAGGGTCAATTCTCCAAATAATCAGGTACCTGTTTATATTTCTTATTGTCTATACTAATATTATATAAAGCTGAAGAGTTTGTTTGTTTGGTTGAACGCGTAAATCTCAAGAACTACTGGTTCAATTGAAAAATTCATTTATCGCTTACACTTACACTCACTTACACTTACATTAACACTTACACTTACACTTACACTTACACTTACACTTACACTTACACTTACACTTACACTTACACTTACACTTACACTTACACTTACACTTACACTTACACTTACACTTACACTTACACTTACACTTACACTTACACTTACACTTACACTTACACTTACACTTACACTTACACTTACACTTATGCGTAAGCTTATCCTAGTAAACTATATTACTACGTGTTCCGCAGGCGGCGATAGATCACTACAAGTCGTTGTTGGACGAATATGCAAAGGCGATGTCCAAGGTTCGAGACTTGTGCGACATGTCCGTAGATCCATTGGACTTTGTTCAGACTGCTGGTAAGAATATTTTGCGTTAAATTAAATTTAAGCAAACAATGCAAGAACTGATGCATTCTTCTGCTAGATGCAACGAAATAGGTTCGAAAATAATATATTAGAAATAATGTTATAACTCATGCATTACCATTAAAAGAAATTCATCATTCATTCATTCATTCATTCATTCATTCATTTCATTTCATTTGAAATCCAAAGATGGGTTTGGTCTTGGCCTACGTCTAACCGTGTAGGGAAGATGAGGTCTATGATGAAATGAGCTCACCCAGAAGATGCCTTTTATTTCCAATTTAAAAAATATTTGGGTTATATGAGCTCGGAAACACAGACGCCAGCGGGGAGTAAAATAACAATAGATATCTTATTACTAAGTACTTAAAAAATTGTAATGTTTCAGGAGATACAATGCAAAGGATGAGAGACGAGTCCACCGAAGACAACTGTCCCGTTAAAGCATTCAAAGTTTCAAATGCTATTGACAAGTAAGTTTTAGTGCCTAACTTAATTATGGTCTAACAGGCTCTCAAAGACCCTGGCGTCGATATTGAGTCGATAATAAATAAATAAATAAATAAACACATTCCACACAGCATCATCTAGTTCCACAGTAAGCAACTAATGCTTGTATTATGGATACCAGACAGTCGATATATAGATTATATAGGTTATTTGGTCAATCAGTTTGAAACCCGTTTTCGTAGAAAGAAAAAAAAAAAAAAACTTTGTACGTAACTGGTTTCGTAGAAAGAAAAACAATTCTTGTCACGTAACTGGTTACGTAGTGTTGGTTTCGTAGGCGGCCGAAGCGAAAATTTTATGTGGGCGTTACAACAATCACCGGGCTTTATTTCTTTCGTTTCGTAAGTACGCAAAGGGAGCGTTTGCATTAGTAACCTTGCTAGGGTTACTAGCCACTAGTCACTAGAGCAAACGTGTATCGATGATGCAAATTTGTTAAAGGTTAGTGAATCGTGTATTCGACGTGGGAATGCACAACGCGCGCAGTGACCCCGAACTCCAAACGGCTCTGTCTTCAGCTCGCGAGCGTCTGGCGCAAATCAGACCAGCGCCCGACACTCGTCCCAGCAAAATGCCCGACTGGAAACTGACAACAGCTGAGGTAAAACAATACCACAGCATACTTATTTCCTACAGTAGGTCGACGCCTTTGATGTTGGGCGATACCGCCGCCTGTGTAGGTATTTAAAAACTACGGAAGGGTTGACACAAATTAAGTAATATAAAATGTGCTTAAGTACCTTTCTTCATCGTGCGGAAATTGATTAAAGCTTAGTTCTTTATTTTATGCGAGATAAAGATTTGCACGCACTTACAGCACATGCCGTATGCACCATTTTGATTTTTATAATAAATTAAAATCTGAAAGACGCGATAGCCCTGGAATATTTATCCCAAGCTACTAAGAACGACGAAGTATGCAGCTTGGGCACGTCCCACTCGCGCTTCATCCCTCACGCCCCGCACGATTGCCCTGTCTAGACGTCTCCGTCGGCCTACTGTACGAAATAAGTATGCTTTGACAATACTTTATTTTCATTTGCAATCAGTCACTTCCAAACTAGAGTCTGTGCGGAAAGAGAAGCGACGTAATAATTGAGGGCGCAACTGTTCTTAATTGTCGTATTTTTTGTTATGTTAACAACACTGTTACGTTATTATAGTTCGACCTTAAACATCTTGATACTTTTATAAATTAGTTAAATTTTATACTACTTAAAACTTATTGGTAAAACGGCGTATAAGGGATTATGTTAGTTCCCTTATACTAACATTAAGTTAAGGGAACTAACATTAAGTTATTATGTTAGTTCCCTTCGAGGCTCTCCCCAGCAGAACATGCCACTTAGTTTTTTTTACCACCAAACATCCAAACGTTGGATATCGTGGCGTTTTAGGCGTTTGTCGTAAGTGATCTAGATAAGTTGTGTGAAAATAGTGTAGCTGGTTTTATAAAGATGTTTGTGTGCGTGGGTCGTTTAATGTACTAGAGATTTCTTGTTGCAAGCTAAGTAAGTATAACCAAAATTTCGCAAAACATTCAAGCATAACCTCAACCTTTCTGTGACTATGGTGGCATTTTTTATGTTATTCCCTCTTAAAAACAGTCTTAATCTCTTATTTCATAATCCTACTATAGTCGGTAGCACACTTGCAACACCTGTGGCGTATTATAGGCGACGATAGCCACATACCATCAAGCAGACGTTCACATCAGTCTGTCTGTTCGACCGTAACATATATTTTAATCATTTTTTTTAATTTCAGATTCTACGTACAACAGGCGAAGTGGAATCAGTGTTGGGCGGTGAAATTATATTCAAGAAACAACCGGAACCTGATCAGCCTATTTACGTGAGCCTAATTTCTTTACTTGTTACCTTGACTACAAAGAGTTACAAGCCTAGCGGGATTCGAACCCGTGACCGTTTGGTTAACAGCTAGGGTTACTAGTCATTAGACCAAACGTGTCGTCAAGGAAGCCATGCCAAATTTCCCTTCCCATCCCTTATACTTGGTCCTACTATAGTCAGCAACTCACTTGTGTTCTAGACGACATTATACCATCAAATGGATCGTCAGGCTGTCTGCTGGCCTTTACATAAAAAAAATCTACCTCCTAACCATTTATTTCGACTTGGTAAACTACGACACGCATGCACATAAAGGGCCCTAGTAAAGAACCAAACCAATGCTTGGCAAACGTTTCGTTGCGTTCTTACGAAACGAAAGAAATAAAGCCCGGTGATTGGTTGTTGTAACGCCCACATAAAATTTTGACGTCTGCATTCGTTTGGTTCTTGGCTAGGGCCTCTGTTTTATAATATTGATTTACGACTTAACCTCTCTAGAACGCGGCATTGGATCTACACGCCGCTATTCGAGAATGGTCGGCGCGTGACAACGAAATAGTGGCCGTTGCCAAACGCATGGCAGTGCTTATGGCGAAGCTATCTGAATATATGAATAATAGTAAGTATTTTTAATTAATTTGGTGTGAATCGATTTAATACAAGTGATTTCTGTAACCCATCAGTCGCTTAACGGTTGCTGTATAAAGCGTCTTTTAATTCACAGACAAGAAGAGAGAAGTGATCTTCACTTCGAAGTCAATAGTGGAGGAGTCACACGAGGTGGCACATCTGGCTAAGAAACTCGCACTGGAGTGCACCGACATCAGAATCAGAACCGTGAGTTCTATTATTTATTATTTACTAGCTGGTGCCCGCGACTTCGTCCGCGTTCTGGACGAAAGGTACCCTATGTTCTTTCTGGTGTCCCAGAAAAATCTAAAAACTATTTTTTTGACCTCTGTGCAACGTGTCAAAATTGTTTAAAATAATCTTTAAAGAAAGCTGTTTTTTTTTCTCAGAACCTTCTACAAGTATGTGAAAGGATTCCAACTATCAGCGGACAATTAAAGATGTTGACAACTGTCAAGAGTTCTTTCCTTGGACATCAAGGTGAGCCTTGAACACGTTAACCTTAAATATGTTAATATTTAGCGAAAACTGTCGCTTTCATCTGAGCGAGCTATAGCTACTTTGATAGAATAATAACTATGGTGACACTTGGTACAAATCTGACGAAAAGTGTAGAAGAATGCACTGAGGTATGAATTAACTTGAAATCCTAAATTATAGCAAAAACTGCCATAAGTAAAAATTGACAGGAAGTCTAACGGTCCGGTGAAGTGAGCTTTGTTTGTTAGTCCTTCGAGCCGGATGCCCAGACTGGCTAATTCCTCTCCGATGATTAAAGTGTAGATAGTGTTGAGGTCCTTCGAGTCGGATAAAATAATTTTATTCGTTTACTTTACAGGTACAGAAGAGGACAAAGAAGCGATGAACACTCTTATTGGCAACGCACAAAACTTAATGATGAGTGTAAGTTTGTGCTTTTATTTTTTACAGCTGTTGCACGCAACTTCACCCGCGTAACTTTAAAAATATAGCCTATGTTAATCGTATGATAGTGTAGCTTTCTACAGATGAAAGAATTTACAAAATCGGTTCACTAGTTTTTGAGTTTATTCATTACAAACATACAAAAATACAAATCTTCTCTCTTTATAATATTAGTATAGATTTAACCAATAAATGAAATAGTCTATACTTGAACGATAACACAGAATACCCATAGAACCATGATAAAAGGGTTATATAATATAACTAGCTGAACCAGACCACGCTTCGCTGTGGCTCAGTCTTATATTTATTAACTCGGCTGCCATAACAACGGCTAACTTCCACTTTAAATGTGACAGCGTGTTAGTACTCCTGGAGATTATATTTTATTATAATATTATATTATGCGAAAAATAGATATGATCAATCCGAACCGGATTGCATATTATGTAAAAATTTCAACTCAATCCGTCGACTAGTTTTCGAGTTTTTGAGTAATAAACAAACTAACACAACATTTATATCTACCTATATATATAGTTTTTGTCTACTGTTTCTAAGATTTTATTATTGGCACTGAAAGATGGACTTCAAATAAATACAAACACTCATGACTCAAGGTACAAAGGTAAATGTTAACACATAAACATTTGCCCCTAGCGGGATTCGAACCCACGACCGTTTGGTTGGCAGCTAGGGGTACCCACTAGACCAAACATGTCGTCAAAGTAAGCCAAGCCTTACTAAAAGTTTTTAAATAATGTCTCAATGTATCTTTCAGGTCCAAGAAGTAGTGAAAGCGGCGGCCAGTGCATCTGTCAAAATAAACGCTCAACGCGGTGGTCCTCGAATGCGATGGGTGCGCAGAAATATATTTTATTAATATATACAATATACATATCAAAAAAAAAAATAATTATAAAGTGCCATTTATATTGAAATTCATAAATAAAGATTTTATATAATGTTTTCATTTGTTTTATTTAAGTAAAAGTTGGATAAGCTAAGCGAATATAGTGCGAATATAGTATATGAATATAGAATAAGTGAATATAAGCGAATATCTTCATACAATAGTATGGCCATTCCCAGTAAGTCCGGTTAACAGTCCGGTTAACCGAACTAGTGAGTTTTTTCCCAGTAGCCCGACCGTACTCAACCGGAATAGTGAGACCATTTTTCTATTCCATTCCCAGTCCGGTAAACAGTGCGGTTATATAAAAATTTCGTATCACCACGTTGTTTGAGGCCAAATGGACTCCTAAACGACTGAACCGATTTTGATAAAATTTTGTAACTACTAATTTGGTCCAACTCAAAAAGATAGGACAGTTTTTATTATTTTTATTAGAGGAAAAGCCAGCGTGTAAGCTAGAACTATATATATATATTGTGACTATGAAAAACTATCACGAAATGTTCAAAGGCAAGCTTTCAAAAAACTTTATCTGTTACCTAAGAAACAGTCTACGGACATTACGCATTCAGCGTCACCTTACTGATTTTCAAAATGCAGATCGGGGCAACACGGCGCCTCTCAAAAGATGCCTAAAATTTAATTTTTCCCATAAAATTGTTTTTTGCATATAGCTTTTTTTGCCCTTGTTTGTCACCTTGTGGCCCCAATTGAATCGGTAAATTAGGAGAAAATAAAAATACCATATTTATTATTATTTTTCTTTAATACAAATTGTGTTGATTACTTCACAATTACCTTTGGCACATAATATAAATAGTTAAAAAAAATTGAAAACTTAATTATAAATTATATAAATGTAATACGGCATTGACTTTTGTAACAATTTCATTATCTATGGAAATGGTGACAGAGAAGAGAGACAGCAGTTTGTTTATTCGGAAATCGGGACACTTCTTCTGACTTGAGTCCTTTATTAAAAACTAGCTAATTTATTTGGTATAATTTATTGGCACTCAAATCACAGATACGGTGGCTTCTTGTGTGTCAGGGTCTTCACTTGCGTCTGCGGGCCTGCAAACAAACAAAATACATATTTTGTTAATTTTAATGTGGTATACAAGTTTCGTTATCATTAGCAGAGTTACAATTATAACTGTATATAAATAAATAAAAATTAAAAATAAGCTTATTTAAAACAAAATCTAATCCTAAATTATAATATCACATTATATATTACTATAGTTGGTGCTCGCGACTTCGTCCGCGTTGAAAAAGCAATATATCGCCTGACATCGGTTATTGCCATTATATTTAGCCAGGAGTTAGTTTCCTTAATTTTAGATAATCCCTCGGGAGCAGTACTTTTTTTCTGGATGAAAGGTACCCTATGTCCTTTCTGGTGTCCCAGACAACGTGTATGGAAAATTTCATGGTGATCGGTTCAGTAGTATTTACGTGAAAGAGTTACAAACATACATACATACATCCATACAAACTTTCGCATTTATAATATTACTACGGACGGAAGTACGGTATAAAGCATCGGTCCCTTTGACAGGGTCCCAAGCATACTGGCTGCAAATACAAAAAATCCATGACTCAGTTACAAAGGTAAAAAATGTTTATACATAAACATTTGCCCCTAGCGGGATTCGAACCCGCAACCGTTTGGCTAACAGCTAGAGGTTAGCCATTAGATCAAACGTGTCGTCAATAAGAAAGTAATGAGACTTACAGCAGCCTTGACAGCAGTGTTGACACAGACTGAGCGAACCCTGAAGGAGTCCACGTATGTGCATGTGCATTCCTTGGTGATTTGCTTGCTCAATAGTTCTCCGGAGAGGACGCCAGCCGCTGATTGGATGAACTGCTTCTGTTGGCCAGGGTTGCAGCTGACGTAGTTGCTTGCAGAAATTACCGCTCCGCCAACCTGCGTCACAAAAAAAATATTATTCATATTAAATAAATAATCTAGAAGTGACCATCTAATGCAGCTTTAAGACTAGGACTAACTTTAGACCTAACATTTTTTAACATGAAAATTTTTGTAATATATATATATATATAGCTTCTCGTAGATAAGCGATATCTTTAAAATTGGAAGGATTTCCTTTATATATGTAAAGAAAATATGAAAAAAGAAATCAAAATAAGTAAAAAAAAAACTCTAGGTAAGTACAGAACTTAAGTTAATTAATAAGCTTAACAACAAACGTAGTCGCTGAAAAAATTTTTTTATCTACTTTTCGGATTCAAACTCTTTTAAATATAGTAAGTATATGCACTGTATTTCTATGTCAATTTAAATTTTATTCTAAGACAAAAATAACGCTTTTCTGCTAAGTCTGTTGTTCTGATTGCTCATTTGCATGTGCTATAAAATTTCAATAAAATAAAAAAAAACTTTTCTTTCTAAGTCTGTTTCGGTTTCGTTATCCTCATACTATATGCAAAACACTTACCGCCTCAGCGAAGTCAGCGCAAGAGTCAGGTTCAATTTCTAGGGTGGACCTCAGCGCTTCTGACGGTTTCTTATCGCCCAAAAGCAGAACAGCGTCTTCAGCGTATCCTAAAGAATATCAATTACAATTATGTTAATAAAATCTAATCCTAAATTATATATATTTACACATTATATATTATAATAAAGCATCGGTCCCTTTGGCAAGGTCCCAAGCATGCTGGCAGAAGAAACACCAATGCATATCCTGTGCGAGTGTGGCCCTTTGATGCACAAGCGTAGTCACGTCTTAGGAAGCCACACAATGGCTTGTGAAGATGTGAGGAATGCCTCTAACAAAAAAGTACTACAGTTTCTTGACGTGGTAGGTATTGGTAGAGAGCTTTAGTTTACGTGGTAATCACAATATTTCAGCAACGGACGAAGTAATAGTGGTACTCTTAGCAGACAGAAATAGCCACTAAGCAGATAATAATAATAATTACGAGTTTCATTATTATTTATCAAGAGTGTTTCATAAAACTTACCGATAATTTGGTCCGGATTCTTTCCGCCTCCAATTTTGATTCCGGGCGTGTTTGCAACGAGCGCGATATTGATCGCTGCGTCTTCCAACAATTCCTTGTAGATCACTCCACGGAAAGCTTCGATCTGAAAACAAAATTTGCTTATTTAATGTCTATTTTTGAAGAGCAATTTGCCAGGCTACTTTTCTTAACTAAACTAAGTCGCTTAATTCCAATTTTGAGTAAATCAAGGTTAAAGTTTTACATTTAATTTATATAATCTATACTAATATTATAAAGCTGAAGAGTTTGTTTGTTTGAACGCGCTAATCTCAGGAACTACTGGTTCGAATTGAAAAATTCTTTTTGTGTTGGGTAGATCATTTATCGAGGAAGGCTTTAGGCCTTCCTCGATAGGAGCGAAGAAACAGTCGAAAATGTGGAAAAAACGGGGAAAATTATTCATCTTTGAGGGCTTCCGTTGCGTGCGCTGTGAAAACCGTTTGAGATACCCAAATGATTCCCAAAATAACTATTCCACGCGGACGAAGTCGCGAGCAACAGCTAGTAAAAGATATATAAGTTGTTACCAGAGCAAAACGCGATTCGCACTTCTCTCCGACGACAAAGATGGCCTGTTTGACAGCGGCCGGACGCAATGGCAGATCGAAGATAGAATGGTATGTGATCAACACGTTGCTGAATGCTGAAACAAAATTTATCTTTTAGTCGCCAGAGTCGGATTTATCTGACAATTATTTTCGTTATCTTTCTTTCTTTTTTAAAATTATTTTAAATTAATATCTGAAAATATACAGAGGTTTCGGTTACATTACCGAGTTCAATGGTTTTTTTTACCATCTCAAAAATGCCCAACGCGACTAGAGAAGTTTTCACTTAAAAAAAAAAAAAAACAAATATACAGATGTTTCGGTTACATTACATTACATGACAGTGTCGCGAGTTCAATGGTTTTTTCCCATCATTAGGCATAAACGCGACTAGAGAAGTTTTTCACTTCAAAATAAATAAATAAACAAAATGAGTTTGACTTACTCAGTTTCTCCTTCAAGAATTGCAACAGCTCAACAAGCTCCTTGTCGTATTTGTCGAAAGATTCGTTTCCGGTGACAATTGGGTGGATGCGTTCTACGCGGCTTTCATCGTCGAATTGAACTTTGGCCGTTTTGAGTTTTACTGTAATAGAAATACGGTGCAATTTTAATTACTACATTCTTAATTACGGGTCGGCGGTGGATCCAGGCTGCTTCTGACCGGTCCTATTGGAAAATTATGGGAAGGCCTATGTCCAGCAGTGGACGTCCTACGGCTGAGATGATGATGATGACGATGATGATGATGATGATGATGATGATGATGATGATGATGATGACATTCTTAATTTCGATAATAAAAACATGCCAGTACGAGCACCCGGACGATGATGGAATGCATCTCCGGTTAATCATGATGGGTAAGGAGAGAGCCTCAATCGAACAATTTTGCTCTTGACAGATATTGGTTCAGGAAGTTGACGGCTAATTAACCTTCGAGACTCAAGGGGCACTGATAAATAATAATTTGTGCCATTAAACGAAAAAAAAAGGAATACAAAAATTAAAAAATATATCATTTTCATTTTGTTAAAATTATTAATAAAATTTTTAATTAAATTATTTATTTATAAAATATAGGTGACTTAGTTTGTATTATTTTTAATGAAAATGATTAAATACTTACAGTCAGTGTCGTAGATTATCGGGTATGGCATTTTGTGTGTGATGCCTACCAAGTACACTTTGATGTCTTCGATGTGCTGACTCTTCAAGTTGTCGACCAACTGAGAGACCAGTGGCACAACCAACTCCTTGTAGCTCTTTTCGGTAGCCTGTACAAAAAAAGTTTATATTTTAATAATAATTTCTTGATCTCGATCAATGGTTATTATTATAGGTTCGGTTCCCGGCAGGGTGCACTACATTTCACAGTCATTTGGGCAGCCCGCCTGGCGGCTAAAAAGCAAGTTCTCACCTTGGTCGTTTCAAATCCAACGATAATATCGGCTTCCTTGGCGACCTTCACTTGATACGTATCTCCGACGTTCTTGGGCTGGGAGACGTCCGTACAGTGTACGCAGGCAGGCGGCAGAACGGCTGGCAAAAGCCCGGTCACAGCTAGCGCTGCGTAACCTCTTGCTAGATCGCAAGCTTCACGCAGAGCTTTCTCACCGTCCAAGCCGTGTACAGCGTGGATACAGGCTTGTCTGTTAAGGATAACAATGCGTTATACATATATCTCTTAGCCTCAGTTCACATCGAAAGGTGGCGCGGCGCGCACGTATCAAGGTAGCAATACTTATACTACACAAAAAAGTAAGCAGTTCAGTAAGTGCGCGAATTTTCGCTTAAAAAAGTCGTCGACCCTATATATATACATGGGGGCATATATGTATTTGATACGGGGGTCAACTCTAAACCTCAATCGAACCGAATATTCGGGCATTTCGTTTTGTATTGTATTGTATATGATATAAAACGCAATTTTGTATTTTATCATGATTTTGTATTTTGTATATTATTATGATATACAAAAAACAATGATTGCAGAGTACGAAATGCCCGAATATTCGGCAGAAACATCGACCGATTGATGTAGTAAACCCCCTGCTTCCAAGTTTAACCAACTAACCTGAAAGGTGAAACGTCCAATACAAGTCCCAAAGGCCTTAGGGGTGAAGTGCCACCGAAGACAGTTTCACAGGCTGCAGGAAGCGGAGAGTGATGTTGGTGATGCGAATGTTCAGGAGTCTTCACTTGAGGACAACTGCCTGCGAGACGGTACGAGTTACCGAATTCGGCTTCAGAGTTGCTGATCTGGAAATTTAAACGATTTTTAGATTTTTTCGCGTCTCACTTAGGCCACCCGTTTGGCAGCAGTAACCTCTTACAGAAAATCACCGGGAAATAGCAGTATGTATGCTATTGTGTTTCAGTGAGTAAGAAAGGAATGCCGAAGACCATTTCCCTAATCTCTCCTTATCCCTAATTCTGCAATGATCGGCAGTTCACTTGGTTGCTTGTATTTATAAGCAGACACCTGCCACCTGTACATAAAAAAGATCCCAGGCGTCATACTGGTTCTTCTTACTGAAATTGCAGATTCAAAAATAGTGTTTACTGGGGGAAAAACAGTTTTTTTTTTAATTTTGCCATAATATGTAATTGAAACAGATAATTGTTGCTATATCTAGCAAATTTGGGACACTTTTACATTGAGTTTTAAATAAATGGTAGCTCACCTTGCCATTGGGTAGCCTAAAGTCATCGTAAGGTTCGTTGTTGCCGTCTCCGAGAAGACCACGCAGTTTGCCAAGATAGAAACCGTTCACTTCGATGTAACAAATTTCCAGTTTCGAAGTACAGAGAGCCAGGAGGCCGTATTTAGATCCGACGCCAATGCGACCGCTGGCTTGTCTGAACGCGAACACATCATCATGGTCGACTGGGAAACCGTGGTTGGCACCGTTCACAGCGACCTGGAAATTCAAATTTATTATCATAACAATACAACCAGTTGCAAAATGCAGAGATAGTGTATCATATATTTATCATATAATATGTATCATATATTTATCATATAATATGTATCATATATTTATCATATTATATGTATCATATATTTATCATATAATATGTATCATATATTTATCATATAATATGTATCATATATTTATTTATCTTTTAAAAGTCGAAAGATTAAGGTGCTTGGCCATAAGTGCTTTGGCTCTGGTCGGTAGCACACTTTCAGTACCTGGTGGCTTTGCTTGTGTCTATAGGAACCGTCAGCCTGTCTGTAGATATTAAAGTGGAAAAAATAAGATTTTTGATTAATTTCGTTTATGACTCGAATCTTTTTTGCATAGGCAAATGCAGCTCTCTACTATAGAGTAGAGAGCTGCTCTATACTATCCGCTTTAATAATACAGGAATCAGTCAGTAAGCAGATAAAGATGGAGTTGGTGAGGTATTTCTTACCTGTCCATTCTCTTTGAGTTCGACAGTGGTTCCACTCTTGTCTTCAAGGATGAGGGTCTTGGGAGCACCGTTCTGAAGAGCCAGTGCCAAGGTGAAGTTTCTGTCGACGTGGTCGTGCACCAGGACGTAGCGACAGTTGCCAGGGAATGTCAGGTGGCGTCCGTCAAACGTGAAGATGTGCTGGCCATTAACAACCACAGCGCGAACTATAAAAAAATAATTCAAATCAATACTTCGTGAATCTGTTGGTCATATTTTAATCCCTATTTTTTGAAACAAAGCGCTTTAAAACATCAATTATAATACAATACGCACTGCCAAGGTTTGGAACTCCCTGCCAGCGTCTTTATTTTCTAGCTCATATAAGTACTTAACTCAAATCTTTTTCAAGTTTGAATGAATAAGCATTTTCTGGGCGAGCTCGCTCCGTTGTGGCTTCATCTTCATTGCACTGCTAGATTCTGGCTAAGAGTAAACTCACTATTAATAAAGTAAAATAAAAAACTTACGTTTGGCAGGAATCTCATCAAGAGGATTGAAACTGCGAGGTCTGTAGGCGCGAATGAGAGATAGAGGATCCGGTACGTCTCCCTTTAAGATCTGGTTGAGCAGACTGAACGATGCTGAGCCACCGAACGAAGGCAGTGAAGTCTGACTGGGTCCAGCGATCAGGTAAGGCTACAAAATATACATAATTCCCGTTATTTATTCTGAAAATTGTGGCGACCTCCTTTTAGCAAACTATTTGGTTTTATTTCGTTTTTGTCGTACTTCTTTTAAAAAGAAACGCGAAAACGGATCTAACTAGTGCACATTCGACTCAGATACAGAAAGCACGTAGGTACTTCCTGTAGGACATATGTTATTTTAAACGCGCGATATACATTATGTATATTATATTTATTCTTGTTGCATATAAACCGTGTAAACAGTAATGTGGCGTTTATAAAATTTTTTTTTTTTTGAAAAAAAAAAAAATAAAATAATTCAACAACAGAATTATGACATTGCGGCCATTCTAGGACAGTTTCCATCTATAATCAAAACAAATATATGAGAGAAACATTAGAGCAGTAGTGGCTACTGACCGAGTTGATGTTGAAGACCAGTGCAGGGATTCCGAGCTGGTTGAGTTGTGCTCGCGCGAACTGCACCAACGAAGTGAGGGCCACCGCGAACTTCTCGTACAATGCGCGCAGCTCCTTTGCGTCGTCGCATTTCTCTTGACGCAGTTTCTATTTGGAAAAACATAATAATAAACGTTAATTTTAGACTATTTTTATTTTTTAGTAATAGATTTAAGTATTAACGCGCTTGGTAGGAGTGGTCAATGGCGTTGGTCCTCTAGGCGAGGTGTAGCCGCTAAAATATTGGTTGATTTAGATAAATATTTCCAATTCAAGCCAAAACACTGTTTGGTTAATTTTTTATAAAATAATCTATGTTTTGGTGATTAAAAAAGTACCAATGTTGTCTAAACTGATAAATGATAACGTCATAAACGAGAACGAGGCTTAAGAAAATATCCATTTGACTGCACCAAGCCTAAGTACTATAAGGCCTATGGCTATTGGGCCTATACTGGGCTACAGTATAAGGCTATACTGGGTTTGGGTTCTGGGACGTCTCGTGTATCTAAGTTCCGGGATTTTCCAAAAATCCCGGAATTTGTCCCGAGACTTTAGGGTTGATACTCGAGACACGACTGTACATACGTACACAACGAAATTTATTAGCTTTCCGCTCTCTGTCAGACCAGATACCGTTAGTGACAAGCAAAAACCAACCTTCACGGTGTAGCTGTAGAGTGCATCTGTGAACTTCTTGGTCTCCTCGGTGGGTAGGAATTGACGGATAGTGTTGTGGACCTTCAGAAGAATATCAATCACATTGTCCGGTACCACAAGCTCTTGGATCTGGAAACAGCGATGGGTCGATGAAATCTTTTCATTCATGAACCTTTGGCTTTTTAAAATTAAGTATTCTTGATAGATAGTTACGAAGTTTTATCAAAAACGGTTCAGTAGTTTAGCAGTTCATTAGCGTCAAACAACGTGACACGTAATTTTTATATTATAGCATATTATAGAGAAGATTAAGTATAGAGAGAAAAGATTTGTATTTTTTTTGTAATGAATAACCTCAAAAACTACTCAACTGATTTTAAAAATTCACCTATAGAAAGCTGCATTATCAGCGAGTGACATAGGTTATATTTTATAAAAATACGCAGACAGCTAGTATTTAAATAAAATTACTTAAGGCAAGGCTATGGCATATAAAATTACGAGTTATTTCCTTTAAAACAACAACGCAAAGAATGTAAACAAATTTTCAGGGGTTCATAACATTTTTTTATATATTTTTTTTATATAAATATATTACCTTTTCTTTGAGAGCGTTAACAATAGGCAATTCCTTAATTTGTTGAGTGATTTCTTCGAAAATATTCGTAGCCTTCACGCGGAATTCCTTCAGTTGAGCAACGAAGAGGCGAGTTAAGTCTGCAATTTAAATATTAACATTAAAACTTAATAAAAAATGTAAGACAACTTTTATACCTTAACTTCGTTATTCATCGTAAATATATTGTATAAGATTTAAAAAAAAAACTGTCAGTCTGAAGTGAAAACTTAGCTTCACAAAATGCACACTGAGCGTCAATGAGCGTCAGCGAGCGTCAGTGAGCGTCACTGAGCGTCACTGAGCTTCACGGTCACGCGAGTTCAGTGTTTTTCCCCATACCAAAAGTGCACAATGCCAAGTTTTTTATATACATATTATATGTTATAAAAATTATATACATATTATGGTAATTTTTTATATACATGTTATGGTAAATTTAAATTTATCATGACGATCATAAGAGTTTCTTGTAGAAACCCAATTGATAAATAAATATTTTGATTTCGATTTGATTTTGATACATATTTAACGCTCTTAATTAAATGATCTCAAATAAAAATAAAAAAAAAACTAAATAAATCCACATACCCTTGAATATTTCGGCGATAGTGTTCGTGAGTTCCTTAAGCTCGGTCTTGTGTTTCTCATAGAAGTCTGTGACAAGTGCCACGAAGTGTGCAACGATATCGATCAGGCCGTCGAAGAACTCTTTAATAACGGCCGCTATACTTGCGTATAATTCTTTCAGCTGAGGTTCGATCTAGGAAAATACAATTATTTATAATTATAATCTCTTCGAGACCTACAGCGACATCTGTTGACGGACCGAGTCAACGCGTGTATCGGCTACCCCACATAATCTTTTGATACCCCTTCTAGCTCACATAATTATTATATTTGTATTCGCCATATGATTCGCTTTGTAAATTTTAATAATATATCACGTCGTTTACCAAAAGTCTACATTTTTATTTCGAAACACCAAAATCATCACCCAAGAAGTTAATAACTGGCTCCAACATAGTGTTTTTGTGTAATTATCATGGTCGCATAAATTTAAAAAAAAATGACAAACTGCTAACCTGTTTCTCGTATAGCTCTTCAATCTTCTTGCAGGTCTCGACGATAGTCGCGCTAACTTTATCGACAACTGGTTTCGTTACATCGATAACTTCGCTGACGATCTTCGCGACAAACTGTACGATGTCATGGCTAAAAGTACAAAAAAAAGTTACTTTTAAAAATCTTCAAACTAACTGTCGAGGTTATCTACAGCTTATCAAAATGAACTTTTCAGATTCATTTCTCCAGTTTCAGTTGGCCCTGACACTATTAGGGCCAACGAAATAGTATATCTCTGCTGATTAGGGCAGACTGAATTGACTATTTGACAAGATTACATAATATGTCACTTTATTCTAAGTTAAATTATGTATATTTTTTGAACATTATATGAAAATAAAAAAAACATAATTTTTGTAATTTTATCTGCGACCGAAACGCCCTGTGATTGGTTGCAACTCTGATGACGTCATACGCTAGTAAACATTGTTATTGCGGGTTATTGAGTTGCTTACTAGCGTGTGACGTCACACGTATCAAAGACCAGCGCCATTATACAAACATCCATTATACAAGCATTAGTTGCTTACTGTGGAACTAGATGGTGCTGCGTGGAATGTGTGAAGATATTTTTCATAATGCTAATCTGGTCGGCAGCAAGCTTGCAGCATCTACGGCGTTACTTGTGTTATAGGCCTTAAATGCCATCTTTAGGTTTTAGGCCTTAATTGAACAAAACTACCATAAACCTTCGTTTTAAAATGGACTGTCAAAAAATACCTAGTAATTCTATGTTTGAACAGACAACATCAGACCGAAAATCAGCTGTTCGATTATTTACTGAAAAAAAATGTGACAATAAGACGATTTCAAAAGCCCAATTGACTTACAGAGCATGAGAGATTTCCTTCAGGACCTTGTCATCAGAAATTTCCTTGTAAAGTTTTTCCAACTCCTCCTTGTATGAAGCTTCCAGCTGTTTAATATTTGGCTCGATGCGTTTCAGTGTATCCTTCAGGTCGTTACCAGCTTTCTCGCCTAAGTCTTTCATACGTTTCTCCATCGATACCAAATCCTTCTTCAGAGCGTCCTAAAAATTTTTTTTTTTTAAATTTTACTATTATTTTTAAATTAATTGTAGGTAATTATTATTTTATATTTTAAAGATGACAAAAAGATTAGTATCCTGAGTTTCTTTCGGGGTTTCTTCTCAGGATCTGGTAAATTTAAATTTATAATGACGATCATAAGAGTGTTTTGTAGAAACCCAATTGATAAATAAATATTTTGATTTTGATTTTGCTATATCACTTTTTCAACGCGGCCGAAGTCGCGGGCAACAGCTAGTGCAATATAAAAAATTTGAACCAATCAGTAGGTAAGTATACTTACCACGAAGTATTTGATATTGTCCTGTGACACGCCATAATCGCTTTTCACGTAACCGTCCTGAAGGAAGAGAGCGCCGTGAGCGATATTTTTCTTCATATTTGGAAGAACTATGTCAGCTGTGAGCTCTACGCGTTTCTCTGGTTCGATGCGACCGATGATAGATATTTTGCGTTCGTTATCTTCTGTTGGCGATATAAAAGTTAATTTTGTTATTTTAATATAAATTATTTTATATAAATTCTAACAAGTAGGTACATATTTATTATGCAATTGATCATCAAATAGTCAATTAATGTAAGAAAACAGTTTCTATGAGTAAGAAAAAGGCAAAAAAAAATGTAGGCTCTTTTTAAATAAATATTTAGTTTATTTAAATAAATAAAATATGTAACCAAATAAAATAAAATAAAACTGAAAACATTCTAAATTATAATAATTGAAGATTCTAAATTATAATAATTTCTTTTCTTTTCTCTATACAGGCTATCTTTAAATTAGCCAGCGGGTGATGATCCTAATATAGTTTAGTAACAATCGAATAAGAAAAAGGAGTGCACACGAAGTCGCGGGCTAATGCTAGTTAAATATAAAATAATATTTGTGAATTAGTCTATGTATTATACCGTAAAGAAGTAAAGATGGTATCTGAACACTTACCACTGTAGCCGGTGGTGAATTCGTAATATTTGAACTCCTTAACAACAGCGCGCACTTGAACCGGTTTGCTTTGAAGCACGCTCACCTTGATGTCCCCTTGGAGAAGATTCTCTTTCGCAACAGAGGTACCTTCGAGATCTATCACTTTCACTAAGGGCGTGTCCACCTGAATAAAATAAAAATAAAAGTGTAAATTTTCAATATTTGAATCACTATTCAAATGTCCATTTTCACTATTCAATGGGTCGCTGGTAGATGATAAATATTATGACTGTGTTTATTTCTTCAGCAAACAAAAAAAGAACAAATGACAATAGACAATATATTATTTCCCTCAGGGTGACAACGACAACTTCCTAATTAGAGCATCGGAAAAAATTCAAATTTGAATATCTCACCAGAACTTTGATGTGGGCGGGGCTGACCTCGAACAACACTTTGCTCTGACGATCCTGAAAAAATTGTATTTTGTGAAATATTGAAGGCATTATACTCAATATTTTGTTGCCTTACATGTATATTAAATACGTGACTGATAGAAGCGGAACTCATTGTGTAACCAAATTGAGTAACGCGAATGACGCCAATAATAAGTGTAGTTACACCCTTAAAAATATAATTAATCATTATTTACTTACACCAAGGGTAGGATGCGTAAGGGAGGCTGCAGACTCGATCTTGAGAGTGTTGTCATTAGGATGCTGTATTTGTCCCCTGACCTTGATGCACGCTTCCTTGCCCATTTTGGGGTGGCTAAAGCCAAGTTCGGCTACAGCATTGTGCTGTTTGTCATTTCCATTGACGTCAATAAGGAATCTAGCAGCGGCCTTCTGTTGTGGCTTATTCTTGTCCAGATGGAGTGCCAGTTCACCCTTGATTGGGAACGGAAGGGCTTTGTCTGCCGGATATGTGACTATAGATTCTAAAGCCAAAACTCTGTGAGGCAAGGTGATTGTGATGCCGGCAGGGAATTCTGGGAAAAGGTTAAAATTATCAGTATAAAAATTATGATTATTAATAAAAAAATAAGCATAAATGTGGAGCGAGGCGATAATAATTAAATCAGCGAGGAATTCTGGGAAAAGGTTAAAATTATCAGTATAAAAATTGCGATTATTAATAAAAAAAATAGGAAATGTAGGACAAGGTGATAGTCATATCAGCTGAGAATTCTAGGAATAGGTTTTTTTTTTTTTTTTTACTAGAATCCCACCAGCATTATTCTAGGAATAGGTTAAAATTATCAGTATAAAAATTACGATTATCAATAAACAAGTTAGGAAAAATGTGGAGTAAGCTGATACTTTAGCAACTGGGAATTCTGGGAAAAACTTAATAATTAATTCAGTGAAAAATTCCCATTGTTTATGATTTTGGGAAACTATCAAAAAGGATTGCTAAGAAAAAATATGCAGGCATATAATACTCACTGCCGGTCTCGGGCTGTTCGTAAATGTGAAGATGGTATTTCCTCTCGTCCTTATTGATGTGCAAGTCAAGACTGAACTGAGGCAATTTGTCTTCGGACACTTCGTTTGATACATCAAGACCGAATTCAGGAGCGAATCCTAGTTTGCGTAAATCCAAACCAATGTTGATCAAGTGCTGGATGCTACCGGGTTCTAGAAAAAAAAATATGATAAAATGAAAAACTCAAATGCAAATTAGAGGGTATAGGGTATCCAAATAGAGGGTATAAATTAGAGGCTTTCAAATATTATATTGTAGTAGTTTTCCAGTGATAATAAATTTATAGAAAAAACTTCTGTAAAGTAAATAATTTGCAAAAACATAAACATTATAATATAATTTAGAATGTATTCACTTCAATGTACCAAAACTCAGGACAAGATCAAAAGATATATTTCACATACCCTATTGTAGAACTAATCCTTCTAAAAATTCCTTCATTCATCGTTCATCGTATCACTATAATAAGGTTTTGAATGATATTGACATATTTTCCAACAATTTGAATAAATTGGCGAATTACTTTTAAAAAATTAAATTTTATTACTTATAGAATATTCATTTCCTTTTCTTTTTTCTTGAATTAAATGTAAATATATATATATATATATATAATTTTTATGATTCTTTAGGCCTAATTGTATCTATAATATATTTTGTAATGCATGTATAATGGCTGTATGTAATCTAAATAAATAAATAAACAATAAAAAATGGACTTATGGGACAAAATGTTGTAATTTCCAAGTAAGTTAGACCCTATTATAGGTGGTACATCTTCTAAAATATTTATCAATAATAAAAAGAGCGATCAACGAGAAAAATTTGTGTAGGTAGGTACATAAATTGTTACAAAATTGCATACATATGAAACCGAGGGTGGATACCTAGAAAAAATAGAGGTTCTCTTAAATAAGTATTAAGTATAAGACTTACTCTTAATGTTGAGTTTAGAAAGGAAGTCAACATGGGCACATTGCTTCTTCTCTTCGCAGTAGACGTACGAGGTCTTGTATTCTAGATTGGTGATCCTCGACTCAGCAACGTAACTGCGTTCGCCGATGGCCGTGTTCAGGAAAGTCTATGGAAAATACATTTATATTATTGACTTGCTTTATTATTATTACTATTTATTCTTTCAGAATGTAAATATTATTATCATAATAATATATCATGTATGTCTGACGACCTCAACATTTTTTTTAAATAGTGATTTCTGATTTCAATAATTGTTGTGAGTGATCTCTTTAGATTTAGAAGTATAATATATTTTTTTAATAATGCACAATTTATTAATAGTCTATTTTAATTTTATAATAATATACTAGCTACACGCTTCCAGATTCGCCCGGGTTCAAAATAAAAATTATCCTATCTTTTAAGTTGGACCAAATTACACATTGTTACAAAGTTTTATCAAAATCGGTTCAGTAGTTCAGGAATTCATCGATATATATGCGTTTGTCGCGATAAATCCCTGAACTACTGAACCGATTTTGATATATATATATAATTTTGTACAAAATAAAATTTTGTACAATAAATATCACACCGTTTTATGGTTGTCCTTACCTCAACACCTTGTTCGTTGCCCTCAGTAAGTAAAGTGCGGATGTACTTGAAGTTGGCTGACTTCTGTTCCTCGTTAACCTTCAGAGTACCCGAGCCTTCGACGATCGTCTTGGGACCTTCTTGCTTGCTGATATACGAGGTGCTGCGGAAAAGGAAACTGGAATTAATTCTTCAAAATATAACAAACAGGCAAATGTGGCATTTCTCATGTAGTTTTCACTGTAATCCATGTTTTGGTTTATTATAAAAAAAAAATATTTTTATTTTTGGGTTTGCTCTTGGCCAACATCCAGCTGTGTAGCGAAGATGAGGCCTTGGAGCGAATGCACCCAGAAGATGCATATTCACTCGAACTTTGAAAAGATTTGGGTTATATGAGTGAGTTATTACAGTATTTTGTATTAATACAACTTAATACAAAATACTTTTAATATTTATTGAATGACTTCAGTATTATTCTTTAATGAGATTAATCATCATCATCCGTAGCCGTAGGACGTCCACTGCTGGACCATAGGCTACCCCCATAATTTTCCAATAGGGCCGGTCAGAAGCAGCCTAGATCCACCGCTGACCCGCGGCCTTTATTAGGTCGTCTGTCCACCTTGTGGGTGGACGTCCTACGCTGCGCTTGCTGGTCTGTGGCCTCCACTCGAGAACTCGAGAACCTTCCGGCCCCAGCGGCCGTCGGCTCTCCGTACTATATGCCCTGCCCACTGCCACTTCAATTTACTAATCCGCCGGCTTATGTCGGTAACTTTCGTACGTCTGCGGATCTCCTCATTTCTGATTCGATCGCGGAGTGTAACCCCGAGCATAGCCCTTTCCATAGCTCATAGACATTAAGTAATAGCAGACGCTAACATACATGGAAAACTCACCTTCCACTGAGAATATTTTTGTTGTCATTCGTTGCGTGGAATTCCAATCGCTTTCCGTTGGCGGCATCTTTAGTTTCAATCTTGATAGCGTAGTTCTTCAGTTTGAGTGCTTCGCAATTGACCGTACCCTTGATGGCGAAGTTGTCTTTTTGAATGTTCGCCTCTGCGAAGCTGTCGTAAGACAGGCCTCGAATGTTCTCAATTTTCACTTCGCCGCTGGAAACGCCGGCTCCGCCACGATTCGCCTTCAGGTAGATCCTATGAAAAGAAGTCGTATTTACTATATAATACTTTGACGAAGAAAGATACACGTTATAAGTAGGTACATCGTTGTATGTACATGCGCAGGAATTATTTATAATATACATATTAAAAGTCATTTCCAGAGTTTCCGGAAGTCTGGTGGTATAATTGCTTTAGATTTAAGATTAAGTACTCTAAAATATAGCCTATGTTACTCGCTAATAATATAGCTTCCAAACAGTGAAAGAATTTTTCAAATCGGTCCATTAGTATCGGAGCCTATTTAATTCAAACAAACAAACAATCAAATCTTTCCTGTTTATAATATTAGTATAGATTAATATACTAAAAAAATGAATCAAAATGGAAGAAAAATCCGACGATTTGTACACATACCTGCTCCCTTTGGGGTCGCTGGGGCTACTGTACTTTATGTCAAGCAGTGGGTGAGTACTCGAGCTGACTACGACTGATTCCGATTTGTAAACTCTACCATCGGCGTCGACAATGATTTGTGTGTTTACAGTATCGGCTGTAGGTTTCTATTGACAAATAACAATAATTACATCATTATGGTGATTTCATAAATCACAATTACCATAGAGGGGGTAGGAGTCATAGTTAAGACAAGAGTGATGTAGCTAATTTTAATATGGCCGCGTTAGGTCCTCTGATAACATGTGTCTATACAAAGTTATTAGCAATAGCAAAAATCGGTGGCAATATCGGGGCAGCCCCTTGATCGCCTCATGTATACACAAATCGTAAATATAATTAGGCAAATCGTAAGGCAAATCGCAGGCACCGATTTTAAGGCTTTTAGTGACATTTGTGTCCATACGAGATCGTTGGATAACACATTTCAATTTGCACAACACTTTGGTGGGTCCGAAAATGTAATGCTATGCGCAAAACTCGAAAATGGCTGGACGAATTCGACTAATTTTTATTCTTCAAACATTCGTTGAAGTTCTTAAGAAGAGAAAAAAAAAATGCCTGGAAAAACGTACAAATCCTATTTATTATTTTTTCCATCCAAAGTTTCTAGCTGACGAAGAGACACATAAATCAAAAATCAACTGTATGTTCGAGTTAAGGTGTGACTTTTAACAGGATGTCTGTTTGGTCCGCTAGTTTTTCGATAACTTAAAGCGCTTACCTTGGAATTAATCTTGACTTCTAGTTTCTTCAGTTTTTCGTTTTCGGGAGCGTTAGCCCTAATTGCTAGGCTATAGTCCTGAGGAGCGGACACAGCTTCAGCGCTGATTGCAGCGCTTTTGCCTTTGCCGTACAGAGCTTTCACTTCCACATTGGCATTCTTCCTTTCGCCTGTAAGAATAATTACAGAGATTATATAATTTTATAAAAATAATAAAGTATATGTATGTTTTATCTAGACAAATTTGTAAATGTTGTCCGCGAATAGACATAGAAAGATATTTGCCCACAGCAAAATAAAATTCTAGGAAAATGCAACCACATCTATCTAACTAAGCCATCTAATGGAGATCACAACTTACCGTCAAGGTTGCCCTTGTAATTAACATCCAAAGTGACTGGATCCACATGAGGCACCAAGACCTTAATCTTATTGTAGCCGTTCTTCAGTCCAAGCTTACCGCTCGCATCAATCTTGTACAGGTCTGCGTTAATTTGAGCAGATTCGACGATCGTGTACTGAAATAAAATATGAAGTTTATTTATTTCGGAAGTCAGGCTGACGGTCCACCTAATGGTAGGTGGCTACCGTCACAAGCAGCACAAGTGCTTTAAGTGCGCTGCCCAAGAATCAAGGACAAGGGATTGGGAAGGTTAGAGAAAAGGGCTCCGTGACCACTAGCATGAATGTTATTTAAATAGAAATTAGAATGAGATAAACACTAAAACAAAATTTGATTCCTTGGTCATTTAAAAAAATATTTTTGATTTTAGAAATAAAGAATTCAAAAAATTAACACAAAAAAATCCTAAATATTTATTATACCTCAAACACATCCTTGCTCTGAAGGAAGACGTATGTCGATACGAATTTCAGATCGTGAGCCTTCTCGAATGGTAGTCGGATTGTAAGGGTAGAGTCATCGAGTATTCTGCGAAAAGAAAAAATAAAAATACTAATAAAAAAAAATTCACAACTACGAGAATAAAAACCCTTAATGATACTTTAGATATGAATACTTACTTCTTATCACCCTTATCAAAAAGCTTGGTCTCTCCTTTGCCAACGATCTCAAAGGCAAAATCACTTCCGTAGGATCCCTTCACTCTGTAGTCCTCGGTGCCATCTATCTCATCGATGCCAGTATATTCCATTGTGGCGAAAAGGGAGGCTGGTTTCGGGATCAGATTTCCATTGATGTCAGACTGAAATGGAATTATTTAACTTGATTAATTTAAACTATTTAGGGTCGGCAAGCAATCTGCACCCCCCGTGCTTTTGTTTTGATTTTGATTGATAGAACAGATGTACGGCCCAGTCTGTAGATATTTTTTTAACAAAACTACTTTGAATTGAGACTCCAAACCTTGGAATAAGAAAGAAATATGATCAGTAACGAGTTTTCCTAGGTTTTATTATATAAAACCTTACCTTAAATTCAAACTTGGATTTCTCCCCAGGTGTATTCTTCAGGCTGAACACGTACTGCAAATTCTTGCCGCCCTTCAACTTCAGTTCTACTTGGCCGTCATAGTTGATGGTGTCCTTTTCAAAGTTGCTGTTGGTAACTTTATCCTTGTAGACAATGGTGGAAGCATCACCGCCACGCTTTGCGGCGTCCGAGAGTACGACTTCATTTACGCTGTTGTAGAGCTGGAATAAACAAAAAACGATTAAGTGCTTTTAAGTTTAAGTTAAAACAGGGATATCTCACTGGTTATGTAAATATGCAGCTTTTTAGATTTTATAATTATCTATTCCCTAGAGATATTAGAAACGAGGTGCTGAATTTTTATGTGCTACAGGGAACTGGCCTGTAGACATTTTTGTATCATTTCTCAATATTGGTGCAAGCAATGTTTTGGCCTGCTTCAGTAAAGTGTATCAGCTAGGCCGCGTCTACACTAATACAATGAAAAAGCTTCACTCATTAAAAAGTATACTCAAGTATAATATTATCATTTTGTCTTACATTGTTTTGTGTGGAGGCTTCACGGTTGTACTTCAAACTAATGCACCTTTCAGTGGGCAAAACAACTTCGATGAAGCTCTGCCCTTTGCCTTGAAGTTCGAGGATGCCTTCCTCGTGCAAATTCAGCTCGGCTTTCTTGCCACCATATTCTATTTTGTTTCTGTACAGAGAAATGGATAAATTTTAAACAAGCTTAAGAAGTGACATTAATTTACTTTAAATAAGTTTTTGTGTTCTGATTCCGGTTTATAACTTTGGTTCAATTGTTTTTACGTCAGTATGTATACTGTCGTTGTCAAACCAAAATCTGCTATGTGGACTTTTTTTAATGTTAAGGTCGACATACAGGCTGATGGTCCACTTGGTGGTAGGTGGCTACCGTCGCCTATAACACAAGCAAAGCCTTACTATACCTTACTATACACATGCTGTTATTTCACGGTGGTCTTCTGTTAGTTGTTTTATTAATTATTTTAACCGCTCCATTTTTTGACAATCATTAAGTGCACTGTCAATCTGACTGCTGACTTTAAAAAAAAGATAGCTTAATACTTACTTAGAATCGATCAGCTTGTCAGTCTTTCTGGTGTTGGTGGTGATGCAGACTTTGTCGTTGTTATCCTTCTCGAAGTTAAGATACAAATCAATGTCCGCATTGTAAACTGGATCCTTAACAACAAACTTCACCTCTCCTTTGATTTTACGTTGAATCTGTAAATTGACAAGGTAATAATTTTTCAACACAACATAAATCAGTCGTCACACACAAAAATCGATAAAAATAGTCACAGAAATTGCATAAGTAATTTTGATTATTTTTTAAAAATTGGTAATGCGTCTGGACGCAACGTGACAAGATTCCTGCGCATTAAAAATTTGCGGAGATTATAGGTACTAATTTCAATAAAATTAAGAGTTTTCACAAAGAAAAATTCGTCCCAATAATAATTTGCAAAATTACTTGCTTTGAAAAATAAGAATTAGGAATTGATCGCCGACACGAATTAAATTAATATTATTTTCTTTTTCTTAAATTAATCTAAATATGTAAAATTAAGGTAATAACATCATTCAGTATTTCTTAGAGAGATATGATCCGAAACGCGAGTAAACAAATGTTATACTACGCTCAATTTAGACTTATATCCAACAGAGAACGCTTATGATGATATATCATATTGTATGATTAAATTTAGACTTATATTATCATCCAACAGAGAACGCTTATGATGATATATCATGATGATATATTGTATGAATTATTTAAAAAAAAATTACATGCATTTCATTTTTAAACTTTTTTAGCAAGAAGGAATTATTATAGATTTCAAACCTTTTTAAAGTCAACGATAACCACGCCATTGCCTTTGCCATCATTGTCGGTTACTTTGAAGTGTCCGTTGGCAGCGATAGTATCCTTCAGGACAAGTTTCAACTGACCATCAGCATTCGCTCCCTTAGTCAACTTGAGGAGGTAGTCAAGAAGATCACCCTGGGATCCAGAGATCTTCGCGTGCGAAGAGTACAGCTTTGGTGTATCGATTACTCCAACATCGAACCTATAAAAGTGGGAAAATTTTAAAATTATACTAATAATGTACATAATTGTAGGTTATTAAAAAATAACTATGAAAAATATCGAGTGTTTAATTCAATAAATAAATTATAATTATATACATTTTATAAAATAAAGTTTTGCTGTTTATCCGCTAAATTCTTATCAACCATTTTGATACGGTTTTTACTAATGGAAAGAACGATAAACGAGCAAAGTTTGCAGAAAAAATTGCATTAGCTCAAAGCCGAAAAAGGGTCGCTAGTATTTTAGTAGTATTTACACTAGAAACTAGTATTAAATAATTTAGATTTTTAGCAATTACTACAATAGTACTTTTTTCCCTATACTTAGTTACTTTTGATTGGTATCTAATTTATTATTTGTATGATATCTTTCATTGCAGTAAAGAAAAACTAATAGGTAAGTAAGTTGTACATAAACTCACTTGATATCTTCGTTCTTTCCACCACCAGAAATCTTTAAATGGCCAACAGCACCAACATTAATGTCGTTGGGTTTGTTCTTATGCAGAACAACTCCCGAAAGCTCGTATCTGCCAACTCCCTTGACTACTATATAATTCTCCAAGTTGGATTTCTCCGGAGAGACGATGTCTCTCTTTGCTACAACTTCAAATCCTCTCTTGTCTATGTCAGTTATCAATTTAACACTGTAATCGCCTTGTTTTTTAATATGAGTCCTGGCTTCGAGGTCAAATTTAGCTTTCTTGTCTATGTATTGGCCTTCCACTTCGATGTCCAGCTTCTTAGGGTCTACGTCCGCATCCAGCTTGGCTTTCAGGGGTATAGCGTGAATTGTTACTAAAACAGAATGGATGGGTTAGACGCACTTGCATTGAAACGTGTACCTTACACATGAAACCAGAAATCATTTTTGCTCCAAAAAATCAGTCAACAACAATTAAAGAGGTTATAAAATATGAATACATCTTGCTATGTAGCCACAAACACATGACGTTTTATAAATAACTAGCTGATGCCCTCGAATTCGTCCGTGTTTAAAATGTTATATAGCCTAAAGCCTTCCTCGATAAGTGAACTATCCAACACAAAAACAATTTTTCAATTCGAACCAGTAGTTACTGAGATTAACACGTTCAACCAAACAAACCAACAAACTCTTCAGCTTTATAATATTAGTAGTATAGATAACATTAATATTATGTTTATATAAAATATACTCTTATAAAAGTAAGATTTTTCAGTCCGATTTTAACAAAACCAGTATAAATCACGATTTCCAACTAGTACCTCGATCAAGTTTCACCACATTTGCTTTGCGCTGTGTACGCTGAGCCTAAGAACTGACGATAAACACAACAATCTTTAAAGAAAATTATTTACTTACATTCGTTTTTAGTGATTACACCATAATCATTCACTGACTTCTTACTGTATTTTAAGAATTGATTGAATGTGAAACGGTTTTGAGTGCTGCGAAGATCATCGCCATAGGTAACATCCAATTTGTTGTGGATCTGTAAAAATGAAAACATTATTATGTATGTTCCAAAATCAATAGTCATATCCTTTTTTTTAAAAAAAGTTAAATTAAAAATATTTTAAAGAAACTTACGGTTTCGCCAAACTCGCTGTGTCCGGTAGCTCTAAAGTTCACGTAGGGATTAAGAGTGTTTTGGAATTCCAATTTCAAATCTTGTCCCTTCAATGATCCACTCAATATCAGATGATGCTCTCCTTTCTTAGCCTTCAACTCCAAATCACCACTCTTCGGCTCCAGCTTTATGTGTCCATTGATATCGACAATATCATTAGTGTTTGGTAAATTAACTTTAATACCTTCAAATGTGTACTTGGTTGTAGGGCCATTGATTTCTCTAATTAATTGTCCATCAACTTTAAGAGATTTCTTGCCGTGTTCATCGGGCAGTTGATATTCAACGACCGGCTTAAACACACTGCGTTGTTGATTACCTTGCACGTTGAATCCAACTCTGCCGTAATATTCGGCTGCGTCCAGTTTAGCCTTAATTAAAGCCACATACTCGTTAGGCTTTGTGTAAATCGACACCTGTCCCCCTACAGTTTTGATGGGTGATTCCAAATTTATTTTAAGTGTTTTTTCTTCAGCCGTGTTGGCAAGTTCACCAGTGAAATGTGTGCGACGGTTCTTAGAGCCCTCGGCTTCGAATAACAAATCAAATGTCTTCCTTTGCGGATTATCAGTATGAAGAACACCTTTAATGCGGTAACCTTTAAGGTCATTCTTTTCAAGGGCTAGTCTTACTTTGGAGGCTCCTGTTAGAGGGTAGCGTGCCAAGAATTTGGAAATAGAGGCTTGGTCCTCAGGTCCTGAAAAAAAAAAAATACTTTGAAACTTTTTTTTTTAAAACGCATTTAACACTTAGTAGAACATTTTCTTACGGTTTGAAACTACAAATGGTGCGGATATTTCTCCGCAAAGTGTGAGTCCCAGAACACCAGAGAGCTGATCGAAGCAGCCAGCATATTGTTTCGTATCGGAGTCTACCTTCAAAGGCAATTCCGTCTCCACCTGTCCCTTCTCGGCTGTGATGTACACAAGATCATTAGAGGCTGTTATAATTTCTTGCTTTTCAACCGGAAGAGCAAATTGCAAATCTATGCCGTGTCCGTTCTCTAAAACCTTTGCGATAAGGTGTCCACCAGTAGACGAATGAAGGTTAGTCACAACCTTAAGGCCAGTCGTTACAACATCAGCGTCAACTACGAAATAGCCAGAGACTTCAATGTCTGTGCTCGGAACTAGCTTAATATCCAGTTTAGCATTTTGCGGGCTGCGAATGCATTGGCGGATGTCAACATTGGTGGCAACATCAACGCGAGCGGTGGCGGAACCAACGAGGTCCAGCTTGATTGGAAGACCAGTGGATGTTGGATAGGCAAGTTCGGCGTCCAAGAACAACATATGAGCGCGAAGTTCTTGCTGTAATAAGAAAATTTATATGTGATTATTAAGTTACACACTGCGTTTCGTAGTCATAAATCGGGCAGCCCATATGGCTGACGCATAAGTTTAATAACAGTATATGTTTTGATGAGTAAATGGGATGCCAGAACCCATTTCTCTATCCGTTATCCTAATAAGGCGAAATTACGAATTTATTGCATTGCTTGTGTCATTGACAAGTGTTTCAAGTATATGACCATCTAGATTCTAGTTAGTCAGCTTGCCAACCTTTAACATGAGAAAAAGTTAAATCTTTTGTAGTAGTTGACGAGTGTGAAAATCACGGTGATTTAAATGCGATCAACGGTTATCCTAATCAAAGTCGGCAATGTATTAAAAGCCACCTTTGGGTGTTGCTACAAAGGTGGCTTTTGCTACAAAGGTGCTACAAACCATAAAGCCACCAACCATCAAGATCATCAACCTTCCTACCAACTTTTACGTAAAAAATTGTGCTTGAAATATTGTAAGGCACTCTATATTCCGTTTTGATGGGTTTTCAAATTAGCATAATAAAGCATACTAGCATAAATGCATTTTCTTACCTGGAAATGTTTAGCCTTGTTAATGCCCTCGTTAGCAGACTTCAAGATTTGATCAATGAATTTATTTAAATCAAAGCCCTTATCGTCTCCAAGGGAGAGGAACACAGCGTCGGTTCCGAACAATTTCAAATATAGATCAAGATCTAACTCATTGTTGTACGGGGCTGATTCAGCTTTAACCTGCAAATATAGGAGTGCTTATTGTGTTACTGTAATTTCAAATTTTCATACAATTTTTGAACAAATTGGTGAAAAAAGCTTACGTGTTTGTCAAAGTTGTCAATTTCGGCCTTAACCGAACGACGCCCTCTTTGTAAACCCTTTTCAACTCTTTGCTCGGCTTCTTGGAATCGTTTGACGAGCTCATCGTATAGCGCCTGTGGATTCTTGGGGTTAAGCAAGCCCTTTGGTCCGAGGAAATGTTCGACAACACGGTCTAAATTACCTTGACGACCTCCAATCTGAAAATGACAATTTTATGTTTACAATTTTTTATTTATTTATTCGATGCAAAATATTCATGGAATAATTTATCACGTAAGCAATATTTAAAGGGTGTTTCTTAAAAGTGATAATTTGAACGGATGTATATAACCTTATGTTAGTAACTAATGACTAGTCGATGGCTTCCCAGGCTTTAAATTTTTCTGCAAATTATGTAAAAAAACCTTCCTTGTTGATCAATCTTTCCAATAGAGAAAACGGTATCAAAATACAAAAAAAAACCGTTGGTTAAAAGAAGTTAGCATAAAAACAGATAGAAGCGGGCAACGATTTATCAAGAAAAAAAGTAGTAGCAGATAAATGTCATAAAATACCTCAAGCACGTTCAAACTGTGTCCAAAAAGCTCAGCAGTAAGGTTCAAAGTCGCAGAGCGGGGCAGGAAAGAGTCTTGCGAATAGATGACGGTTTCTTCGATGGAACCACCGACGCCAAGAGCATCTACATTGTAGGACGCCTCACGGTAGAATGAGTATTTCCTGTAAAGAGTCGATGATTGGATTAGTCAGATGAATGAGAAAAGATGGCAGCTGAAATAGCGTTACGACTTTACGAGTAAAGTTTAATTTAACTATTATACAAACGAGAAATTGTAAAACCTAAGCCCCGCAAATTGCTACATTGCCTGGCCGCCATTTTGGTGACGTGATCTCGTGACACACTCAGTATAACTACTGTCAGTTTTTTAGCTGTATTTTTTAGTTGCACAGATGAAGTCATGTGGATGTTAATGTGACAAGGTTCCTGCATGTTAACAATTTGCAAGGATTATAGTATTGTATAGTATTAGTACTAGTATAGATTATACTATTACTATAATGTAATACCTAGTATATTTATTGTATTAAAGTAATGGCAGAGCACTATGTATGCGTTTCGCAGTTATATATTACGCAGCTTATCTGGCGGTAGTAATCAACTTTACAGAACCTAATGGTAATAACCTATTACAGAAGATTACCGTAAAATAAAAACATTTATGCTGTTGTTTCGGTAAGTAAGGAATGCCTTGCACTTTCTTATATCAGTCCACATATTTCAAGCACAGGATACTTATTTCATACAGTAGGCCGACGGAGACGTCTAGACAGGGCAATCGTGCGGGGCGTGAGGGGTGAGGCGCGAGTGGGACGTGCCCAAGCTGCATACTTCGTCGTTCTTAGGGATAAATATTCCAGGGCTATCGCGTCTTTCAGATTTATTATATAAATTAAAATGGTGCATACGGCATGTGCTGTAATTGCGTGCAAATCTTTATCTCGCATAAATAAAGAACTAAGCTTTCATCAATCTCTGCACGATGAAGAAAGGTACTCAAGCACATTTTATATTACTTAATTTGTGTCAACCCTTCCGTAATTTTTAAGTACGTCGGCCTACTGTAGGAAATAAGTACGCTGTGGTTCAAAGCAGCCCATGTCGTATTATTTAGCGACGGTCAAGTCTACCGTCCTACCATCAAGTGGACCGTCAGCCTCCTTGCCGACTGTCGTTATAAAAAAAATTAGTACCTGTCATCAACATTGAACTTGTTCGGGGTTCTAATCTGACCGTAGTGCTGACGAGCGAGTCGTTTGTCAGGGTTGGAAGACGAGCGAATGTGGCGCAGCGAAGTTGTGATGAAACGGCCGACTGTAAGATAATTATATACACATTTACATTAACCATGAAAAAAATAAAAATAAAATAAAAAAGAGAGTATGTTATAGTTCTTGCATTTCACGAAGGCGAGTGGGATTTACTTGTAGTAAACACTTGTCTGTATATGTGTCGAAGATCGAAAGAGGGTATGGTTTGTATAAAAAAAAAACGCAACTTACCGCTCCGTCAGACACGCACACTATCGCAATGTGCGTGTACACGTTCAACCACAAGCAAAACTCACTCGCCTTCGTGAAATGCAAAGACTATATTTTTGTTTGTAATGAATAAATTCAAGAACTATTGAACTGATTTTAAAAATTCTTTCACATATAGAAAGCTACATTATCAGCGAGTACCTCACATAGGTTATATTTTATGAAGTTGCGTGCAACAGCTAGTTATGTAATATTTTCTAAGGTACATACTCATTTTGTTGTTCCTAGAATCGATGTATAGAAAATTGAATTTTTGAAAGTTTTTAAATCGTTCAAATACAATTTCTGTTCATGATTTAATCAAGATTATCATCATACCTTGGTGCACTGGCTCGGAATCTAAAAGATTTTTGATTTGATTTGCAGAATGGCCACAAGGACAGGCGATGACGGCGAGGTAAGCTTTGATGCGAATTTCAGAATCCAGTTGGCGATTCTTCATTAGATCTAAGCCGGTCTTCTTAACCTGTTGGATAAAGTTAGAATTTAGAATAAAATCGAATGAACAATTAACGAATGTTAAATACAAGAACAAAAAAAAAAACAAAAAAAAATGTGACCTTGGCAGCACAAGGGTCAGCTTGGAACGCTTCAAGAGCCGCAGCCCTAACCCTGTTCTTCACGGAGTTGTCTACGGCGCAGTGAACTACCTTGTCTATGAGACTGTCTTCTAGGTGACGAATATTACGTATTCCCTTCAAAACTGCCACAACCTAAAATGTAACCAAGATATTAACAATATGAAAATACTTTAAAAGTAGAAAAAGCTATAATATTTTTAAAAACAAATTTAGAGTAATTCTCAAACACTTCTTTATGAAAAGGATATTAATTCTTTTAAGTCTGAGAAAAGTTTTTATGAAAAGAAAAATTTAAAGACTTGCCCCAAAAATTTATATAATATAAGTAGGTACCTAAGTAATAGTTACGAAGAAAATACTTACATAATCTTCCTCGACCTTTGACTTGGGCTTGCAATTTTGTAACTTAGCACCGAGTTTATTGCTCAAAGCAACGATTCCTTCAGACTTGGCTGAGTGGCAGTTGTGCTCGCGACAGTAGATACCAGCCAGTGCACCAACACCTAGGTAAATCTCTTTTGGGAGATTCGGCAAATCTAAAAGACCCTGTTGTACAAGTAAAAAAAAAAGTGAGTATGTTGGCTCACAGATACACACATACACATATACACAGAGACACACGTAACACTTATAACTCCCCGTTTTTGCGTCGGCCGTCGGAGGTTAAAAATAAATACTTACAGAGGCAGCCTTGAGAGCGTCGTTGTTGACATGTCTGGCGTTGCCAAGAGACAGGAATACGAGCTCTTGTTCGAGAGGAGATAAGGATGAGCTCTTCAGGATCTGGATGGAAGCTTCAATGCTTGCGCCAGTTCCAGCGCGGAGAAGACCGTCCAAGAACACTCGCCTGTGGTGAAAGGATGGAAAATTTTATATTTACTTATTGACTCAAGTATTAGAAGAAAATATTTTATTTTTAACTACCTTCACCCGGCCAGTTTTTTTTTAGAGATGAACATTACAAACAGAAATCTTTTTTATAGTATAGATTATACTGATAATCAACTTACTTTTCCAAATCGCTTGCCTTGCACTGATTATAGACATTCATCAAATCGTCTTTGCTCGTAGTGCGGAATATCTGTAAAAGTAAAATGAAAGTCATTCGTAAAATTATTAAGTTTATATAAAAAACTAGCTGTTCGTTCGTGTTGAAAAATGAAAAATATAACACATGAGAAAATGTAGGTTAGATTTTTTGTTGATAAAGTAAATAAAAGCACAATAAAAAAGGTCCCTGACTCACGCAAGGGGGAATATGTGATGGGGGTGGGATAAACCCCGGGGGAAACAATAAAAAAAGGATAAAAAAAATTACATACCCTGACAACTTGAGCGAATTTGCCAGCGGATTTAGAGCTGGCCTCGGTAGTGAGTGTGTTGGCGGTTTCCTTAACGATTTTGAGAGCCGATTGAGCGTTGCTGGTGTCAGAAGTGGCTCCATGAGGGTTCTCGAAAATTATCGTATGGGTCTCCTTGAAGGCACCTTTAAAATATATAGCACTCTTTAATACATAGTTAGGTTTCTGAAAAAAGACTCCCAAGATGATGACGATCCCGAGAAGAAAAATAAAAAGGAGCTCAGGATACCATTCCTTTTGTCATCTTTAAAATAATAACAATTATCAAGTTTTTTTTTTTATCAAATAACATTATATTTGTATTCTTAGGGCCTCTTTCACCAACTACAAGTAAAGTGTTGATTAGTATTTTTAAGTAAAACTAATTGTCGAGTATCTTGTCAAATTACCTACAGAGTAATGCTACTCGAAGATGCTGAATCTCGTACGCATTCTTACCGGTTGACTTTAAATGGCGGTTAGCCTACTTGACACTTTACTCAGGGATGGTGATAGAGGCCATTTCTTGTAAATGACTGTTTGTTTCTTAATTTAAAAAAGAATTGTAATAAAAGAATGTCACTAATTGCAAAATATAAGCTATTTTTTTCTCGGATAAAATACTCAGCATCTTACCTTCGTCAGCGCCGGCAGCTTTTCCTGTGAAAGTCAATTTTGTGTGGACTTTAGCCCGAGCACCGTTCTCTCCCAACGAGAAAGGCTTGTACAGGTACTCCTCAGTAGCCGATATCTTCTCTGGTACACCATTGTTGACCTTGGACTCCACATTCAAGATTGATTGAAGCACCTGACTGTCTTTTATCTCCTGAAACCGTAGTAAGTTGCAATTTTAGTAAATTAAAAGTATTGAATACATGGAAATTTGGTTTATTATGGAACTCGCTAAGGATTCAACGCATTAGTCAGTCTTCTAAGTTTTCCTAAAAAATATTGAAGTTGTCAAAATGCCCTAGTAAAAGATTGTTCTAATTATACTCGAAAAACAAAATAAAATTTTATATACATATCGAAACTCATTTTCCTGAAGTGAACTGAAAAAAAAAACATGAAAAATAACTTACGGCAGTTGGATTGACGACAGCTGTGATAAGATCGTTCTTTCCTTGTTCACGGTGAGCACAACGAGACAGATCCCGAGTCCGGTGTACGAGAACAGCGCCTCCTTCTTGTGAGGAAGACGCTTCAGTGGGACAAGCTCCGAAAATGTCGATCTGGTGCCAAATATACCTTCTTATTAACTTTGACGACACGTTTGGTCTAGTGGCTAGTCAACCTAGCTGTTATTCAAACAGCGCGGGTTCGCTAGGGGCAAATGTTTATGTGTTAACATTTTACCATTGCACCTGAGTCATGGATGTTTTGTATTTATAATATTAAGTATGTATTTACAAAAAATCAGTTGTCTGGTATCCATAATACAAGCACTAGTTGCTTACTGTGGAACTAGATGGTGCTGTGTGGAAAGTGTGAAGATATTTATTTATTATTTATTTATTTATTAAACTCTAAACTCTAGAGCATGTTATGAATAACATTATTCATATAGTGTTATGAATGTCATTATGAGGGAAGAAAAAAAATTTGAGTCCCTCAGTGGAATTTTTGATAACGAGTTTCTAGAACCTGTAGAAGGGGCGGAAATTTTATTCCTTCTACAGGTTGGAATCGAAAACCTTACCTTATCGGTCCTTATCCTTAATCCTAAAATAAATTTCTTTTGTTATAGGCGACGGTAGCCACTTACTATAAAGTGGACCGTCAGCCTGTTTGCAAACCTTAACATATAAAAAAAATAGGAATCCTGAGTAAGTAATACCTGAGTCGAAGGCTTCTGCTCTGTTTGCAGTAGAGAGATAATGGCTCTCTTGATGTTGAGAGAACGGCGAGTATCTCCCTCTTCGGAGCATATTTCGGGACCCACGCGTCCATCTTGCAAAGTGAAACGAACTGGCTTCTCTAGGCCTGGTGGTTTGTTGTATTTCTGTAACGAATTTGAAAAGTTATGTCAATAATTTTATGTTAAAACTAGCTAATGCCCTCGACTTCATCCGCGTTGGAAAAAGAAAAATATAACATCTGAGAAAATATATCACAAAACAAAGACTAAGGGCCTCTTTCACCATCTGTCAAGTAGTCTAACCGTCATTTAAAGTCACCTGTCACCGGGAATAATAAAATTAAGCTGATATACCTTTGTTTGTACGGTAAAAGTCCCAAACATAAAAAAGAAAATAATAAAAAAATCGCCTATCGAAGCATGCACTAAACCGAGTGCATAATTTAATAAAACATAAAATTATTTCTAAAAGTAACTAATCAACACTTTACTTGTAGTTGGTGAAAGAGGCCCTTAGACGAGATAAAGAGACGGCTACAATGGCGCCCTCTTTTTTTAATTATATTTAGATGATCGCTCGGGAACCTAATATTTTTTTAGGATAATAAGTATCCTATATGTTAATCTAGGTAATAAACTAATCTAGGTAATAATCCGTGTACCAAATTTCATCAAAATCAATTTAGTTTAAAAGAAAAGTGTATGTTTTTACCTTGCCATCAGGTCCAGAAATGACCAGATTCTGCACTTTAAGGACATGTGCGCAGTTCCCTAAAGCCGAAACGGTTACTTGGCCAAGAAGTTTGACGCTGGTTTCCTTGTGATCAGCACCGGTCAGATAAATAGATACGGTCCCTTCAACGCCATAGTTGTATTTGTGGCCCTTCAAGAAGGTCGCGCCTGATGCTCCTGCAAATGACAGATTCTATGTAAAGCAGACAAGAAAAGTGCTTTACCAGTTTCGATTACAAATTCCATTCATTTCAAAATTCGCTAAGGCTTACATTTGAAATAGGTATTGTTTACTGATTGACATAATTTGTCATCGCTAATAAAGATAGCAATAGAAATTGTCACTTTGAATTTTCAAAGGAAAACAGACCTTATCATTCTACAACATACAAAGAATGTTCAATCAAAAAGCACTTTATTTGTCGAGTTTACTTACCATGAATTATAATACAAATACAATAAAATTTGAACTTTTGTGAATTGTTCATTTTACTGTAAGGAAGTTACTGCAGTTTTGTCTTTATTTTTTATTTTATTAGAGATGGGCTTGCTCTTGGCCAACAACTAGCTGTGTAGCAAGGATGAGGCCTATGATGGAGCGAGTTGACCCAGAAGAACTCGAACTTTAAAAAGATTCAAACCTTGTCAGTGCGCATTATAAAGGATGTTTTAAACAAACAATTATTACTAACTGCAAGCAATCATAAATTACTGCAAACAATCATAATTTTTTATAAATATACAAGAACAAGAAAACAATAAAAGAGAGGAAGCTGCAGTAATTCAGGCATGTAAGAGGTAAAGGTATTATATTCTTCAAACAGTGATGCAAGGAAAAGTACAGGGAAAACGTAGGAGAAGCAGAAGAATGACATTCTGGTTGTCATTCTTTCATGCAGCTGCATGCATGATTCTTTCATGCAGCAGCTTTCAAGGTTAAGATATCCATAATGGTCGTCAACCTTCTTACGAAGGTACAAAACCTTTTTACAAAGGCGGCACTTTAAGTTGAAGATATATCAGAGTAATAATATATATAACATTGTAAGCAAAACTACACAAACGTACAAAGACTTCTCAGTACTTATTTATCTTAATATAGTTTTATAAATAAAGAAAAGGTCAAGGAAAAGATAATATACGTACCTCCTGTACACCCTTTTGAACACTTATCTGCAACAAACAAACAAACCAACTGTTCATTAATCACATTATTTATCATGACAGGAGTTAAATATGTCATTATTATGAGTTTATGTGCACTAATGAAAATTGATGACATTAAATTTTTTTAACTGTTGTCCATGTCAACTGTACTGTCCAACTATACCAAACTGTTACTGTCCAACTGTACCAAACTGTAACTAAACAGGCCTAACTTTTGGCTAAAATGTTTTAAGTTATAAACATTTTCCAATCAACTGTACGTACGTTAGAAAGGTCTAAATTCTTAGCTAAGTTGACGAATAGCGAATGTGGTAAAAGTGAAGTAGATGAATGGCGTCAAAGTCTACATATTTTAATTATTTTAAGGGATGCTAGAGCCCACTACCCCATCCTTTCCTTGTCCCTTATTTTTAATCCTTCTATGCTCTGCAGCTCACTTGCAGTACCTATGGCGTAACTTGTGTTATATGCGATGGTAACCAACTATCATTAAGTGTTGATAATCAGCCTGTCTGTCGACTTTTTTTATTATTATTAGAGATGGGTTTGCTCCTGGCCAACAAGCACCTATGTAGCAAGAGTGAGGCCTATGATGGAACAAGCTCACACAAGAAGATGCCTATTCACTCGAACTTTCAAAAGATTTGGGTTATATGAGCTCGGGAATACAGACGCCGACAGGGAGTTCCAAAAATTTCTAAAGCGCTTGGTCCGAAAAAGAGGTATACTTTTAATATAAAAAAAATACTTGTATAGAAATATAAGTGGGATGTAAAATGACAACATAGTGACTCATGAAACAATAAGGTCAAAGGATAAGACTCGATCGATCTTTGTTAAGAAATTGTTTTGTATATTTTGTTTGTTTAACCCGGCTGATACCGGCTGATACGGCTAACCGTTACCAATAAGGATGCGCGGGCGCAAATAAATCGTTTGTTTGTACAAATACTGGCATATTACTATGTTTGTTGGAATTGTCTAATGTTGATATATGGCATTGGAAAATTTCATTCGATTATTGTCTTAATTTTAGTTTTATTACGTACTAGCTGTTGCACGCGACTTCGTCCACGTAGCATGACATGAAATATAGAAATATAATCTATTAATGTAGCTTTATACAAAAACACGAATCTTTTCTCTTTAAAATAGACTAGCGCTCCCACGGCTTCGCCCGTAATGAATTTTTAAATGTACAGAATTTTCCTCGTTTAGCTCTCTTTTCATTAGAGAAAACCGTTTGAAAATCCGTTAAGTAGTTTAGAAGTAGTTAACGGAGAAACGTACAGGCATTTATTGCAAAAACCTGGCTGCAAAAATTGTAATCAAGTTGCCGAAACTGAAATTTTACATAAATTTTATTTCAGTGTCAAATTTCAAAATCATCAATTCTCATACACCTGCCATACACTCAGTTAGCATGTGCGATATATATTTTATAAATAAAAAGAACTATCCAGAATCGATGGTAATATAATATGTCTATTCGGTACAAACAACTTATTTGATAATAACATCAAGTTTTGTTTGTCTGTCTGTCGTATCGTAACTGGTCCCCGTGAGTCCGTCAAGCAATTACTCAATTTGTCAGAGATCACTGCACCGAGTGGGGGCCCCAAATGTTCTAAAGCCCCCCTGTCTAACCACTGGCTTGTTTAAATTAGTATGTAGTACACCATAAGTGGTAACCAATATGGATTTCAAATGTTATATTTCAATTTTAAAAAATCCGTACTAATCCGTACTAATATTATAAATGCGAAAGTTTGTTTGGATGTATTGATGTTTGTAACTCTTTCACGCAAAAACTACTGAACCGATCACCATGAAATTTTGCATACACGTCTTTCATCCAGAAAAAAGTACCGCTCCCGAGGGATCATCTAAAATTAAGGAAACTAACTCCTGGCTAAGTGTAATGAGAATAACGATGTCAGGCGATATATTGCTTTTTCAACGCGGACGAAGTCGCGGGCACCAGCTAGTATTATAAATGCGAAAGTATGTATGGATGTATGGATGGTTAGATGTATGGATGTTTGTAACTCTTTCACGCAAAAACAACAGAACCGATCACGATGAAATTTTGCATACACGTTGTCTGGGACACCAGAAAGGACCTAGGGTACCTTTCATCCAGAACTCGGACGAAGTCGCGGGCACCAGTTAGTATTTTAAACAATTAAGTCTATCGATCTACATATCTGTACTTGAATATAAATTTATAATATTATAAAGAGAAAATATTTCTTTTTAATGAATAAACTCCAAAACTAATGTATTGTTTTAGAAATTCACATTTTTATTATGTTAAGATCAACAAAACATAACAGCACATATGCTGTTATTTCAAAGACAAAATGACCTTTGATTTTGTAAAGTTCATTCCCATAGTTGTCCCCGCCAGGAATCGAACCCGGGCCCCTGAGACGTTAGGCAAGCACCCTTACCACTCATCCAACGGGTTCGTCAAAGATTACTAAGATTTATTAACAAGAGATGTAAACAATTTGAACTGTTTACATTTAATTGTAAAATCAATTAAGATATTGATACGAACCTAAATGTTCGAGACTCTTTAGAAGCTAATAAGTAGGTACCAATGATTTTGTATTGGTCTCGCTCGCTACGCTCGACTAGATAGAGGACTATACAACAACGACAGCTCCGTAAATGCGGCCGTTTTTTATTCTAGTGTGTTTAAGCAACAATTGTCAGTTGACATTGTGTACTAGTGTGCGTGAAGAATTGTGTTACCAGCTGCTAACTGTTACCCGAGTTAATGGGAAAAATATTTTATGCTGTGGTCTATTAGTCAATTAAGTTATAAATATAGCTCAGAAAATACTTAAAAATGAACAATAAATTAAAACGGAATGTATAAATATATTTATATATAGAAAAATGGAAAATATGTATTATATCAATGATTAGGCCTCATTTTTAATAGTTTTTTTTTATTTACATGTAATATTTACAAGTTATTATTAAAAATAAGGGTTAATAAGGGTTGGCTTTAGAATCGTGTGGGAAGATTTTAGGGTATTTGAAGGTTAAATTAGTTAGAAATGGATGTTAATTTCATAAAAATATAGTTTTTATGGAAAGGAAATCAGTCTACAATTAATTTATAGTACAGTGAATATAGTCGCTTTTTTTTTTTGGTCAACTTTGCACTATCCTACCGATCCAATTTTTTTTTCTATAAGGTTTAGGATCACTTACTGAGTGTAAAATCACAAAATGCTGACAGATTCCGGTGACAGCATAGGCGCCATCTTGAAAAAACGTTTCTGGCCGATATCTCGGAAACTATGCACTTTAGGGCAAAAGTGATACAGACCATTATTGTAGAGAATACTATTTCGCATCTTTTATTTCTTACGCATTTTTTTGTAAAACTCACCGCTTACGTTTTATGGCTCATTTAATTAACACATTTTTCTATCTCGGCCGATAACTCTTATAATATTGGATTAATCAATAAAATGCATCAATCCATTTTTAAAGATCAATCTATTCCCCACAACTTTTATTTGAAACTTTTTTTTTTAATGTCCATAGTTTTCAAGCTATAGGACGTTAAATGTTGGACTACCAGGTGCAAGGTTTGAATTTTCAAGGTATGCATAGAGTACAATGGTAAAAATTCAACAAATACATTTGAAAAAATATCCCGAATGTTGATGTACTTAACAATGAAAAGTTCATCTCCTTACCTGAGATAATAACGAATTTTTTTAAATTTTATTTTATTATATTTGGTACAATTAAAGAAATATGTACATACCAGTAATATAGAAGGCTTATAAAGTGTTTGGAAGTGAGATTATTTAACAATAGATGTTAGTTTTATAAAAATATTGTTTTTATGGTGAGGAAATTCATTAACAATTAATTTTATATAGATTTTAAAACATGACCTCAAATTGTTTGTATAGTACATCAATATTTACATACATGTTGTAGGTACAAGACATTTGTACTGGATGAAAACAAATAGGTTAGGTTCCGTAATGTTTATGACTCTGTGGCTCATTGGCTCTGTGGTTGAAGATTAAACTTGAAGTAAACACGTATGTAAAAAGTAGATACAACAAAATTAAATAAATGAAAACAGTTTTAAACAGTGAAAATTTATGTGTTGTACTGAATATGTGTGTTGTAATAATGTTTTTAAGTGATGCTGATGCTGATAGTTGCAACAAACCTGGTATGTACCTACATATTTATTTGTATTGTAAACAATTTTAGGTTATGTTCTAAAATATTATTAAATTAATTGTAGACTCATTTCCTTTCCATAAAAACTATATTTTTATAAAATTAACATCCATTTCTAACTAATTTAACCTTTAAATACCCTAAAATCTTCCCACACGATTCTAAATAATTCCCAATAACTAGGTTAGATAAATGAAATATGTTATATAATAAAATAAAATAAAAACAATAAATTCACATTATAAAAATCTCAACCATGGGGAAATTGATTCTTGTATACGCGGCAACACTGAATGGCGTTTTGGGTTCATATTATTTTATGTTGAAATTTCGAAATTATACGATACTTACTGATGGTATGTGATCCCAGTGTTCTTCTTATTTTTTGTGGTATTATTTTTACACAGTTTCACTACGCACCCCGGCATTTTAGTTTGAATTATGCCCAAAATTTAATAAAACATTCGGCATGTACACATGACAGACAGCTTGCAGTGTGACTGGGTGGTGATTAGCTCCGGTACGCCAAATTTGGCGTATCATTTTTTTCGCGTTTGACAATTACGACTGCTTTGTCTTGTCGAGTGAAGCGAGACCAATTTTTAGTCTATGGTAGGTACCTACCTATTAAAACGCTAATATCTATACCTATTATACTCGTAGGTTAAATCTGGTACACATTGAAATTAACGAATATATAAAAAAAGATATAAAACAAAGCGAACTCACAGGCAAACGCTACTTATCTATATTTATCTGTAGTATCCTTTAATTTCAATTAATTTTTTATGCGAACTACTGCAACTTTAAAAGTGTCATTTGTTCGGTGATTTGTATCAACCGAACTACACTACTAAAAAGTTGCATTAGTTCGGTCAACCGGCCAAACAACCAAACTACTGCTACTAAAAAGTTGCATTAGTTCGGTCAACCGGACAAACAACCGAACTACTGCTATTTAAAAATTGCATTAGTTCGGTCAACCGGACAAACGACCGAACTACTGCTACTAAAAAGTTGCATTAGTTCGGTCAACCGGACAAACAACCGAACTACTGATACTAGACGAATACTTACTAATATTATAAAGACAGAAAAATTCGCATGTTTGTAATGAATAAACTCAGAAACTACTGGAACAATTATGAAAATTCTTACACCTTTAGAGAGATAGATTATCAGCGAGTAATCTATACTAATATTATAAAGTTGAAGAGTTTGTTTGTTTGTTTGAACGCGCTAATCTCAGGAACTGTTTCGAATTGAAAATTATTTTTGTGTTGGATAGATCATTTATCGAGGAAGGCTTTAGGCTATATAACATCACGTTGCGACTAATAGGAGCAAACAAACAGTCGAAAATGTGGAAAAAACGGGGAAAATTGCTCCCGTTGCGTGCGCTGCGAAAATAACTATTCCACGCGGACGAAGTCGCGAGCACAGCTAGTATAATAATATGAAGCTAACACCTAATGGTCTCGTGTAGGTAATAGGTATACTTTTGTTACAGTATGTATGTGAAATGTCAGGCGCAAGAGATACCACAATCGTAGGTCAGAGGTAAAGTTTATCATGCTTATCAGAAGACGTTTATTGCAAATTGTCACCACCGAGATGTCACTTAGCGACAACTAATTTATGGAGGAAAATTACTCTGGAGACCTTTTTTTAAAATTACCTATATTTATGTGACATAAATATGTTCCTATATTTATGTGACATAAATTATGTTCCTATATTTGTGTGACATAAATTATGTTCCTGTTATTTTTTTTTCTGTTCTTATAATCACATTTTAATTTAATAAATGCATATAGGTATACTTATACTCATTTATTAAATGAAATGCATAATTGCAGATATTGGGTGTTATTGTTCATTATATTAGTCACTAGTTGGCGCCCGCGACTTCGTCCACGTGAAAAAAGTAGCCTATCCTGTTTCCCGTACGTCTAAATGTTTATCTACCAAGTTTCATGAAAATCAGTTAATGCGTTTAAGAGTTATGGAGGAAGACTAAAATACTGAAGAGAAAAATACAAACCTTCGCTATACTAATAAATTTGTATAGAGAAAAGATAGCACGACATTTGATACTAATATTTAGATATTTGAAAAGTTCTTAAAACATTTATCAAAACGACTGCGATTATTTAAAATATTTTGATTTTTCGAAGACATGTGACATGTGGAAATTGATTGTTTTATCAAAATCGGTTCAGTAATTTCGGAGTTCATCGAGAACAAACACGTGACACGTAATTTTTATATTATTAATTGCTAATTGACTAAATATATTTTCATAGTTAAATATGTATGTCTAAAATTACCTTGACAATGACCAGTAATGACCACATTGTAATATTATCTGTAACGAACATGGTCATATGATAACATCCTTTGTTCGTCTTTCGCCTTTTGACCCTTCGCTTAGATAAAATTTATTTTGATATTTGTTTATTAACAATATATCTTTGTTGTGTTATCTAAGTTTGCTTGTTCAAGGTCAATTTAGACTTAGTAAAATTATTTTAATGGAAGTAGCTCTTGCGTTTTAATGAAAATAGGCTAAGGGCCTCTTTCACCATCTCTCAATAAAGTGTCTATCGCCATTCAAAGTCACTGGTAAGAAAGCGTACAAGTTTCACCAAGGTTACTCAAGGGTTTACTTAAGGGTAATTTCAATAAAATTGACACAAAATACTCGTAACATTTACTCGCCAATTAGAGTTACTTGTAAAATAACTAATCAACACTTTACTTGTACTTCAAACTTCTGTCAATTGTGTTCAAAAGTTTCAAAAGGAATGAATTTAAAAAATGAATTTGAGACGGACAGACAGCGACTTTGTTTTATGCTATGTTTATATTATTTATTTATTTACAGGAACATATATATATTAAGTTTATTGGCTATGAAAACACACACTAGGCATGCAAGCCTGTATCGTGTGTTTCATGAATTGTAATTTAACAATAAGATAAAAAATAATCTTTATTATTATATTGTTATTATTATTTTTTATTTATCACTCCTCCTCTACACTCCTCACTCTCCAGCACTAACCACCGGTAGCTTGGGCCTTGCCCCGTTACTTGCGGCACTCTAATTTTAATTTTTTTTATAATATTTATTGATTTTTATATAATATATATTGTAAAAAAATTTAGAGTTAAGAAAGAAAATAAATATGTGTGAATAATAATAATAATTAAATTTCAATGTCTATTACATCGTAGACATTCAAACACTATCTTGTATTAATTGACAATTTAAAACAGTGTTTTTCCAAAGTCGTAAAGCGATTAGTAGTTTCTAAACAATTTTAAAATATATTTACTTAATCATTTTCTATAATGTATTATAATATTTGTCGACACGTTTGGTCTAGTGGCTAGTAACCCTAGCTGTTAACCAAACGGTCGCGGGTTCCGATCCCGCTAGATGCAAATGTTTATGTGTTAACATTTTACCTTTGTACCTGAGTCATGGAAGTTTTGTATTTATAATATGTATGTATTTACACCAAAAAAAAAAACTAATCTATGTAATCAACTATCTAGCGCTATGTACTATGTACTAACTATGTAGCGCTGCCTTGACTTATATAAAAAAATATATCAACTATCTGGTATCCATAATACAAGCAGTATTTAGTTGCTTACTGTGGAACTAGATGGTGCTGTATAGAATGTGTGAAGATATTTATATTACTAGACTGGGTGACCGATCTTCACTCGAGCCAAAAGTCTATGACACATTATAGACCCTAACAGATCGATTTCTAGACCTAAAAAACCTCTAACCCTAGATTTTAGTTTAAATTGTTAGAGCCGTTTGCTTAGATTGTCGTGGCATACAAGAATTCCTCGTTTAGTATTAAGATTTTTTAAATGATGATTCTTAATATAAAAAAGAGCAAGATTTTTCCTTTTTAATATCTATTTACTTATTTTGTGGTCAGACCACTATTTAAACCAATTGAACCAAACGTAGCCTCATTACTTTAAAGATGTCGTTTAAATCGGTTCGGCCGCCTACGAAACCAATGCTACGTAACCAGTTACGTGACAAGAATTGTTTTTCTTTCTACAAAACCAGTTACGTACAGAGAATTTTTTTCTTTCTACGAAACCAGATACAATCCAAAAAAAATCAGTTTTGGTAAGGCTCTATTTCTACAAAATACCTAATGTCTAGAAATTTTCTTATCTGACTATAAAATACCTTTTTATTTCTTGGTCCGAGTTGTCAGTGAAAAATATATCAAAAACTAGCGATCCTTTTCTGGCTTCGCCCAGAGTGCAATTTTTATGTATAAAAATCTTCCACAATGTGTATTTTAAGCGTATAGGTAAAGCAGACAAGAAAAGTGCTTTATCAGTTTCGATTACAAATTCCATTCATTGCAAAATTCGCTAAAGCTTAGATTTGAAATAGGTATTGATTATTGATTGACATAATTTGTCATCGCTAATAAAGGTAGCAATAGAAATTTCAAAGGAAAACAGACCTTATCATTCTACAACATTACAAATAATGTTCAATCTTAGGGTGATAAAGCACTTTATTTGTCGAGTTTACACAAACCAACTTAACATTTTTACTTATCTATACTAACTTTTAGTTTTATTTGATTGTACTGTGACTATTTGTAATTCTGACGATTTGAAAAACTGACCATCTGAAAGTCTATCCTTATGAAAATTTGACCTTTTGAAAGTAAAGGATATTATAAAGAGAGTCGACTTGCATGTTTGTAAAGAATAAACTCTTTAGAATCACCTATTATCAGAAAGCTACCATTATCAGCGAGTAACATAGGCTATATTTTATCAAAAAAATTACACAGGCGAAGTCGCGAGCAACAGCTAGTGTATTCCTTAGACATTTTGGAGATTTGGAGTCCAGAACAAACACAGACATATAGGTAATTTAATTATTTTTTTATTGTTTTCATGCAAATAGTAATAGGTAGCTGAAAATAAACTTATTTTTCTAACATGTTTATTCCGAATCTCAGAACATTTAAATTTATCTAATATATAAAATTCTCGTGTTGCGGTGTTTGTTGCCAAACTCCTACGAATCGGCTGGACCGATTTTGATGAAATTTTGTGTGCTTATCGGGTAGGTCTGAGAATCGGCAAACATCTATTTTTCATACCCCTTAATGTTAAGGGTGGTCCACCCCAATTTTTTTATTTTTTTTTGGTAAAACAACGTTTGTCGGGTCAGCTAGTATTATATAAAACTAGCGACCCTCCACAGTCTTCGCACGGATCTTTCTATTAATGATTACAATATCCAAATCCGTTGGGTGCTGTAGAAGAATGGCGGAGACAAAGATAGCGGCCAGCGACTTAATTTTACAATAATACTAGCTGGCGCTCGCGACTTCGCCCGCATGCATACATACAATATCTACCTACACTTACAGATTTATTATTAGTTAACGGCCCGCTCCCGGCTTCGTAGAGATTTTTTTCTACAATTTATATACAAAAATCATCCTCGTTGATCGCTTTTGAAAATCCGCTTCGTGGTTTGCGTGTAGTAAGCGGATATACAGACAGACAGTCGCGGAAAGCGACTTCAAATTATACTATGATTATAATATGACATAAAGCCATAAAGCATATTATGTTTAAGAAATTAAAATATTTCATTATTTGTCATAAAAAAAATTAAGAATTTCACCTAATTACGAGTAAATATTAGTTTAAACTTAAACTTATAATAAAAAAAAATTACTTATTAATGAATTGAAAAAAAAAAATAAAAAAAAAATTACTCACCCTCACTTAACACGGGATTCCATAAAACGGAAAGTACGTATAGAACACATAAAATGTTCAAACTTAACCTACTGGTCCCCATTTTTACAGGGGATACAGTGCACTTAATGTAAATCAGTCGGAATTTTAACTTAAGCTAGCAATACTTATGTTACGTGCAGTTAATACCCCGGCCGGAAGGTAAATGCATGCCGCCAGTGTGTGTTCCCCTTTATATAGATGCGGTTCGGACGATCGGCCAATAGGAGACGAGAATTTAAATTGATATGATTGTTGAACTAGCAAACAAGGGTAGCATTTCAATTCAGTATCTTTTAAATCGGAATTCTATCTAGAGTGTATCTAGATCAATAAATGTTTGGGTAAGTAAATCATAAAGAATTAGTTGAAGTTGAACCGAGAACGCTTCGCTGTGGCACAGTCAGCAACGTTCCATGGTTGCCATAACAACAGTCAATGTATGAAAAAAAATTTTTTTTTAATAAAAAAATCGGTTTCCGTTGTAATTTTGATATATATTTTTTTATCATAATATACTAACCATAAGTTATTAATAAAAAAATAAAACAACCATAAGTTTTTTTGCAACATACAATATGAAGGATTGTGATTGTATTTTTGCAATAAAATCATATTTGGATTTTTGAGTTTTATGGCCCTTTAGTTTTTAAGCAGCGATATCTTCTCTCATTATAAAATTAGTATAGATTTAGATTATAAAAGTGAGTCAACAGAGGCATCAAAATCGGTTAATCCGATTGGGAGCTATGATGCCACAGACATGTACACAGGTGAAACTTATAACAAAGATAGAATGACAATGACAGATAAAGTTCCAGTGTAAAGTACCTACAATGGAATTTTGTAACACAATTCTGTAACATTACTTACACTGTGTCACACTGGTGTCACATTACTTACACTACTTACATACGATTGGATAGACTTGACTGACTTCTTGCTAAAAAGAAGAAGTACATTACGATTGTACTACCCATCTTTATAAATGAGATTCATTTCATACTCTATATTGGCAGATTGTGCGTACCTACTTATAGACATTGTCACCTTCTATATCTCTATATGTATATTCATAGATAAATGATTGGTCTCGCTGCGCTCGACTAGATACCGCCGTCGTACTTTTAAAATGCGGTATAAAATAGTACGCCGAATTCGGCGTACCCGAGCCAGTCACACTGCAAGCTGTCTGTGATGTGTACGTGCCGAATGTTTTATTAAATTTTAGGCATAATAAAATACCAGTTTGCGTAGTGAAACTGTGTAAAAATATAATAAAACTGGGTAAAAAGTGATAAAAAGTGACGATTTCTTACACACACTACAATAAAAAGTTGCCACATTTTCGGAGCTATTGCTTTTGTATAGCGCTCTAACTGGTCGAGCGCAGCGAGACCAATCAATTATCTTTGTGTATATTATAATATAAAAATTACATGTCACGTTGTTTGACGCCAATGAACTCCTAAACTACTGAGCCGATTTTGTAACCATAATATGTAATTTGATCCAACTTAAAAGATAGGAGAGTTTTTATTTAGAACCCGGGCTAAGTCGGGAGCGGGTCACTAGTATAACTCTAGTATATCCGTACTAATATTATAAATGCGAAAGTTTGTATGGATGTATGGATGTTTGTAATAGTTCACGATACGACCTATTCTCAGACCTACCTAATATAAACAAAATAAACACTGTGACACGAGAATTTTATATATTATACTAGCTGGTGCCCGCGACTTCGTGTTCGCGTTCTAGATGAGAGGTACCCAACGTGTATGCAAAATTTCATGTTAATCGGTTCAGTAGTTTTTGCGTGAAACAGTTACAAACGTCCATACATCGATCAATCCATACATTCATACAAAATTTAGCATTTATAATATTTGCACGGAAGCAAACTAGCTTTCGCCCGCGACTTCGTCTGTGCGCTTTTTCTCTTTATCAATTAACTTGAAAGGGTATTACTTCAGATTTTAAGCTACTTAACCATAACGTAAACATTACCTAAAGTGATACTAACTTAAATTTTATTAAATCACATTTTAAAACAAACAAATTGCTACTTATATAACAAGTAAGTAAGTATCTTGTACATTTATAATTTTATTATAAGTAGATTATAAAATTATTTTTGTATTGTATTTTGCGTTCAAGTATGTATGTATATTATTACATTGTTTACAAGGAAAGTACAATGACCGTTTACAGACATGTGCTAAGCGAATGTTCAATGATTGGTATAAAAAAAATCTTATCTACATAGTTAGATATTATACTATTTGAGAATACTATTGTTTTTCCTTACGGGCTTACGTAAATTATTGAAATATTTTATTATTATAAATAACTAGCTGTTGCGCGCGACTTCGTCCGCGTAACTTTGTAACGTTGTATTAGTAAGGATAAATATAAAAATATCTCGCGTCGGAGATATCTGTTAATTTTTATTAATAACACTACGTAAGTTCTTACCAGATGTCGCCCTCGCGTCAGAGACATCTGTTAATTTAAATTAATAACATTACGTAAGTGAGCCTCTTTTCTGTAGCCTTGTTTGTTCCTAAAAATCATACCTGATGTCGCCTTTAACTTTGTAAATTATATACTAAAACCTTCCTCGAGAAAATAGACATTAGTGAAAACTGCATTAAAATCGAAAACCGAAAAAATAGACAAAAAAATAATTTTTTTTTTTCGATTAGCTCTCCTGTAGAAAGTGTAATTTTGATTTGTGGCCCTTTAGTTTTTAAGCAGCGATATGTTTAATATGTGAGTACAAAATATTATGTTTTTACAAATTACGAGTGAATGTCCTAGTACTTACATTGTGCCATTAATATTGTCGTATAAATTTTATTTCTTTGTTCAAATAAACAATTATTGTTACTGCGGACAGACGGGCTGCGAAACGATGTACCTCATTATCTAAGCCGTAGGACGTCCACTGCTGGACATAGGCCTCCCCCATAATTTTCCAATAGGACCGGTCAGAAGCTGCCTGGATCCACCGCTGACCCGCGGCCTTTATTAGGTCGTCTGTCCACCTTGAGGGTGGACGTCCTACGCTGCGCTTGCTGGTCTGTGGCCTCCACTCGAGAACCTTCCGGCCCCAGCGGCCGTCGGCTCTCCGTACTATATGCCCTGCCCACTGCCACTTCAATTTACTAATCCGCCGGCTTATGTCGGTAACTTTCGTACGTCTGCGGATCTCCTCATTTCTGATTCGATCGCGCAGTGTAACCCCGAGCATAGCCGTTGAGCGACATTGAGCTTCCTTACGAGGCCCATAGTTAGAGACCACCTACATACATTGAATGCATACTGTACCTACCTACATTGAATTCGTCCCTTCGATTTACTGCACTTTTACTAATGAGATAATTATTCATAGTGTAAACAAACGATAAGACTAATTGTGCGGCGTACACTTACAATTCCTACTGCATCTGTGACTACATAAATATGGGCATGCATTTATGATATGCCCATACAAAGGTCACACTTTATCTTCGAGCTTGGACAATGTGTGCTTCAAAGATATGAAGGAGTATTTATTACCTATTCGTCCTTATAGATAATGTGGAAACAATGTGGCCCTAAACCACCGAAGGGTTTATAAATGCTGCTGCCGGCGACTTCGCCCGCGTAATTTTGTAAATCTATACTTACTAATATTATAAAGCTGAAGAGTTTGTTTGCTTATTTGTTTGTTTGTTTGAACGCGCTAATCTCAGGAACTACTGGTTCGAATTGAAATATTCTTTTTTTATTGGATAGATCATTTATCGAGGAAGGCTTTAGGCTAACATCACGTTGCGACTAATAGGAGCGAAGAAACAGTCGAAAATGTGGAAAAAACGGGGAAAATTATTCATCTTTGAGGGCTTCCGTTGCGTGCGCTGCGAAAACCGTTCGAGATACCCAAATTATTCCCAAAATAACTATTCCACGCGGACGAAGTCGCGAGCACCAGCTAGTACATAATAATTAAAAATCTAGGTAACCTAAAATATTAACTAGACCTATATTACATAGGTAGTCCGATTAGTGGCCTACCCGCTGAACGATTAAAGGTTAGGTTAGGCTCAGTTTATGTAAACAACAATTTAATTATTTACATAGTATTGTTGAAATATTTATATGTTTATTTCCTTCGTATATGTGACGTTAACGTTATTGATTACAAATAATTTAGGACATCAACAACTGGAAACTCCCTTACTGCTAAGTAGATATATGACATGACCTCATCTTCATGACATATACACATACTATATATTGCGTCTGTATTTCCAAGCTCATATATCCCTAATCTTTTCAAAGTTTAAGGGAATGAGCATCTTCTGAGTGAGCTCGCTCCATCATTCATAGGCCTCTCCCTTGCTACATAGCTGGTTGTTAGCTAAGAGCAAACCCATCTCTAATAAATAATAAAAAATATAAAAAAAACACGTGGAGTACCTACCACTTAGTATACACGTGAAGATAGTATTAATTTCTTGCTTTTACATAGTACTCGGTGCTTTTAACTCGTCATTTTGTTTTATTGACATGAAAATAATTGTCGGATAAATCTTCGACTCTGGCGGTTAAAGGATTAACTGCATTATTGCACAGCTAGAGAGTACTTGAGGGTTCCTTATGTCTGAGCTTGAGGAAGACCACCTGCTTGGTTGATGTATTCATTTGTTGTTTTTCTTTAATATTGATTTTGTGTGTTTTTGTATTATTTGTTTTATACCAAATGTTGCCTAAACGAAGTCGCGGATACCAGCTAGTATAAAAACAAATTAATACAGATAACTTGAGCATTATGTAATGTACCTACACATAATGTTAAGCATAACATATTATATTAATATTAATTACCTAATTTGTTCCAATAGGCCAAGGAATATCATTAAGTTACAATGTATAAGTAATTAGAACATTGGTACTTAAGTATGTAGGTATTACTTATATTTTATCATTTTATTGACATACCTACTAATTAATATCTATACTCGTGTTAGTTATATAACAATATTTGCTTAAGGTCACAGTGGAACTCTTACAAAAATGTGTTTTTTATAATGTAGAGGTCGGCAGACAGGCTGAAGTTCTGAGTGAACAGTTAAATTTTCTGAGAATTGCAACACCATAGGGATTGCAAGTGATCTACTGTACTGAATAGGATAAAAGTTTGAACTGGATATTATGAAAGCATTCATGCAATTTCTTCGGTAAGATGGTGTTTACTGCCGTCAGACGATCCACTAAAAATTGAATTTTCTTTCTAGCAGCACTATTATTATTAAATATATAATCACACATTCCACACAGCACCATCTAGTTACAAAGTAAGCAACTTAATGCTTGTATTATGGATACCAAACAGTTGATATATATATTTTACATACAATACTTTTTTTTTGTAAATACATACATATTATAAATACAAAACATCCATGACTCAGGTACAAAGGTAAAATGTTAACACATAAATATTTGCCCCTAGCGGGATTCGAACCCGCGACGGCTTGGTTAACAGCTAGGGTTACTAGCCACTAGACCAAACGTGTCGTCTTGTATTATCTGCTTAGTGGCTATTTCTGTCTGCTAGAGTACCAGTATCACTTCGTCCATTGCTGAAATATTGTGATCGCCACGTAAAATAAAAGTCTCTACCAATACCTACCACGTTAAGAAACTGTAGTACTTTTTTGATAGAGGCACTCCTCACATCTTCACAAGCCATTGTGTGGCTTCCTAAGATGTGACTACGCTTGTGCATCAAAGGGATCCTGTGCACACTCGCACAGGATATGCATTGGTGTTTCTTCTGGCTCATGGCAGAAGCGACACTCTCTTGTACTAGCGAGACCCATTATTTGAGACGACAGTGCCCCGTTAGTGATCTAGCATGCACTACTAAGCGACATTGCCTGATTTCAAAGCACTAATCATGTTCTACAAGAACCATGAAGTAAACAAACTCCCCGATAAAAGCCCTTGTAATATTATTCTTTGAACTTAAGCAATAAACAGCATAGGTACCTATTTATTTATTTGTTAATGGATATCATAAACATAGGAAATATTGGAATTTCGTAATTGTTTTTTTGTTTCCTATGAATCACAAGATAACTTTTGTGTACTGTTTGCATAACTTGTGTGAGACTTAAGGCGCGATTTCACCATACTCTGTTAGTATTTGACATCGCTGAACGTCCGTTAAATGACTTAACAGCGATGTCAAATACTAACAGGGTATAGTGAAATCGCGCATTAGGGTTTAATGGTCTATTCAAATTTTAAATACTTTTAAAAGAAGACAAAATAAATTGACAACCCCATTGGTTGGGTTTATGTACCTACTTATCTTGGCGCTCTCTCTCAGGGTTCGAGTCTCAGCTGGGCCAACTTTAGAAATGTATCTAAAAGTTCTTTATGCCTTTGTATGTTACATACAACATTTTTAGGTATATATTTGTTTTTATATATTATATACTACAGTACACTTATACAGTATTGGTTGTTTATTTTGATGTGAATATGTTTTTAATTTTTCTTCCATAATCTCTATAATATAGAAACATGTGATTTTCTCACATGTCAATGTGATGCCAATGAACTCCTAAACTACTGAACCAATTTTGATAAAACTTCATAACTATGTGCAATATGGACCAGTTTAAAAAATTGGATAGTTTTTATTTTGAATCCGGGCGAAGCCGGGAGCGTTTAGCTAGTAATATTATATTAATAAATTATAAAATTATTTATTCGATCTAATAAGATTTTAAGCCAGATATTTCATTGTTAATATGATTAATAACTACAGGGGTCATGGCACAGAGGAGAACGTAGCGGTGTGTGGGGGGGGGATCCGAGAATAGGGCCTCGGCTGTCATCTCGGACCCACACAACCTGATGGTGGAATCAAGCCGGGGGGTTTTAGTGGGTATTCCCGGTGATAAATCACTTCACTGGGTGAGTCCCACACTCCCCCCTCGTCGTCAATCGACAGTCGACAATCGATAGTCGACAGTGGGATAGTGCGTAAATGTCATTTCCCCTCCTCGAAAAAAAAGGGGTCATGGCACAACAGCACATATTTCACGGTAGTCTTCTGGGCCCTGATTCTGTATGGCAACTACTCTTGACAAGACAAGGCAAGATACGTTAATGTCATTCCTTGTCTTGTCGTGAAATTCTTATGTCTTATGCCCCAAGACAATTATCTATGGCACGATATGACTTCACATGGCAGAGACAAGGCAAGACATTAATGTATCTTGCCGAGTCTTGTCAAGAGTAGTTGCCATACAGAATCAGGCTGTAAGGCCGGAGCTTCCCAAACGCTGCCCGAACAAAGAAATCATCGTCAATTCTACACGTACGCACTACAATGATAGGTTTTTATCAGAGAAATGAAGTCATGATACGATGAACCCACACTGTGAACTCATTCAATTTATGTAAACACAAATAATAGATAGAATAATTTGTGATAAGTTGTTCATACACCGTAGGGTTCAATGTCGCATAACAACCGTTCAATTATTTTAAACTAATTTAATTAAGTTATTAAGTATTCGACGACCCGTTGGATGAGTGGTTAGGGTGCCTGCCTTAACGCTCTGTTTCAGTCCCTGAGTTCAATTCCCGGCAGGGTCAAATGGGCAGTCCGTCTGGCGGCAGTAACCATCCCTTTTATAGAAGACCATCCCTCTTACTGTATTGTGATTCAGTGAGTGAGTAAGGGATGCCCTTATCCTTATACCTACTATGGTTGGCGGCGCACCTGTGGCGTTGCGGCGCACCTGTGGCGACGGTAGCCATTAAACGGACCGTCAACTGGTCAGCTGATAAAAAAAGTATTAATAAAAATATATGATTATTTATCTAATCGGCCACCAGCTGCAGTTCACGAGAAATGTACTTAAGGGCCTCTCTCACCATGTGTCAAGTAGGCTAACCGTCATAAAGTCACCTGTCAGGAATAATTTAGTTGATATACCTTTGTTTGTACTTTAAAAGTACATTAAATAGAAAATAATAAAAAAAAAATTACACTAAACGGAGTGCATAATTTAATAAAACATAAAATTATTTCTAAAAGTAACTAATCAACACTTTACTTGTAGTTGGTGAAAGAGGCCCTAAATCTCCATTTATGCCTATTAATTTGATACAAAATAAATGATGATAAATGAGAGCGATAAATTACATAAGATACAGTTTAATTTAACTTATCATTATAAATGTTGGCGCACTTTGGCAGTTCGGGTGCGCCGTCCCAATGAGCAGTATCCGGTTACGGACTCCCAATGAGCAGTATCCGGTTACGGACCCCGAGGCGGAGTTGCGGAAGAGTGTTCGTCCGACCTCGCAACTTCGCCTATAGCGGACGGTTTAGTCGGTAGGGCTAACCTATCGGTCTGTCCCCAGGCCGGTGGGTATACATGATGGATTCTTCTTGTAAAAAAGGGTATTTCAAAGTTCTGATGAAGCCAGGGAGCTGTACAGTATGTATCATTCTAGATTTAGTGTTTGTAATAGTTACGTATAGTTGTATATAGTATAGTTTAGTTATTTAGTTTAGTTATGTAATTTCCCAGTGAGGCGACATGTCCCTAAGGGAAAAGTCTAAATAAAGATTTAAAAAAAAGATTACAAATCAGCTCCTTTTGTCAAATACAAAAAAAATATATGCTCTTTTTGTATTACTTTAGTGCGAGATCCGGCTGCAAAGATGCTACGTTCATCAAGCATCAAGCATCAAAATCATTTTTTTATTAAATAATTCATTATGTGATTACCTAGATATAATTAAAGGGGCATTACGTTTTAGCCGGGTTGACTATTAAAAAAATAGCTACATATATTTATTAAAGAAAGCTTGAGAATTTCGTGTATAAAAGCTACAATAAAACACAAACTATACCTACGTAGATGAAAAAATAGATTTATTTTATTTCATTTGAAACACATAATGATATACGTAAGTAAACTCCTTTAAAAAAAAATTTACAACAATTTAATACAATCATGCAGAAGTGGATAATATATATATTATTTTGCCAAAATCTATACTATATCCATAATACTAATGTATGTATAAAATCCATACAAATGTGAAAATACAGCTCTGTCTGACCGCAAAATTACATGATGATCGATTGATGCCACGCCTCAATTACTCTACCGATATTCATAAAATTTTTACATACTGTATACTTAAATGTATAATTATTGCAACGATTGCTTGTCAGGTGTTAAATATTTTTATTTTTCAAAGCAGACGAGTCGCGGGCTGACTGACAAAAAAAATAACTGACAAAACATATGACGCCTGAATTGCTATTATACTTTTTTAAGGCGTTGGATCCCTTGGGAACATTTTTATTTTCTATACAAAAGGTAACTCTAAGTATATCTTTTTCTGTTTGCTGAAAACGCGTATACCAAATATCATGATTACCGGTTGAGTAGTTAAGGCATGAAGGAACAGACAGATAGAGTCACTTTAACATATAATACTAGCCGGCACCTGCGACTTCGTCCGCGTTGCAAAATAATAAAAAAAAAAAGCATTTCATGATGATCGTATATCGATCGTATACAGACAGAGTAACTTTGACACTTATAATATTATAGTAAGGCACGGAAAATATATTTTATACCAATTGAGGGAATCTTCTTACACGCTGGTTCAATTTCCTTCACAATACTGCCGTCATAGATAATGGAGGTTTCTGGAATGTAAAGAGAAATAAAATCAGTATTTATAAATATAATTTACTATGTAGATACAGAACCTAGGTATTTCAAAATTCCCCCCCTGGGTACGCCGGGACCTTGTCGCGGGTCACCCTTGGCCTTGACCCGGCCTCGGGTGCTAAGGAGGCGTACAACCGAGCGTTCCGAGCGGGCTCCCAAGCGGGAGTCTGTAGCGGAGCGCTCGCGGGAGGGAACCCTCGCGGGCTCCCTCTCGCAGTTGGAGGTCGCACTCCTTGAGTGCGGCTTAATGTTATAGTTTGTTTCCGCACAGCAAGTTGTGTGCGGATTTCCGAGAGGCGGGCTCCCTCCCGTTACACTCGAGTGCGGACTTTTTTTGAGGCCTGGCTATTTAGGGAAGGCGGGCATCCAAGCCCGTCTTCTGTAGATGGCCTAGGGGGACCTTGCGCACGTGGTTGGCTAGCTGTGTGTGCCTGCACAAGGCACACGAATTACCACCAATTACCGAGAAGACCCGACATGTGCATGCCTTTCGCAATTAAATTTAAACGGCAGAAGAAATCGCGGGACACAGCTAGTTTTTGTACATACAGATTTCTGACAAATGATAATATGTAGTTAAATATGAGTTCACGACAACATCCTTGTTTATACTGTAACTTGTTATCTAATTAATTATGCGTATACACATGTGACATATTATGTACATTTATTATAAATAAATTATATAGGTAATACTATTTTATATATTTACTATGTTATATATTTACCAAATTACACGATATTTTCACAGTAAATTCTATAATTTCTACTTACCTAATGGTAAAAGTTTCAACGGCTGTTCTACCAAATATAGAGCAGTGTTTTTCACTTTACTAAAAGAGATCAATCAGTTTTTTACTATTTTCTTTTTAACGATTGAAACTTTTACCATTAGGTAAAAAGAAATTATAGATTTTACTGAAAACTATAGTGTAATTTGGTAATTGTATAATATTAGCTAAATAATTTATTTATCAACCCCAATTCTAGAGCTGGCTAATACCTCGATCGATATAACCGGGTAATTCTAGAGCTGGCGATTACCTCGGTCAACAGATTGCCATACAATGAGGTAATTCAGCCAGAATGCTTAGAACCCATGCCCTGGGGACCGAAATTTTATATTATATAATATCGAAATATATAAGTATAACTTAGAATTAAATGCCTACATAATTGGTTATTATATAATCTTAATATATAAAATTCTCGTGTCGCGGTGTTTGTTGCCAAACTCCTCCGAAACGGCTGGACCGATTTTGATGAAATTTTGTGTGCTTATCGGATACATCTATTTTTATATCCCTAAATGTTAAGGGTGGTCCACCCCAAAAAAATTTTTTTTATTTTTTCGCAAAACGTTTGCCGGGTCAGCTAGTATAATATAAAATAAAATTAAATCCGTTGCGTAGTTTAAAAGATCTAAGTCCGTATTTACGCTTAAACGGCATGTAAAGAAGATAAAGATTATAAAGAAAAAAGACTATAGAAAGCTACACTATAAGCGAGTAACAGTAGGTTTATAAAATTATTTTTATAAAGTTACGCGGGCGAAGTCGCGTGCAACTGCTAGTAAGTAAATAAGGTTGACACAAATTTTAAACTTTTGAATTTTGAAATTTTCGTCTCTGTTTCTAAAAGTACAAATATATCAATGTACGCCTCACGGCATGCACTCGGCGAATTCATTGATGCGATAAATGCACTCTTGTATTTGAGTAGATTCAATGCAGATAGCTTCGTAAACAACATTTGTACTTGCACTTATAGTCCAAGATTTTTAGCTCCAAAAACGGGTTCGCAAAACAAAAAATCCTGATAATTGATTTTTCGATTGGATTGTGTCAGAGAGTGTCCCCTAAGTATAAAACCAAGTTTGTGTCGTCTGAAACCGCCCGCGTTAGCCGCCATCTTGAAAAACGCCTTATTGATAATATCTCGTAAACGGTGAGTTTTATGTTGAAAATTGTAAGGACCTTTCTTATAGAGGATGAAATTCCCCATCTTTTTTATCTAAAACTTTTTTCTCTATTGTTAATATTTGCCGACATATAGTCGATTAAAAAAAACCAATTTTTTTGCACTTTTTTTTGAGACGCTAGAGTAATGTATTACGACTAATCGCTCTTTTTCTTTGCCTGACGGCAACTTTTATTGCGCTCAGGATTTTATTGAACTCAGGAACTATTGATTTTACAAAAAACAAAAAACTGGTTTTTTTAATCGATTTTTAATCGAAATCTTGAACTATTATACAAATACAAGCTGTGCCCGCAACTTCGTACGCTTGTGTTTCTGTATTCGGTATAACTTTTTTTTTTGTTTTTTGTTTGTGAACCGATTGGAATAAAACAAAAACTAAATGTTACGGGAAGCTTTCTACAATATGTAAGTGAAAACTGCATTCAAATCGGTCCAGCCGTTTCTGGGATTATCGTGCACAAACGCATAGACAAACGAACAAACAATACCTCTATGATCGGTAGGGCACTTGCAAAACTTAATGGCGTTGCTTGTATTGTTGCGTTGCTATAGGCGACGGTAGCCATCTACCATCAAGTTGACCGTCAACCTGTAAAAATAAAAACAGTATAGGTCTAGTTAAACTACAGAAAGCTCTTCGTTATTTCAATAGGACTTCGTTGCTCAATATTTATTGCTAAACTAATAAAAATAAAAGGCTCAAGTAGGTACCTTTTACTTACTTTTTCAAAAGATTGCAATCATATTGCTAAGGTGCGTTCGAACTCCCCCGCGGCGGAGTTGCGGAAGAGTGTTCGTCCGACCTCGCAACTTCCTCTCATTGCGGACGCGGAGGACGCCATGAGGTTTAGTCGGTAGGTCTTCCCCAATACCATCTCGGGGCAGGAGTCCAACATAACCCACCGGGCTGTCCCCAGGCCGGTGGGTATCCATGATGGATTCCTCAGTAGTCTTTCGCATGTCATCACAAGGTCCGCTTCTGAAATTTCATAACATGGAGCTTTCTATAGGTGTGAGAATTTTTAATATAAATTCAGTAGTTTTTCATTTTATTCATTACAAACAAAAATACAAATTTTCTCTCTTTATAATAAACTAGCTGTTGCCCGCGACTTCGTCCGCGATCAAAATGTTATATATCCTAAAGCCTTTCTTGATAAATGGACAAAAAGACACAAACATAATTTTTCAATTCGAACCAGTAGTTCCTAAGATTAACGCATTCAACAAACCAAACAAACAAACTCTTCAGCTTTATAATATAAAATTTATAGTTTAAATATATAGTAAAGAAGTACCTATATATAGAACTAACAAAATTGCATCGAAATTACAACGAAGCGAACCGAAAGATGTCGTTCTTAATGTAAAGTTTCTTACAATAAGAAGTCGTCCGCTATCAGGGGTCAAACCCCGCGCTCGACAATAGCTAGCAAAGTCAATACGCCCATTAGTAACGCGGACACTCATACACACACCCCGATATTTTAGTTAGTTTCACTTAATCGAATTTAAGTTAGGAGAGAAATGCGACCAGCGTCGAATTTCGTTATTTTCTTTACAGTACGACCAATGTCGGTTTAAGATGAGCGGGGTCCGTAGCAAGCAAATCAAGAGGGCTTTGGTTTGTATTAACATCTTCAGTTTAAGGTGTTAAGGGATTACGTGGATTTTAAATGTTAATGAAATCTATACTAATATTATAAAGCTGAAGAGTTTGTTTGTTTGTTTGTTTGAACGCGCTAATCTCAGGAACTACTGGTTCGAATTGAAAAATTCTTTTTGTGTTGGATAGATCATTTATCGAGGAAGCTTTAGGCTATATAACATCACGTTGCGACTAATAGGAGCGAAGAAAAATTCGAAAATGTGGAAAAAAAAAACGGGGAAAATTATTCATCTTTGAGGGCTTCCGTTGCGTGCGCTGCAAAAATCGTTCGAGATACCCAGATGATTCCCAAAATAACTATTCCACGCGGACGAAGTCGCGAGCACCAGTTAGTAATAAATATAAGTCAATGGTCAATGGTAGTTTCTGGAGAGAAATCGTATCTTACGACGTCAAAAATAGAGTTTTCACAGGAAAAAGCGATCAAAGTGAACTTTTTAAAGTTAAACCCGCCGGGACTCGAACCCGGGGTCGCTAAGCAAGCATGTTTACTACTCATCCAACGGTCTTGTTCAAACGTTTACTACAATAACGTTTCAGAGTTGATTTATCATATTTTCTTTAAACAATTCGCATTATTTTAGCAAATAAACAGTAAATAGCAAAGATTGTGCACTTGAGAAAAGTGTCGCCATATAAATAATACGAGTAACATTTCCAAGATATTAAAAGAGTTGAAAGAAGTACGATTTAAAAATTTTATTGTTCGGCTCAAGGCATTATTTTGATATACGGCCTCAGTCTGGAAGAACTGCCGTAATTATTAGCCTATGTTGTTGTGAGAATGCAGCCGTCCAACGAATACGCGTTGTAAGGGCGCGGTCACACTATTGGAAATATGTTAATTTTATTTATTCATTTATTTATTTATTTATTTAAAGAGAAAAAAAAAAAACAACTGCAGTATTTTTATGAGGAAACATAAATATTTTTCTTTATGCAATTTTATGCAGAATTCAGAAAAAATAAAAAATAAAAATTTACGGTACCATAGTCTAGATTTCTAGCTGAGATTTAAATGGTAGAAAGCTTTTAAATACATGATATTTGTGTTTGTTTGATGTCGGATCTTAGTCAAAATATATTTATAATCTATTTAACTAATAATCTCTATCTCTATATTATTGTATATAAAAATTTTCTTGTCACATGTTTGACGCCAATGAACTCCTAAACTACTGAACCGATTTTGATAAAACTTCGTAACTATGTGTAATTTGAACCAACTTAAAAGATAGGATAGTTATTATTTTGAACCCGGGCTAAGCCGGGTGTGTGTAGCTAGTGATATATTAAAGCGCTTACCATGTCCTAAGTCAGCATTTTCCTAAGAGTGTGCTTTCTGTGATCCCATTAACCTGGAAGAAGGACGTGTTATGTTTTCGTTACAAATGGAAATAAAATTTAAACATATCGCTGCTTAAAAACTAAAGGGACATAAAACAAAAAATCCAAAAATTATTGCAAAAATACAATCAGAATCCTTCATATTGTATGTTGCAAAAATATTATGGTTGTTTTATTCAATATTTAGTATATTTTGATAATTTTTTTATATATTCAAAAGTAACTTATATGCTTATATCTCCTCTAGTATTCAGTTTATTATAAAAGTACTTTAAACATTTAATGCTACTTAAAAATACGCTTCTAACGATGTATAATATGCATATATTTGATATATATATCTAATAAGAAAAAAATAGACAAAAAATAATTTAAGTTTTTCGATTAGCTCTTCTGTAAAAAGTGTAATTTTGATTTGTGGCCCTTTAGTTTTTAAGCAGCGACATAAATCATCATTTTATTCATACTATTATTATAAAGAGATGAGATTTGTATGTTTGTAATGAATAAACTAAAAACTACTGGTCTGATTTTGAAAATTCTTTCACCTATAGAAAGCTACATTATCAGCGAGTAACATAGCCTACATTTTATAAAGTTACACAGACGAAGTCGCGTGCAACAGCTAGTATATAATATAATCAGTTCATTCAGTAACTATAAGGAAGTCGAACAATTTTCTTCTCCAGTCTGTCTCGAGATGTAACTAAGCAAAAAATATTGTAAGAAAACTACCAAGGCAATAAAATACTTTATGTCTCTCGTAAAAGAATCAATTCTAGCATTTAATCACAACATAATTTCCCCTTGACATAGTTATATGTGTATTAAATTGTAGTAGTAAAAAAAACATATCTTCATGTGGGCCCCTCAAATCATATAAATACTTTACGACCGGGTAACAACGAAATACGTGCCTTACATAAGGTTATGATAAGCCCATAGACAAATTGTGTTATTACTGAACATGGCTGTGAGCAAATGAAATGTTATACTGGCTGTACTGTAGAAGCTGTACTGTAGTAATTTTTTAGTCATATATTATTAGTCATATCCCTATGTCCTTTTCGCGCCTTAATTTCGGAAAAATTAAGGCGCAAAAGCGTAACAAATAAACAAACTAACTTTGCAACATCTAGCTTTGACGGTTGCGCCGCCATATTGGAAAAATGGCGACTAAACACAGTTTTTTGGCAATATCTCCTTTTCGACTAGTTTTACGATAAATGCAGTTATAATTACAAAAAAATTAACTAGATAAAATTTCCTATAATTAATGTAATAATCTATTTTTGTAAAATTAATAGTTTTAGCATACGAGCACAGCAAAGTCTACTCCAATATACGTTTTGATCAAAAAAACTCATTCATTTATAGTCAGTACATATACTTATATTATGTTTATGTAGGACATACAAACAAAACAGTACCTCTTTATAATATTAGTATATAGACTTATCACGAAATAACTATAAAAATTCCTCGGTTGAACCAATAAAAAGTTTGAAAATATATTTAAGATTAGTAGGAACAATAATATTTTAAGTAACACTTAACTCGTAAGTCCTGGGTTTACAGCTTGCGTCAATGCGGGTGTATCTGAAAACAACTCAAGGCAACAATGTTAACGATTTCATGGTTTCGAATTAAAACAAATTTGGAAAATAATTTTCAGACGAAATTTTTTTTACAAAAATTTAATTGAAATTTAATTAAACCCATAAATTATTGTAAGTTTTATCTCTAAAATAGTTAAATTTATATTTATCTATTGTTAGTTAAGTATTAGAGAAAAGTTAAATTATTTATTTATTCTGTGATGTTTTTAAAAATATTTAAGCTAACTTTATTATAATAAGGGTGGAGGACACGCTCTTTTAGAATGACAAATTTATAATTTTTTTTTTCAATTCCTTAATCTTCAAATTTTCCTTATAAGACTAGATTGCAAATTAATAATATTCGTGGAATACCAAAAATAAAAAGAAAATTCGAGGACAGAAAATGAGAAACTTTTTTTTTAATTTCTATAGAATATCTTTCACAATTTGTTCGGGGCCCAGTACAATAATGTATAGAGTCTCTGTCTTTGTAATCAGACTTTGTTCGACGAGCATAGAGGGCTCATCAGAAGCGGACGTAAGACACTTCAGAATTCTGATCGTATTCTGGTCTAGAACAACACGAACTTGTGATCGATAAATTAAAAAAAATATCAAAAATCAAAAATATCAAAATTCTCCAAGAAACTCTTTCGATTGCCATAATAAATTTTAATTTTAGTGATTTTTTGACTTAAGTCTCTTTAAACAAGTAATTCGCTTCTAATACCTGCCTTTACGAAGCGATAGAGCACCGGTACCATTTTTGTTCTCCAGATTCACTTGACTGATGATTTATTCATTGCAATGTCGACGACTAAATAAAACATTAAGCATAGAATATTATTGTCTACTAGTTAAATTATTAGATACATTTCACCTCAGACCTCTTAAACAATAAGCCGAGCCGAGCTCGGGGGTAAACTTTAGAAATGAACTTTTCGAAAGTTGCCTCTGGCCTGGATTTGGAAAGTAGTGGCATATGAAAGTTTCGCAGTCATATAGGCAGGCCGTCTGACGTACATATCGCTGCTTATAAACTAAAGGGCCAGGAACCAAAAAATCCAAAAATGTTTTTATTGCAAAAATACAATCACAATCCTTCATATTATATTATATGTTCATATTATATGTTGCAAAAAGACTTATAGTTGTTTTATTCCATATTTAGTATATTTTGATCATTTTTTATATATTCAAAAGTAACTTATATGCTTATATCTCTTCTAGTATTCAGTTTAATATAAAAGTACTTGAAACATTAAATGATACTTAAAAAGACGCTTCTAACGATGTATAATATGCATATATTTGATATTATATTTAATAAAAAAAAATAGACAAAAATAATTTAATTTTTTTTCGAGCTCTCCTGTAAAAAGTGTGATTTTGATGTGTGGCCCTTTAGTTTATAAGCAGCGATATGTTCAATGAGTTACGATGCCTTCCTTAAGGGTCCCGGAGACGGTCAAACGGTTTGAGTCAAACACATAGATTTTGGTTTGAGTCAAACCAATTTGATCGTTTACGCGGTTGGTTTGACAGGTTTGATCAAACATTACGTGTTTGAGGCTCATTTTAAAAAACCAAAATACATATATATATATATATATATATATATATATATATATATATATATATATATATAAATATATAGTTTGGTCGAAAGCGCCCAGTGTTGCCAATTTAGAATTTTATATTATATGCTAAATTTTGCATATTTTCTTTCTGTCTAGCACATTATTTTGTGGTTTAGCATAATATAGCATATTATTAGACATATTAAAAAAAAACATGAAACGAAATCCCTAATGTGGAAACACTGCTTTCTACGCTTCTCACTTCGGCTTGACGCGTTTGATCAAACCGTTTGAAGCGACTTTAAACGGTTTGATCAAACACGTTACGTTTGACTCAAACCGTTTGACCGTCTCCGGGGCCCTTTATGCCTTATCCTTAATCCTACTATTGTCGGCACACACGGCTACGCAAGAATCAATCTGCTACGCCTTTTTGTTTAAGAAGTCTATGGTATTTTAAGCACATACATACAATTCAAAAAGTAGGTACACTATTTAACGATGGATCACTTCATTAATTATTGCAAAATTATCGAAAAATAAAAATTATTTGAACATTTATAATTAGATATTAAAATCGTATTAAAATAAGTTATAATTATTTTTAATGAAAGTCAAATTCTTATTGCTACTTCTCAGAACCGACTTATACTTAGATAAAGCAAGTTCTAAGAAACCAAGTAATTTAGTCGGCTCAATTTTAGAAGCAACACAAAAATTTTATTAGTCTTAGATTAATTTTGAACTAATAAGTATTATTCATGAAAAGTATTTATAAATACTAATTACTTCAAAATTATTCTAAAATCTCTTTATTTGACTAGTTTCAGTGGCTTGACAAAATATGAATACCTACTTAAACTTAGTTTTTAATATTATCCCTTGTTACATCAAAATTTCTATTACTTTAAATAGAAATTCTAAAAAAACTAATAAAATGAACAACATTATTAAATTAACTCTCCGTATTTTATCTATCAAATTGACATATTATAGGTATATTTAAAAATCAGATGTAAAAATAATTTATTTTATTATTGTTTCCAATTGTCACCTTATTGACATAGAAAAGATATATGTTTATGTCTAGACTAACTTTAGATGTCTGATATAAATAAAAAAAAATGAAAAAAAATATATTGATACCCAGTGAATTATCAGCCAATAATTCAAGGGTATCTTAAAATAAAATATTAATGAAAGAAAATGTAGAAATAATAAAGATTTATTAAGCGGAAAGGCATATAATAATAGGGAATTTCTATTTTGGTAAAATAAGTAAATTTAAATTTACGGTTTAAATTTAAAGTTTAAACCGTGATAAAAGTTTAATTTTACCCGGGAAAAATAATTTGGGAAGCTTTGTGTTTTTTTGTCTGTTACTTAATCACGGGCAAAAACAGATTTGTGTGAACCATTAACTTTAGAATTTAAAATTTTATTTTCATTAAGCATTTATTTCGAAAAAGGAATATTATTTTATGTATAGTTTATTGAATTAAAATTTCAAAAGCAAATTCCTTCATAGGACATTCGTGGAAATTCTAACGTAAATAACGTAACCAAAGGGTCAGATTTCGTAACCTGTCTGTCTTCCGTTCAACGGTAAAGCTGTTTCACATTCCCTATAGCAACACTCCAGACTCAGACGATGACCAAACGAAATGTTTATGAATATTGTAATAGCGTTCAGTGGGCCAGTCCAGACGGCTAACAATCAAAAAGATATATATACCGATACACTCAGATAAAATAAGAAATAAAGATAGAGCCCTATTGACGCCAGAGTGAAGCCGTCAAAACTACCCCTTCGCGTTGTACTCGTACATACACGGTTAACGCACACAAGTGCAATCAAACTACGCCTCGTCTTATTATAATATTTCCTAGTGAAAATGCCGAGTTGCATTGCGAAAGGGTGTAAAAAAAAGAGGATGGACTTTCATTTCACACGTGATGACTTGGAATTGGAAACCAATATTTTCAGTAAAAAATATACAAAAATTGAGGTTTTAGCTTGGAACACAACAATTTCTGCATAGAGTAAACGGCCTACCTACGCACACATGTTTATAAAACCGACCTCACTGTGTTGTCCGCGAAATTCTGTCTATAGTTCTTATTTGGTCTTAGCCGATACACAATATTGTAGTCGTTCGATCGAACCCCGCCGGTGATTAATCGCTTTCATATGTAAATATTCCTATTTCTTTTGCACAATGGGCCAAAACCTTATAGCCGTCGCAATTACGTACACAAGACTCAGCCAGAACGCGAGTATCTCATTTATTGCCTAATATAATGTTTCCAGAATGCATTCTTGGTGTAATATTTTCTCAGTTGACAGTTTTTATTTGTCGTCACAGTGTTACTGTGCGTTTCATTACTTTCGAAGTGTTGAAACAATTTAAACGGAGCCAAAGAATGTTCGCGAATATTATAGACAGGACACCTAGTGTGAGAAACGTCAGTTTTGATGTACACTAGCTACACGCTCCCGGCTTCGAACAAATTATAATTACGAAGTTTTATCAAAATCGGTTCAGCAGTTTATGAGTTCATCGCGGATAAACAGAAAGAAGCGAACAATAGCGGATAATAGAAAGAGAGATAAATGAGAAAAGTTTGTGTATATAATTTGTAAAAAAAAAATGCATCTGTGCGAAGGGAAGTGAAGCTTAGCCTGTGTCTAAGTTATTGTCGCAGGAATTCGTTTAGGGAAATGTGCTTAGGAAAATGACTTAAAAAAAAAAGTATATCAGCTCCATCATTCCCGGTGACCGGTGACTTTAAATGGCGGTTAGCCAACTTGACACTTTACTCAGAGAAGGTGAAAGAGGCCCTAAGCGCGAGTTATATGTTTGACGATTAATAGTAGTAGGTACTGCACTTCTGATATTTCGTTATTAAGATTGATAATATTCTTTTTTCAAACAAAACCGAATGTCGTTGGCATTCAACAGTCGCAAGAGCTGCTGCATCCACACATGTCCGACAAAGGTCCCTTCGTCGGGGATGTGTGGATACGCCCTAAGTGTTTTATCACTTTCAATGAATTCTTCTGATATAAGTATATATGTAGTTAACAGACAAACCACTGAAATTAGTCTTTTTGTAAACTATTTTATTGCATCTGATTTTGTGCCGAAGAAATTTTTGATTAATGAAAGATGTAATCCGAGGCATACACCTTATTTTCAACGAAGTTTGTATTGTTTATAGTACCTCTATGAGCTATTGCGATGACTTCTCGCATACTCTGTTCCGGTTCGTGATGGCGCTCTGGCTGCGGGTCGGCAGCACGCGCCAATATTTGCCGCACCACGTCGCGAGGTGGCGCGCGGAGCGGCGTCGGTCTCCTTGGGAGACCCAGCTGGTAAAGAAAAAACATGTCAGTTGTAGGACTTGATGTCAAAAGTGAAAATTAGGTATTTTTGGATTGTTAATAAATTTACAATGTTTTTACGAAGTATTTTTTATTAATTATTTTTATCAATTAAACACGCAGTAAAGTTAAACAATTGCAATTCAACGATATAAAATTATTATGCTTATGCAGCGCCATCTAACGATTTAGTCCTAGAACATTAACCACAGCGCAATCTAACGTCGAAGAATTGTATTTCTTGGAGGACGGTGACGTCATCTCGCGAGTTCAGAGTTTTATATTCATACAAAATTCTCAATACCAAAAGTGCCAAACGCACTTAAAGAAGTTTTCACTTCAAAAAGCATTATATGATTCAACATAAATAAATCTTATTACACATAAATAAACAAACCCAGCTCGTATGAGCGTTCGGGAAACTCCACATTTTATCGTAATAAATCCACAGAACAAAAGGTTTTCGAATGAAGGCCACAAACTGGCAAGCGCACCGTAGGACGTCCATCCAGAAAGTAACAGACGATCTGATAAGGCCCACGGGTCAACGGTGGATACAGGCTAATTTTGACTGGTCCAGCAGTGGACGTCCCAGTGAGACTATGATAATGGTGATGATATTTTATTGTATTACTAGCTGGCGCCTGCAACTTCGTCCGCATGAAAAAAGTAGCCTATCCTGTGTCCGGTAATCAGTTAATTCGTTTAAGAGTTATGGAGGAACATACATACATACTTACATACATACATACATACATATTCCATTGCACAATGACCGAATTTAGTAGGGTAGGACTAATTGTAATATGTTATAGTAGGTAATTTAATTTTATTATTAAGTATTATTGGGCATATTTTCGAAATTTTTGTAATTTTTATAATTTACGTAGGTAATTGATTTGTTGTTTATTTTAACTTATGTAAATATAATTATTCAAAATGAACACATACATCCAATTAGGAATAATTCTGTAATGATGTACCATGTGTGTTATATATTGTAAATATAAATAAAAATAAATACATACATACAAACACACACTTACAGATTTATTATTAGTATCGTTATGGTGAATGCTTACCTTGGCTAATATGTGTGATTTGATGTGTTCTAATCTGGTGGAGTAGTTCGCTGGGCGGTGCGCGGCGATCGCTGCGGCGGGCGGCTGCCACGGCGCTAGCGCGAGCGCCGCACACACTAGGAGCCAGGCGCGCATGGGCGCCTAGCCGAGCTGCGGTCTCAACCGCCGCCATCTACCGACCGCCAGCGCGACATCTCCGCGCCTGCAACAACCAAATCCAAACATGTAGGTACATCTCCAGACTGCAAGGTTTACACAAGTATACCTACTCGCTTATGGTTCGAGAAAAAGAGAGCTCTCTTGAGGTATTAATTTCTATATTTGTGAAGATCTGCAGGCAGGCTGATAGTCCCAAAAAAGTAAATATCCCTTATCCATACTAGTCCATTCCATACTTTTATTTTCCATACTAATCCTTATTTACTAATATTATAAAAGCAAAAGTAACTCTATCCGTCTGTTACTTTTTCATGCCTTAACTACTCAACTGATGATCTTGGTATTTTGCATAAACGTTGTAAGTGATACCTGAAAGGGTTCCTGAGGGATCATCTGAAATTCAAAAAACTAACGCCTAGCAAAAGTGTAATAGCAATAAAGATGTCCAAGATTATTGCTTTCCAACGCGGACGAAGTCGCAGGCACCAGCTAGTTTTTACAATAATATTTATTTTGGAATTGGCAATACAAATGTGTTTCAACCTAAATTTTTATAACAAATAAATGGAGAAGAGATTTTTACAAGCTAGCAGCTTTAAACACAAAAGGAAAGGAACGCAGAGGAATGGGGGATATCTGCGCGAACTGGGTCAAAGCTATAATGGACTTCATTAGGGCAATTAAAAAGTTCATTTTTAACTGCATTTTCTGCACCACAAACAAACGATCAATTCAATCGTCGATCCATTTAAATTAGTTAGAAGGTGATAATGTTTTTAAAATACCTATGTGCAGTTTTTTGACATGTTTTTGTTACTTCAACCGATCATAGTGACATTTTTCATGCACGTTAAAATTATCTTTGAGGGGCTTCCGTTGCGTGCGCTGCGAAAACCGTTCGAGATACCCAAATGATTCCCAAAATACCTATTCCACGCGGACGAAGTCGCGAGCACCAGCTAGTGAGAAAATAAAGTATGTGTGTCTGCTTCGACGGACAACTGGAGTTTACTTCTTACGAACGATTATAAAATCACTACATATTATAAAACAAAGTCCCGGGGCCGCGTCTGTCTGTCCCTATGTACGAGTATACTTAGATCTTTAAAACTACGCACCGGAACTCATGGATAGAGTAGTTCTCGAGGAAAGTTTTAGTATATAATTTACAAAGTTACGCGGGCGGAGTCGCGGGCAGCAGCTAGTACTTAATAAAAATTATAACAAAATCTCTGAAACTTTAGAGATATTTTAAAATATTCGAAAATAGTACGTAACGCATACCGTGTGACAATTTTGATTTTACTCATATAATATGAAAATATGTGCTTATATATGAAAATAGATTCTAATGGAGTAAACTCCAAAAGACCGAATTAATGTTTTAATAACTAAGAAAAATGGGTGCAGACGAAGTCGCAGTCATAAGCTAGTGTTTAAATATGTTAATTCCTTGTGACACAATATATTATTTTAACCGAAGTTTTATTTTAGTATTATCACTTGGGCCTTTTTTATTATAAGCTTGTGACTTGGACCACAGTTAAAAGGGTACTTTATTCCCTCGTTTCAGGTAAACTTTAACCTTCAATGATCCTCTTAAACTACAATTTAGGGGGCGACTTTGAAGGGGACAGACTTTTTCCGGTACGACAGATTATTGCCCGTATAGTAGGTATACAACCTTGGCCAACTATTTTAGAATGATTAGTTCTAAAAAATTTTTGTCGAGGAGAAATCCATTTACAGATTTCCTACCGCTAACTAGGAAGTAGGAAGGAAGTAGGTAGGAAGTACCCTCCCTAGTCAGCGTGGTGTGTGGGGGTCGCCCAGCACCTTATCATAGCGGCACTGGGAATACCCACTAAAACTCCCCGGTGCGTCCTAAGCCCTGTGAGCGGGGTGAACCGCTCGGAGCGGGGCATTTTTGAGAATCAAATCAAAATCAAAATATTTATTTACCAATTTGGGTTTCTAAAAGAAACTCTTATGATCGTCATTATAAATTTAAACGACCATCCCCTATGACTTTCCGCAAACCCGATGCCGCTATCCCTCACAGTTTCCTCGATCCCGTCACCGACTTTTTACCAGAACGGTATACCGAGGATATCAGACTTTTCTGGGGGTCACCGGGGCACCCCCTACGCGATCCACCACAAAGGGGATTTCCCCCACCGCTCCTTCCGGGAGAACAACTCGTGTCAGACGTGAGTGGGTGTTCGGCTTTATAGTTTATTAATTTACCATGGTCTCGGAAAAAAAAGCCAAGATGACGATCCTGAGAAGAAACGGAAAAAACCATTGAACTCGCGACACTGTTACCGTAACAGACACCTCAGTTGACAATTATAAATAAAAGAACACAGTAATTTCTAATAAAAATAGAAAACGGCCAGTGATATTCCGACGCGGCAGCCTCAAGCGTAGGTACCGAAGCGGTATTTTTGTTATTACGACCTTATACATTGGAAATTTCTACTTTATTGCCTATGGCTTTAATGTGTATTATTACTATTTGCCACCTAAAATCCTCAGCCGTGCTGATGCCGTTAGTGGGCCTATGTATCTCCCCCTGGTAGGGATACTTTTCGACATATTCCCCACTTTTCAAAAATTCTTAAAATATTTTACAGTCGTATTGATTTTATGTACGTTTTAAGATGTTGTAAAATCGTTCATATAAAATAATACAAAATACAAAATAATTTATTAACAAAATAATTATACTTAGTTCTTAACTTACTTAGCTAACTTCTATACCCATCTCAGGTTTATCTTATGATTCGATCAATATATAAAACTAACTATGTTATTATTCGTAATTCGTTGTTTTTCGTCTGAAGACAATGACCTCGGCTCTATACTGACTAGTCTACGAGTCCATTTTGCTCCCCGTCATGTACTTAAACACGTAAAACTACACTTTTAAGACTTGATCTATGGGCGTGGAGTAATCGGGGAGATACTCCGTTCGCTAGCTAACGTTTTCGCGAAAATTCTTTCATTTTTCTCTTTTTGTATTTCGCTCAAGGTTTTATTTAGGCTTGATAAAATTAATGCGAATCAAAGATTTGCCAGAGATCTGGAATTTTCTTACCAATCTATACAAGTAAATAAGAATGGATTGTCCGTTTGTAATGTCAAAATAATTTCTGTTTTGACAAAATAATGCTTTACTAAATGTACTTATATCAAATAATATACGGGATTTATAACACAAAAAAATTGTCCGTCTGTTTGTTCCTGCTAACACTAAAAAAATTGCCAGTGACGTGAATTTTACTGGCAGATAGTTGATATTATATGGAATAACTTAGCTACTTTTATTTTAGAAAAATATTATCTATACTAATATAAGAAATTGAAGTGTCAAAAATTTGATAAATTTGATAATATTTGATAAATTTGTCAAAAGTTTGTCAAAAACCCTATTTTTCAGATTTTTGTCTGTAAGTATGTCTGTCTGGTTTGTTCAAATTAAATTAAAAAAATATTATTATTATAAAAATTTATAAACTACATTATAACTAATAACTTGTTATATAAGCGAAGATACGGTTAATAAAATAAACACAATGTATAATAAATATCTATACCAATATTATAAAGCTGAAGAGTTTGTTTGTTTGTTTGAACGCGCTAATCTCAGGAACTACTGGTTCGAATTGCAAAATTCTTTTTGTGTTGGATAGATCATTTATCGAGGAAGGCTTTAGGCTATATAACATCACGTTGGGACTAATAGGAGCGAAGAAACAGTCGAAAATGTGGAAAAAACGGGGAAAATTATTTATCTTTGAGGGCTTCCGTTACGTGCGCTGCGAAAACCGTTCGAGATACCCAAATGATTCCCAAAATAACTATTCCACGCGGACGAAGTCGCGAGCACCAGCTAGTACAATATAATTTACAAATCTACCTACAGTTTGTTTACAGAAACTTTCTCTCTAAAGTTTGTTAAATGAAATTTAAAATATTTACACCTATATGAAATAACGATCGCAGGTGTTTGAATGTTCTGAAAGTACTGATAAGTGAAAGCGAACAGCGAAATATATACCCGGCACTGAGCCCACACATTGCTCCATATCTTACTAATAAATAAAAGCTTGGAAGACTCAGCTACAAAGATTATGGAAGCGACATTTTTTGGAGAAGCGTAGTTGTTTCACGAAGCTTATTAAAATTTTTCAAAAAATAGAGCTTTCTAAAAATATTATGTTCAATTGTCTTGTTCAATATTTTGAAATTATCAGCGCTTATAGTCTTATCGATATTAGAAGCTAAATCACTCAAATAAATAAAATTCTTCAAATTTTTTATTTTTTCAATATACCTGATATTTTTGAAGTTAAAAATATTAATATTTTTCAAATAATAAGTTAAGATTTGTATGTTTTTAATGAATAAACTCAAAAAATAATGAAACTATTTTAAAAATTCTTTCACACATAGAAAATTACATTATCAGCGAGTAACATAATATAGGCTATATTTTATAAAAAAAATTACGAGGGCAAAATTGCGTGCAACATCTAATAAGCTAATGAATTCTCAATACTTAAATAAAAGATAAAATAATTTATTTGTAAATTTTTATTTTTTAAGTGAATGGAGTGTATTTCTGTGCCATATCTAGTCTCCATACTCCATATATCGATGATTGTCGCAAACAGAATTTTCCGTAGGCGTGTTTTTATTGAAGAGGTTTGATATACCTTTTGATTTACCCTGCAAATAATAATTATAGGTATAATATATCACATATGTAACGAGATGAAAGAGAAATAATGAAGAACAGACAGTTCTTCATAAAGAACTGCAAATATTGTACTCGAGTGGGCCCAGTTATTACTTAGCCTTGATCAACACCTCAAAGGGCTCTCACCAGATGGCTGTGTCAAGGGACAGATGCAGTGCCTTTACCATGAGTTTACGATGACCGCACTCGCTAGCGAGAGCGTAAAACATTTATATGAAAAACTGTCAACTGTCAATGTCAAATTGTCAATTTTCCATATAAATATTTTACGCTCTCGCTAGCGAGTGCGGTCATTATAACTCATGGTAAAGGTACTGAAGGCGGTACTTCTTGACACGGCACGTATAGTCAGGAGATTCCTCACTCTGCAGCCCTAACCACAGGGTAGCTTGATGGATTACTGATACCTAATGGATTACTAGTTTTAAGTTTTTTTATATATACTCTCTATTTATATAAAAATTGCACACGTTTGAGGTTAATGAACTCCTAAACTACTGAACCGATTTTGATAAAACTTCGTAACTATGTGTAATTTTGGTCCAACTTAAAAGATATCCTATCTTTTAAGTTTTATTTTGAACACGGGCGAAGCAGAACCGTGTGGCTAGTTTTATATATATTGTAAAATTTCGTCAGTTTTCTGAATTGGCTTCCATTATGTAAGCAAATTTAAAGACGCATACCTAGTGTTCACGTCAAAACATAAAATCTCGCTATTTCTTTGTATTTGCATTAAGTTCATTCATTCGTTAGTTATACAGCACCGATCACTTCGTAACCAACTTTGTTTTTAAGTATAGAGTTTCTGTTATGCTTTTCCATTTTAATGGAGCAAATATTTGACGGGTTGTATTTCACGGCGTAACTTTGAAACTTTGATTGAGGACAGTTGTATTACTTTTCCAGACATAACCTAATTATGTAACGGCACTAGACTTTGAAGGCGACTTCGTGCGCGTTCTTTTTCTTATATAGATGTTAAAATATTTACTTAATATTTTTGAAATGAAAACTTCTTTAGACAGGCTTGGGTAATGTAGTGTATGCATCTTGGATTTTTTTACTGGCAGTTTAAAACAAAGACAGTCTAAAACGTACCACGTGACGGATGCCAGCGATCCACGGGGATAAGTTAGTTGCGTGTGTGTTCGGGAGTGATGCGTGAGCATATATAAGTGACTCTGATGTGTGAGCCTCGTGTGCATAAGAAAGGGCACTACAGGTAGTTTGTATTGAGATTTTGGTTGGGTTGGGGGTAACAGTTAACTTGGACCGACATACGACAATTCAACATACGAGAATTTGACACGCGACACGCTCGGTGTCGCCCTTGCAAAGATATATTATTTCGACGATCTCGCTCAGATTGAAATATTGTATGAAAAGTGTGGTTCGCTTTAAGGAACGAAACTGTTTTTATTGTTATAACGTTAACGCGTTATAACAATAAAAACAGTTCGTTTTAAACTTCCAAAAAACTATTTATTATTGGAGATAATAAAAATCATCTAATTTAATAATCACCGCGTTATTATCATTATTCAAGTAGGTATTAATTTTTCCATCTTAGATTTAATTTTTTTTTAATACAATAAGTTTAAAACTAGTTGACCGCAGGTAGCGGGGCAAGGCCCAAGCTACCGGTGGTTAGGGCTGCAGAGTGAGGAACCTCCTGACAATTCGTGCCGTGTCAAGAAGTACCGCCTTCTGTATCCGACCCTTGATCCAGCCATCTAGTGAGAGCCTCTTGAGGTGTTATTATTATTATTATTATTATTATTTGTATCTGTGTAGATATTTCCATAAGACGGGCTACTCAAATGACTGCGACGCCACTACTACTATTAATACTAATGTTAATTAATAAATTAAGATCTTAGTAAAGTAAAAATAGTACAACAAAACTTCATTCTATTGAAACGTGCTCGTTTTATAAGCAATAAATTTATTTAATATTTCAATGAAAACTCAGTTCGCATTAGTACCTACTTAGTTTCGCGAAATACAAGGAATCGTCAGTACCTAGTAACAGTTTTATGACCTTATACGAGTATTGAGTGTACGAGAAATTTCTCGCGCTTTGTAGAAATACAAACTCGCAAGCTCGCAAGTTTTTACGGCGACATGCAGACATTAGAAGTATCGTTGAATTTTGTTTGAATTTTGCTTGTGCACTCAATATAACTTGACTTCTGACTATATGATCATGATATGATATCTCATCATCATCATCATCATCATCATCTCAGCCGTAGGACGTCCACTGCTGGACATAGGCCTCCCCCATAACTTTCCAATGGGACAGGTCAGAAGCAGCCTGGATCCACCGCTGACCCGCGGCCTTTATTAGGTCGTCTGTCCACCTTGTGGGTGGACGTCCTACGCTGCGCTTGCTGGTCCGTGGTCTCCACTCGAGAACCTTCCGGCCCCAGCGGCCGTCGGCTCTCCGTACTATATGCCCTGCCCACTGCCACTTCAACTTACTAATATCATATCTGACTATATATAATACTACCTGTTGCACGCAACTTCGCCCGCGTAACTTTATAAAAGATAGCCTTACTCGCTGATAACGTAGTTCTGTATAGGTGAAAGAATTTTAAAAAGAGGACCAGTAGTTTTTGAGTTTAATCATTACAAACATACAAATTTTCTCTCTATAATATTAGTATAGATACAGATGACGTCTGTCTATGTAATACGGCCTTGAATTTGCAATGTTTTGGGAAATTTAATTTCATAAATTTATAAACTGAAACAGTGTATCCTGCCTTTACTTTGTAGATACAGGCCAAAGCCATTCACTTCCAAAGACAAAGCACAGTTGGGAATTGAACCGGGGACCCTTGAGACAGAGCGCTAAGGCCTTAATTCTCAACCTATGGGATTGTCAATTTGTATTGCACTTGTAATGCTAGACCACACTGAATAGTAATGTTCATTAATATTTTGTTTCTAGAAAATTTTCTTACATAATTCAGACGTTAAACCCTTCTCGTTGGCCTCTGTAATCGGTTTTAGCTCCAATCAATGATGATTCTATATTTAAAACATCGATTTGATTGTGGTAGGGTGACCACATATCCCCGCGCTGGATAGCCGTGGGGGGACGCCGATGGCTAAGTAGCGGGCAAAAGCTACTAAGTATCTGATAACATCGTTTTTGGATCCAATTTCAGTAAGTTGCAAATACATTACGATATATTTTCTATAAATAAATTAATTTGTCTAAAACTGTTAAAACACATTAAAAATTATTTTAGTACATTTTCTTAATAAATTCAAAAGTAGATAATGAAAAAATATCATCGCTAAATATAAACCATATTAGATTATTATATTTTTTGTAAACAATTATAAAATGTAAGTTAGAAGTGGTAGTCTATAGCCTGATAGATTAAATATCTATATTTATTTTATAAGTTTATACAAACTATTCAAGCGACAATTAAAATTATAAGCTAAAACCCCAATTTCCAATGAGCACATATATTCAGATATATCTACTAAGTATAAGTTTCTAAGAAAGTGGGTGTCCTTGAGATAAAGACTACATGATGCTGCAGCATCAGTACAAGGTTACAATGTCATGAAAATACCACTGAAGTAACAATGTATCAAATTTCACATCAATAGAACACGTGAAGTTAGTGAAATCGCATCGTCACCTAGGGAATGGGCTGATGGTCTGTTAAAATTTATTTTCCACTGTACCATCAAAGGAACAGCTAAGAGTACACGGGAAAACAAGGGCTCCAAGCGTCTAAACAGATCTTTATAAAATAAATAGGTAAACATAATACCGATCACGAAGGAACTAAAACAAAAATATGTATTTTTGATTATTATAATATGTACAAATTGTACAATTGACATAATAATAATTAAAGTAAATTTACATAATTAAAGTAAATTGTTGTCACCCTATACGCGCTCGTGTAACACCCAATCATGTAAACACGTTTCATAGCAATACAAGCGAATTACGTGTTTACACGTGTGGGGGTGTGATGTAAATATTACACGCTAGACGCCTCCGACCTTGACCTTACAAACCTGGCACTTGGCAAATTGCTTGTATTAAGACTAATTTGAAAAGTTGAAAAGGTAGTTCACATTTATGATATTAATATTTATAAATGTTTCAGTTGATAAGTAAAAAATAGTAGTTATTAGAAAAAAAAATTTATCTTGAAATAGAAAAAATATATATTTAAACATTAAATATTATTATTATACACTACAAATGAGAGAATCCTGTATTAAAAAAATTCACACGTACATATTACACATAAAGGAAGGGAGTTTATTTGTTTGTTTGTTACTAACTACTAAACCGATCAACATGGAATTTTGCATACACGTTGCCAGGCACACAGAAAATGACATAAGTACATACCTTTTACAACTTACTTAGAAGTAGTATTTACTTAACATAGAAGTAGTATTTACATAACTTTAACTTAGAAAAAAGTACTGTTCCGAGAGAAAAATCTAAGTCTGGCTATAATTATAAAAGTGTCTAAGTAGAGAAAAGCCCCAATAGAATACCGGAGATATATATATATTCATATAGGTATTCACACATTCTACACAGCACCATCTAGTTCCAAAGTAAGCAACTTAATGCTTGTATTATGGATACCAGACAGTTGATATACTATACTACATAGATTACTTTTTATAAATACAAACATCCATGACTCGGGTACAAAAGTAAAATGTTAACACATAAACATTTGCCCCTAGCGGCATTCGAACCCGCGACCGTTTGATTAACAGCTAGGGTTACTAGCCACTAGACCAAACGTGTCGTCAAAAGAGGCAGATCTTGTCAAGCATGGTAGATTAAACTAGTGTTTTATTATACTGTGTACACGGTTTATATTTAGGACATCAGATATCGAGTCTATGATTTAGCAATTCTTTTCAACTTTCTAGGTTACACGTGGATCAAGTTCATACAAAAAAAAAACTAGGAATGTTCATGACTTGCTGTCTAGTTTCGATTAAATGAGTTTATGAAATAAAGAACGCCATTGTATACTTCGATCAATCAATCAACCGTCTGATTTAATACATATCTCCAACTTTAGAAACACTTCCAGAAAGCACATTTATATGAATTACAATGAGGTAAAATCCCGTATTTTTTTATAATAAATTAATAAAAAAATAATTTATTAAATCAGGCAGTTGATTTCATATTCTTAGCTACAACTTGATGTTATAGACTCTTAGTACCTTTTGAAACTAAAGCTTAAGCAGGCAACTGTCAACTGACTAATATTATAATTTACCTGGTGCAAGCAACTGTCTACCTTAAGGTGACAAACCTTTTCTTACCTTGACTGTACTTATGTTAAAGCAGTTCTAAAAAAATAGTTTTTAGAACTTTTGTCAGTTTTTTGTCAGAAACGGCTTAACCGATTTGAATGCGGTTCTCACTAATGCACTAATGCAATCGATTTACAAACAAAATAGAACCAAGCGTACAAAAACCGTGCGTACGAAGTTGCGCAACATCAATAAACCAAACTAGGTGAAAGTTAACATAATAATAAACACCTTAATTTTATTAATAAAATGGGCTTTAAATGACGTATTTAAATTCTAAATTTGAATATCCATGAACAATATAACTAAGCCCTCGTTAGTACATTTTAACGATACGAAACGCAAATGACTAGTCACGAACATTCATAGTATTTCATAGTATTCATTTATAAAAGCACGATGTAACTGAACTTGATCCACGTGTAACCTAGAAACTTGAAAATAAATGCTAAATCACAACCTCAACATCTGATGTCCTAAATATTAACAATGTAGCACAGTATGAGCAAATAACAGTAAGTAAGTTTCAGCAACTGTAGAAAGTTTTCAAGAGCGCTTTAAATAATAATGGAAAGAGAGTACGATGATTATTCATAATTTGTTTTCTATAGATAATAGTAGAATTTTTTTTTGTATTTCAAATGCTAATCTATGTTCTATCAACATGGGCAATGCACTTGCAATTCCCTGGCTTTGATTTCATTTATAGGGTACAATCTGATAGGGACATATGTCACCTATCAGATTGTATGCAGAACTTAGTCAAAAAAGTTTATTTTTTATTTTTAAAATCCTTAAAATTTTCTACACGCAAAAAATACAGAAGTACAAAACGAGAAGTTTTAGAGGATTTCTGAAATTCGAGGGAAAACCAGGACCTTGGCCAGTTTATTTTCCGTTGTTACCTTAGCAATAACTTTATTTTCCATCACAATTCTAACCAAGGTTCTATAATATATAAACTTTATATTAATTTGTAAATATATTTTTTTGAAATTTAAACGATAATTGGAACGATTTAACTCTGGTAAAGTCAAAGTAAAAATACTAAGAACTTTATCGAGATTGTCTACTGATGTTACTTATGTTGTGCGAGTCAATGACTTACTCTGAAACGATGAAACTTCAGTTTTTAGTCGTACACGTAGTCGTGTACCAGAATGGAAAAGTGTTCTACGGATAATATACAAGAAGGATTTTTCATCGTAACAGTAAACTCGACAAATAAAGTGCTTTATCACCCTAAGATTGAACATTCTTTGTATGTTATAGAATGATAAGGTCTGTTGTCCTTTGAAAATTCAAAGTGACAATTTCTATTGCTATCTTTATTAGCGATTAAAAATTATGTCAATCAGTAAACAATACCTATTTCAAATCTAAGCCTTAGCGAATTTTGAAATGAATGGAATTTGTAATCGAAACTGATAAAGCACTTTTCTTGTCTGCTTTACATAAACGTAATAGGGATAGCTCGAAGAGAAATTGTCACCTATCTCTATTGGTAGGGATAGATGGAACGGGTGATAAAACTATCGAAAAAAAGGGCGCTTTAAGCAGTTATTCTTTGTGGTATGAGTGTCTTAAGTCAAACAAATCCAAAATGTCTTTAGAAATGAGTGCGTGAAATGTGAGAAAAAAATGGTGTGTGACTGTATAGTGGGCAAGGCTGCGTGTTTCACGTGATCTCACGTGTGTTCACGTTACGAGTAATATTTTGTTTGAGCGTATTACATATTGTAATCGAATATATCTAACAAGTTCGAATACACCATGTAATATACAAAAAATAATACATTATTATATATAATATTTTGATAACATTATTATTTTTTAGATTACTAGCATTTTTTTTGTACCTACTTATAAATTGTAAGATGCTAACCTGACCTTGTAATAGGCTATATAAAAATTTAATCTATTTTATATATTTGTTAAATGTTACATGCTGTAAGGTTAGCTATTATATAAATAAATAAAATTTAACTATCGACGGCCGCAATTAAATATTTAATGTAGTTGATAGATAATTATGTAGCTACAGCATCAAACTGTATCCCTCAAATTTGTTGTAACAGTCTTCTGAATCGCCTCCTACCATAGAAACAAATTTAGAGACGTAATCATTCACGTCAAAATATGGTTTGAGTTTTTAGGTCTCACGACCAACGGCTACGAGTTAGCGAGCTACGTAGCAGCTACGAAATAGCGAGCTACGTAGCGGCTACGAATTAGCGAGCTACGTAGAGGTTACAAAATAGCGAGCTACGTAACGGCTACGAAATAGCGAGCTACCTAACCACCGACCTAACGGCTACGAGTACAGATATACTCTACTCCGCTTATTGTCAGAGTAACTTGACCATATTTTAAATCTAAAGGCTGGAGGAATTCTCTTGTATTTTTTTAAACCCTTTGCACAAGATGGATCCAAGATAATCAGTCCTTAACCTTCGGTAACATCAGACAGCCTTGTCTGGCGCCGGCCGGTCTCGGCGGGAGGGGCACAGGGGGAGTGCGGGACAGGGGAGGGGGATGGAAACAGGGGAGGGGGCAGACGTCTCTCTTATCTTAGAAGTAGGCCGCGCCGCGTGTTTGGGTGTGGACAGTTGGGTGATGGATGTAAAAAAGCCAATTTTTTTTTTAGTTACAATTATAACTAGCGCTCGACCACGACTCCGTCCGCTTATTTTATAAATTAATTCATAATTTGATGTTCTTATATATAAGTTACTAGCTGACTCTGCTAACTTCGTAGCGCCTCATGATAAAAATCTGTTTCATACAACATCTATGAGAAAATTAATTTTCTTTATAATTTTTTGTTGGGAATATTAACAGTTCTTCTGCTATTCGGGGAGGAGACAAATTCAACAAATCAAAGATCGTAAAAGTTATTACAGCCGTTTTCGAGTTATATAAATAGTGTAACTACAGCATTAATTTCTTCTATGTATAGACTTTATTCTATCTAGGTATTTATTACTGTAAAGTTTCATCAAAATATGTTGTGTAATTTTTGTCATAAAGAGTAACTAATTAAAAGCAGAGTCACTTTTTACTTTGTTATTATCACAATATTACATTTTTTATATTAATATATAGTATATTAATATAAAAAAAGTAAACTTAAGCCTACTCTACTTGATGGTTGTGCCGACATGCCCTGCCACTACTTACTTGTAGAATTAGAATGCCACTTTGAGTATTGTTTCCAATGCGGTTCGGGGTGGCCAGTATCGGTAATGTTTTTTTTACAGACTTGGCTGTTGTCGATGATCTAAGTTGCGGCCAAGTCCTTAATGTGATTTGCAAACAACCGCACTCTTTAATTTGAGGCTTTCGCCCTTTTATTTTGTTTGCGAAAAAGAACTACATAATATCACTTACAAGTTAGACAGGGGCAGAGAGTTATTTTATTTTATAACATGTACTAGAGACCCGCCAGTGACTTCGTACGGATGTATTTTTTCTACAAGTTATATAAAAAAATCTTGTACGTTTATCGCTCTTTCCAGTTTTTCTCAGAGAGAACTTGCTCTCTGAGTTTTTTTAGCAGTATTTTACTAATTTTTTTTTAAATTTGCCCGATTCAAACTTTCTTCAGTATGGTCTATTATGCATTGTTTTTTATCTAACTTGTGATTTTACTCTAAGAAGTAAAACTAGGCGTCGAAAAGTAAGACTTTACTACTAATTCCTTTCTTTAAGGGAAGAAATAATGTGTGTGCGCTTAAAACACAAACAGGAAATATTCTTACCGGATTCCGCCATTGGTGTGCATTTGAGAGCGTCATGCTCATAAAATTTGTCGAATTTTAACGCCGATTTTTCATTACCCAGCGCTGCATTAAAGTAAATTATTGAATGCCGTTAAATTCGGTCATATCGCCATAGCACTCTAGTAATTTTGCCGAACATCGAGACATTTCTCTTTGTTATAGATAAAATTATATTTTAAAGAAATTATTTCGACATTATTCAAGCTCGGATAGGCAGCGTTCGAAAAGCTCCGAGACATATTTCCCGTCCAAAATTCACAAATTCAGAGTAAAAAATTAGCAAGCTAAAGTGACAAAAAAGTACATAATAAAACAAACAAACAACAAATCAATACAACCTAACAAATTACTCGTAAGTAGATAAGTTGTTTTCAGTTACAATATCATGTGATAGCCACGTGTTTCAGTAGGATAAACACATCGGAAAGAGATGTCTCCACTGTCAATATTATGTCTTATCGTTTTCTCGATACAGTATACGAGAAGTTACGGCCGCTTTTATTACTGTATTTTTTATATCCCCTTTAAGACATGTTGGTGTTGTACAAATTATTGTCAGATGTCACTTTATGGACAAGTAAACAACGTTCAAAATCCCTACTAAGTAATATTTTAGATGCGAAAGATTGTTGGGACGTCGGTTAAGGTCAGTACAGACTATATATATAAATAAATAAATAAATATCTTCACACATTCCACACAGCGCCATCTAGTTCCACAGTAAGCAACTAATGCTTGTATAATGAATACCAGACAGTTGATATACTGCATAGATTACTTTTTTTTGTAAATACATACATATTATAAATGCAAAACATCCATGACTCAGGTACAAAGGTAAATGTTAACACATAAACATTTGCTCCTAGCGGGATTGGAACCCGTGACCGTTTGGTTAACAGCTAGGGTTACTAGCCACTAGAGCAAACGTGTCGCACCTGTGGTGTTGCTTCTGTCATAGGCA